>CM034147.1:912441917-913641917 GCA_019776745.2 Taxus chinensis | reverse complement strand
GATATTGGTGAGATTGACATTGTGTTGGGTATTCAATGGTTGCATTCTTTAGGAGATTTCACTCAAAATTATAGGACTATGGAGCTGAAATTCTTCAAATATGGCAAGGAAGTGGTCCTCAAAGGACTAGCTAATGGTGCTCCACAAGAGGTGTCTATGAAGAGGATGAAAAGAGATTTTATGAGGGGACATATTGTTTGGGGAGCAAGTTGCCTTATCATAGTTAAATAAGAAATATCATAACAACAACCCCTTCATGGTAAGATACAAATTATTTTGGACAAACATGCTCATGTTTTTGATGATTTACCTTATGGGTTACCTCTAGATGGGGGTTTTGAGCATATTATTGAGTTGGAAAAGGATATAAAGCCAATTATGATCACTCCCTATCATCACCCACGTGTTTACAAAGAAGAAATTGAAAAGGCCATTAAGGAGTTACTTGACATGGGGCATATAAGGCCTAGCTCTAGCACTTTTGCATCTTTGGTGGTTCTAGTTAAGAAAAAAGATGGCACCATGAGGATGTGCATTGATTACCAGATGTTGATTAAGAAGACCATCAATAATAGGTACCCAATACCTAGGATCATCAATAATAGGTACCCAATACCTAGGATTGATGAATTACATGGTGCCACATACTTCTCCAAGATTTATTTGAAATCCGGGTACCACCAAATCAGGGTAAGAGAAGAAAATGTCCACAAGACTACTTTTAGGTGCCATTTTGGGCATTTTGAGTTCTTGGTTATGCCTTTTGGATTGACTAATGCACCCACCACTTTTCAATAATGTATGAATAATGTGTTTAAAAAATATCTAAGAAAGTTTGTGTTATTTTTCTTTGATGAGATCCTTGTGTATAGCAAAACCTTGGAGGAGCACATGAAGCATTTGGATTTGGTTTTAGGAACTTTGGAACAACACTCTTTCTTTGCAAAAAAATCCAAGTGTGAGTTTGGGTTAACTGAAATCTTGCATTTGGGGCATGTCATAAGTGCTCAAGGGGTGCAAGTGGACAAATAAAAAATTGCAATGATTGTGGATTGGCCTACTCCCACTTCCCTCACCCAATTGAGAGGTTTATGTGGACTCTGTAGCTACTATAGAAAATTTGTGAAGGGTTTCTCACAACTTGATGCTCCCTTGATTGGTTTAGTTATGGAGCCTTCCAATGTTTTAAATCAGCTCAAATAGCATTTGAAAAACGCAAGGAGGTAATGTTTTCTTGTCCGTTACTTGTTGTTCCAAAATTTTCTACTCTTTTTGTGGTTTAATTTGATGCTTCCGGTGAAGGAATATGGATTGCCCTAGTGCAGAATAAACATCCCATTGCTTTTGAGAGTAGGAAACTCAAAAAACATGAAAGAGGGTATAATGCCTATAACAAAGAAATGTTGGCAATTATGCATGCTTTGAGAAAGTTTAAACAATACTTGGTTTGTGATAGATTCATTGTAAAATCTAATCATAATAGTTTGAGGTTATCTGTAAATCAAAAGGAATTAAACAATCAACAAATAAATAGGTAAAAAAGGTACAAGCTTTTGATTTTGACATTGAATATGTGAAAGGGAAAAATAATGTGGTAGTGGATGATTATCAAGGAAGCCACACAGATTAAGGAGAAATGGATTGGCCATGTTTGCAATTGCTTGAAGGAAAACAATCTTGAGAGGGGAGGATTGTAATGTCCCATTTTCTGGGACATTTCTAAACATGTACTGAAAACCTTTAGTTCATTCTTTCCCCATGGACTAAAGGATAAATTTGGGGAAAATATTATAAAAGTAGTTTTCACCACTAATTTGTTAACTCCTTTGAGCTCATTAAAAAAAATAATTAAATTTACCTTTTTGTGATTTTAATCATTAAATTAAAAAAGGTGAATTAAATATTAAAAAATGAGATATGTTTTACATGAAGGCCCCCTTTTTAATGGCCACTTACCCTTAAAGTGAATCACCATTCTAAGGGAGCATTGGGCAAAGAAAGGGCCCATTTAGAGCCCCCTATTGGAGAGAGGAATATAAAGTCACATCACCTCTTCTGTTGTGGGGGTATGTTGATTATGATTATTGTTATTTTTTCATGCTTGAAGAAAAGATACATTACCTATTGATGTTCTACTAAAGATGTTTTACAACACCACCTTGTTATTGGCAAATTGAAGACCCAAACAAGTTGTTGAAGGATCCAATCATGCATGATTGCTGGTCTCTTTTTCTCTTATGCCCTAGCGACTTGATGTGAATATGAAATTTGAACATTGTGCATTGATCTTATCCTTCTTAGGTGGTGAATTGCTTGGTGGTAATTTTGGTAACATGTTTATGCCCTAGCGAATTAGATCTCACTTGTTTTGGTATTGATTTGATGTTTTAAGTTGTATTTGTTGTGCCCTAGGCGACTGGGTAAGGGTGTATTTTCAACATATTGGGTGCATAAAACTTGCATAAAAGATCCAGATCTGATTCTATATATTTTATAAGCATGTGCACAAGGTTTAGTGATCAGTGGGGAGTTGTTGCATGCATAACCAACCCTAACTGTGTTGGGCGAAATAGTAGGAGGACCATTTATGCACTTTTGGTGAAAGCTAGGTTAATTCTGATTTTACATTCATAAACTTCATATTTTATAACCCCAATATTCAAAGTTTGAAGTATTTTGCACGAATGGCTGAACGAGAATTAATTTTAGAAGATTGTAGCAATTTAGAATTTGATTATTTAAGTGCATTCAGCTGTGTATAATCAAATTGCTGCTAATTCAATGCGCTCTAGCTACTTTCCGATTTATTCCACTTGCCTCTGCTAGTTCTAACCCCACTCTAGGTTAGGAATAGTAGACATTGGAATACTTCAAGATAATTTGCATAAGGGTTTCATTGAATTTGGGTGAATATTGAATTTCCCTAATTTGGGGACACTACACCACCTATCACGTTTTCTTACCATCACCACATTGTCTATTTAATGCAATGTGGGCTGAACATTAATTCATCTTTATAGCTACCAATTTTAAAAGCCTTGCTTTTAATTGGATTCACAACTTTAGGGATTAGTGCAATCACATTGTCATGCGTTTTAATAACATAAGCATGGACGGAAAAAAAATAATAAACACAAGTGAAACCATGGTATATATTCCACGTAGGAAACCTAACTCAAGGGTTTGGACATAACATCTCCAACAACAATGTTGATTTTTTTGCTGACAACATGTCTCTTAATGGAGAGGAAAAGTTAGATGACAAGGATGAGTTGGATATTGCAACAAACAAGGGAAAAAGCGTGTTGAACTCAAAAATATGCAAGCTCCCTTTCTATAGGTGGTTGTGAAGGAGACTCTACAAAGCCTTTAAGGCTGTGGAGAATGTAGATGTCAAGGTCAATGGCTTAAGGCTTGCACCTTTAGGAATAGGTCATCATAGTCCCTCTACTATATTCAAAGAGATCAACCTTTGAATAAGGTTATACATTTTGAGACTATACTACCTCCATTACTAGGCATGTGCATTGTGCGAATAGTTATACTTTCTAATGGGAATGTGGGCGAGCTCATTCACAACCTCTTGTGAATTTGTTTGAGGTCCTCCAATTGTTTCGTGAGATAGTATTTCCACTTCATGTTCTATTACGTGATTCTATCCAACCCTTTTCAGACTGATACCACCATCCTTCGAGTTGGGGCCAAAATGCGAGTTTAGTGTAAGGCATATAGACAATCATCAAAGCTTAATGGAATATATATTTTGTAGATATAGTTCTCAGTATAGGGGACATAAATACCCCAAGTGCTAATGTTTTGTTTAGTAACTTGCTGCTCATTACAGAATAATAGGAACAAGCCCACAATTCACAAATTCACCATTAGATTGACAAAACGTAGATTGTAAAAGAAAACACTGTCACTAATATATACACAAAAAAGACACTTTGAATATGAATTATCCATGAACAATATTGCACGATAACGGTCATTGAATTTGTAAAGTTGACAAGTAATTAAGTAGTCATCAGCCACACCTTACTTTCTGAGACATCTCCAAAGTACATTGCCTCCATGGCTTGCACACCGCACCTCCTTTCTCATTCAAATGATTGACAAAAATGGCACATGATTCATGTGTCTTGTTGTGACAAAGAAGAGTTTTGCACTGATTCTCCCCAACATTTTCGCCACCCCTATAATTCTCCTCTTTCAAATCCCTTCTTCATCAACCTTTTTCCTCCAATGTTTTGCTCCCTCTAATATAACTTTTTCAATGCATCACCTTCGACATTTCTATTACACAATTCACGTGTGATTACTAGTTTATCCAAAATACTTTGTCAACATAATAGTGTGTTTGTTATGCGTGAAGTACAAAGACCCAAGACAAGTATAAGAGGATGGATCATATCAAAAGAGAAGGCAACATAACATGTCGAAAACAAGTCTTGCCATGAGCATATCCCCATCTTTTGCCGAAGAAGTGATTCATCTTGTGTAGGGCCTAATGAGCCCCACCAGTGGATATATATGGCTTAGTCAAGGTTTGTTTATAGTAGATCAACACCTCTAAGAATTAATCATTAGAGATTTGATTGAGGACTCGTGTATTGAATGATAGTGGGAGGAAAGTTTTGTTAGAGTAGGACAAGTAGAGGACAAAGCAACGTGACATATGTGGTTGAACATATCATATCTAACAATGCTATAAACAACGTGTTGGTTTGGCTAAAGTGTACTAAAAATAGGTCTCTTGTAAGGGTGAAAACAAAATGGTGTCTCCAATTTCTTTGTCATAAATAAATAAAATTATTAAAAAAAACACTTAGCAAACATTTTTATAATAAAAATACGTCACATCGATTTCAAAAAACTAAGCTCAAACATGTCAATTTTATCATATTTTGACCAACTAAACTCTAGTGTTCCTCGGGTACATGACAATCCCATTCCCAAATGATAAATTAAAAAGTAGGATACAATTTTATACTTTCCCTACTGCATTGAACAAGTAAAATACCATCTATTTAAAAACGAACTCCATATTAATTCAAAATAGTCACATCATATGGTAACATGACATACTATATGTAATAAAATGTTTTCTTCCACTCATATAATTATGTTGTACACGGTTTCCAAAATGTACTAAAATTTGGTCAAATATATAAATCACAAAAATATAAGGGATAAATGCATCAACTCCCTTTGTAACTCAAATTTAATTATATTAATACTCATTCTATAATGATAATCAAGCGTTAGTAGTGTGTTGAACTAATTGTTTGTTCACTTTTAATTTCTTTTTTTTTGGAGAGGTCAATCGGAAAAAGAAAATCTTAAATTCTAATCTTGATTATGGAGTGAAGTTTGAAGCCCAATTATTTTTCCCTTCAAAAATATTTTTCAAGCCTAACACATTAATGTAGCTAATTGACACTATCTATAACTATTCAATAGGAAATTTGTATATAAGGTAATCCAATTATTCAAAATTATGGTATGCTAAAAATCCATGATAAAAGTTGTAATTTTTTTATATCTCTCAACATTTTTAAAATAAATGTATTTAAGATAATTGTACTAAGTAACATACATTTAATTTCACTGAAAATAAATAACTTAATTACTATTTTCTTATTATAAGAATAAACTTTTTTTTGCTATTGATTCATAGGGAAAAGGCCCTAGCCTACAAAAAATAATTTATGAGGAGCCATCCCCTGATAATATCTTTCATCAGTGGACTCCCATAAAGTTTACGAGTACATTCTCGTGCTTCATACAAACCAAAATTAATGGGAAAGCGCTGTAATCAACATAACTTTACCCATAGTTACAACCATTTATATACAATTATATATTCTAACCGCCATTACAAGCCAAATAACACAAAAGACTGAAGCCTACGACAAAATAATCTTCACAAACTGACATTCTCTTGGACATTATCGCTGCTGGATAGGTTAAGCCCTTCGTCCACTCAGCGAGACCCCCTATATGATTTCCACATCTAAATCCCCTTTGCTTTGCACCGAGGATGTGAACAAATCCACAAAGCATTCCGACATCACCACCTTGGCTCTCTCAAACAGCTCTAAACCTTGATTCTCTGCAATCACCTCCAACCCACGCGCAACCGCCTACACACCCCTCGTTAAAGCATGGATATGGAACTGTACACTGATCAAATGCTCCTCCAGATTTGCATGCTCCTTATGGAGAATAAACTGCCCCAAGGAATTGGACAATATATTACCAACACTCAACCCCTATGCCATGTCAAATGCATTTCTTCGCCCAATTGACTGATTGGGGTCAAGCATTAGCTTCCTCATACTTTCGCAAATGTCTACCTCCTCTTCGAAGCTCTCCGCAATTGACCAAACTTTTTCTAACCAGCTTCTCACGGCCGCATTTCAAATTTTCCCGTCCATAGAAGAAGTAAAGGACTCCCCATCCTCCTCGCCAGTCAATGCCCTCCGCCTCTTCCTGCTCGGCCCATCCTCCATCCCTCCCGAATTCTTCATCAAAACCACCTCCTACCACCGCCAAGATACACAAAGCAATTCTTTTGAGAACCTAAAAAAAAAGATAAGGGTAAAAGAGAACCCACCCGAAACTAGATTTAATAGAAACCAACACGCCTCACACGAATGGAGGAAAATGAATAAGTACCGAAGATCATCGGTAAGATGTCCCAAGCCTTATTATCATGATACTAATAAAATCCATAAATGACCGACACCAACCTTCTACTCAACCTTATAATTTTCCGCCACCCTTGCATCATTTGTGATTAGAGACATGACATCACTCAGGAAGTTCTCCTCCCAAATGTGCCTACTCAAATGCATATTTTCCCAGACATACACACCCTTATTAGCAAGGCAATCAACAACCCTATTCCCTTCTCTTTTAACATGGGATATTTGTACCTCTGAGAAAGAGGAAAGGATGGTCTTAATCTTCTTACATATCGGAAGTAGCTTCTAAGCACACAGAATCCAATCATGGACCATACCAATAATTACTTTCGAATCTCTTTCAATCCATAAACGAGACCACTTCTTCTTTCTAGCTTATAATAAACCAAAAAGGATCCATCCCTTCTACTTGATTATTTGAGGAGATTCCACAATCTGCAGCCATAGCCAACACTGGTTGACATTGAGAATCTCTAAAAAATACATCCACAACCAGCTCTTCCCGTATTTCAACTTAATCCATCAAAATTCAACTTAATCCATCCTTCTTCATGTGGTCTCCAGAGATTTAACTAAGTTTCCCTACTCCCATTATCAAGAGGTTCTAAGAATACACATAATGGAAACACATGCTCTACATTTTAATCTTAAATTACATTTGTGTTGTCCCCACACCTTAATAATCATTAGCATCATTATGCCTCTATGCAGTAGAAGATAGATTCCATGCATTTGGAGTAGATGATAGACACAACTCAATGGCAACATAAAACAAAAACCTAAGGGACCAGAGTAAAAGTAGAGCGTGCAACCCCTTTAACTAAGTGTTTTGCTTTCTCATTGTCTTCGAAGTGTGTTGACAATTTTTTATCACACCTCTTGTGGTCTTCATAACTTTTTGGTGCCACACATTTAGCCTTCAACTTTCTTCAGTACTAATGTTTTCCTTAACAAACTTGAATGTTATTGTTTAACATTGGACTTTTTATATAGATATTTTAATCATATATTTAAGGAAAATTTTAAGTGGATTTTAATTTTATTAGTATATGCTTATTGTGCTAACGGAAGTTTTTGTTATTTCTATTTCTACTTTTTTTTAATTTATTATTATCTATTTAAGCATACAAAAGAGACACCAAAGATGCTTGTGAACCATTCTATCTTCTAATTTAATAACAAAAAATGATTTTGTAAATTAATAATTTAAAAAGTACTCTTCATACAGGCTATTGTCACATTGGATGAATTTTTTACCATTGCTCATCTTTGATTTATTCATAAATTTTACTACTTAAGATTAAGTAGGTTTTAATGATTTATTGGTTTTTTGCTCCATCGTGTTTAGTGAAACAATTTCTAACATTTTGAGCACCTTATATGCATCCATCCTTGGGGAGAAAGAAAATAAATCTCATCCATCCTTAAGGGAGAAAAAGAAAATAAATCTTACTCATAAGGAAAAAAACAAAACACATCGTTTCTCATTAATAATCTTTTTCCATCAAATCACATAAATTCAAGGTACTCTTTATCTTTTGATTATATAAGACTTCCAAAGAATGGAAACAAAATAAATAGTTAATAAAACATTTAACCCATATAATTAACAAACATAATTAATCAATTACTATGCTAATTTGTAAACTATCCAACTTAATTATTCTTACCATTTTCGTCAATAAAATAAAAAAACTCATTATTTTGTAAAAAAGATTTTTCTCAACACAACAAAAATGAATAATTCATTGCATTGTTGTATAAATAACATTTTGAGCAACACAAAAAGAGTCTATTCAAACCAAAGCTTCTTTTATGAAATATATCTTTTCTCAATAAATCTTAAGTAATGGGTAATTTTGAATCACATTCTTAGATTTGAAATACAATCACGCTCAAATCTACCCCCATAATAGGACGGCAGACGGGAGGAGTCGGCTAGGGTTTGTAGGGGAGGAGTGTAGAGGCTTGTTGGCCTCAGTTGCTGCAGTCGTTTGCCATTTCTTTTGCTTGTTCTTCATCATGACTTCGGCTTTTGGACATAAATCTTTCCTGACAGCTACTGTTGGAAATCTGGGGCAGAATTTGTCTGGTGCAGGGTTGTCATACATTGTGGATAAAGCAGAGGTTGCCCATGTGGTTCATATTTCGCTCTCTAAAGTAATTGAATCTATTGCTGACCTTCTGTTGACTAGATTTTCTGCACAGTCAAAAACCTACGCAGTGATGAGATAAATCTACCTCATTTACCAGTGAGGCTCCAGTGTAAGATTTCTGTCGATTATGGATCTTAATAATTGTCTGAGGGTTTTACTTTAATTGCAAAGCTCACGAGCTATAGCTAAACAAATATGCAGCAAGTAAGCAATTGTTAATGGAGTATTTTCAACCAAGGGAGAAATGATAGGATTTGGGGAAAGAAGAAAGGAAAATGTGTAATCCAACTAATAGTTCACAGAGTTGGTCTCATACACAGACAAAACAAATAGATCTCACAATATAGAAGTAAAGGAAATGAAAGGATAAACTTATAATATAAACCTTAAATAACACAAAGTTTATCTAAAAATCCACACAGAAGTAAGAAGCAATGCACTGTTGACACAAAGTTCTCCGGAAATCCACTTCTATTCAATTTATCAGCTTCACATAAAAGACATCAAAGGTTATAGCACAAAGTTTGGAATTCAAGAATGCTGATTCTAAATTATAATTTTTTAACTCGTAGGCTCTTCCTCTATTTATAGTGTATAGAGGGCAATTACAAATATGAAGTTTTTCATGAATTGCCACATGTTGAAGCTATGAAACAAGGAAGCAACTGACAATCCTCCCCCTGGAATTCCTCTTAACATGACATGCATGATTTATAACTGAAAATAGAACTTTCTATTTTGCATGTCTGCCACATATTTCCAAGTAATTGACTTTTTCCAGTTACTTGATGTAACGGCTTTTAAACCAATCAGTTAAGTTTTACAATTTAATTGATTACTCAATTAGTTTGTCGAAGAAAATAAGAGAAAGAAGAAGAAAGAAGAGAAGAAATTTGAAGAAAGCTGCTGTAACACTCTCAGTCTTGTTCTTTTTCCATACTTTGCATGTTGATCCAACATGTATTGCACCTCTGCCTCATGAATGATTTAAATGATATCTTTGCCTTGAATCCGAGATGTTTTTTCTTTTTCATATGTTGTTGAATCATTTCCTTTGATTCTCACCAAATTGGATCTCGAAGCAACTGACTGTGATTTTCTTGTGTTTGTTGCCTCTGACCTGTCTTTTTCTCTTATCCTTGAAGATTTTGCAATTCTTCTTCAGTACATGCACTAATAAAATGTTTGCCGTAAACAATTCAGACAAAACTCATCACCTTTTATTTTTAATTGCATATGAGTAATTTTAAATTCTGGAAAATACTCCGGGTGAAGAAAAATACAAGTAAATTCAATGAAAACTTCAACTGGAAGATTGGGAGTACATGCACAAGCTCCTGAAAGGACTTTTCCATGCAATGACTTCCAATTAGGCTACATTACAAACAAGAGGATGAATCTTTGCCGGAAGCCTTTACAATTATGAGAGATGGATCTATTTCTTCCTCTGATTCTGAAAATATATTCAATGTATCAGATATCGACTTCTGCTTTCTTCACCAATATGGGCATAAATGAAGCATTCCTGCAAATAATTTAGACAAGTATGCAATCCATAACATGAATATCTAATTTTTTCACTGAGATTTGATTATAAAGTCTGCTGCCCTCTATTTTTAGACTTTGCTTGCATGCTAAGCAAGCTAAAAATATTATTTTATTCACTTGTGCACTCACATCAACATTCAGATAGCCAAAATAATAAAAAGGAAGTCTTTCCAACCCTAGGCGCCAAAACTGGATGCTTCTCGACAATTAATTAAAAAAAGTCAGATTTTCGGCATTTAGTTATGCTAGAATGGGTCACACTTTTTGGCTAGAAGTCATGTTCAAAATAAGAAGGCAAAACAATGAGAATTTTTACCCTTTCAGGGAGCTCCAATAATCTCATCTTTCATTTAAGTGATTTGTCTTTAGTGATGGGAAAAAACAACCTTCCGGGCAGGCATAACATTCCCCCCTACATGCCACTACCAAAATTCTCATTGGCAACTTAAAACCATCCTTCCAAAAAGTGCGACTTGCATGAAATATAACTTCTTTCTTAAAAAATGCGATTTGCAAGGGTGAATAACACTTCATTGATGAGAATTCTTACTCTGTCATGCAGCGCCAAAATTCTAATTGGCAGCTTAAGTGATTTGACTTTAATGATGGGAAAAAACTACTTGCCAAGTAGACATAAAATTTTCACTTGCCTGTCACTACTAAAATTTCCATTGACAACTTAAGTGATTTGACTTTAATAATGGGAAAAACCAACTTGCCAGGTAGACATAAAATTCTCACCTGCCTACCACTACCAAAATTCTCATTGGCAACTTAGGTGATTTGACTTTAATGATGGGAAAAAACACCCTGCTAGACATGCATAAAATTCCCTGAAGAAACACCCTGTTAGTACCAAAATTCTCATTGGCAGCTTAAGTGACTTGACTTCCATCATGGGATTTTCACCTTCCAAGAAGACATAAAATTCCCACCTTTAAGGGAGCGCCAAAATTCCCACTAGCACTTAAAAACATTATTACGCGGGGACGCGTCCCGGGCATCAACAGCATGTCCGGGACGTCTCGGGGACTTGGGGACGGGGACAAGACGTTTCCTTGCCGTCCCCATTTCCAAAAAAAAAAGGGGACATCCCCTGAAAAATTGAAAAGCACCCGAGACGTCCCGGGTGCGTATTGCAGATGGGTGCACTGTTGGGGACGCCGTGACGTCCCGGGGATGTCACGGCGTCCCCAACGGCTTTCACGCGGTAGCCAAGGCGATTATGCCTTCTTCTTCTTTTTTTTTTTATCATTTTTATGTTTTTTTAAATATTTTCTTAAACTTTTAATGCATTCTAACTAAAACTAACATGACCTAACCCTAAAAGCAACAAAAAAACTTATAAAAAGAACATTTCATACTCATTCTAATCACACCAAGCAAGAGCTAGAAAAATAGAAGGAAGGAGCAAGAGTAAAAAAAGAGAAGGCAAGAACAAAGAGCAAGGAGCAAGAGCAAGAGCAAGAGGTATGTACATACATTACTAATTCACCAACATTTTTTGTTTTGTTTTTTTAATTTCCAAATGCAAAGTCGAAAGTGAAGGCATTGCATTTGCTTGTATTTTTTTTCCTATTTGGATTAGCACGTGATGGAATGAGATAAAGCATAAATGGAGGGTTTTTTTATTGTTGTTTTTTTTAATTTTTAAATGTATTCATCGCTGTTTTTTTTAAAAATGTATTCATCGCTGTTTTTTTTAATTTTTAAATGTATTCAAAAATTGCATTCATTGTTTTATTGTATTGTATAGTTATATTGTTTTGTATTTTAATTATTGCAGCTTCAAAATGAGTTCCGATAGTGATTATCAAGCTGAATATGAGGTTGAAATGGGTGTGCAAGGAGAAGGAACACAATCACAAACACCTAATACTGCTACTAGTTCACAGGGGAGTGTGGACAAGTTCAGTTGCCCCTCCGAAATGTTGAAAAAGTATGCTAGGGGATCTTTTGATAAGAAAAAACCTTTGAAACAATTTGGTCAAATTATGCAGGGTCCTAGATCAAACATTTCAGGGGGCACTAAAACATGGAAATGCAACATTTGCTCATTATCTTGGTCAAGTAGCATTACTAGGTTGAATACACATTTATTGCACATTGCGGGGAAAGGTGTAGGCATGTGTGGACAACTATCACTTGAAGAGACGGCAAAAATGGTGAGATTGTATAATGGAGATATGGTGGAAAAGGTTTCAAAAGTTTGTGGCACTGGCACCCCTTCTAGTGCTGTGAAAATTAATACCGATAGTGTTACAGTGCATCTTATGAGGTGTTTGAATTGGATGCTTTTGGTGGTAGTAGGGGGAAGAGGAAGGTTGTGGCCTCCAATCCACTTGTTGATATGTATGATACAAAGGCTAGAGAGGAGGCCGATGATGCCATTGGAAAATTCTTTTTTGCTACTGGCATTCCATTTCATGCTGCTCGCTCTCCTTATTTCAAGGAGGCTGTGGCTAAGATAGCCAAAGCAGGTGTGAGTTATGTGCCCCTAGGAGACACGAAGTTGAGAACCACAATCTTGGATAAGAACTATTCCAAGGTTAATTTACTGATGGAGGAAATGAGGAGCACATGGGTCTCTCACGGTTGCAGCATCATCATGGATAGGTGGACAAATATCAGACACCACCCACTCATAAATATCATTGTTTCATGCAGAGAGGGTCCTTACTTTTTGAGGGCAGTTGATTGTTCAGGGAAGAAGGATGTAGAGTTCCAATTCACCATTTTGCG
Organism: Taxus chinensis; assembly: GCA_019776745.2. Lineage (NCBI taxonomy): Eukaryota > Viridiplantae > Streptophyta > Pinopsida > Cupressales > Taxaceae > Taxus > Taxus chinensis. The sequence continues at coordinate 913,628,761 of CM034147.1, read as the reverse complement.
AGATGCTATTGAGGAGGTTGGCCCTGCCAACGTTGTGCAAGTTATTACAGATGCAACATATGTGTGCAGGGTAGCAGGTAAGCTTGTCGAGGCTCATTATCGACATATATATTGGACCCCATGTTGTGTGCATGCCATGAACAATGCACTAAAAGATATTGGAAAAATTGATTGGGTCAAAAATGTAGTGGCTGATGCTAGAGATGTGCAAATGTTCATCTGCAACCACCATACGTCATTGACACTCTTCCGTAGCTTTTCGAGGAAGGAATTCCTCAAGCCAGTGGACACACGTTTTGCATCATATTTTATTTTGCTAGATATGATGGTTGAGTTGCAGGAATCATTACAGTGCATGGTCATGACATCAGAGTGGTCTAGGTGGGATGGGTCGAAGACAAAGCAGGGGAAGAAGGTGAAAGCAATTGTGGTGAATGAAACATTTTGGATAGATGTGAGATATATCACATCCATAATATCTCCAGTTTTCAGTGTGATAAAATATGGGGATTCTGAGAGCCCTAGCCTTGGTGAGATATACGAATGTATTGATAGTATGCTTGGCCAGATGAAGGCTGCTGTTCAAGCAAGGGACCCCACCTTGGAGTTCTACCATCAACACATTCAGCCTATCATTGAGCGGAGATGGGAGAAGTTGAACACTACTTTACACATGGCTGCATATGCACTAAATCCGAAGTGGTATGTTGAGAGGCCTGTCAGAGTTCTCCCAGTAGATGATGAGGAGGTGAGGAAGGGTTTCTTGAAAGCCCTAAAAAAAATGTATAATGCAAAGGATGCTTCACGAGTCAGAACTGATTGGCTCAAGTTCGCTTATCTGGATGGCTACAAAAAATCATCAAAGATAGACAGGACCACATTGGCACATGAGAGTCCAGTTAGTTGGTGGCGATTGTATGGACATGCAAGATTGCTACGTACACTTGTTATTCGTCTTCTTTCTCAGGTTTCTAGTTCCTCTGCTTCTGAAAGGAATTCGTCAACATATGGGTGGATCCACTCTCTTAAGAGGAACAGACTTACCTCTAAGAGAGCAGAGAAACTTGTTGCTGTACATAGTGCCTTGCGTCTCATGGATCGCAAGACACCTACGTACAAGGAGAGCCTAGCATTGCGGTGGGATGTGGATCCTGAGGATGCAAGGCAGGGTGACGAAGATCAGGAGCAGTGAGGATTGGTTGATATCTCCTTTGCAGATGCAGATGACATTGATACAGATACTCCTAGTGAGGAGCAGTTTGCAACAGTTCCTTCGGAGGGCTCTGATAGTGATTTTTGAGTTGTACTTGTCACTTGTCATTTTGGTTATGTAATGTCATTTTGGTTATGAGACATGACATAATATTTTGTAGCATATGTAATGTGGGTGTAGTTGTACTCTTCTCATGTTGATTATTGAAGAGTAAGACTAAGACTTGTTTTAAATTTTCAGCTTTACTATTTACTATTTAGTCTTTCATTGTCATGTTGAAGTTTTAAAAACATTGAATATAATATATATAGCTGTAGCATTTTGGGCCTTGGCTTATGTGATGAATAATTGGATTAATCATTAGTGGTTACAATCTTCAAACTTTCTTGTATTAATCATTAGGTTATTGAATTATTGTTTATTCATGTTATATTTGTAAAATAAATAATATATATATATATTTTATTAGCCGTCCCCTTGCCGTCCCGAAAATTTCAAAAAAATTTGCCGTCCCGGAAACCCCGTCCCTACGTCCCGACGTCCCGGAGTCTTAGGTAACTATGCTTAAAAACCATCCTTCTAAAAAATGCGACTTGCATGGAAGAAAGTTTTTTTCCAAAAGTGCGACTTGCATGGAAGAAAGTTTTTTTTTCCAAAAGTGCGACTTGCATGAAGAAATTGCTCTTCCCAAAAAGTGTGATTTGCATGACTTCTGCTTCTAAAGTCGGGCGAAAACTCATCAACAACATTTTTTTTTTTTTTGGATTTTTGGTGAGAGAAAACACAAGTATAGAATAAAATTTTCCATTTTTGGAAAGGGTTCGGGAAGATGTAGCAACAAAAACTTGCAAGTGCCATAACTTTCACTCTATGGCTCAGGTTTAGGTGTTGTTTTCTCTAAAAGACCATATTTTCTCGAGCTTTACGCATTGATGGCAATATTTTTCTTATTTTCAGAAAATTCATTTTTGCACTTTTTGGACCAAGCGACTTCTTGCAATCTTCTGAAAGAATCCTTAGCTCTGATCGCCTTTAGACAGATTAGTAATTAAAAAATATTGTATAGCTTTTCAAAATCCCAGGCCTAGGAAAAGATTTGACAGGAAGAATGAATAGGCTATGGGAATTGCCGGAGAAAACAAACCAAAACACAGAAAAAGAAATAAAACAGAACAAAAGAAGTTGCAGGCAATTGCTCGAATTTTTATTCCACTTAGCTGATCTGCAAAAATTCTTCCCCCTGGGTGAATGTTCTATGGTAATAATGATGGGGTGAAGTGTTTTATATAACCTAAAACCTCCAATTTTAGCTCCATCTATTTTTAAAAGAACTTTATTTATTTAATAAATAAAATGCTTGTAGACAAGGTCTGACGAAGGAATTGAGTGAGTTTTGGCATGTGGGTATTTGTCGAATTTGACTTTTATGACTCTCTAGGGCTACCTTAGAGCAATGCAAGCAACTACAGACAAAACAAACAACACAAAACAACCTGTTACTTTGAAAAGAACGAAAATTTTAAAAGGGGTAGTCCTAGATTTCAGGGTATAATCTCACGGACACCACTTTCAAGATTCAACCATTATTTGTCAATTTAATGGCTTTTGGCCCCAGACTGAAGATCGACACAAATGAATGTACTCTACTTGGACCAGTGACAGTGAGATTTAGTTATGTGCAAAAGGCTTTTTTATTGTTCGTTTCTTCTCTCTCACCGATTGTCAACAAATTCTTAATGAGGGTCCCTAGTTTTGGGGTAGGGCTGACATTTTTCTTACTACATGGTTTTTGGGTTTTGATCCTTCTACTATGGTAGTTTTAAAAATGTCGGTCTGGGTTCATCTCCCTAATCTTCCTCTCCCCTTTTGGCACCCTACGACAAGTGCTACTATTGGTGATTCTCTTGGTTGCTTCATTAAGATGGATAATGAATGGTCCAAGCAAGGGTTGTTCACTTATGCACGTATTTGTATTGAGGTGGATCTCAACAAAGGTCTTCAAGACAAGTTGGAGTTAAACCACGATGGCTTTAAGTGGATTCAAGTTCTTGACTATAAGAACACAACCTTTTGATGCCGGTTGTGTCATCAAACTGGGAACCTTTAGGAGGGTTGCCTGTTGTCACTCAATTAGAATAAAAAGAAGAAGAGCGAAGGGGTTTCTCTGTGGCCTAAAAGCTGGCAACCATTTTCGCTGCCGAAAGTCAAAGAATGTTCTCACTCAAAAAATTCAAAAGATATGACAGTTGAGATTCCCACTGTTGTGGGTTGTCCTAAGCGGTCGCATGTATCTAAGTCTTCTGATTCTTACCCTTGCCTAGATCCTCCGCTTGAATTGGCTCCTCAGTAGGTGTGGTGGACTGTTGTCATGAGATCTAAGGAGAAGCCGGGGCGTTTTGAGCCTCTTGTTTCTCGTTGTACTTCGGCGTCGGGTGCCTTTGTTTTTGGTGTTCCTCGGATGTATATGTAGCTTGGCATTCTTTTGATGTTTTGTTGTTTTCCTAGGCATGGCCTAGTGTGCTTGTGGCTTTGGGGCGTGCTCTCATACCACCCATTTTTTTTGTTGAAAGAATCTTGTATCATGTTGCGTTTAATATAATATAAGATCTTTTTCATAAAAAAAAAAATCCACCCCCCATAATCATTACACGTCACCTAGAGTTATGGGCCACCTTACTGAGATCGTAAAGATTTAAATTTGGGACATAATTTTATGAGCACCCCCCTAACTATCATCACACTTAGAAATAAAAATAATATAGATAAATCAATTATGGTATAAGGTGCGTGAATAATTGGCATCCTTTACCTTAGTGCCAATGCTTAAAGGATGCCTATTCCGCCAAAGCCACATGGGACTAGTATCCAGTCTCACCCCCTTGATTGGTGACTTGGGGAAATAATCCTTGGTGGGCTCTTTTTTTTAAGCCATCTTTCTCACCCATTGGACTTGACCCCTTTCTGCAAAACGTAGACTCTTTAATCTAACGCAATGATAGCTTCTTTATCTCCCTTTCCAAACTACACCTCTTTCTGCAAAATCTAAATTCTTCAATTTATGCAAATGATGGTTTGTTTATCTCCCTTACCAAAGTCTTAAAAGTTTATTTCAACTCCCAAGTCCTTAATCAGTATGTGAATTCACTAAATGTCTGAACACTCCTAACTGAACATGGATACAATTATTGACTGGCAGCCAGTGCTGCATAAAACATGTATGATTTGTAAATTAGTGAGTGCAACTATTGCTAAACAGTAATTTAAAAATTCTGTACATGTACACGTAAGGATAATAGTTGTTAAGGAGATGCCCACAAACATACAAAGTTTCGGGAAATTGAATGATAAATATGATTATCAATGCCAAGCAAGGGAAAAAAGGTTAAACAAGATTTATTAATTTTTCAACATTGTAGTATGCAGAAAATTAAGAAGGTTCAATTTACAACTCTCCAAAATTTTAGATGCAATGAAAATAAGAATAAGAATATTGGGGGGTAGGCGTGACTCATTAAATAATTTGATACAGATACCCATTACTTCTTAACTGATTCCAATCATGGTGTGTTCCTATTATTTTGGTGAAGTTGCGCAGAAAACTTGAGAATTCAAGAAGATACTGATTTGCTTCACCCATCTTATTACCACAAAACTCTGTTTATGCAGTGAATTGATGAATATCGACTACTGAATCCTAATCTAAAATCATAAAAATAAAGTCGCATTCCCCTAAACCTTTGAACAGATTACAAGACATGTTTTAATTCTGACAAAATTATCATACAGCCACCCTAGAACATCTGTTAATCCTCATCAGCAATGATCACATGTCCCTGTGTTCATACTTTAATCATTGACAACTATTTAAGAAGGAAACATTTATGCTTGTGTTTATTTGAGAGGGGGGAAGGAAGACCAGTTTTGATGCCATGGAGACCATCTTGGTTCATGCAAGATGCCAAGCTTAGCCTCACAAGCATTCAACTCTTCGCAAACTCTGCAAGAGGTGCAGGTAACCTGGTTGGTCTGGATGTATATACCTGCAGAAATAGATCATGACAATTCATTCTTGAATCCAATTGAAGAGCAGACGAATTCTTATCTTTGAGGTGGGGGGGATATATTCTAGAACTGCTAGCATCTTCTACCAGTGCATCAATGTGCACAATACAGAGAAGACCAAAGAAATTTATTTTCTTATGAAATATCATGTTACAAAATGAAAAGATAAATATCATGTAACCCGAGGAATACAGTTCTTTAAATAACATTTTGAAAATAGCATGCTTGAATTCATGTTAAAGAGATAATCTGATAATAATTCAAAACATTTTTTCAGGTACACCAGTGCTGTGTGGGAAAAAAAAGTAATAAATCCTTACTTCCAAAGATTGTATATGAAATTAAACAGATAGGCTACTTTTTCAAAGTAAAACACGATATACAAGAACAGAGTTCACTAGATGAATCTCTATATCATCCGTTTTGTCCCTCCTTGATTAAACTGCACATTACCTATTTTTTAATTATTATATCTTCTCTAATCATGGCTACAATACTCATAGAAAGATGGTAATAAAATAGGTCTTCAATGAGATGCATGCAAAGATTCTATGTTCAGCCAGACAATGCTTTGCATGTAAAGTATTATCCTAAACAACGGAACTAGGGAGACCTCATCAAATCTAGGGCATATGCACATTATGTTTAAAGTTTTAAACAAGATTATTTTTTATTTATTTATTTTCTTGGTAAATCTTGGACGTAGTTATGGGCTACCTTAAATGGCCTATGGACTCTGGAGTATGCTTGGACTCCACTTGAGCCTCACTTGAATGTACCCCATAGTTGTTACACTACAACCTTACCACATGTCCACGGTATGCATGGGTCACCTTATTGAGGTGGGGCAATTTGAACCTGAGTCGCACTTGTAAGAGTATTCCCCATTACCATTACACCATAAACCCTTGGACCAAATGTGATATACTTACAAGTGGATTCAAGAATGAATTGTATCCTGGGTTAGCCTGGGCCTTGATTAGTACTTAGCTTAAGTAATATAAATTATCTCTTCTTGTTTAGTGGCCAGGTAATCTGCCACTCTGCATGACATGTTTTTAAAGCATCTTACCATTTATGATAAAGTATTTGATTTGAGCCATTCATATTTCACCTAAACTTTTATATTCATGATATGTTTATTACTCAAGATTGATATGTTTGGAAGTGAAATAGAAAACACTTGAAAGCCAAAAAATATTGCATCTGTTTGGCAAATGAATGCACATACTGCTCTGGGAAATTTTGCAGTCTTTAGACTTTCATATTGGGATAAAGACCCGAGTTCTGTTATTCGTACTCCAATTTATTTTATTTTTTTGAAAGATGCCTCATATATATACAAGATTTATTTACATCTGTGCCCATGTTGGGTTTGGGCCAGGTGTCTGCATTAATACAGACGCAATCACCTCACTGCTCGCTAATAAACCACAAACATGTGGGTGTTACTTGAATTATTTTGATAAGTAGCTCAGAAGCATTTATATGAGTCGATTTTTTAATAAATATAGAATAGTTGGCCAATCATTCCTTTTTAAAAATAAGAAATATAAATATTAAGTTTTAGTATTTGTTAAAAAAAAAGATGATATAAGTTATTATGGATATTTATTTGTAAAATTTGGGGAACGAATGCTTTCGTGGAATTTCAACTATTGGTGACTCTTTTTAAAAAAAGGTTAGGAGTAGCCACTAAGAAAAAAATAGGCCATAAAGATTTTCCCGATTGGGAAATTGACTTCCTGTACATGCAAAACTGTGTATGGAGATTGAACACCCAACACAAAGGCTAGGAAACTTTGGAAAGGCAATCTACGTGGTTAAAAAAAGGCCTGGATATGCTGGTTCAATTTGTTCCAACCTAAGATCTTTAACAACACAACTTCAAGAATATTAACAAGGCATGATTTAGGAACAAGAAATGTCCAGGCCTTTAGGAATAGTGTTTAAACGGAGAAAGGTTCCTTCAGCTTAGACTTACACTCTTCATTCCAAACAAGTACAATGTGACTGTAGAAAGGCAGCAAAGAATAATAAGATGATGTCTTTTTTTTACTTATTTGTACAATTTTGTGTTGATGATTTAGTGTGATGCATTTAAGTATGCACACATGGTGTATCTCCTTTTATTTTAGCATCTATATGTTATTACTTCTTATGCATATCCATGCACGCATTCGCATTTGTGCATGTATGTGCACGTGTGTGTGCGCGCATGTGTGTGAGTGTGTGTGTGTGTGTGTGTGTGGAAGAGAGAAACACACAGAGAGAGAGAGAGAGAGAGAGAGAGAGAGAGAGAGAGAGAGAGAGAGAGAGAGATTACCCATGACGAAAAAGGAAATCAATGATGACAAGGGAACAATTTGGCTTGAAAATGTTTAGTTTTGCAAATGACACTGGCAACTTGAGCAATTGGGACCCAGCATGAACTTTTCCACCTCTCCATCTGCCACATAATTACAAAACATCATCAGAAAAATATAATTTCAAGAGAAATTCCCAGCATATTCTCATATTGATTCAGCTTACCTTACAATGCCTAGAAAGTATTTCTTATCATACCACAGTGGGAAAGGTGAAACAAAGTCTCAAGCTCTTTGCAAAGTATAATTAGAGGTAAAATGGATTGAGATGAGAGCTATTACAAATGGAGATGATACTCACGACAAATAATTATAGAGGAAAGAAAAAAGGGAATACACAATACAACATTATGCGCATTGATTTTATACGCAGGATTTAGAACACTCGTTGAAAGAGAATATGCGTAAAATGAAGAACGGAGATCAGAAAAAACAAATGTATGTGAGTTTCAAAAATATAGCTAAGAAGATGATTGATGAAAAGGGAAAACAAGGGTCAGCCATTGGCCCAGTTAGTTCCCCTCCCTTGCAATCGTTTTCTCTGTGCTTCATGGTGATCAATGATGAAGCTATTGATCTTTCTGCTTCAGACTTTGATATAGAGTAGAGAGCTCTAATCTCCAGCCGACTATGATACAAAGTAAAGATAACTTTAATCTCCAGCCTTCTCCACAAGCTCCCTTCACATTGTTCCATTGATGCCTTCCTTTGACATGGTTATTTTGTATTTTAATATGGCTTTATCTTTTCTATCTTGTCTGGGGTTCACTCGATCTGAATTCACCACCTCTACTTAGGTTTCTCACAATTTTAGGAATAGTTAGTTTCCAGCTTCTTCGAGTTCTTTTTAAAAACTTCTACTTGCTCTTGTAATTTATACTATAGAGTCCCATTGACTTGCTTTAGTCATTCATGTACATTAATATTTTTTTGTCCGTTCTCTCTTTTGGTGGAATATTGGCTTTGGATCCTTCCACGATAACAAGAATCATATGAGAAAGATATTCATGCGTATTACACCAGACTTTTCACCCTCAACCATTAAGGCTTTAGGGTTAACAACCTAATCTTCACCCTTATCCTAATATTGAACATGAAGGGATGATCAAACACTATATGCAGATTCAGTTCGGATAGCAAGAGGAAATTAATTATAACATGGACTCGTGCTTATAGTGCATACTTTCCAACTGCAAGGTTACTGACATGTCCACACCCAAAGCAAACGATGGGTTATGCTTTTGTTGGGATATTTTTGCACATAGATATTTGTATTGCCTTTCTTTTGGCTCTTTCTGCTTGGCTTTTTGGATCACATCACTAGCTCCTAGCCTATGTTGTTTATTTGTGGTTAAATTTGCATACATCACTTTTCTCCTTTATCCTCATGTAACAACCATCATGGATTCTTTAGTCTAGCGCAATAGAACAACATTTTTTGCTCGGTTCTTTAGGCAGATTTCATCATTTGGTCCCTTTATTTGCATCACTGCATATAAAGGATTCCATTTAGTCTACTTTGGATAGTCACATGACATGGCCCCATTCACTACACTTCTTGCATTAAATCGCTGATTTATGTCTTTCATCATAAGAAATTTGAACTCCCTTGTTTTGATTTTGCATTTTATTTTCTTGTTGCTTTAGGTAGTTGTCACTTATAGCGTCCTTAGGCTCTTTGTGTCACCAGAACTTCATTTTTAGGTTATAAGGACAAGCTTTTAGAAAATTATTGGTGACTACAAGTTTCACAAAAAAAACATTCTCTAGGCAACAAGCATTTGTATGGCCCTATGAAAATATCCCTTAGGGGATATTACTTGAAATTCACAAAATAACAACAAACTGAAATTCTGATTTTTCTGAGTTTTATAGGACAGCAATATGCAAAAACAAAGAAAAATTTGTATTTTCCAGAATAATGACTTCTAACACTACCCAGAAGCTTTAAATGACATTGAAAAATATGTTGAACAGTAAACAAGAGAGAAATAATTTGTATCTCTCAAATCTGATTTTATTTATTTATTTTAACTCTTGAAACTGCCTAAAAAATCCCAAAAATCCCCCAAATACCTGAAATGATCTTCTAAAATTTTGAAATTTGGACAACAATATATTTAAATTATAACGAATTAGATCCAACCTAGAAAACTGAAAAACTCTAACCAGAAACCCTAGAAAACACTGCTGCAAAACCCTAAGTAAGTAGATCTAAAAACAAATAAAGCTAAAACTAAATGAAACTCCTCTTGGGAATTCGCCAAGCTTGCCTCAAACGCAGGAAATAATTTGAACTGTAGATGGCTGAAGTATGGACCAAATAATCTTTCTCTGACACTGAGCAAACCCTTGAAATTCTCTGATAACACTGATCTGAAAATCTGATTTGAATGAAGCTCCAAATTAGCAAACTAGGGAGGATCTCTCACCACCGAAGAGTGCTCTGCTAGCTAGGAGTGGATCTCTCACCACCGAAGCTAGGGTTCATGTGGGATCTTACTCCACAAGCAAAAATCATGCAACCAACAATGGCTTCAATATCATAAAAGAATGAGTGTATGAATGAATGCCTATTCTCCCACAAGCGCTTCCTTTTATAACTTCTCATTGCAATAAAAGGCCCAAAAGAACCCTAATTGACCTCCTTGTGGAAAAATCCACATAATAATAAAATAACTTGAGTTACTCTATTACCAACAATGCCCAAAAGTACACTTAAGTTACCCCCAACAAAGAAATAGAATAATAAAGTACCATAGGGGAGCATCACACAACCTTATTTCACTTAAGTCACCTCAAAGTACGTGTCCAACGTGGAAACATAACCTATAAGTGGAATGAAGGTTCAAACCATACCCAATAACCATCAACATCACTAACCCCTTGGGCATGATCAAGGCTAAGATGGATGAAAAGCCTCCTAGGCCATCTACTCGGAATTGGGGACATTACACCCTAGGCCGCTACGTGTGACTATTGGTATACCAGACTTCTATTTCTTTGTGTCTTGTTTCCACTCCTTAACATTTGTTTGCATCAACAATACATGTTGATCCTTCTTCGTTTTCAGGTTCAAAGGACATTTTCTTGAAATCGCCAGTGACTACAGATTTCAAAGATATTTTGTTCAGACAACTAGCATTTGTAGGCCCCTTTTTGTGACAATAGGTACAATGTTCTTCCTTCTCTTTCTTTTCATCTTTCTTCCATTCATTAAACATGAGCATTACATTTTTCCTCAACGCTGCTACTCAAGAATGTTTCTCATCATATTTAAGATTTAAATCTCATTGCCTGCATCGGTTTGTTTGTCTTTCCTTCACTTTCTATGTCCATGAGTTTGTTATATTTTGTCATAGAAGATCTGGAAGAACACTAGCAAGGAAAAAAACCTTCAAAATAAAAACCTCCATGTGGTCTGGTTGCAACTATCCAACAGTCTCCTTCAATCACTTTTAGTCTCCTCTCCTCCAAAAATGAATTTCAAAATAAAGTAACAGTTGGGCAGAGAGACTTAATATCAAATTATAAATGGACTTGAAATTAGGTAATATTATAGATTTTTAAGTTCATGTATGGTTTTTTATTTCTTATGGTCTTATATTTTAGGTTTCTTGTTTCAAGACTTTTTTTGGTACAATGGCTTACAAAACATGGTGGTTTCTGCCATTGTTGTGGGTTGTTGTAGAATGTTTATTGTGATATTGAACCATAATTAGTATAGATATTCCATAACTAATTCACCAAGATGAATCCTTATATTTATCATATATAATCTGATTGATTCAACTTGGTGTACTCTCTTACATAAGATTAGAAAATAGTCAATTTTGATTTAGAAACACGTTATAGTGCTGCAAATTAAAGTAAAATAGTTTAATGCACGAAGAAAAACTACAAAACTGTAAGAACATACATAAAATAGAGCAAAACACAAGATGTTTACCCTAAATAAACTCGCAGTGGGAAAATAAGTCTTACCGCCTCTTTCCACTATCTCTTCTGCAAATTACAAGCTCTTTGTCTTCTTGAGACCTTCAAGGAGAACAATCACCATTACAACAGTATCCTAATGCCTGCAACTTGCTCAACTGTACTCAACTTCTATGACGTTCAACCAACAAGAAGCGACTAAAAGGAATGTGATTTACAATGACTCATTCAGTGTTGGTGTCACCCAAATTTCATCCTGAAATCTGCGACTACCCTATCTGATTTTTTTTCGTACTTTTAAAATAATGGGTCGTTTTGTGTTTTTATTGCTTGAAAGTTCTTGTATTGCGTTAAGATATTCCCAAAGAGCCATATTAGCCTTTTTTGCAAAATACCCAGATGCCCAAAATTGTTATAAATTGTCGTCAGGATTTGTTTGCAGGAAATTTGTACTTAATTATTTTGAGCCCTGTATGAGGCTATTTGCGCTCCGTTTTAACTCTGTTATGATCGAACATGTCATTATTCCTATGTACCAGAAGGGTTTTAACTTGGAATAAGTTTTGGGCTTTATTTGTGACTTTTGGCAATTTTTCGTGTTTTTGTGTTGTCCCGTTTCATTTTCTGTGAAATTTCTCTAGAACAATTCCTTTGCCGGGTAAACCCGATTTTTGGCTTGGAGCAGCTGGAAAACATATACGCACGTTATGCCCCGAGGAAGTCACCATCGGAGGTCTGGATCACTGGGAAAAAGCTAAGTCGTGCACGGAAAAGCCCTTACGGGGGTTGGGCGCATTTTTGTAAAACAAAGGATTTAAGTTGCAGTGGGAAAAATAGAAGCAGCAGGTAGGTGGGATTTTATTGCCTGCCTTGTAGGGTACTTTTTTCCCGTGATATAAAAATTCACTTAAGCTGCAGTGGGGAAATTAGAGGCAACAGGCAGACGGGAATTTATTGCTTGCCTTGCAGGGTAAAAATTCCCATGGTGAAATAAAAGAAAAGTGACTTAAGTGAAATCACGAGATTTTATTACCTGCCTTGCAGGGTAAATAATCTCATTGTCAAAGTCAAATCACTTAAGTGGATCATGGGATTTCTGGGGCTGCCTTGCAGGGGTAAAAAATCCCATTGTCATAAATTCTTAAAAATAAAATTCTATTGTGCAAAAAAGTGTGACCCACCTTGGGTGAATAATAATGCATTAAATAAATATTTGTTAATATTTATTCACCCAATTTTGGCACCCAGGCTAGTGGAAAAGTCAATAAAGGAAAGTGGACAAAAGGAATTTAAAAATAGAATTCCAAAATTGAATAAATTTAATTTATTTAATGCAGCCCCCTTTTGAGAAGGAATTAATACTTTTTAAAGTATTAAATGATTATATTAACTCCTATTTTCAGTGGCTATGGTCAAAGCACACTGTGAAGCTTAAGTGAAGTGAAGTGTGGATGATTAAATTGAATTAATTTAATTGATTGGATGGCTGTCCTTAAACATGCTATATTTAAAAGAGAAGAGCTTGATTTTTAATTAATTAATTGCCTTTAATTGTTAGGGCAATTATTAATTATAGAATTGTGAGGGTTATATAAGCATGGACAGTCATATGAGTGAATTATTTAATTCACAGGTAAAAAAATTGCAGCCAAGAGGAAAAGTGCGGCCCATTTGAAGAAGGATTTTTCTTAGGCAAGGTGGCAACAAGGCTAAAAGCTTCCAGATTTGGTGCATGCTTTGAAGGAGGTTGATATTTGTCTGCATAATTGTTTGCATAGGTGTTACAGGAATTCATTACAGGTGCTTTACAAAGGAAAATGAGCTTTTATCAATGTCCAATACATTGCATATATCCTCTGAATTTGAAAGAATTGTCCAGATCTGCACCAGTTTTGAAGAATTCCAGTCAAATAAGAAGAAAAAGAATTGTTCAGACAAAGATAGACAAAGCTATGGCGAAGAAAGATGAAAAAGAAAGCACAACAGAGTCATGCATCACTTCTAAATTTGCAGATACTGGAGACACGGATCTAGGCTCGAAACCTCTTGCTGAATTGATAGACAAATCCAGAGCAGGAAAAACTTCACTCATCGCGTGCAAGAGAAACTTCACTCATGCGTGCAAGAGAAACTTCATTCATGCGTGCAAATTAAAAGCAGTGGAATTATTTGAGTTGCAGCTTTTCCATCCATAGCTCAGTTGCCAAAGTTTGTTATGCAGGTGCAGATCCATATCCAGATGCAGATGCAGATGCAAATCCATATGCAGATCCAGATTCAGATCTCATAGTTGCAAAAGCTTCCGGCACAAAGGTTTCATCCTCTTGTTTCGAATGCAGCCCGTGAAGAAGTCAGTGCGTGGAAAATTCCTTCCAAGATCCTGTGCATGTGCTCTCATCTTCCAGTTGAAGCCTTCATTGAATTTTCATTCACCCTGAGTGCTTTCCATAATTTTTAATTGCTCATATGCAATTAAAAATAAGGATGATGAGTTATCTACGGCCAACCTTGCACTGATGCATGTACTGGAGAAGAACTACAAAAGCTTCAAGGATAAAAGAGAAGACAAGGCGAAGGCAACATCCAGCTGTTTCCAATCCCAGCTTGTTTCCAGATCCAGCTATTTCCAGATCCAGCTACTTCCAGCGGCTTCTAATTCCAGCCGTTTCCAATTCCAGCTTGCTTCCAGATCCAACTACTCCCAGATCCAGTTTGGTGAGAATCAAAGGCAAAAGAATTAGCTACAGACAGACATGAAAAAGGACAAGACTGTAGCTTGCCTCTTCCTTCTTCTTTCCTCCGACAAAGAAATTGAGCGATCAATTAAATTATACAACTTAAGTGATTGGTTTAAAAGCCATTACTTGGAGATAGGTGGCAGACGTGCAAAATAGAAGGTTCTATTTTCAAGTTGCAAATCATACATGTCACGCAAAGAGGAATTCCAGGAGGAAGATTGCCAATTGTTTCTTTCTGACTTCCACATGTGTCAGTTCAACTAAAAGCTTCCAACTTGTAATTGTCCCTCTACATTCTATAAGTAGAGGAAGAACTTTCGGGTTAAGGAATCAATCAGAATTTGTGAGTAGCAATCTTGTGTTCTAGACTTTGTGTTGAACCTCTAAGAGCAACTTGGAGCAAAAAAATACAAAGGAGTAGGTTTCCGGAGAACTTTGTGTCACGGTGTACCGTGTTTCTTGCTTTTAATCTTAGATCTCTTAATAAACTGTGTTATTTTAGATCTAGATCTAGAGCTGCCTTTGTTTTATAATTTTGTGTGTTCATATCTATTAAGTTTCTTCTATGTGCATGCAATTAGCTCTGCTATCTACTAATTGGGATGCACATCTTCCCCATTTCTTCTCTGTATTTCCTTTACTTCCTTCTATAAAATACTTCCTTTCTTGAACAGCTGCTTACTTGCTGCAGAACTTCTTAGTTATGGTTCATGAACTAAGTGGTTAAAGTAAAACCCCTGATAGATAATAACACATTTTTATTGACAATTATGACACGGGAGCCTCACCGGTTAAATGAGGGAGATTTATCTCATGACTGCCTAGGTTTTGTGCTATGTAGAAAATCTAGCCAACAAGTGTATTTATACAATTAAAACATGTTAAGTTATTAACAAGAAATACAAAATCCAAAGAACTGGATGAGACACCGCCTGTAGCTTCGCTTGGGGAAAACCACCACTAATGATAGGGAAAAACCACCATGACAATTGTGAAACTGCTATGTACCAAATACAACCACCACCTTGTTGCGAATGGTGATTTTTTCACTAGCAAAATTGTACCATGTGTCTCTCCTCTTAGGAACCTGCTCAACTGTGTTTGACTTCAAGTTATTTAGATCACCTCGGAACCATCTATGACTTTTGTAGACCCCTGTACAACTTGTACACTTTGTTCTTGATTGAAGATCATCATCTTAGGAGTGTTTGAGAAAGAAAAAAAAGAAAAAAATTATATTCGTGTCCACAAATGACCAAAATTAGGTTAATGGAACTCAAGAATACACTCAATTACAATATAAAGTGCTAGGGTTAAAGGACCACAAGAACGATTACTAACTAAATGAAATAAGAACAAAAACACTGAAGTAAATGAGGGGTAAACCCAATGTAGTGAATCCCCCAAAACCATGTGGTTAGTGCAACAATACAAGTAGCCAAGCAAGGGGGTGAGAATCCCCAAAGAGCATGGGCTGATAAAAGTCAAAAATCAAAATGACTAAGTGGACTTAAGGTCCCTTTTCGCAAAGTGGCTAAGTGTTTGGCTAGCGAGGAACAAAAAATTTGACTAAGGCATGAAAGGTAACCCAAAGCCCAAAAGTTGGGACCATGCCACATGGCACAATCCTGTGTAGTCAGGTGTTGGAAAAATGAGGATTGAGCGGTAGTCAATCAAGAGTGCGAAGGCCCAAATGGGCAACATGTGAACTCAAGCTTGGGAAAAACTCGCAGCGGGGTTGAAAGTCAGGATTGCGCCACATGGTGCAATCCCATGTAGTCAAAAGCCAAGGAGAGGGGAGACAGTAGAAAATTATATGAGGCACAGGAACATGAAATAGTGCCACGCGGCACGAGTTTGGCTCTTGGGGTCCATAGTGTTGGCACAGTGGAAAGCCCTGAATGAATTCCTGGCCTCGAGATCGAGGAAGCTAAGAAGAGTGGAGACAGCAAAGAAGCAATCCAGAGTCAGAGGCTATCACGGCTTGCCACATCACACCAATCTGGGAGCTCACATAAGATAGAGGTGAGCGAGAAACTTTTAAGTGGGCAATGAAAGACGGCCATGTGGTACCAATAAGACCCAATCAAGAAGTGACAGGTGGCAGAGGCTATCTAAAGCTTAAATTTGACAACTAAATATAAGTTACGTATGGAAAACGAAAATGGCGGATACATGCGGCTGTATCTTTTACTATAGGGCATTGTTTTGAACCAAATTAGACCCATTGTGGAGCTCGAGGAATTCGATGTCAAATTTGTTATACATCAAGACAAGAAACACTTCCTTTTGGAAATTATGAGCAGACAAAATCACTATGACCTCCTTTCCCTTAAATGCATAGGACAAATCACACAGAGCTGGATGGAGTCAATTTTGGAGCCCAATGCCTCATTCAATGAGGGAGCCATGTCTTCCACCATACTGCCCATGCTTCAAGTTATAGAGGATCTTATCACAAGAATAGGGAAAATAGATATTAACTCCACCATTTAAGAATTATAACTACATTCAGGAGAGAGTTTTTAGGCAATTTTTAGGTCCCTCTTCTCTTATCTAAACTCCATTATTGTATAAATAACAGTTGTAATGTCCCAAAATGGACATATTTGACCCCCACTTGGTTTTTTGGCAAATCCAAACCCCCCAAATACAAACTTATAAAAGATATTAGCAATTTATTTATATGCAGATCTGAACTATTATACTTGAAAAAATGCGACTAGGGTATGGAAGGAAACTCATAAAAATCAGCTATTAAACTTTGATATTTCCACTCCAATCTAATCCACTAATTTTATAAAGCCAAAATATGAAGGAAAATACAGATTTTGATGCATAAGAAGGCTGAAATTAATTTATAAAATCTGCAGACTGGCTGCCCATAAAAATAGATAAAAATGGTATTTATTAAATCCCAAAAATTCCAAAAACCAGTTGATTTGATTTATAAAATTCAGATCTATGATCCACAATCCAAATCAGATTAGAAATACCTTCAAATACATCAGATATGCACTAGAAGTGGGTCACTCCACATGCAAGAAGGGCATAGAAAAATGAAAACCACTTTCTCTCCAAACCCTTGCCAAAAAACTGCAACCTTTATTCCTCCAACTGCTGAAAAGATATTGAAAATTATTGCTAACTCAATGATGCCCAATGGAAACCCTTGTGTAGAGAATCCTCACAAACTAGAGGAAGGGTTTTCGTCCTTCTCTAGGGCTCTTGGAGGGTTTTTGTCCTCAAGAGTAAAAATGCAAGCCAAATGCTTAACACACAAATCTGAAATTTGGTAATAAACAAAGTGATGCCTCTCCTAAGTAAGTCGACTTGCTTAAATAGAAGAAGATGGGCCTAATGGCCACCTCAACACCCAATCAGATTTGTTCTCATATTGCCACCTTTTTTTAACGTCCCTTTCTTCACTAAATTTGCATTTTCTAGATAAATAACTTTCCCTTAGGCCTTCACTTTATTTTGCCTTTTCTCTTTTACTTTTGCTCCATAAGCAAGTCGCACTTTTCTAGGGATAATTTATTTTTTGTAAGTGCTTTTTTACTTTTGTTTGCTTTTTCTATTTTTAAGTTATAATAATTTATTATAAGTGCATATAATGTTTTATTTTATTTTATTTTGCACTTTATAATAAAATATTATAACTTAAGTCACCCTTATTTGCATCCCTTAGCCATCGGGTAGACAAAATAGGCTAAGGGTCTTTGACTGGGAAGGGATATTACAGTCCCCCCTTCCCAAAATTGCTTGCCCTCAAGCAATTCTAAACTTGTTTTGTCCAAGTGTCAATGCACAAGAGACAAAACATGCTGAAGTGATCCAAAAGTCCTTGCACCTGTACCTGTCAAATGAGAAAGCTCTTGCCAAAATGCATAGCTCTCATGATGCTCATAGACATAAATCTTGATCAATGGTTCAACATACTCCATAATCATATTGTAGACTTCGTCCTCTATCTTGGGCATGCTTCTCATGATGAAAATAAATTTGAATAGTGCAGCAATAAATAAGACATATCTATCATTCCTTTCATACCTTGGAGTACCATCATCTTCATCATTCTTTGTCTTCAGGATGACTTGACTTCGTTGCACCAAATCCTTAGCATTCTTGTCCTTAATAGGCTGAATACATCCTGATAGAAATTGTTGTAATAACATAGTATGAAGACAATGCAATGAATCCTTGCTACTACTAACCTCCTTATAGAGAATATCATCAAAATGTTTACCTTCAACTTCTGATTTGGAAACCTCCAAAACAACATTATCCTATTGTGACTCATGATTTTAGACATAACACAATCATCAAAATTCCTTCACAATTTCATGCCCATCAATACTATGGCTTGGAAAATCCATCCCATATGACAATGACTTCATTGATATTACTTTTGGAACTGAAACATTTTTCTCCAACTGGCATCCAACAAGCAATGTTTGTTCCTCTTTGCCTTCCTCACTAATAAAATTATTTTGCTCGTAATGGAAGTCATACCTTTCTTCTAAGGCTTCTTCTTCTTCCCTTGGCTGTAGATCTGACTTGTCCTCCTTGTGGAGTGTAGACTACATGGTTTCACTTCCTTGCTCCTCCTTACCATCCTGCACATCAAATCTTTCTAGAAACCTTTGTGAGAAATTGCAAGTGAAGCAAAGGATTCAACTCCTTGGGTCTTCAACGTTTGGTGCCACCATTTGTGTGTCTACTCCATCCATATATCTAGAGATGATTGTTAGGGCATCATCTTGACACATAGGATTACAACCCAAAAATGTCTCCAATTTCTTCAACCATGATCTAGCAGATATTTCATTAGTGCCATCAAAAAAGGGACTTTGGTCCACTTCATTTTTTTCCTTGGTTGCATTCAGATCTGATTTCTCTTTTCTTTCTCATAGGCTGGTAGGATTTCATGCTCTGATACCATTGTAATGTCTCCCAAATGGACATATTTGACCCCCACTTGGATTTTTGGCAAATCCAAACACCAGAATGCAAACTTATAAAATATATCCCAAATTAATTACTGCAGATCTGAATATCATACTGAAAAATGTGACAAAGGTATGGAAGGAAACTCATAAAAATCAGCAATTAAACTTTGATATTTCCACTCCAATCTGATCCACTAATTTTATAAAGCCAAAATATGAAAGAAAATACAGATTTTGATGCACAAGAAGGGTGAAATTAATTTATAAAATCTGGAGACTGGCTGCCCATAAAAATAGATAAAATAATATCTCTTGAACCCAAAAATTCTGAAAACAAGCTGATTTGATTTGTAAAAATCAGATCTATGATCCACATTCCAAATCAGATTAGAAATACCTTCAAATACATCAGATATGCACTAGAAGTGGGTCACTCCATATGGAAGAAGGGCATAGAAAAATGATAACCACTTTCTCTCCAAACCCTTGCCAAAAATCTGCAACCTTTATTCCTCAAGCTGTTAAAAAAATACTGAAAAATTACTACTAACTCAATGATGCCCAATGGAAACCCTTGTGTAGAGAATCCTCACAAACTAGAGGAAGGGTTTTCATCCTTCTCTAGGGCTCTTGGAGGGTTTTTGTCCTCGAGAGTAAAAATGCAAGCCAAATGCTTAACACACAAATCTGAAATTTGATAATAAACAAAGTGATGCCTCTCCTAAGTAAGTCGACTTGCTTATATAGAAAAGATGGCCACCTCGCTCAACACTCAATCAAATTTGTTCTCATATTAAATGTTTTTTACCACCTACCTTTCTTCTCTAGGCAAGTCACATTTTCTAGAATAAATAACTTTTTCCCATAGGTTTTTTACTTTATTTTTCCTTTTCTCGCATTTACTTTTGCTCCATAAGCAAGTCGCATTTTTCTAAGGATAATTTATTTTTTCTAAGTGCTTTTTCCCTTTTGTTTGTTTTTCTATTTTTAAGTTGCTAATAATTTATTATAAGAGCATATAATGTTTTATTTTATTTTATTTTGCACTTTATAATAAAATATTATAACTTAAGTCACCCTTATTTGCATCCCTTAGCCGTCGGGTAGACAAAATAGGCTAAGGGTCTTCGATTGGGAAGGGGATATTACAGTAGAGCATGTTATGTTATTCAAACTCTTAGCCATTTAGGGAAATTGTAATGTCCCATTCCACTTCCTATGGGCTTAATGGGAAAAAGCAAGCGAAGTATTTAATATCATAATTTTCCATTGCTTTTGAAGATTTTTATTATTTTAAGTAATTTTCTAATTATAGTTTGGAGAAGTCAAGTCAGTTTGGAAAAATGTGAAAAGTCATTTAAAAAATAAAAGAAAGGGGAACTCTTTTGTCTCCAAGGACATTGGTCCTCTTTGGGAGGATTCTATTTGGGTTTTGGCGCCACCTCGAGCTATTTAAAGGGGTCGCTTGGATGGACAAAGGACATGCTTGCTTTGGAATTCATTTTCTTGGAGTTGGAGAGCAAAGCTCCTTCCTCTCTATTGCAATTGAGGATGGAAATCTTCTTTGCACTTGGTTTGAGGACGAAACCCCTCATTCCTTCGTTGGTGATCTCACACGGAGGTCACACTTGGTGATCACATTCAAATTTTCCTTGGAACACGCCATTTCCAGCCCGTTGTAAACCTTCTCCTAGGGTGGCAACTTGCATGATGGAAGGTTTTGGTGGTATCTAGGGCACGGAACTCTTTTCTTTGTTGATATTTGGATTGTTACTAATTTATAAGGTTGATTACACTTAACGGATTGAATTTTGGGCCTAGGAATCATTATTTCCGGCCATTTTTGTAAGTGGGTTTGCTGCTGTCAAAAAATTAATTATTATACTTTAGACAAGGTTCTAAAAATTCTTTTCTTGGTTTGTACTTGCTCTAAATAATTATTATTGTTCCCTACATGCTTTGGATAGTGTAAAAGTGGTATCGGAAGTAAATAATTGCAATTTCGTCCTTGATGTCATAAGATTTCAGAATGTTATAACTTATCATAAATTTTAGTTTATCGTGATTTGGGTTGGTGTCATTTCTCTTTTTCTTCAGCTCAGCCTAGAAAGGGGCATTACAAGGGTGTCAGAGCATTGATCTTCCTAGCGTGTAGGATTGAAAGCTAATATTTGAAACAAATCTACAATGGACACGTGAGTGAAAGGGAACTTAGGAGAGGGAACATGGATTGGAGACCTAAGTTCTTACCCAAGAAAGTAAAGATAGGTTAAAAAGAAGCTTGAAGGAAGAAGAAGCATGTTTAGAGAGCCCAAAGTTCAAGGATCAGATATTGAAACAATTTGCTATCAATTTCCAAGCTCTAAATTCCTTTAGAAACAAAGATCATAGTCAAAGAAGACAGTCAGAAGAGCAGTGTGACAGAGTTGACTGTAAGCTTCTTACTTTTGATGATTATGATCAAAAGCCCATCAGTTACTTTTGAAGAACACTTGGAAATTTTCCAAGAAAACAAAGACAAAAGGCTTAAAAAGAAAGAAGAGACCGCAGAAAATAGTTTGACTTGTGATAAACAAGGTTTTTGCATTAATAATGTTATGGAAGAACATACAGTACATGTTGAATGCCAAGTCTCAAAAATTGAAGTTGTTTCATCCCTAGAAGCATCGGTCAATCTTCCTAACACTGCAAACTTTGAGTCATTACCTTTTGAGAGTGATTTAAAGAGTTTTCCCTTGGTGATAAGGAGAGAAGAAGAAATCATGGGGCATGAACCGAAGAAAGAAAAATCATATCTGCAAGAAGGATTTGGGGTGGAGTTCCAGGAAGACCATGTTGCGGGGCATGCACATGAGAAAAGGGCTTTACCGGTTGCTAATGTTGATTTTATATTTGCTAGAATTTTCAAAACAACAACCTATGGGAAGAAAATTGATTGTGTTCATGACTTTAGCAAGAATCATGAAGATGTTTTATTGACTTCTAATGTTTGCATGTGTCAACAACATTCACTTGTTGAATGTGAAGAGTTCAAGGTGAAGGAGGGTGTTAATCCTAACCCAGAAATTATGATCACAAGGTTGGGGATGTTGAAGATATATCAAAAAAGCTTCATTCGGCAAAGGAAGGTGGACAAGTTGAGGACAGCCAAAGGTATGAAAGTGTTGTGGATTTGTTGCTTCCTACTAAGCCATTTCAAATGTGTGGTCATCATGGACAACATAGAGGAAATGGTGATAGAGTGAAGAACACTTTGAGTGGCAAAAGGCACATAGATTTGTTCATACAAGTTCCAAATTGTGTGAACATGAGATTTTGGGATCCAAGTGATCTTTTGAGATACAAGAAGGGTAAGGTCTTTGAGGAGTTCAATGCCACTATTTTTAGGGAATTCTTTATCTCATGCATGTTGCCAGAAAAGAGGTTGCCAAAGAGCCCTATAAAGTATGGCATGTATTCTAACGAAGATGTGGAGAATCAATAATCACGGTCCATAGACCATTCCTTGGAGCCGAGTCCTACACTTGAGGAAAAAGCTATGAAAAAAAGCACCATTGTCAGGGCAACGAAATGCTTGATGTGGAAAATTGAAATGTCCCTTTCTCTAAAATAAAAAGTTGAAGACCGTAGACCCTTAGCCCAATTTTGTTTCTTGACAGCTAAGGGAGGAATAGAAAGGAAACTTAGTCATAATGAATTAATCATAAAGTGCATCATAAACTATTATTATAAGCATTTCTATTAATTTATTAATGACTAAAGTTAAAAAAGAAAAGAAAAGTGACAAAATAAAACTAGAAAAAGAAAGGGTCACTTTATTTTATTTCCCCGAAGGAAAAATGCGACCCATATGGAGGAGAAAAAAGGTAAAGAAAAAGATTAAATGCGAGGAAAGAAATATGATTGGTGATTGGGGGTGGCTAAAAGGCCAAGATTTATTGTAAAAGCAAGTCGACTTGCAAGGGAAGGATATCTTTTGCATTTTGATAAATCTTCATTTTTTGGTAGAGCTTGTATGCTTTCCATAAAACTCCGAAGGACAAAAACCCTTTGAAGTTGGCTTTTGAGGACGAAAACCCTCTTTAAGCTTAGAAAGAAGAACAAAAACTTTTCTTTCTTTTCAGAGGGAACTCTATTAAGGGGTTTTCATTAAATTTCAAGTTCTATTTGTATTTTCTAGCATTACAGAAGGCTGATTTGCAGATTTGGCATTGATTTGAGCTAGGGTTTGAAGAGAGAACATTGTTGATGAATTCTACCTTCAATTTCTTGCACTTCTACATTGGAGCGAGCCATGTTGTGTGAGGTTTTGCGTGATCTGAAGCTCATTCTGATTAGGTTGTCCATTAATCAGATTTTTGGAGATAACATCAACTATTTTTGCATAATGTTTGGGCTAAAGAAATTGTATTCTCAGCTGTCTGAGAACTGTTATATGTAGATTTTATAAATAAATTCTAGCCTATTATTGATCCAAAAATATGGTACTTTTCTAATGTTTTTGTCCTTATAAAATTGTTGATCTGTTTAAGATAAGAATTGTGTTGTTTTATTTCAAATTTGGTTGATTTTCATTCCTAGAGCAAGTCACTTTCCAGCAATAATTCAGATCTACATTATAAAATTTTTGTATATCTTCTACAAGTTGCTATTTTGGTTGGGATTTGTTGCTATTCTATTTGGGGTAAAAATTGTTCATTAGGGGCATTACAGTGGTATCAGAGCAGTGATCTTTACCAGTCTGTGAAATAAATATATTTTAAAAAAAATTATTAGATCTGAATGCAGAAAAGGACAATGGATGAGCATGATCAAAGAGCTCCTCCTACAAATGAGTTAAGCTACATGCATGAGGTGATTACAATGAGTCAAAGAGAGTTGGAGCAAGCCATGAGAGAATCTCAAAGGGAAATCCAAAGAGAAATGCAACATGTGTCGAGAGAATCTCAAAGGGTAATGCCTGAAGTATTGACAGGCTCAATCATGGAATGGGCAAAGGCTCTACATGGGCACAATATATCACGTAACCAAGGTGCCGCCAAAAATGGTGAAGGAAGCTCATCTGGATTGGTAAAGACATCCATCTCAAATATTCAGGGCCAAGTTTCTCCAAAGAAAGGCACATCCAGTTGAGGTAGATACTCTTAGTGATGTTGAAGACATAAGAGGCATGGGGTGAAGATTATGCCGTCCTTAGTTTCAGGGTGAGAGAGATGTTGACTTTCAAGGGCTTATGTTAAGTGAAGAATAACAAGCGCACAAGAAAAAATAGAAGAGTTCAGTTGGAGCAGCCAAGAAGAGACATACAACGAGCATTTGACAAGTTCAAAAAAGGTAACGAGTTCATGCCCGATACATGTTCCACATTTTTCAATTCCTCTTGTTGTTGAATGTGATGCATCCACAGATGGTATTAGGATTGTACCTTATGGACAACAAAGGTCAACACCTTTGGGGCAGCCAATGGGGTCTTTTGGACAGCCAAGAACTACTTCAAACAGTGAGCAAAAAGCACCAAATTTTGGGCAGCAAGGGGCAGCCCATTATATTGATGTAATTTCAAATGGAGAAGAGAATGTTGATCTAGAAGAAGTTGAGAAAACAAAGGAAGAGGAAACGGGTCCCACGGATGGAGCACTAACTACTTTATCTGTAGCACCTAGATACTATGCATTCTGGGAAAGCCAAGATGTCATGAAGGAAAAAATAAATGATGATCTCAAGGATACTCCTAGGTATGAAAGGAATGATAATATGTCATATTTATTGTTGCATACTCAGATTTATTTTCCTCAAGAGAAGTATGATAAGTTAGAGGATCAAGTTTGCAATATGGAGTATGTGGACTCATGTTTATGAGCATCATGAGAGCTATGTATTTTGGCAAGAGCTCTCCCATTTAACAGGTACAGAAGCTAGACTCTTGGAGCACTACAGTATGTTTTATCTCTTGCACATGGCACTTGGGCATATGAGTTGTAATTGCTTGAGGGCAAGTAATTTGGGGAAGGGAGGATTGTAATATCTCTTTCTCAAAAGTAGTAGGTCGAAGATCCTTAGCCTGATTTTGTTTCCCGACATCTAAGGAAATGAGAATAAGGGAAACTAAGTCCTAATTAATTAAATTTAAAGTGCATAATGAAAATTTTATCATAAGCACTTAAATGACAAAATAAAAGAATAAAAGGAAAACTCACTTTATTTTTATTTCCCCCCTAGAGGAAAAATGTGACCCATATGGGGATAGAAAGCAAGGGGATAAGAAATATTAAATAAAGTAAAAGAAAGAGGAAAACATTTAATGAAGAGAAAGGAGCTAATTGGTCCCTTTGTGTGGCTAAGAGGCCAAGGAAAAATATAAAAGCAAGTCACCATACATGGAGGAGATCATCTTTTACCATCTTATATTCTGATATATGGTCTAAGCTTGCATGCTTTCCATTTTCACTCCAAAGGACGAAAATCCTTTGTAGTTTTGCTTGAGAGGACGAAATCCCTCTTTAAGCTTAGGAAGAAGAACGAAAACTCCTCCCTTGTTGAGAGGAAGCTCTATTCAGGGGTTTCCATTGATTTTCAAGATTCTACTTCAGATTTCTAGCGGTATTTGAAGGGTAATTGCAGATTTGTATGGTTTCCAACTAGGATTTGAAGACACAAGTGTTGGGGCAGATTTCTACCTTTAGATTCAACTAGACCTAGGGTTATCTGCACCCTTGTGGGTAGCATTTGACACGTTCTAGGGCACGGTTGTTCCAGATTTGAGTTCTATCACCATTGCCATATTTTTAGAGGTCATTTCTAGCCTATTTGCATTTGATTCGAGATTTGGAAACATCTTTTTAGCCTCGTCTATAAGTTGATTTCTGCTGCAAACTTTAAAAAAAAATTACAAATTTTCTTGGGTAGAAAAATTATATTTTCAGTGTTCATGCCATTATAATTAATTCTTATCTGTTTTAACAAAGATTTGAAGGATTTTACATCAATTATGTGTAGTGCCCACTTCCCTTCGAAACCTTTTGCCAAAATTAGAGATTTTCTTCTTGGGTAGAAAAATTATATTTTCAGTGTTCATGCCATTATAATTAATTCTTATCTGTTTTAACAAAGATTTGAAGGATTTTACATCAATTATGTGTAGTGCCCACTTCCCTTCGAAACCTTTTGCTTTGATTTTGATATTGTCGTCTACACTTATGGACATAGTTGTAGCCTTTTGATTTAGCATGATACTAGATGTTAGAGATACTGGACTGTTGTTGACTTCAATTCATATATGATGCATGTGGATTATTAGAGACATTTTATATTGATGTTGATATGTTGTGGACATGGTTATTATATATATATTTCTGACATGCGATATACTTTCGTCACCATGAGTAGGCTTTGATAATTGAATTAATGTTGTGATCATTTTGACATGGATGAAACGTTGGATAGAAATGTTGCTAGAAATTTGTAAATGATTCATAATTTCCTAGATGATATTAATTCATATATAGATGATTTTAGATTTATATTACATATTTTGGCATGGATGTTTTAATGTGGCCATGAGGCCGAAGGAGGTATTTTGTGTTTTGCAGGTATAAATTTATTCACAACAAACATTGGGGGGATTGGAGACCAACCACATTGGAATTCTAGATGAATTCAACTAGGGTCACCATGGCAACATGTAATTGTGTGTGTTAGAATTATTTGGTTAGGGGAAAATTGTGACCAAGGGGTCATGTGTTATCTTTTGTTTTAGTTTCCCTTTTATTAATTTTAGTATGTGTTCCTTTTAGTGATGTAATTTACTTGTTTTAATTATTTAGATTTTGATGTATGTTTTCCCCTTTATCTTAGTGGGTCTAAGTGTCTTATTAAAGTTAATAAATATTATCCTAAACTAATTAAAGATGTGACCAAAAGAAGTTCATTTATTAGACTTGATTTTCTCTTAGATTTTGTGTTGTGTGTTGAATGCTTGAGATCTTGAGTGTTGTACACTCTACCCTTCATGGGAAACTCTGAATTTGGCCTTAAGGGCCAATTTTGAAGGCTTGTGGGACAAGTTAAACTTGTCCCACACCTCTTAAATTGCTATACCAACCCTACCTATGGGTTGGGGGGTCAAAATTAGACCCCATTAGGTGTTTTGGGAAGATAAAAAGGTGAAATGTTTATTGCACTTTCTTTCAAGTAATTAATTTTGTCCTTAGGGGGTGTGGGCTTAGATTGTGTGTGTAAGTTTCTTGTCATTCCTCTCACCCACCAATTTATGGTGCATTGGGGTTGAGGTTTGAATTCTTAGGTGGAGTTGAGGATGAGTGATGTGGCATCCTACATGGAGCCACCTCATCCTCCTCTCTCCCTTTTCTATTTATTGGAGTTCTTTTGCTTGTTTGGGGGTTACTTCATTATTTTGTGCTCTTGTATTTTTGGAGAGTTAGAGGATTTTTTTGGGAGTGCTTGTGGATTGTTTGGAGCTTGTGGATGCTTTCTTGGTTTTGAGGAGCTTGGAGACTTACTCTTGGAACAAGCTCTACTATGGAAAGGTAGGAGCTTTACCTTGCTTATGTTATGCTTTACTTTGTGTTTATGTGTTTGTGTTGTGTATTGTTTTCTTTGGAATGCTTGTTGGGTGTGGGTAGATTGCCTAAGTTTGGAGTAGGAGGAGACTATGGGGAGTTTTCTTGTAGGGAGGCATAAGAGTTTACTTTCTTTTTTGGAGGGAGTTTGGGTTGGGTGCCCCACCTAGGATAAGGAATGCTTGCATTTCTTACTTGTTTCTTTTATGAGGCATAAGAGATTGAGGGAGGCATAAGAGTATGTGGGAGGTATAAGGGGTACTTGAGGGAGGCATAAGAGTATGTAGAAGATTTGAGATATGCATTGAAGGTTTTAAGGTGGGCACCCATTCCCATTGGGATTCATAAGTGGCCTCCCCATAGGTCTTGCTTCTTTGGCTTTCATTTTAAGCCTTGTTTTGTTGTTTGTTCTTCTTCTTCTTGTGTTGTTGTTGAATGTGGTTGAAATGGTTGTGAAATATTTGTTTGTGTTGTGGAAGCTTGTTGTTGTCATGTGTTGGAATTATCTCCCATTGTAATGTGGTTGGGGCTCGAGGGTTCAATGGAGATGATGGTTTCTCCTCTTCATTGGATATCTTGGTTGGGTGGAGAGTGTTGCCTCTCCCCCCATTTTGTTGTGAATCAAACAAATCTTGGAGGAGCTATCTTGTGGAGTTGTGGAGCTTTGAGTTTTGTTGGAGACCTTATGAAACTTCCTGTGTTGTTCCCACTTAGAGTGGAGAAACTTTGTTCCTGATATTGTATTCTATTATTTGCTTACATTCTTGTATTATTTCCCACCTTGAGTTGAAGACTTTGTAATAGTTTCATGGAGAAAGATTTGCATTCCAATATTTGTATATTGTGTAAGAGAAAAAAAAAACTTCAAAATGACTATATTGTGTAAAAGTTTAGTTGGAAGTTGCATTGTGAAAAAGAAAGTTACTTTCATAGTGAAGTTGTAATGTTGTAAATGAGAATGAAGGAAATATAGAAATTGTAAGTTGAAATTGTATGCATAGTAAACTTGAAAGGAAAATAAAGTTGTTATAGTTGTTTTGAACATATATATGTTGAAGTAAAAATGGGAACAAGAGAACAAATTTGAAGTTTATTGTTATTGGAAATGTTGATTTTGTAGTAAGAGAATAACAATGTAAAAAGTAGTTTTAGATTTCTTTTTAAGCTCATGGAATTTGAAAGAAGACTAGTTGAACATAATGAAATGACTTTGTAAAATGGATGTGTTTTCATTGAATTAGATAATACTTTAAAATGAGTAGATTTAACTAAGGAATGAATAAATAGCAATAAATCCCAAATCTTGGAACTCTAAATGAACAAAAACAAGCTCAGAATGCATTTTAACACCTGTTAGTAACTTTTAGTTTTTGAGAAAACCTCAGATTTAAGGTTCTGTTTTTCAGAAATAGGACCTCCGCCCTGTGCAGAGCGGCGGTCCCGTAACCGCTGCTTAGGCTAAGGTGGCGGTCTCAAAACCGCCGCTTAGTAAGGCGGCGGTCCGTGGTTTGTCACCCAGGCAGGGTGGCAGTCCCAGACTTGCCTATTCTGGGCAGTGGTTCTGTCACTTACGACAGAACTCCGCGGATCCACACCTGTGCGAAAACTTTAACTGTTTTTACTAATTTATAAGATGTAAAATTTTACCAATGACTACCAACATGTAAACAAAGAGTAATCCCATGGATATGAGCAATAAAATATACAAATGGTGGATCTAAAACATTTCTTCTCATTTCATTCATGGGGGTAGGGTTTACCCCAAATTTAAAAACCCAAATACAAAAGCTTGAAACAAAACCAGATTGGTAAAAGGAATAACCCTCCCAATCCTTGAATGGAAGTTATAACAACAATAACTACAACTAAACTAATCTAAACTAGATCTCCTTGTCGAATCCTCCATAGTTCTTCCTCCTTTGCTCCCATGGCTTCCTCTTCTCCAACCTGCAATTTTTTAACAAAACAAATAGACCAAATGAGGGAAATGAACAAAGGAAAGGTTTTAATAAAAACTCATAAGGAAATTTAGCGCTAGATGGTAACCCTAGGATCATAGTGGCCAAGATTGACTTGATATAAGGGTGGAGGTTTCACCCTACTTTTGTTAGGTGAGAATGATTTTTATAAATGTTATTTTAAAAAAAAACCTTATAGTATGTGTAAGTGGGGAATGGGGCCATTTAATTGCCATAGAGTGCTAAGCCATGGTTAGTCCTTAGCAAGCTTTAGGTAGTTATTAGAAAGGCCTCTAAGTTAATAAGATAATGAATTTAATTATTTAAAAAAGGGGTTAACCTTATTAGGATTGAAATATTAACTTAAGTGAAGAAAACATTTAATTAAGTAAATTAATCTAGGGTACCTTCCTAAAGATGTATAATTGATTAATGGACTCCAGAGTTAAAATTGAGAATATGTTAAACTTTGTTATAGACAGGGTTCTTCAATCGAAAAGTTGAGTTAGTGGTGTTAGTTAGTTGTTGTACCCTAGGGGATTAACATCCTTGTAATCTGTTTTATCCTTCTACCTTGTTCTTGTAACAAAAAAAAATTAGTCGCAATTTTCGGGGTAAGTGTTGGGAGTTAGCGTGTTTTTAGAACGTCGTTTTTGCGAGCGTTACATTATGGGTGTCAACCATCTCTAAGGCAAGTCGCATTTCCTATAATTAATTCAAATGTGCATAGTTTTTCATCAAGTATATATCTATCAGTTGTTATAAAGCTATAAAACGGACTTGCAGGAATTCCTTTTGGGGGCATAATTTATCCCATTGGAGACATTATAGTGAATCCCTTGTTCTTAATTCATGATTGTGAGTATTACGAGAGCTACATACTTCGGCAAGAGCTCTCTTACTTGATAGGTACATGATCTCGAATCTTGGAGCACTATACCATGTTTTGTCTCGTGCACATGGCACTTGGGCAGAAGACCCTTAGCCCAATTTTGTTTCCCGACGGCTAAGGGAGGAATAAAAGGGAAACTTAGTCATAATGAATTAATCATAAAGTGCATCATAAAATATTATTATAAGCACTTTTATTAATTTATTAATGACTAGAGTTAAAAAAGAAAAGAAAAGTGACAAAATAAAATTAGAAAAAGAAAGGGTCACTTTATTTTATTTTCCCCTGAGGAAAAATGTGACCCATGTGGAGGAGAAAAATAGTAAAGAAAAATATTAAATGCGGGGAAAGAAATCTGATTGGTGATTATGGGTGGCTAAAAGGCCAAGATTTATTATAGAAGCAAGTCGACTTACAAGGGAAGGATATCTTTTGCATTTTGACAAATTCTGATTTTTGGTAGAGCTTATATGCTTTCCATTAAAAACTCCAAAGGAAGAAAACTCTATGAAGTTGGCTTTTGAGGATGAAAACCCTCTTTAAGCTTAGAAGGAAGAACAAAAACTCTTCTTTTTTTTGAGAGGGAACTCTATTCAAGGGTTTCCATTGAATTTTAATTTCTTTTTGTGTTTTCTAGCATTATAGACGGTTGATTTGCAGATTCGGCATTGATTTCAGCTAAAGTTTGAAGAGAGAACATTGTTGATGAGTTCTACCTTCAATTTCTTGCAATTCTACATTGAAGTGGCCCATATTGTGTGAGGTTTTATGTGATCTAGAGCTCATTCTGATCAGATCTGATTGGTTATCCATTAATCAATTTTTTGGAGATAAGATAAAGTTCCATAGTAGGAAAACTCGCCAAAAAACAAGCAAAACGAGTATACCACTAAAAGACTCGCCAAAATAGGCAAAAAAAAACTCGCCGAGCATAGTTGGAATACTCGTCGAGTTATAGTTGGAAAACTCACCGAGCATAGTTGGAAAACTCGCCAAAGACAACATTTCTTTCCTTTTTTGGATTTTTGGTGAAGAAAACACCCATTTTTGGAAAGGGTCCAGGAAGATGTAGCAGCAAAAACTTGCATGTGTCATAACTTTCATTCTGTGGCTTCGTTTCAGGTGATGTTTTCTCTAGAAGTGCATATTTTCTCGAGCTCTATGCATTGATGGCAATATTTTCTTATTTTCATAAAATCCATTTTTGCACCTTTTTGGACCAAGCAACTTCTTGCAATCTTCTGAAAGAATCATGAGCTTTGATCGCCTATAGACAGATTAGTACTTAAAAATACTAGATAGCTTTTCAAAACTCGGCGAGTACTCGCCAAAACGCGAGGAGTATTCTCCCATGCTCGGACTAATCGTCCCACTTGCCATCTTGGTCGCAACCTGCTTATTCAAATGTTGACTTCACATATCAACAGATGTGTAGGTTTTTTTTTTTGCTATTTTAAGAGTTTTTTTTGTTCAATGATAATCACACGAAGAAACGCAACAAATTGACTCAAAAAAGGCTCAACGACTTGGTTGTTGTGTAATACAATCTCCGGCTTTGCACAAAAAAAGTTGAGGCCACATCAGAGGAGCTCATTGATTTGGATGAGATAGATCCATACAGTGAGTGGACTGGGCAAGAAGAGAAAAACCCTGCGTTTCACAGCGGACGAGATTGCTTCTTTTAAGAGGGAGGCTATGGAAGGAGAAGCACTAAATCTCTTGGAGGTGATCTCCAACATGCAGCACAAGAGCCACTAGCACCACCATCTAGTTCCAAGATCGAGCCAGATTCACAGCCTTCTAGGAGAAGCGCGGAGACACAACCGAGTGTGGGGACTAGTAGAGGCACTAGACCCTCTCCCCAATATTTCTCTAGATTGGGGAAGAGGAAAATGTAATTTATTGTATATTGTAACTTGCATAGATATGAAATTTATGATGATATTTTTCAATGTCAATCATCATAAATTCATATTACTTATCAGCCGGTTGTTGTATTCGCATGATGATGCGGTTTTGTATTGTATTTGTATTCAAATCTAACACAAAACACTTCTCCAACATTTTATGGGCTCATTTGATACATTTTGTAGCTGTGTTGCTTAAAATTTATGTTTTTTTAAAGAAATTTGAGTATTTTTTAAGTTGCCGAGTATTCCCGAGTATTGGCCGAATATTGGGGAGTTCTTTTTGGGGGGGGTCTGGCGAGTATTTGGATTTGGCGAGTTTTCCTACTATGAGATCAACTATTTTGCATAATTTTTGGGCGAAAGAAATTGTATTCTCAGCTGTGTTTGAGGACTGTCATCTGCAGATTTATAAATAAATTTCAGCCTATTATTGATCCAAAAGTCTAGTACTTTTCTAATGTTTTTGTCCTTATAAAATTGTTGATCTTTTTAAGATAAGAATTGTGTTGTTTCATTTCAAATTTAGTGGATTTTCATTCCTAGAGTAATTCGCACTTTCCAGTAATAATTCCGATCTGCATTATAAAATTTTGTATTTCTACAAGTTGCTATTTTGGTTGGGATTTGTCGATATTCCGTTTGGGGTTAGAAATTATCCATTGGGGATATTACAAAAATGGATAAGACACATGATCTTTATGTTGATTTTCAAATACTTCCCATCCAACGTAACCACTCAACCACCCATGTGCATTCAAGACAACCTGGGTTGAGTCAGAGATGAGTTAGGTGAGTGTTTCCCATACTTAGCCATTTTTTCATTGTGCCACATGTCACCATATTGCTCCTGGGTGCACTTTTGTGTCCCTTGTGTTCCTTTGTCCCCAAGGGGACAAGAAAATGCTCCTTGTGCCCACTCTTAGCCCTTGTGAACTCACATGACCCTTTGTCAGGTTCTACAGGCTTGTTTTTCATCCCCCATGCTCAACCACTCAACCCCTCATGCTCAAACTGGCTTTCCAAATGGGGTAAGACGCATTTTTCTGCACTTATTGTCCCTTTGTCCCCTTTGCACCATGATAAACTAGTTTTTAACTCCACAAAAACTCATTTTTGAACCTGGGGTCAAACCATAGTCAAAAGGTAGCATAAAAGTGAAATATAACTTGTTTTTAAGCCATTCCTTATGCATAGTTCACCCATCCACCATAGCTGTTGCTGCAAAACGTTGAAAAACATCCAGTTTTACTAGAGATGATGGCAAAATTCTTCCAAAACATCAGCCTTGAAAATCAAGATTTCTTCATATCTCACTAACCAGAAACCCAACTGCCATGAAATTTTGCCGAATTGCTCTACTCCTAGGCACCCTTAAGACTATTGCAGCAGCATACCAGATGATGCCCTAGCTTTTTCACAACAGCAATCTTAACCCCCCCCCCCCCCCCAAAAGTTGCTTTTTCAATTTCTAAGAGTTCCAACAAATGAAAATTAGCAAAAATTGGAGCACGGGATCCTGGTGCAGAGCCGAACATAGTGAAGGATGTTTCGTTGCAATCCGACATTGGTAAGCTCACTTACTAAAAATAGCAAATGCTTTGTACAGTGATATGTCAAAAATAGTAAGTCTCCCAAAACAACACACCCTCATTATTCAGAACATCCAAAAACAGTGAGAACAACAAACAAGGCAAATCAGGCAACTTTCTAAAAATAACATGTTTAGAAAAAAGCATGTCCCAAAATAGAAATTCATCATCAATCAAAGTAACCTAAGTGGATTAGGAGCTCTAGGGAACAAGGATTGTGCAAAATCATCAAAATTTCCAAAATAGCAGCTCCTGACTCCACCTGCCAAAAATAGAAAGTTTTGGTTTCTAGTGCAGAAAGTTGCAGGTGGTTTTGTTTTCACTCATATTGTTGCTTTTTGCCATCACTGTGAGGTCAAGAAGATGTTTTCATGGTTCAAACAAGAAAATCAACCCTCCGCAAGCTTTCAAAGGATCCTAAAGCATCATTCTGATCACACTTGTGTCAAAGAGCATATTAGAGCACATCAAGATATAATAGGTAGAACTAGGAACATTGTGAGGTCAGCAAAGAATCAAGAGCCCCATTGAAATTCAAATCCATCAACATCCTTCATCAACATTTAGGCATGTCTTCCTCAGTGGTGGAACTTTCCCATAATGAACAAATTGTGATTCCTCACCAACCACCTGAAAGCATTCCCGTGATTGACATTATGTCTACTTCAGAGGAGCCATTCCCATGGATTCAAGAGTTGCTTGTGAGTGAACCAAGAACAACACAGCAAGCTTGGAGCTATCCCAAAAATCTTGAGATCCAAGCGGAGAAGGAAGGGGTAGGTAGCTTCACATCACTTCAATGGAACCTCTGGTGACCAGTATGTAGAAATTGCCCGGCTGAAAGTTGAGAAACCCACGGAGGAGATGACTCAAACAGATTATGAACTGACCCGCATCTCTTTGGGTCAAGCTACACATGAAGGTGACGTTCATCTATTCAAGGAATCTGTTGTTTGTATGCTCACTTGAAATCAAGAGTACAAACGAACAATTGAGCAATTGGAGGAGCATGCGAAAAACTCTCAGTGCTTACATTCAACCATTCTTAGAGCCCAATTCAGTACCTCCTCTTCTTGTGGAAGACATTTGCACAATCACTAGCTTTGACCCTGAAGTGATCAAGAAGGTGCAAGGGCATATGATGCAAGGTGATGCACCTTCTTATACTTCAAGGAAAAATCTAGTTTATCACTCTTCTATTAAACATCAAACCTTCCTTTATGCATACAATCAACTAGGTGCACAAACTCGTCAAACATCCAACCTTACCTTAAACATTAGTCACTAGGTGCATTGGAGGATATTTCTTTAGCTTTTGGAGATGAAACCTTAATCCAACATTCCCTGCATAAACTTGTCATAAGGACTCATTCACACTCAAAAGAAATCATGCATTCAAATCATGCTTAGATGACTCATCAAGTGTTTTACCATATCATGCATCTCATTAGGCTTTCTCAACACAAATCAATCTCTGTATCTGCAATATACTTGAATGACAAGAGTTAACTAGCCTGATTATGTTCTCCTCCAACTCTTATACAATACAATACAATACAAGATCGTACAATTTCCTCAAGATACATACCATTTCCTTCAAGATCATTTACTCTGTTATCTTGTCTATTCAATCTATTGAATAGATGATAAGGTCTTATACTTGTTATACAGTCTTGTTTTGTCACTGTTCATTTCCTCTTACAAATATTATCACTGATTTTTAGATCCCCCTAGTATCTTTAGCATTAACATTTGATCTAGTACATAGGACTTTACAATGACTAAGTATCTCCCACCATGGGTGTTCTTCTCCTCAAGGTAATCTCTTTCATAAACCGGCAATTGCAATCTTGATGCAATACTTACTCCTTTCTAACAATAGTATTCCTCCTGACTGAGATTTCTGTCCACTTTGATCATATACTTAGAAACCATTGCTAGACTAACCATCACTAACTACAACTATATCCTTTCCAAACATGAAACTCTACCAACACTGTAAAATGAAGAGATTATGCTTTCTTAACTGATCAAACCTGCCATTACAACCATTTAACCATATACCTTCAATGAGATTCCAATGAACAACTCAATACATAAAAATATACTTCAAGCTGTATATACCCTGTTCTAGGTCTACTTTCAAGCCTGATTTGCACCTTTTTAGAAGTAATTCTCAAAATAGTGAAATCTCCAAGCCTCTATAATAGTTACTAAATACCTTTTAAGAAGCCTTAAGACACCAATCAATTGCTCCTAGAGTTTTGTAATGAAAATTGCACCAAAACACAAAGTATGATAGTCTACTTTATGATTCTAACTCGGAGCATTTTTAGGACAGTCAATCTAAATCAGATCGTTAGAACTTAACAACCTTTCAAATATCTTAAACATGGTCTAAAACATCATGATCATCGACCTCAAGCTTTGAAACACGAGAAATCATTGAAAATTGAGACAAATACCTCAATTCTGATCACTGTTCTAGCTCCTACAGCTCTGAAATTTTTTGCAATCAATAACTTTTTCTGCATCTGAATTTTTTAGGACTTCTTTATCATGTTGGGGCTGAAATATGGTTAAAACATAAAATTTCATCTAATTTCATCGGGTAGAAAAAAGGATATCGCTTGCCCTAATTTGGCCCTAAACCACTAAATTGCTCATAAAATCCAAAACACGTACTTTCAAGACTCCAAATATTTTTTTTTGATCTTGTATGACCTTCCTCTAGGTGTTTTTCTTACCAAAAAGAATAAATGAGCCTTCTAAAGTTGACTGTCGTTTTTCCTCTTGTTGCCCTATTTCAAACCTTCTTGCACACAATCCATAAAACATGCAAATTCACGTGTACAGAGACATTTTTTTGCTACTAAAACTATGTATTTTTTATTCACACCTGGATACATTTTAAAAATCCTTCATGAGTTATACATCCAAAATTGGCTCTTTGACTCAACAACTCCTAAACTAACTCCCTAGAATGCTCAACCAGCTCCCCTATTTTGACTCAACAATATACTAATTGTGCAAACATGATAATTATCACCTAAATAAAACTCATGAGCTCATGTATATCTATTTACATGTTATTTCAAGACCTTATTATTTGCAACATTGATTTTTTCCTCCTAATTCACCTAATTAACCTTTCTTACAAGCTTATTTACACTTACTAGGCTTGTTTTACATGCAAATTTGAATTCAAGCACTACAAAAGGAGGGAAAAGTAACTCTTCATCCTCCTAGACTACATATTTACAAATGGAGCTCAGTATGATGAGTGAAGAATGTGATGCTCCTGCATCACAAGGGAAGGATAACAAGAGATGGATTGAGAAGATCATCGAGAAAGAAAAGACATTGCTCCCAGAGGTTCTCTCTCTACTCGGGTATGTTCTTGCCACTATTGCGGAAGTAAAGAAAACAAGAGCGGAGATTGAAAAAGAGAAGATCCACTTGGATGAGGTGTTCCCACTTGTGTCTGAGATGAGTTACCTCGAATCTCACACCCTCGTGAGTAAAAATGTGTTCACATAGCTGCTTAGAATTTGTCCCTAGTATGGATCCGCACCATGGATGCTAGATATGGTATGATAAAAGATGTCATCTCTGAACTTGACTCTAGTGGACAAAATGCCTTTGAGATTTTGAATGAGGTCTACAACTGTGTACAGAAACTTGAATTCCCTCCACTCACTAAGAATTCATCATCAGAAGAACTCATTGATTCCTTCCAGGAGTTGGTCAAGAAAGAGGCAAGTGATCCTCTTTCCTTCAATGAAGATACATTAGAATCCCTTGCCAACATCAGAGGCTCTATTTCTAACATTGCAAGAGATCACAAAGTATGGTCTAGTCTATGCAAGGCTATCAATGATGTTTCTAGGACATGGATCAAAGTGTTGAGCTACATTTGCATTCCAAAGGCAGATAAGGTGGCACCTGTGGCGCATTCCAGAGGCAGATAAGGTGGCACCTATGGCAGCTCAGTTTCAAAGGACAAGAGCTCATCCCGGGAACTCTCCCTCAGGGACCATGAATGGCTAGTTCTTCATCAGCAATGGCACCTGTGGCGCATTCCAGAGGCAGATAAGGTGGCACCTGTGGCAGCTTTGTTTCAAAGGACAAGAGCTCATCTCGGGAACTCTCCCTTAGGGATCATGAATGGCTAGTTCTTCATCAGCAATGCCTTCATCTTCATCGGATCAGTCAACCGCTTTTCTCTCTCTCTCTCTCCTTCTCTCTCCAGATTCTAATTTTCAAATAAAAATGTACTTTTTGCCATTATGTCCTATTCACTTAAGTCCTCAATTAAACATTGTAAGAGTCCTTTTTCAATAATAAGAAAAATACTCACCCCCTAGGAATGTGAAAGGTCACAAGTGATGAAGATAGGCGAAAGGTCATGTGGGGGTAGATGAAGAGACATGTTCGTAATGTTATAAATTGGAATGGCTTCTCCATTTCAAAGGGTTGGCAATTGTTGATTGCATGTATGTTAATGAGATTACCACTTCTACATCAAGCAATAAAAGCTGCAATTCTTCTATTTCTTGTTTAATGTTCCTCTACTCTCTTTTTCCAACTTTGCATACATGATAAACTTATAAAACCAAGAAAGGTGTTTGTGCCTTTGATAAATGAGTCAATGGAATTCTATGTCTATGATTTGTTGGTTGTATCGTTTTTTGCATTGTTGTGTTCTTCTAATTGAATGTGGACCTACTTTGGTTATTGTATGTGAACTTTGTAAGCCTACTCACAATAGTAACTGTCTCTCTCCTTATCTTCCCAAATCCTCTTTACCTCTCTCCGCTCCCTTGTACCTTGTACAAGCATTTGCCACAGGTTTAGTGGAGTACTCTTGTTGATCCCCGACCTATTGGCCACCCCACAACTTTAGGTTAGTTACATTCAATCATGGGAGCCTCCCCATACACAAGGAGGGGCTTAGCCCCATGACTGTTGGCAGAAACCAACAATTTGCCCACACGACAAATTATTTCGCCAACACCAATCTTTATACTTCATATCAAATGGTCGACTCTTTTTTATCCGCCATTTTTCAGTTGCAAATAAAAAAAAAAAAAAAAAATCATATCTTTGTTGTAAAAATTATTTTCTTGCATATACTTGTGCATTGAGGGTTCGTAAAGGCTTTGGGGCTCCTGGGTATTTTTGTTTTGTGGTTGATTGATAAACAACGGAGGATTTTGGATTCCTGTGTTTTTGCTTTAAGGGTTTGCTTGAAAATCAGATTGTTGTCATATTTCTATAAGGGTTTGTGTGGATTTCTAGAATTTCTTTATTTATGCCCTAAGGGAACATTACAAAGGTAAAGAAACAAGCTCATTTGTAGACCCCATTTGCTACAATAAAGAGTTGTCTACACTTTTTAAAGACTACATAGCTCTTTCCATAAAGAGGGGGTGCTCAATCAGATCCTTGTCATCCTTGCCACCCAATATAAAGTTGCCACCTATCATGCTTGTTTCAAAGCATGAGGAAGAGCTTAAACCAAAAGAATCTCATCTCAAGTGCTCACCTCATGAAGCCCAAACTCCTAGCATCACTCAATGGACACAAGGAGCTGATCTCAAAGGGGCAAGTGAACTCAAAAGGTTTCAATTACCTATTTTTCTCCTCCTTTTGCAGTTCTCAGAAGCTATCAAGTTGATTTCATTGTGGAGTATTGTAAGGAGAGGCAACTATTTTTCACAACCCATTAATGGTTTCATATAAATGTGTTTTGTGTTTTGTTAGCTTAAGAGTAGCGTAAGTTTGCTTTTTGTAAAAGAATGTTGTTACATACTCTATGTTTTTCACTTGGACAATGTATGTGGTTTTCTTTGTACATAAGTTTTGGTATGCCTTTTTTAGAGCTGTCATCAAGAGTTTTCCATTTTCATAACAGAGAAAAGGCTGACATGAAAGATTTAGGGATTTTTAATATTTTCATGCAAACTCCATGCCCAAAGGATGCTAAGGCCACTGGTCTTTTCATTTTGCATACAAATTTGAAGTAACCCCTACAAGTCGCCAGAAATGTTGCCCAAATAAGCCTCCAACTCATTTTTTATCAACTAAACACATTTGTCCTATTTTGTCAATTTTATAATGCTTTCATGGATTTGTTTCAAGTTTTATAGTTTGCAAGTGAAGTTCTGCAACTTTTCCCTTCTTTGCAGTCTAGCTTGAGATGGATTCGAGCTCCAATTTTGATTGCAGACAGCCAGCCATGTTATACTCTCCTGTTACAATCGCATAGAGCTCGCTTGTGTTCAAACATGGCGCCCCCAATGGTGTTGCATTGATGAATTTATCCCACATTTGGAAAGGAAAGGGCATGGGGAACTTTTATATATATAAAAGCTTTTAATGCTAACTAGAACAAATGGGCTCTGCGGATCTAAGGTTCCTTTTGGGCAAGCAGCTAAGTGTTTTGCCAACAAGGAACAAAAAATTCAACTAAGGCATGAAAGGTAAACTAGAGCCCGAAAGTGGGATTGTGCCATATGGCACGATCCTTAATAAGGCCCGAAGCCGGGATTGTGCCACGTGGTACGATCCTGTGTAGTTAAGAGCCAAGCATCAAACCTAGGCAATCATGAGATAAATCTCCCTCATTCAACCGGTGAGGCTCCCGTGTTAGATTTGTCAATAAAAATGTGTTATTATCTATCAGGGGTTTTACTTTAACCACTTAGTTCATGAACCATAACTAAGAAGTTCTGCAACAAGTAAGCAGTTGTTCAAGAAAGGAAGTATTTTATAGAAGAAGGAAGTAAAGGAAATACAGAGAAGAAATGGGGAAGATGTGCATCCCAATTAGTAGATAGCAGAGCTAATTGCATGCACATAGAAGAAACTTAATAGATATGAACACACAGAATTATAAAACAAAGGCAGCTCTAGATCCAGATCTAAAATAACACAAAGTTTATTAAGAGATCTAAGATTAAAAGCAAGAAACACAGTACACCGTGACACAAAGTTCTCCGGAAACCTGCTCCTTTGTATTCCTTTGCTCCAAGTTGCTCTCAGGGGTTCAGCACAAAGTCTAGAACACAAGATTGCTGCTTACAAATTCTGATTATTAACCCGAAGGTTCTTCCTCTACTTATAGAATGTAGAGGGGCAATTACAAGTTGGAAGCTTTAGTTGAACTGGCACATGTGGAAGTCGGAAAGAAACAACTGGCAATCTTCCTCCTGGAATTCCTCTTTGCGTGACATGTATGATTTGCAACTGAAAATAGAACCTTCTACTTTGCACGTGCCACCTATCTCCAAGTAGTTGACTTCTTCAAGTAATGGCTTTTAAACCAATCACTTAAGTTGTATAATTTAATTGATCGCTCAATTACTTTGTCGGAGGAAAGAAGAAGGAAGAGGAAAGCTGACCTTGTCAGAGGAAAGAAGAAGGAAGAGGACAGCTGACTTTGTCCTTTTTCATGTCTGCATGCAGCTGATTCAAATTCAAAGCTGGATCTGGAAACAAGCTGGAATTGCAAGCAGCTGGAATTGGAAGCAAGCTGGAATTTTGCCTTCGCATTGTCTTCTCTTTTATCCTTGAAGCTTTTGCAGTTCTTCTGCTGTACATGCATCAGTGCAAGGTTGGCCGTAGATAACTCATCATCCTTATTTTTAATTGCATATGAGCAATTAAAAATTCTGGAAAGCACTCAGGGTGAATGAAAATTCAATGAAGGCTTCAACTGGAAGATGAGAGCACATGCACAAGATCTTGGAAGGAATTTTCCACGCACTGACTTCTTCACGGGCTGCATTCGAAACAAGAGGATGAAGCCTTTGTGCCGGAAGCTTTTGCAACTATGAGATCTGGATCTGGATCTGGATATGCATATGCATCTGCATCTGCATCTGGATATGGATCTGCACCTGCATAACAAACTCTGGCAACTGGGCTATGGATGGAAAAGCTGCAACTCGAATAATTCCACTGCTTTTAATCTGCACGCATGAGTGAAGTTTCTCCTGCACGCATGAGTGAAGTCTTTCCTGCTCTGGATCTTTCTATCAATTCAGCAAGAGGTTCCGAGCCTAGATCCGTGTCTCCAATATCTGCAAATTTAGAAGTGATGCATGACTCCGTTGTGCTTTCTTTTTCATCTTTCTTCGCCATAGCTTTGTCTATCTTTGTCTGAACAATTCTTTTTCTTCTTATTTGACTGGAATTCTTCAAAACTGGTGCAGATCTGGATAATCCTTCAGATTCGAAGGAAATATTCAATGTATTGGACATTGATATAAGTTCCTTTTCTTTTGAAAAACACCTGTAATGAATTCCTTAGCACCTGTAACACTTATGCAAACAATTATGCAGACAAAGATCAACCTCCTTCAAAGCATGCGCCAAATTTGGAAGCTTTTAGCCTTGTTGCCACCTTGCCTGAGCAAAATCCTTCTTCAAATGCCTTGTTTCCACCTTGCCTGAGCAAAATCCTTCTTCAAATGCCTTGTTTCCACCTTACCTGAGCAAAATCCTTCTTCAAATGGGGGCACTTTTCCTCTTGGCTGCAATTCTTTACCTGTGAATTAAATAATTCACCCATATGGCTG
Organism: Taxus chinensis; assembly: GCA_019776745.2. Classification (NCBI taxonomy): domain Eukaryota; kingdom Viridiplantae; phylum Streptophyta; class Pinopsida; order Cupressales; family Taxaceae; genus Taxus; species Taxus chinensis. The sequence goes on along the minus strand of CM034147.1, from coordinate 913,585,981 downwards.
CCCATGCTTATATAACCCTCACAATTCTATAATTAATAATTGCCCTAACAATTAAAGGCAATTAATTAATTAAAAATCAAGCTCTTCTCTTTTAAATATAGCATGTTTAAGGACAACCATCCAATCAATTAAATTAATTCAATTTAATCATCCACACTTCACTTCACTTAAGCTTCACAGTGTGCTTTGACCATAGCCACTGAAAATAGGAATTAATATAATCATTTAATACTTTAAAAAGTATTAATTCCTTCTCAAAAGGGGCTGCATTAAATAAATTAAATTTATTTAATTTTGGAATTCTATTTTTAAATTCCTTATGTCCACTTCCCTTTGTTGACTTTTCCACAAGCCTAGGTGCCAAAATTGGGTGAATAAATATTAACAAATATTTATTTAATGCATTATTATTCACCCAAGGTGGGTCGCACTTTTTTGCATAATATAATTCTATTTTTAAGAATTTTTCACAATGGGATTCTTTACCCTGCAAGGCAGCCCCGGAAATCCCATGATCCACTTAAGTGATTTGACTTTGACAATGGGATTATTTACCCTGCAAGGCAGGCAATAAAATCCCATGATTTCACTTAAGTCACTTTTCTTTTATTTCACCATGGGAATTTTTACCCTGCAAGGCAGGCAATAAATTCCGCCTGCCTGCAGCCTCTAACTTTCCCACCTGCAGCTTAAGTGAATTTTATATCACGGGAAAAAGTACCCTGCTAAGCAGGTACAAAATTCCCACCTGCCTGCTGCTTCTATTTTTCCCACTGCAGCTTAAGTGAATTTTCTATCACGGGAAAAAGTACCCTGCAAGGCAGGCAATAAAATCCCACCTGCCTGCTGCTTCTATTTTTCCCACTGCAGCTTAAGCAGCTTAAATCCTTTGTTTTCCAAAAATGTTTTCCAAAAATGCCCCATCAGGGGCTTTTCTGTGCACGACTTCGCTTTTTCCCAGTGATCCAGACCTCCGATGGTGACTTCCTCCGGGCATAATGTGCGTATATGTTTTCCAGCTGCTCCAGGCCAAAAATCGGGCTTACCCGGCAAAGGAATTGTTCTAGAGAAATTTCACAGAAAACGAAACGGGACAACACAAAAACACGAAAAATTGCCAAAAGTCACAAATAAAGCCCAAAACTTATTCCTTGTTAAAATCCTTCTGGTACATAAGAATAATGATATGTTCGATCATAACAGAGTTAAAACGGAGCGCAAATAGCCTCATACGGGGCTCAAAATAATTAAATACAAATTTCCCGCAGACAAATCCCGACGACAGAATATAACAATTTTGGGCATCTGGGTATTTGGCGAAAAAGGCTAATATGGCTCTTTGGGAATATCTTGACGCAATACAAGAACTTTCAGGCAATAAAAACACAAAATGACCCATTATTTTAAAAGTACGAAATTTTTTCGAATAGGGTAGTCGCAGATTTCAGGATGAAATCTGGGTGTGGAGCTCAAGGGATTAGTTGTCAAATATGACATACATCAAGACAATACACGCTTCCTTTTGGATTCAATTTTGAGACAATGCAAAGAACAAATCACACAAGGCACCGTTTTGAGCCAAATAAGGCAACTTGTGAAGCTCGAGGGATTTGTTGTCAAATATGATATACATCAAGACAAGCCACGCTTCCTTTTGAAATTTATGAGCAGACAAAATCATTGTGGCCGACTTTCTCTTAAATGCATAAGAAAAATCACACAAAGATCGATGGAGTCATTTTTAAAGCTGAACACCCCATTCAATGAGGGAACCATGTCTTCCACCATGTTGCCCATGCTTCAAGTTATGGAGTATCTTTTCACAAGGATAGAATAGATAGATATCAAATCCGCCATTTAAGAACTACAACTACATTCAGGAAGGAGTTTTTGGGCAATTTTTAGGCCCCTCTTCTCTTCTCTCTTCTCCATTATTGTATAAATATCAGAGCTTGTTCTATTATTCAAATTCTTAGCCGAATACGGAAATTTCTGCCATTTTCAGGCTCTTCTCTCACAATTGATGGTCATTCTTCTCTTCTCTTGTTGCCTTATGCTTTATGTTGGCAAATGTAATACATCTCGAGCTTATTTTACAGTCAATAACATTTGTGTATAATTGAGAAACGGTTAGTGTTGTGGCTATCATCTACCCTACTCTTATCTTGTCTCTCTTTCTCTTACCTTTCATCTTGACTATGATGATGTGTCTGGGGACTATGATTGCATTTGTTTCAGTTTATTGTGTTATTTTCAAGCACACGAGGGAGAAAATTTTTATTTCTCTTCTACCAAATCACCTTTCATTTTTATTTGTCATCCCACTCCCGCTTTTCCCCTTGCATGGTTAGATTAGGAAGTGTTAGGAGTGGAAGTAGATGAAGGGCGAACCATTCTACGGATTTTTGCCTTGAAGGAGATAGCTCAAAAAGCCTTGGAGGCATTCCCAGTTGCTTGTCAATTATCATTGGACAATAAAAGGCAACAAAAGACCTTTTTTATCATTTGGCATAGAAGGCTCAAAGAGATGGTAAGTTTTTCACATTCACAACAAAATATGGCTTCATGTAAGGAGGAAGGTTTATTCTAAATGCATTAGGCCCACTTGTTCAAGAACCTCAAATGGATTGTACATAACTGCTTTTACTTTCTTTGTTTTACCTTGGAGTCGTTATTTGCTCAAATACAACCATACACCTTGTCCCCCACCTTGGAATTTGTACTCAACCCCAGACTTCTTTATACATAATTTAATGCTCCCTCCACCTCTCTTGCACTTGGAGGTGTATTTTCCTCATATTCCCAATGAAGATATAAGATTATTGGATTTTTCAATCCACTCTTTCTTGCTTTATTTGTGGTTGTTCCATCACTACATCAAAAGAACTAAGAGGTAAGTACACACATATCTCAAATAAAAAATCTATTAGTGAACGAATAAATTTCCCTATTGTAATAATGTTGGATGTATGCCAAATTTTCATACCAAGCCATGGGATGCTTCCTATTATACCCCCTTAAGAGCTACAACATTGTTTTGTTTATCAATTCGGTTTGACCATTCATTTGTGGATTGATATAGTCAACCTCATATCCATCTTACTATATAATGTAGTCCAAAACTTTCCCATGAACCTTGTATTCCTATCTTAAAGGATAAAGCTAGGCACACCAAAGTGAACCCAAACATTAGTGAAAATCAACTCAGCTACACCATTTCCCTTAAGAGCATAGCTACCAAATCTGGTCAGATCTGCACAGAATCCGGCTACATCCGGATTATTCAGGAGCCCAGATAACTTCAATCCGGGTTAGTCCTGGTTTTTTGCAATAAGAAATACTCCCAACACCCTTTTATATTATTTAATATTAGATATCTTAACATTTTATAATTTATACTACATTATTCATATTTTCTATGTATTAGTCAATTTTTGCATATTTATATATTTATGCTCATATATAATATGTATATATTTTGCATTAAATTTTTCAAAACTTTTTCAAGAGTTCTGGATTTTTTTGCCCTTGCATACAAATTTGGATTTCCGAACTTGGTAGCTATGCTTAAGAGTCATTTTATATGCAATGAGATTGCACATATTGCTTAACCAATCTACAAAACAAACAAATTCCATTATGAAAGTCAAGCAACTTAAGTGGATCATGGGATTTTTGGAGCTGCGGGTGCAGGGTGAATAATCCCATTAGAAGTTGACTTTTAAAAATAGAATTCACCCTTGCCAAAAAGTGCGACCCACCTTGGGTGAATAATAATGCATTTAATAATATTTATTCACCCAATTTTGGTGCCCATAGCATGAGGAAAAGTCAACACATGATAAAAGGATAAAGAAGATTGGAAATAGAATTCTAAAATTAAATAAATGTATTTTATTTAATGGCAGCCATGAGCATACACAAAATAGGCGCCCCAGTTGAAGAGAAAAGCATGTTAATTAATTAATTAATTGTCAGGAATAGGAGGGGCAATTATTAATTATAGAATGGTGAATGTTATATAAGCATGGGCTGCCATAAGGATGAATTTATTAATTTTTTGGCAAAGGAGTGCAGCCCAGACAATTTTGGTGCCCAATTAAAGAGGAATTTTGCACAGAAGAAGGTGTTTTTACTGCTGGAAGGCTTCAAAGTTTGGTGCCTAGGTTTGAAGAAGCTTGAATTAAGTCTGCTTAATTGTCTGCATGGTGGTACAGGTGCTCAGGTGAAGTTGACAAAATTTCATGCATGCTTTGCATGCAAACAAAACCTCAAATTTTGGGGCAGCAGGCTTGATATATACAGATTTTTATAATTAAAAAACCAAGTGTTCATGCTCCGGATTCTGTCTGTCCGAATTAATTGCAGGTATTCATTATAGGTGCTTATATAATTGAAAGGGATCTTATATCAATGTCCAATACATTGAACATATCCTCCGAATCTGAAGAAATCTCCAGATCTGCACCGATTGTAAAGAATTTCAGCTGAATAAAAGAAAAAGAATTGCTCAGACAAAGATTGTTCCAGCCATGGCAAAGCAGGATGAACGAGAAAGCTCAGCAGAATCACGCATTACTTCCAAATTTGCTGACATTGGAGACACAAATCTAGGCCCAGATCTCATAATTGCAAAAGCATCCGGCAAAAATTTATCCTCTTGTTTCTGATGCAGCCCGTGTAAAAGTCAGTGCGTGGAAAATTTCTTCCAGGATCTTGTACATGTGCTCCCAATCTTCCAGTTGAAGCCTTCATTGAAGTTGCATTCACCCGGAGTGCTTTCCAAAAATTTTAATTGCTCATATGCAATTAAAAATAAAAATGATGAGTTATTTATGGTAGACATTTGCACTGATGCATGTACAGGAGAAGAACTGCAAAAGCTTCCAGGATAAAAGGGAAGACAAGGCGAAGGCAACACCCGTAAGCAAAATTCCAGATCCAGCCGCTTCTAGATCCAGCCGCTTCCAGATCCAGCTTGGTGAGAATCAAAGGTAAAAGAATTAGCTGCCTACAGAATATGAAAAAGGACAAGACTACAACTTTCCTCTTTCTTATTCTTTCGCTTATTTCATCCGACAAAGTAATTGAGCGATCAATTAAATTATACAACTTAAGTGATTGGTTTAAAAGCCATTACGTGGAGAAGTCAACTACTTGGAGATAGGTGGTAGACGTGCAAAATAAAAGGTTCTATTTTCAGTTGCAAATCATGCATGTCATACAAAGAGGAATTGCAGGAGGAAGATTGCCTATTGTTTTCCTTTCCAACTTCCACATGTGCCAGTTCAACTAAAAGTTTCTTATTTGTAATTTCCCCTCTACATGCTGATAAGTAGAAGAAAGAACCTATGGGTTAAAAGATCATAATTTGTAAGTAGCATTCTTGTGTTCTAGACTTTGTGCTGAAGCCCCTGATAACTATTTGAAGCAAAGGAATAGAAAGGAGCAAATTCTCGGAGAACTCTGTGTCACGGTGCATTTTTGTTTCTAGCTTATTGTCTTAGATCTATTTATAAACTGTGTTATCTTAGATCTAGATTTGAAAGCTGCTTTTGCTTAAAATTCTGAGTGTTAATATCTATTGGTCTTGTCTATGTGCCTGCAATCAACTCTGTAATCTATTGATTGGGTTGCACATCTTCCCTCTTTCTTTCCTGTGTATTTATTACTTCCTTCTTTTTTAGATATTTCCTTTCTTTAACAGCTGTTTACTTGCTGCAAAAACTATACAGCTATGGTTCATGAGTTGCATGGTTAAAATAAAACCCCCAAATAGATACTAGCATATTTAATTGACAAATCTGACACGGGAGTCTCACCGGTAAATGAGGGAGATTTATCTCATGACTGCCTAGATTTTCAGCTATGCAGAAAATCTAGTCAACAAATGAGATTGCACATATTGCTGAACCAATCTACAAAACAAATAAATAATCATGCCCTCTCCTTGATATAAGACAATCCTCCGATAAAATACATGGAGATACTCTCCCATTCTCTAGAAGGAACTGATATAGGCATATACAATGCCAACCTTCTATTACTAGGCTTACTTGTGCTACAAAAAACACATGCCGTTATGAATTTTTCAACATCAACTTCTGTGCTTGGCTAATACAAACACCTTTACAAATGTACCAAATTCTTTGACACACCAAAGTGAACCGCAAATTTTGAAGTATGGTCTTCCCTCATTAGATGAACTTTTTGTTGTTACACACACAACTTCAACAATTTTTAGAGAAAACCTCCTTAGAGACATTACTCTTCTTTATGCTCAAAGTATGCAATTTTTTTCCCTATGTACATGGTGTAATATAATTTCCCAAATCTATATCATGTTCATATCCTTCACCATAAACCTCATGGACAGCTAGATCAAGCTAAAATATAGTACTGAAACTGAAATTAAAGGTGGTACACTGCATATAAACCAGCTTGTTAGTCGTGCCTCTTTTATATGGATAACCAAATGAAATTGTTGCAAGAAACCCAATCCATTTATAATGGCATTTTTTATGCAATTTTGATTGTGCTTGCCACTATTGGAGTGGTTTATTTTAATGATCCATGTGGAAAAGAATCGCTCTGGTAGATAGTGTTTCTATTTCTTTACCGCTTGGACAAGAAAAATCCTTATCATATGTGCAATATTTCACAATTGTGCTCTAAAACAAGTGATAATGATAACAAACGGGCTTGCCTCCATGCAATAAACAGCCCCCATAGCATAGTTATTTATATATGTTTCCATCTCAAATGGTAGCTACAAATTAGGTAGTGCCAAAACCAGTGCATTGCTAATCTTTTGTTTCCATTTAAAAAATGAATTTCTCTTATTTCTACCCAAAGTTAAATGACCTCGCACTTGTTATAGAATGTGAAGGCGTTGTTGCTATGTGAAAAAGGACTAATAACTTTGTCAAATACTAAATATTCCTTGTTTCAGTCACACTAGAAAGCTTGGGTCACTTATTTTGGTCAAATCAGTTCTCAACTCTCCATCTCTAACCACATGCCCCAAATCAATAGTGATTGTTGTGCACACTCACATTTCTTCTCATTGAGTAGCAATGTCTTCTCCTTCAAAACGTGCAAAACTTGTTTCAAATGCCTTAATGTTCATTGTAGATCTTGCTAAAAAACAATTTATCATCCAAGTAAACAATAACCAAGACTTTGCAAATGATCTTGATACCTCATTCATCATCCTCATGAAAGTAGTTCAAACATCACAAAACCCAAAAGAAAGTACAAGCCACTCATACAACCCTTGTCTTTTCTTGAATCTCATTTTCCACACATCCTCCTTATTTCTTACTTGATGATGCATTAAATCCAACTTTGTATAGTACTTAGCATGTTGAAGTTCTTCCAACAAATCATCAACCCATGAAAAAGGGCACTTGCTCTTGATTGGTATCTTAATCAAAATCTTATAACCAATACACCTCCATTAACCATATTTCTTAGATACAATAACAAAAAGAGAACCACATGAAGAAGTACTTAGTTGGATTAAACCTGGATCTAACAGAGATTGCAATTGTTTTCCTACCTTATTTTCTTCCATGAGTGATTTCCTATAAAGATCACTGTTGGGGAGAGGAAATTTGGTAACAACTAGATCTCCTACTCAACTGCTCTATTAGGTGGCATGCTTGTAGGTTGTTGGAAAACTAAGAACTTCCTTAAATTTCTACAACTCAGCTTGTTTCTTTTAATTTTTGTTAGTAAACATGCCAGAGAAAGCCTTTTATTTAACTACTACATCTTGCTTATCTTTCAAAAAAGCAAAGAAAACTTCGCACTAGCATTAATCAATATTTTGGCCTAATTAACACTTATCGAGAAGGTCTTTGATTTACCTTCATATCCATTGATATTATAGCTTTACGATCCTTTGATCAACAAAACTTTTCTCTCCACCTGAAGATAACATCTCTAACATACATGGGCTGCCAAAGAATACACCATAGATATCAAGAGGAACATCTACAACAACCTCGTGAATGAAATTTAGATTGATCCCAAACTTACCCTTACATTGTTTGGTGACCTATATCTCTACTTCTTGCTTCACCCAACCCCAAGAATATGAATTGGGATGATAATATGTAACCAAACCTAGCTTGTCTACCAACTTTTTAGACATCAAATTTGCTTGTGAGCAAGAACCAAAAAGATTATAAACCTTTGTCTTCTTAATTTGAATCTTGATGTGAACATATTTGATAAGTTCACCTTTATCATGAGCCTCATTGCTATTTGTTGTCCCAGAAAAGTGGAGAAGCAACTTGGGATTTGCCTCCAAAGGTGTGGGACATTGGCTCCTTTGAGACACACCTCCAAAGAAAGCTAACACTTATTCTAATGTACTTTAATGCCTACCACTAAGCTAACAAATTGCAAGGGGGAAAGGGAGAGGGATAAAACTGAAAACAAAGATGGTGATTGCACCAGAATAGAAGGGGTCACTCTCTCGTTGTTGTGAAAGACGCGGTGCACAAAATTCTACAAGTATAATCCACACACAATGTATCACAAGAGAAATAGAAGGCAAGAAACAAAACACAATGTTAAAGGGAAGATACAAACCACAATCAAGCTTATATTAAGCTTAGAAGAATCCACAATTTGTTACAGAGGTGAGAGAGGCATTGGACTTATTGCAACAATTCTATACAAAGGTTAGGAACACTTGGAATGGTGAGAACTCAAAAGGGCATAGTTTCCTCGCATCCAGAACAGAGGACCCTTTACAGGTGAAAATTATAGAGTAGAGACAAGATAAGATAAAATAAGATAATGTTATTAATGTCCAACACATGACCACAAAAGTAGGTCAATGGGATTGCAGAGTACAAAGCAAACAAACCCAGCAAGAGGACCCAAACGGGTCACCTGAAATACAATGAGAGAAGGAGAGGAGGAGAAGGAAACAACAGAGGCCGAGAGACCAAAAACGAAGAAGAGAGGGATGACTGTGTGGGGAGGGAGCGAAAGAAGGAGCAACATCCCCAACAACATCACCTAGCACTCAAGGCCGGATGGGAGTAACTCGCAGTGCGCCGATGAAAAGAAGTAGAGACTGTGGAATGCCTGGGGAGCCGATGTCTGGGAGAAAGGCGGTGCCTCAAAGTAGGCCCGGTGGATCGTTGTCTATGTGGAGGGGCCCTGGGACGTGCTGAGATAGGGAGCCTCGGGTGGAAGGAACGGAGTCACGAGACCCGACAAACCTGGACTGGGGGTTCAGACACGTGACCAAATGCTGCTTAGCACCCCTCACTGGGGAGAGCAACGTGAAGAAGGAAGTGATCAATCTAGTAGCCATCCGTCGGGGGGCAGGATGGAGGATCCTGTCTCGAAGCCTGATGGCCTCCTAAAGGTAGAGAGCAAGACATCTTTGATCATAGTATATGAAGAAAGTTGTGAAGAAAGCCCGCGGAACAGGTAATGGAATCGCCCACGAATCTCATAGTAAACAGGACATCTGAAAATGAAGTGTTCTTCGGTTTCAACCTCCTGGAGAGAGCAAAGCAGGCAAGTCCCCTCCGAGCGGTCTAAGTGATGATCAGTCTCAATATGGAGTCGATGTGAGGCCATTTGAAACTGACCCAAAGAGATACGAAGGGCCTACAACCAATGCCGAGAAATGTACATGGGTCTGAAAATGACCCCATCACGGATCTTGAGAAAGTGTGCCACATAGAGTGACATCTTCGGACGCAACCACCCGGGGGGTTGTCCATGTGTGTTGGATGAACTGTCAGTAGATATCATCTCTGATTATCATATGAAGATCCTGTTGGTTGGGTAGCAAATGGGCAGGGGCATCCAGAGAATAGCTGAAGGGTGGGAGATGGTCCATCTGGATGCCAATGGACTCGAAGAGGCGTGAAACGCAGGCATACCAGCAGCGAGATCATCTACTGTGATCCGAGGATGCAATAACTTTGAAGGAGCAGTAGGCAAGATAAGTGTACCTATCCTTGTCAATAGAAGAACTAGAATACCCCCAAATATGGTGCAACAACAACACAAGGCTGAAGATGGTCTCCAAACGAAAAGGGCGAGCCCCAAACTCAGCAGGGATAGTGTTGTGAGGAACAAATTCTTTGCACCTGATAATACATCTGAGCATGAGGATCTGAACGCGCTCGATAGTGTCCTAATCTGAGTCCAAAAGAGAGGGACCCCAAACTTCCGAACCATATAGAACTGTGGGCCTAATCAGGGAATCGAAGAGGCACATCTTGGAAGGAATGTCCTGAAAGTGGTGGCAGAAACATTGTCTCTCAAGAATCACCAAAGAACCATAGCCCTTATTAACCTGAGGTTGGACAGAAGGACAAAGGCTTAAACAAGGCCCAAAGAAAAGAATCCCCAGGTAGGTATAAGAGCAAATGATCTCAATCTCCACACCCTTAAAGAAGAAGTGGAGGTCTGAAGTCTTCAGACAATTGAAAACCATAACTTTGGTTTTCCCAAGATTCAGTCAATTGTCGATGATCGCAGGAAAGGGCTAAGGCATCAAGCTACCTCTGGAGACCCTCAGCAGAAGAAGCAAGGAGAACTATGTCATCTACAAAGAGGATATAAATCAAAACCTGGTGCAGAAGGCACCCATCACCTTCCTGTATGTGATCCCTGAGAAAGTCCTCAAGCTCATCGATATAGATCCCAAATAAGGTAGGAGAGAGGGGGCAGCCCTGTTTGACACCAATGGTACTCCTGATGAAGTCGGACAAGCCAACAGAAGTGCGAAGGTGGCCAAGGACCTCCTTATAAAGGCGCGTGATGGTTGTAAGAAAAATCTCGGAAATGCCTATATCTTTAAACCTGCGGAAAAGGGCTTCCCGTGGAACAAAATCAAAGGCTTTCCGAAAATCCACGAAATAGCAAAAAACTCTAGAAGAGCAGTGGTGAGCCTCTTTGATGATAGCCCGAAGAGTGAGGATGTGGTCGGTAGTCTAGTAAGTCGGTCGGAAGCCCACCTACCCCTTAGCTCTACAATGGTACTGATTGAGGAACTCAGAAAGCTGCAAGTGAAGAATAGTAGCATAGAGCTTAGAGAATGTGTGACCCACCATGATAGTCCTGTAATTGTTGGGGTCGGAAGTGGGCCCCGACTTGTGTATGGGGTGGATGATGTGGTGGGACCAAGAGACTGGAAAACCTGTACAAACCACCTGATTGAAGAGGTCCACAAAATAACTAAGGAGCGTCTTCTGACCATACTTGAAGAATTCCGCATGGAACCCTTCCTCATCTCCTGCTTTAGTGCAACTCATAGCAAGAATGACATTCCTCACATTGGTGTGGGTGAAAATATGGCAAAGGGAGGGAGGGGAATGAACCTGGATGTGGGGCTGGCTCGGGAAGTCATAAAGAGTGGAGGTGTGGGTGAACATGGAATTGGGATTGAGGTCCAAGGGTAAAGGTGAATGACGGGGAAGAATGGTGTGCCAGAAATGTTTAGGAGAGTGGATAAGTGACAGACGAAGCTCACAACGCCTATGAGAGATAAATGTGCGTTTCTTATGTTGAAGGAGGCGGCGATGGGCTGACTTCGGTGAGGGGAAGGAGGGAAGGGCATGCAGGAAAGAAAAGCGGAGTTTCCGATGGAAGGCTTTGCATTCCTTGTCGTACCATTTGTTCATAGGGCATGTACCATGGCGTAGGGTGGAGTGGGTGACATGGGGGAAGGAACTCGTGGCTGCCTCAAGAATAGCATAGGAGAGGGTATTAAACATCTGATCCGAGGTGAGGGAGGTAAAGTTGGGAATGGGGGGAGAAGCAGACGAAGGCAGGAGGAAAAGGTGTCGGGATCCCCTATGTCAAATTTCCAAATAGTATGTGATATGCAAGGGGAGGGGGTGGGGTCCGAGGGGGGATAGCCTGGAGAGAAAAGGAGAGGGTCGCATGGTCAGCGAGAGGGATGGGGGAGACATAAAAGTGGTGTATGTAAGGAATCAAGTCGGGGGTAGTCATGACGTAATCAACCACACTGGTCCTTCCACAAAATAGTCTACAGGTGAAGAACCGGGATTCAGGAAAGCGAGGAATGCCATTTAGGATCAGTAGGTCATGAGATTCCCCTAATTGGAGAAAATGTTGGCCATAGGAAGTCAGGGGCCCTGTCGTGTCCTCAGAATCATGCTGAAAACCAACCACCTCTAGATCCACCTCAGAGGTGCAAAGTACATCGTCGGTCCTGTCATGCCTCGGAATCTGCATGTTTTTAGTACGAGCATTAAAGTCCCCTAAGATGATGACCTCCCTAGAGCCCAAGAACTGAGATATACCAGCATAAAGGTCAAAGAAGGGGTCTCCATCTGGGCCGTTGTGGATGGAAAATGAGGAGGAAGCTGGAGGGAAGTAGCAGACTGCAATAAAGATGTCTCTCAGGAGGGGAGAATTACGTCTGATCCGTACCCAAAGAAAGTGGGCAGACTCATCCTTAGCGACAATAGAAATCCTGCTCTGAAGAGTGTCTCTAACTAAACAAGCAACCCCGTCGGATCCCCTAACGCAGCCAAAACTCTGAGTCTCCTATCTGCAAACAGAAAGCCAATAGTAACCACTGATGTTCGACAGAGGGAGAACCAAGCTCACATGTGTCTCCATAACAAAGAGAAGGTCCGAGAGACCTAAAGCATCATGTAGGAGGCCAGGATAAGACCAAAAGGACCCATTTCCATTCCAACATGCGATGGAGAGGCCCTGCTTCTGAGCCTTCTCCCGTTGGAACTATCATCTGGAGCTAGAGCTGGATCCGGGAGCTCAACCAGGGGGGAAGGAATCCCGAACCACTGGCCTGAGGTTACAAATCACCACCCATTTCCCTGCTTTTTTGGCTGCCATAAATTCGGCTCAAAATGTGGTTGCAGACAATAAACACCTGGATCTGGATCCCAGCTATAAAATCTTTTGCAGAAGAATGCGAGATTTCAAATCCTTTGGAAATGGGCAATGCATTGATGGAGAACAGGCCAGCATGAAGCATTGGCATGTTGAGCTCAAGAAATGAACACCCTCAAGCTCTAAATTTGCCTCTAACTTGCATTAAATGAGAAAAGTGAACACCAAAGCTTTCTTTGCTTGCTGCTCCCAAAATACTATGGCTCAAGCTCCAAGATATACTCCATTGGAAAGTTCTCCTTGAGAGATTTACAACGAATCCACTTTTGCTCGATTTGGTGGCCCCAGTAAAAAATGTGGCTAAAAAACTAGAGATTTGTTGTTCACTTGCACCAATAAAATTTAGAGGAAATTTTTTATTTAAAACTGATTCATGTCTCCTTTTTTCTGATTAGGCCACATGGCAAGCTTTAATTGGTCTCTTGTTTGGTGCCACGTGGTGACCTCTCATTGGTTATGGGCTTCAAGCTTTTTTGTTATCTTCACTCTTCATATTTTTCCCACTTGGACTCTATTCTCCTTGACACCTGACCACCCGTAAGTGGTGCCATGTGGTAGGATGTGATTCGCTACAGGCTTTGGGGATTGACTTTTTGTTAGTGCCACATGGCAATTTCTCATTGGTTATGGGCTTTGGGTCACTTCACTCTCTTCCACACCTGTTTCCAATCCCTCGACACCCGAGCTAATGTGCACCATGTGTCAATTTCTGGTTGGCTACAGGCCTCCGAATGGGTGCGACATGACGATCCGTGGTTGAATATGGGTTCTTCGAACGCAACGCCACATGGCAACATTTCATTGGCTACATGCTTTACATCTTCGCTTGTTGGGTTGCTCAATCTCCAATTTCTTGGGACCTGATTAAACGGGATTGCGCCACGTGGTGCAATCCCGGCTAGTCGGGGCCCCGAGCTCTTTTTCCATCCTTAGTCGAATTTTTTCCTCCTTCGCCCACATGGGGGCATGTAATGCTGCCAAGTGTCTTCATTCAGAGCCTACCACATGGCAACACTCACAAGAAGTCTTTTCTTTCTTCCGTGCCTTATCCGATTTCAGCCTTAACAAAAGGGTTAAGCTATGTGGAGCCTTCATTCCACTTAACAAAGGGAGTGCATTTATATTTAAAGGCTTAAGTGTCCCTCTCCCTACCAAATGTGGGATTAATCCCTTGAGGTAAAACCAAAGGCGGTCACAATTTTGAAGCTTGACTACAACTGTGTGGAACCATAGAGCAACTTAAGTCCCCCCAAGTCAGAGATCAACTGTAGAGAGCATTGTGAATGTGTGCAAGGGCCCAAAGCCGTCCCAAAGCAAGGAATAGCTCAAAACCGTCCCAAAGCATGTGCAAACTGTGTAAAGCTTGAAAAATGTCCAAGGCCAACCCTGGACACTATTAGAAACCTCTAGCAGCTGAGAACACCCCCCAAATGTGACTACAAAGGAAAGAAAAGTTTCAAAATCACCTGTAAGCTACAAAACGTCAAAATAGATCCGGGATAGTGCTAAAATGTGCGAAAAAAAACTTGAATTTGTTGGGGTTGATCAAAATGAGCAGGAGGCCTATACGAACAGCAATACTCGAGCATAACTCTCTTCAAATGGAAGTGCAAGAAATCTTCTCATCCTCATCAGAGTAAAACCCAACCTCTTTTCCTTAGAAGAAACTCAAAGCTTTCTCTTTCTTCTTATATGAATGCAGTTCCATATGTAACTTCCAACAAGCCTTATTTGTATGAAGATTAACATCACAATGCCCACAATGTTTAGAATCTTTCTTGAAAACAGCAATAGTAGCATTACGCTTACCTTTCCATTTACCTTTCCCTTTTGGATTGTAACCACCTTGTTGTTCAAATGTGTTTGAAGAGGATAGTAGACCTTGTTCATCTCAAGATAATGGGATCAAAAGCACACCTCACTCCCTCCAATACAAGAGATAATTCATTAAGATATCTTGATCTTAAACATCCTCGCTCCTTTGGAAAGTCTTCTTTTGAAATTTTCTTTTACATTCTTGCACACTTTAGCCTTGTTTGCCTAATGTTTCCAATCAATAGGCCATTTCTCTTCATAACAAAATGGATAAAACTGATTCTTAAACTTCTTAAATTCATCCCATTTAGTAATTGATGGTACTTTCTTTTAACACAAGGAACAAAGTCACGTATGTAACTATGAAATCAAGTGAGTTCATAACTTGCCAATTTCAAACTTGCAAAAAGAAATGTGTTCACTAATATTATGTAAACTAAAATATGCTTCAAACTGATACAACTAATGGTCAGTTTCTGAACATTTACTCCAGATCATATGGTGGAATTTCAATCTTGACCTCTGCTTTGAATGGAAGTTGAGTTGGAGGTGTCAGGTTGAAATGGATCTACTCCTCATTGGCTTCGGATTGCTCTTTTCTCAGCTCCTCATTTTCTTTGAGAACTTCCATGGGAACTCCTGGCTTTCCCATGATAGCCTGATAGCCTCCATAATCTTTTCCAACCAATCAAATTTCCATAGGAAAGATAAATGCTTGCCACAACTTCTTCAAATTCAATGACTCTTGCAACATCATCATGAAGCACTATCTCTTCTTCATTGGCCATATTTTTCACTTCTCTATTGCACTTCCTAATAGATATCTTTGGTTGCAAGGAAACTAATTTACCTTCTCTTGCAGTTGCTGTTCTTATAATTGGCATCAATCTGCAAAAAATGGTCCCCCCCGCGAAAAGAAACCAAGAACGAAACCTCTTTGACATCTGATCCCTGATTAGTATATCTTTCCATAATTAACTCACCAACATGAATCCTTATCTTTCCATAAAACAATTTGATTGATTCAACATGTTTTATTTAATTGTGCTTTAGAAATGATATGTTAAATTGCTGCAAAATAAGG
The DNA here is from genome assembly GCA_019776745.2 of Taxus chinensis. NCBI lineage: Eukaryota > Viridiplantae > Streptophyta > Pinopsida > Cupressales > Taxaceae > Taxus > Taxus chinensis. The sequence continues at coordinate 913,570,155 of CM034147.1, read as the reverse complement.
TAGATAGTTGTATGCATGAAAAAAAAAAAATACAAAACTGCAAGCACATATAGAAAACAAAGAAAAACACGAGTTCTTTACCTTAGAGAAACCCAATGTGAGAAAAACTGAGAAGTGTGAGGTCTTGTCTCCTCTTGCCACTATCTTATCGACATAATACAAGCTTACTTCCGTTTTGAGGCCTTCAAGGACACCAATAACCATTACAACAATATCCTAACACCTGAAATTGCTATATAACTTGCTCAACTGCACACTTTCTTGCTGAACTAAACTCCTATGACAAGCAGGAAGATTGATTGAAAGGAATGATTCACAATAACCCGAGAGGGTGTATTTCTACAATTACAAAATGTTAAGCTCGTGACAAGAAACCCAAAATCGAAAAACTATAAGAGATGGCTGCAACTGTTACTCTACTTGCTCATTTCACTTGGATAAAACTGTCCCTTATGACATGGTAAAACTGCCATGACTGTTGTGAAACTTCCATGTCACAAATGCAACTACCACCCTGGTGCAACTAGCGGTTTTATCACCAAAAAATTGCAAACCGTATCTCTCTGTTTTCGCAAGAATTTGCTCAGTTATGTCTGACTCCACGGTGTACTCTGCTCCTCTTTGTTTTCTCAGGAACCTGCGTAGTTCTGTTTGACTCCAAGGTGTTTTGACTCCAGATTACCTCAGAACCATCAACAACCTCTATAGCCCACCATAAACTTTTATACTTCGGTCTTTATTGAAAATCGTCATCTTAGGAATATTTACGAGTGTTTCAAGTTACATAGTCGTTTTGACTAGTGAATGAGAAAAGAGGCTTAGTTAGCTGAACTTACTAATTTCCATTATCTAACTGGTGTCAGATATGCACAAAGAACAAGGGTAAGAAAAATCAAGGAGATGCAGCTAAAATTGATGTTTGTATAGTCTTCTTCAATAGGATACATAGATTCACAAGGATGACCATAAGTGTTTTTTGGATAAGGCTAAAGCACATGCTAAGTGCTCGAGAACTAGGAATGCATTGACACAGCTATTAGTCTATATTACATACAGTCAGTAAGCCTATGAGGAATCAGGTCAAGTGTACAAGCAGATAATCATAATGTTAGAGATACTTAGAAGCCAAGTAACAAGGTTAGAGTTTGACTTCATGTTTGACGAGGATAAAGTTTGTCAACGAATAAAGTTCAATTTTAAAATGCCATTAAGTTCAAACAATAGATTTTTTAATATCTTTTAAGATAATATAAAAGCATGTCAAAAACATATCAAATTTGATAGCGTGATCAGAATCTGAAGCTTAACAAGTATGTAATCCTAAGTTCTTAAACTTCATACGAACTACATCCCATAGGATACTACTTGTATCAGAAAGTTCCATATCATCAACAATACTTATCTCATCAACAACACCATCATCAATAGATTCATTACAAAGAATCCAGGATCATCTGTGCCAAATTATTCTACAACATGTTGGAGTTGTGAAGAAGATCACTATTTTTCCATTTTGCTTATGCACATTCGCAATTGCTTCGAATATAAACAAGATCTCCTAACTTTCCTGACAATAACATGTTTCATTTCTTAGATTGAATGTGGTCAAAGCAACTCCAATTTCTTTCACAAGTTGGCACACTTGTGCCTTAACTCAATATTTGGAGAGAAAAACATTGTAGTTCAAGAATACTAGATCCATAAGATCTCCACCATTTATATTTTTCAAGATGCAGTCTGTCATACTTGGCTCTTGATTTTGCAATACCCCTTCTTGCACCTAAAAAGCCCTTGTTTTCTCCCTAATTATACATGCAACCTTGAGATCTAGAACAAACATGTCAATGGCTTCATAATGTTCATTCATGACTTCAAAATCATTGTCTCTATCTATTTGAAAGAGCCTAAGCTCCAATTTACAATTCATTGCATGCTGGGATGTGTGCATCATTTTCCATCTTACATCAATCACGTCCCATATTTCTTTGTAGTCATTGTCCACATTATTGAACACCTTTTGAATAAATTCCTTAGAATGGTATATAGCCTCATAAAGTATGCCAAAACAAGGGTGTCACCATCAACTGTGTGACACATATCAACATGGATTCACATATTTTTAGAACTTTGTTTGCACTTTCCCAAAAGTAGTTGTTTAGAATGATTTGTACTACGTGCTTTCCCTTAGAATTTGTTAAAACCACAAATTGTTCTCATTCATTGTAACAAATAACTAACCTTATGGATTCTCTCTTCACCCAATCTTTTCAATGTGAGGTGGTGGTTCCTTGTGAAGTTTGCAATTGTCCCCCGCTTTCTCCCTTTGAATTGTTTCACACCCGTGGAAATTTGGCCAAGTCATGAAGTAAAAAATTAAGGCAATGTGTTGCACAAGGTTCAAATAAATTTGTGGATATTTGTCCACAATCATTTTCCCAGCTCCTACATAATTTTCCATTATCAGTAACCACCTAAACTACATTTTATCCATGCACTTCAAGAATTTTTTCATCTAAATTTTTGAAAATATACCGTAAAGTTTTCTTGTGGTTCATGGTGTCAATTGCTTTCAAGAAAGATATGTCTTGGGAGCAATACAATAAGTCATTAACTAATAGTCTTTGACACATATCAAACCATCCATCACTCAATATAGTGTAACATGTTACACTTCAAGAGGCCTCAACATCTAGCATGTTTTCAATCACCCTCTTTTTTGACCTTTCCAAAAGGGTAGTCCTGAGCCTCTAAAAACTACAGGGTGAGTATCCTTGGCTAAATACAACTAATTTTTTAATTACATTTTTAAAATGTGAACTCTTAACCATGATGAAAGGAGTCGCACTTGAATAAAACAAATCAGCCAATGCACCATTTACTTTGTTTTGCCCAACAGAACCATCACAAAGGAAAAGCTCAACAGCTCATCCATCTCAATACTGATGATACTTTCCATGGGCATGAAAGCTTGGAAGCAGACAACGTAATGCTCACTCAAGCCCTCCCACTTTTTCTCGGGGGCTCTCACATCTGCCCTAAGCCATTGTCTCTTAACCATCTTGGGTTTGTTCAATACAGTACCACTCAGCTCCCTTGTAATTCCAAACTCCACATTAAAGTCTCCTCCATCTTTAATCTTAATGTTTCGTGTGCTTCTTACACTCCACAATTTCTGTTGTTCTCTTTTTACACTTCTTTTATCAACACTTCTAGCCGCAATTTCACTGTCCCTTTACCTCCCATGGGCTCCTCTTGTAATGTTCCTGCTCCTAGTGCCTTTGGTAAAGCTAACCCCACATTGCCATCTGCTTCAACAAGCCATAAGAATCCACGTATAGAAATAACCAAGTCTCCACTCATGCACAAACCACAGATATTAGAAACACTACTCCTCAAAGCTTCTTTAATGCAGCTGTCAACAACGGGCCCTGTCATCCTAACGTATAAAGATTCATACAACTCTTATGCATGTTGTTCAAATACTTGATAACAAGATCCGGAAATTGGAAAAACATCACAGGAATTATGGAGTCCTCTAATGGAGACCTTTTTCCTCTTCTCAGTTACTGCATCCTGAAGCTCACTACCCTTGAAGAATAGAAAAATGAAACCATTGAACACCTGAAGAATGTGTTGACCTATCACCACCACAGGGTTTACACACAGAAATTGCTACTTTATATTCCTATTGGCATACTGATTCAAAATACTTCAGAGTTTGGTAACAGCCAAGCATGTGGAACAAAAACACAAAGCTAGACAAGCTCACTAATGGAGACATTTTTCCTCTTCTCAGTTACTGCATCCTGAAGCTCACTACTCTTAAAGAATAGAAAAATGAAACCATTGAATACCTGAAGAATGTGTTGACCTATCACCACCACAATGTTTACACACAGAAATTTCTACTTTATAATCCTATTGGCATACTGATTCAAAATACTTCAAAGTTTGGTAACAGCCAAGCATGTGGAACAAAAACACAAGGCTAACCAAGCTCCAGCCACGCTCAAGCTTCTGACTCAGGTGCTTTATAAGTCTTTTTAGCTTGGTAAGCAGTCCTCTTTGTCCAATGGTCTGCTATATGGTCTGTACTAATTGTGATCCTTCTGGCCTAAGAGCAATTTCACCTTCATCCTTATGCCAGTTTTTGTAATCTGTTCTTTATATCAACATATTGCTTTTGAGTTTTTCACCGATTTTCAAACAAAATATATATACACACATGCTCATATTCATTAGGGTGGTGGCAGTCAAGGACCTAATGCTGAAGGAATGGATAATTGACAACCCAGTCGTACCCTATTATCCCTTATAAAAAGGATGGCTAGGCAAAAACCCCACCTCATCTTGTCCCCATCCCATAGGAAACAACATAAATATGCTCAACATCCTAGGATATACATCCTTGTTAGTTGTTAAGCAATGAACTACTAATTTTGGAACAAAAAAAATTCAAATTTCATGCTGTAAATTGCAAACAGTGAATTAAAATACAACTCTTTATTCAGTAAGTTGTAGCATTGTGGCCACCTTCCAAAGGCAACAAAAATCTTCTCTTGTACAACAAAGTAGATTAAGATATTATTGGAACTTTAAACATTAAATATTACTCAAGTAAAACAAGAGGGCTGGAGAATGAACAAACCTCTATTCTTAGGTTGGAAATCATGTGGAAGCAGCAAATCATAACAAAAAAGAATGTCTCTCTTGAAACTATTTCCATGAACATCCTCATAACTAACAACTCCAACTGGGGCAGCCCTGCGATATGTGTTTCCAATCAGCACTGATATATCAAGAGGAAATAATAGATAGATCAAGAAAGATCAAAGCTCTCTTTGGAAGGCTCAATATTAGATCTTTTTGCATTTAAGGCATACTATTTTAACTCTAGTGTTAACCTAGCACGTCACTGTCGGTTTATTGAAAAGTATTAGCTCACGTACATTTAAATTTATCAAAGTAGTCTCTAGGCTATGTTCAAAAAGAGGAAAATAAAATGGAATGGTTTAGAAAACATGTATTAAAATTGATCACGGGAGACAATTGTCAGATGAAGAAAAATAAATAAATTGTACACCTCATTATCAGTTATTATTTAAGACAGCATAGTGATAAAATATCCTTAAGCTACAGTTTGTCATTGTTTAGCAAACATATAAAAACTCATCCTGATTCTAAAATACAAAACTAGGGGAGAGGAACCATTCTTTGTGCACCCAAAGTTTAAGAATGCACATAGAAAACAAAACATCATAGAATTCAAATCAAAAAATACCCTCTAATAGGTTATGTTCTCACGAATTTTTGGCAATTACTCGCAATTTTTTTGTTTTCTTTTAGTTAATGTTTTGGCAAGTTTTCAGACCATCATAAATTACTATAATTTGTAACTTGTATGGATATGCAATTTATGATGACAATTTTCAATGACAATCATCATAAATTTATAAGACTTATCAGCTGGCCGTTGTATTTACATGATGATGTGATTTTGTACTCTATTTCTATTCAAATCCAATAGAAAACACTACCCCCAAAATTTTACAAACTCGTTTGATACATTTTGTAAATATATGTTGCATAGAATTTGTGTCTTTTAAAGAAATTTAGTTATTTTTTAAGTTGCCAAGTATTTGCCAAGTCAATTTTTTTTGGTCTGCCAAGTACAAGTATGTGAGCTATGATGTATAAAACATTGGTCGCCAACTTTCAATCTTACAAAGGAGCTTCTGAACACAATTCCTATATGGGTAAGAACCTCTCTTCTAACAAATGAATATCAGCACAAACCTTGTCTGAGGAAAATAGGGTTAGGTTACCAATAGGAAAATAGATGACCACTTCCTTAAATATGGTGAGGATTCCCTTGCCTCCCAAATGGAAAAACTCTTTATTGAGGTTATTTTCTTGAGGTTTCCTCATTCTTGATCCCAGCATATAATCCATCACATTCATAAGTCTAGGGATAGTTACAATGCTAGCAACTACAAGACCATTATGATTGGGCAGATATTTGCCAAACCTTTATGCAACCGTGTTACACATGCAACTTTCAAAGCACAATGAGAGAGGTCATCTTAGAGCAGGGGTGCAGGCCGGCTTTAGAAGAGAAACCAAACCATTGACCACATCTTTACACTCCAAGCTATTATTGAGGAGGTTCATCATCAGCCTTCACAAGTATTTTGTTTTTTTGTATACTTCTAAAAGGCGTCCAACTCTGTTCCGTGATCTGCTTTTCCAGAAGTTGCATGATATCACCATTCTAGATTCTCTCATTACCACCGCTTGGAGGCTCTATGAAACAGTTGTTGGGTAGTTTTGTACTTCTGATGATCTTTCTAGTTTTGTGTAGAGTACTATTAAGGGCAAACTAGGATGCCCTCTCTTCTCGACCCTCTTTAGCATTTACATTAATGAGCTTGAGGATATTCTTCAACAACACACTCGTGATAATGATGGTTGCATTTTACATGGTGTGGTGGTAGCCATACTTCTTTTTGCCAATGACATTGTTCTCGTCTCACACTCTGCCAATGGTTTACAGTATAGTTAGAAAAAAATTACTCGGCAATTAATCAACAGCCCAAAATTTTACTCGAAAATTGGGAATCGGCAATTTTATTGCCTAATTTAAAAGCATTTATTTTCTTTTTTTTTGTTGGTGAATTTAGAGCTCCTTATATTGCTAACTCCATATACAATTTGATGTGGGAGTCCATTACAAACGCTATTGAGGAAATATTTAATACTTAAAATTCCTTCTATTGTGAATGATTGGCTTATACAAGTCATTTTATTCCAATTGTGCAGCCTCCCAGTAATCTAAACAAGCATGAGGGAGTGGAATTAAGTGACTCGAGGAAGGCCATCACTCAGGAACTAAGGAATACATGTATTATGGATAACAATTATTGCCTGGATAAATCACAATAATTGTATTTACAAACATCAATTGTTTCCTCTATAGTGTAAGGGATTCCCACCACATAATGTGCTTGGAGATATCTACACAAGGAGCTCCAATCTATTATCTTGTCATTCATTTTGATGATGGACAAGAAAGTGTTGTTCAAAACACTTATTCTATTCTCTTCTACAAGCAAATTTTCCCAAGCTTACTTATTATACATTATTAGTATCAAATAAGGTTATCAACTTATCTCCGTGCTCCTCGAGGAGCTCAAACCCTTCAGAAAAACAAGTTTCTAGAGCAATGTTGACTTTCCAAACATTTAGACAGATAATGATTCATGAATAATGAACACAAATTAAGACGATTGTGGTTTTGTAACTTGTTACTCTTGCAAGTTGTGTTGCTGAATTGCTTTAAGGCAAAGCTTGATCTTTGAAATGCTCGTAAACTAGAAACCCTATCGCCAAATTTGTAGAGAAACATAGCAAAGCAACACTAAAAAAAGAACCTTTTTTCATTCTAGGCATTTTATATTGCTTAATGGCGATTTAGTCAGCAATTAATCATCATTCCACAAAGCATGACTTTTGCAAAGACAATTCGTTTCAGGCATGTATTGCAATTTATTACCGATTTTTGGCAATTTTTGAATCAAAGGTTTACAAAGACAACTTGAAGCCCTTGCCCTTTTATGTGAGCTTCGTCGATGGTGGTCAACCTTAGCACACTAAGGTCATGATATTCAATGCCTCTAAATGCTCTCTTCCCCAGTTCTAGTTCCTCTACAAAGGAGAACCTTTGGAGATCACACCAGCCTACACTTGCAAGCGGTCTAATTTTTCAGAGCATCTTTTAATATGAAGCCTTGCAACTTTGCAAGGCATATGCCTCACTTTCATTATTGGAGAGTCAATGTTTTGAGATCCACTTACAGGTATTTATGCAAAGATGTGCATGCCCCTCTTCTATATAGTCATCAAGCCTAAAGTTTTTTATGGACTGAGGTTTGAAGACCTAGTCTAGGGTCCGTTAATTGTGCTCATATTGAATGTAATGTCCCCTTTTCCCATTTGAGAGCATAATTTGGACTTCTTGTCATTCCTTCTCCATGGCAAAGAAGTAGAGGAGTTGGGTAAAAACCTTGAGCTTCCATTTGCTTTCGTTTTCTCTAATTTTTATGTTTTCTTTTAGTGTTTTCCCTCTTAATGCACGTTGGTTGGGTTAAAGACAAATAAAGCAAGCTTAATGATGGAATATAACATCTCTTATGGGTCGGTCTTACCTTTCCAAGCTTTAGCGCCAATGGAAGGTTATAAAAGGTGTCTTGGGACCTCATTTGTGGATCTATCTTGGCACATTTTCCTAATATTGGGCATTCAGAGCTTGTTGCTCCATGTTCTTTTACTTGAGAACAAAAACCCGCTTGTGTGGCTTCCTAGAAGGACGAAAACCCTTCATCATTGCTTGGTTTTGAAGTTAAGGGCGGATTTGAGGAGATGACATTCACTTTCAGATTTTTATTTGCTTCCTACATGTGGAGCAACCTACCTTGGTGTAGGGTTTGATGGTTTAGAGGGCACAAACGCATTTTCAGTTCATAATCTAATTTGTCATATTTATTAAGGCCAGAATCTACATTCTCTTGATTTTTTAGGGTTTCTAGACCCATAATTCATAATTTTGTTGTGGCTGCTCTTCCCAGGTTATTTATTAATTTCCAGCAATGTGATGACTCAGATTTCTCATTGTTTATGGTTCCTTTGGATGTCTAAAATATATATTTAAATTGTGGCAAGGTTATTTGAAGTGAATTGGGTGTTTTGCATATAATTTAAAACCGTTGCTTGGAGAAATCTGTTCGCTGTCCTTTATTTCAGTCTGCTGGTTATAGAAATCAGATTTGGTTAATTGGTAATTTGCTTAATTTCCTTGGTTGTTGGTCTAATCCCTTAAAGGCGACATTTTAGTAAATCTGTCATTTTTGCTCCCTTCAAGAGGAGCACTTCATTTTCAAAATGCCCCATTTATTATGAGATCCAGAGAAGATACCACTATCTTACAAAGACTATGGTGACTCCCTATCCACTTTCTTTTATACCCAAACCAACGATGGTTGGCCCTTTTCTTCAAGAGGTCGTCACCCTTCAATGCGAATCCCTGCAAAGAGCCCCTACTACTCATAGGTTGATCACCTCTTTCTTTCATCTCATCATAGAGGTTAGTGCCATTAAACATCCTTTGGATACTATTACTTCACTCATTACGAGGGTAGGTCAGGGAGGCAACACTCATCTCTATGCAACAATACTACTAACATTCCACAACGCACTATCTCTCAACAATAGGGATTTGCTCATTCTCAACATCATGGATTATCCTCAATCTCGTGGATTTGATCCTTCTCAACCACTTCCAAACAACAGGGACATGTACAAATTATGAGTTTCTTTGCTATCACGTGAGTTTATTCAAATTTGGATGTTAGGAGAGATTCTGGAGGGACTCTTTGACTTACTCCTAGGATTCTAGGAGTAATGTCCCTTTCTAGGGCTTAAACTGAAAATAAAGGTTTGGCCACAAACCCTAGGAATCATTTATGAAAATACACCAACACCCAACTGAAAATAGTCTGATTTTTATAACAGCAGATCCAACAATATTAGAAACCCTAGCAGCGAACTGGAAAGTACACTTTTAGGGTATTAAAATCAGCTTAGAACATTAATTAATATCCCTCTAGGGTTACAGCGAATTGTACTAGCGCTTACGAACAATCATTCACATGCAATATGGACTGAAAATTAACATAGAAATATCCAACATACTCGAAAAAGTCCAACAAAATGAAATCTAGGGCACATATGTATTTTATAAATTTATTTCAAGTGCAAATACAACTGAAACCTCTAAAATGCATAACTCCATCAATACTCGGAGTTTCAACACAAACAAAAGCTCAATATGATCTTGAAAAGACCAGCTATCCAATGAAAGTGAAATCACACTTTTCCAACCATGAAAACCCACTGAAAAGTGATCCCAAAATCTTCAAAAGCTGGAAATGAATGCAGCAGCCCCCAAAAGCGTGCCCTAGCTGGAGTAAGAGTGCCCTAAGCACGAATAAACACCTTGTTGTTACAGGAATTTGGCAATTAAGTCCACTTATGACTCCTGTATGAAGCCACCAATGCAACAAATGAGGGATTTCGTCCCCAAGTGTTGTGACTATTGAGGGTTCCGTCCCCAATAGGATCCAATGAGGGTTTTCGTCCTCACAGTTGAGCCGCACCAAAGGGTCTTTGTCGTCAATGGAGAGTAGGGCATGCCATTGACAAACCTAAGATATCAATATTTGAAATAAACATGCATAACCTTTCTTAGGTCATTCAATCCACCATTATATCCTCCTTTTTGGCGCCAAGGATGAATTAGAAGACCAATTAACTTTTTAATCTTCCCTTAAGAAGACCGACCTCATAAGAATATTTAAAAATACTTGTTTTATTAAATAATAATAATATGAAGTTGTCCCAAAATAAGAATTGGTTGGGCCTAACTTAAAATATTATTAATTATTTTTAATTTAGAAAATGGGACATTACATGATCCTTCTCAACCACTTCCAAATAGCATGGACATGCACACATTATGAGTTTCTTTGTTATCACATGAGTTTATTCAAATTTGGATGTTAGGAGGGATTCTAGGGGGAGTGTTTGACTTACTCCTCGGATTACCCAACATGTCCCCCTCAGCCCTAGACACTCTCTACTTAGCATTATTAGATCCTGCATTGGCCTTTTCACAGTGATAGACAATAACATAGATGATTCATTTCTCCCAGACATCGGAGATGTTTGATGGGACTACCATCAAGTCTTCCCTACTTTCACTAGGTCATGCTCTTTGAGGGTTCTTGCTCCCCCCTGACATGGCTATTTGAATTGGTACCTTAACCACATGGGTTGGGGCTTTACTGCTTTAGGATAACCCCCCGTTTATTCAGTAATTTTGTTCTCTTTATTTATTTAGCTTTTGATCATAGGGTCCTTTCACCCTAGCACTTACTATTTTCAAATTGACCTACTTTTTGTCATTTGTGGACATTAACATAATTTCTCTTTCTGAGTTAATTGGGCATCCAATCATTCTGAACTACGCAAAGATCTGCATAAAATTAGATCTGGACAAGCCCTTACTAGATATAATCATCTGAGAAATGGGAGGAATTGAATGGAAACAATTGCACTATGAAAACCTCCCCTTCGCACGTAGAATCTATCATGAATATTGACATCTAGCAAGGGTTCCGTCCCATTCAAGAACATCAAAACATACAAGAACAAGTTAAAATGGATCAAAGAACAAGCAAACACCCTCACAGAATCTGTTTGAGCCTGCAGAAAAAAAGAACCAAAACAATCAAATAGTGAATCAGCAATCTCTAAATGCAGCTGAGTTTGGAAGAGCTTACATCTAGAAAGGAAAGGGAAAGGGAAAACAAGTTAAAACACCAAAATCTCTTTACAAAATCAATTCACTGCCCTTGTTGACACGAATACAAATGATTGTCCTTGTTGATACGATTAATATGATTGCCCTGGTTGACACGAATACAGATGATTGCCCATCTTGACACGGATACAGATGATATAAAAGGCATCCAACTCGCTCTAAATAATGAAGAGAAGCAGAACTTCATGGAACTCCAAACAGAAAGAATGCTCAAGACCACACAATCCAAAGATAATCATCTCAAGACAGCCAAAGGCTCCATATAGTTGACATCTAAATCTGTTGCACCAAACATCAAAAATAAAGGCAAGGGCAAATTGAAAGAAATTCATATTGAAGATCTTATCCCGGTAGATCTGAAAATTTGGGACCCTAAAATTGTTCAAGCGACCAAGAAAAAAATAAAAACGGTCAGAGAGAAAATTGACCTAGAAGAAGACACGTGGATAACAAGATTTGCTGACAAATGTAAAAAGTTGAACTCCAAAAATCAAAACTCCCTCAGAAGTCAAAAAAAGGATAGATCCACCCATATGACCTCTTCCTAAGGCAGATCCTCTCATATAACATTAGAGGCCTAGATGTGTCCGACAAACACCTATTTCTCAATGAAATGAGCAAAGCAGAGAAGATAGACACAATTCTTCTTCAAGAGTGTGCGTTGGGGAGCTGGGGCAGCAAACAATCCATGTTCTGCAATAACTCCAAAACTCTTATTCATTGGAACCCTACAAAGTATTACTTCAAATATTTCCACATCATTTCTTCGGGGCTGCATCCTATTTCTTCTCTCATGAATTTCAAACAATTGTCACTATTATAAATCTGTGCATTCCGCCTTACGGGAACAATAGAATCACCGTGTTGGAGCAGTTGACCAGGTGGGATCAAGCAACCAACACCCAAAATCTTATTATCTTGGATGACATTAGCACCATGAGAGATCCAGATGAAAAGAAAGGAGAGGCTTGCTTCAATCAGAGAACTACAGCGCTCGATAACCTGGATACACATTTAATAGAAGTAGACTATTCTAGGGGATGCTTCACATGGACCAATTGAAGGAAAGGCCAGAAAGCTATATTGCTAAAAAGTTCAAAAGAGTTTCCTCCACTAAAATTTATATTCTTCCAAATCATCAACTGGACGCAAGAGTTTGTGATATCACCATTCCAATTTTTGGCCTATTATCCTTGAGATTTCCTTGATACCTAATCAGAAAAAGACTGGTGGAAGGAATCACCAGATCAATATGGATAAGAAATGTTCAAATTTGTCTTAAAGCTGAAATTTCTAAAAGCTAAAATAAAGCTCTGGCATACAATAGAATTTGGAAACATATTCATATGGAGTAGTCTGATGAAAACAAAGTTGGCAAGGATTCGGAGTAAAATAAGAGAACAAAAACACAATCAGAGGCTAAAATAAGGGGGGACAAGACCTCATACACCGTCTATAAATCAGAAAAAAGAAAGAGATGTACTGGCAGCAGAGATCCCAAAATCAGTGCACAAAACAAGGTGACTCAAAACACTAATGTTTTCCATTCTTCTTCCCAAAATCAATAACAAGTCAGCTCTGTTCATCAATTAAAAAATGAACAAAGAGATTACATCACTGATACAAAAGAAATTCTAGCTCATGCCGCCAAGTAATTCCAACATACCTTTTTGGATCCTCCTGAAATTGCTCACAACCAGCAAGTTCAAAAGAAACTTCTTCAAAATATCCCAAAGATAACTAAAGTGAAATGGATAAAGACAGAGTTCATGCAGCTAGTGAAGGAAGATGAGCTAAACACCATTTCTTCTCCTTCAACCCATATAAGTCTCTGTTTTATATCAAACTTTCTGGCTTATTATCAAAAAGGATTTAGTAGCTCTCATACAGGAATCTAGAAAGAATAAACAAATGCTCAAACAATTGAATTGTAGAGAGCTGATATTGATTCCAAATATTGCCAAAGCTCGCAAGTTGGATCAATATAAGGCAATTGCTCTGTGCACCATGGCCTGTAATATCCTCTCAAAAAAACATTGCAACTAGGTTTAAGACCTTCTTCCAAAGCTGGTCTCTACAACTCAATCAACATTTGCTCCAGGTAGAGATATCACTGACAATATAATAGCAGTTCACGAGATTCTTCACTCCTTAAAAATGCAAAAAATCCCAGGGATTATGGTGAAGCTAGACATCCATAAGGCCTTTGATAAATGCAGTTGGAATCTTAATGAACAAACTCTAACAGCTTATAGGTTCAGTCAACAAGTAGTCCAATGGATTAGCAATTGCATAAGTACTATTTTTCATACAATCTCTCCAAATGGGGAACAAGAACTCCTTGCAAATTGGTTAAATTATTCAGCGGAATGAGGAAGTGACCCTTCAAGCAAATAGACAAGCCACTGCTCCTGAACACTCCACTGAAGCAACCACAAGAGGAATGGCCTGGAAAAAAAAAGAGTTGAACCCTAAGGTAACCGCCTCAGCTGAAGCTTGGAATGCACGAAATAAAAACTACGAAAGTGCTTCTTCTCTTACCATTCATCGAGCCAATTGCAGATAAACATAATGAATAGGAGAAGCTCTCTCTTTTTTGTGGATTCTCTGGCTTAGTAAAAAAATATTAAATGGTTGTCTGGTCTGCAATAGACAGTGTGGACTTCTCACGAAACTGTGAACTTGACATACTTATAAACATCTCAATAATTTTATCTCAGAGTAGGCTCTTGTCTGAGAAGATTGGATAAGTAGTCATCATACAAATAATGATCTTACAAACTCCTGATATATTTTATCTCATCCTAGTTCTTGTGCGAACTGCCTCGTGTTTTGTTTTGAAAGGCTCACTTTCATACTCCTCATTTTATATCAATATAATGGTTTATATTTTTTTTAAAGAAAGACAACCATAATCTTAAAATAAATTATTTGACATTTGGATATCTTAAACATTATATGTTTTCTTTATTTTTCCTTTCCCTAGTATAGTAGGATTTAAGTAAACTAGTCTATAGACTAGATATACTAAATTTAAATCACTGATAAAATAAAGCTTCTTCTTGTTTTTTTAGATCTTCCAATATGGTTTAGATTGTTTGCTGATTTATAACTTCTTCCAGGAAAAGTATGTAATGTCTTTTTCGGGATCAAATTTGAGGAATTCGGATTTTCCCCAAAACCTTAATGGAACATTGAAGAAATTTATGACAGCCACATGAAGGAAAACTGATTTTTATGACAGCAAACTGATTTTATGCAAGAATTAGAGCAGCGGCCTGTTTTAGGTCCACCAAACCCTAAGTGACCTAGGTTAAATTCAGATTTTAGCCTTTCCCACAAAAATTATCAAAAATACATCATCAACATGAAACCCTTGATGAAATCATGCAAAATAAATGCTTCAACCATAAATTACGGACGGCTGGAATTAATTATTGCTCAACAGCTGAAACTTTAAAATTTCATATCTTCATAAATACTTGGAGAAAAAGGCAAACAATAGCTCAAAAATGACAGCTATCAAACAAAATTAGAATCAGATTTTACCAACCACAAAAACCCACTGAAAAGTGGTCCTGAAATCTCTAAATGGGTAGATCAAGCTGGAAATGAATGTGGCAACCCCAACAAAATTATCCCTAGCTGGAATGTGTGCCCTAGCACAGATAGAAACCCTTGTTGTTCTGAAATTTGAAGCTCAAATGTGACTCCCAGATGAAGCCACCAATGCAACAAATGAGGGTTTTCATCCCCAAGTGTTGTGACTATTGAGGGTTTTCGTCCCCAATAGGATCCAATGAGGGTTTTTGTCCTCAAGGAGTGAAAATGAGAGCTCAATGCTATAATTTCCAAAAAGAAATATATAATTCCCAAGATGATTCTTACAATGAGCCCCAACCTTTCCTTTTATAGCCTTTCCTTTCCTTTTTCCTTGTGGAACGATCCATGTAGGCCTCTTAATTTCTTTTTTGGCATTTGCTTTTCCCATTTAAGGACCAGACCTCCCCCATTAACATTATTTTTCTATTTTGGAATTGGGGCTTGGTACTTTTAGCCACCAACTTGTCATTTTTTATGCTAAAATTGGCAACTTGACTTTTACAAAATACTACAAAGCTAAAAACAGCAAATTACAATTATAGCACGAATGTACTTACCTTATTTTCTCCCTTAATGCCCACAGCAAGTAGAAATTGGCCCCAAGGTCTTCAAGTCAAACTAGCTTGGAAAAGGGAACATTACAGTCCTCCCTCCCCAAATTTGCTTGCCCTTAAGCAAAGGCAAGCTCCCTTCTTCACTCTGTGTTCCCTTCTGCAAATACTAGGATCCGAAAGGAACCTCAAAAACTCTTCAGAGTGGAAAACCTTCAGCAACCTCTTCAACCTTTATTGCAACAACATACTCCTCATCCTTGGCTTGGGTTGAAAACAAACTCAGTTGCTCCCGCTTATGCTTGTCACGTGCAATGATCATTGTACTCTCCTTAGACATATGCAAACAATGCACTCTTGGACTCATAAAAGTCTCTTTACCAACACTCATATAGGTTGTTCCAACATGAGCAAGGTGTTGCCATGACTTCAAAATGGATGCCATGATGATTTGCTTCAGTTGCACCATTTTCCTATCTTCTTCCATCCGCACAACTCCCCTATATTGTGTCGATTTACAGTTGTACATGACTGTTAACAACTGTTTTAGCACTTTGACAATGTCATAACAGCAGCAAATTTGATCTCTTTGCCCCATTCAAGGGTGTGAACCATGTAGGAGCTGAAAATGCTCTTGGGAGTAAGTGCATCAATGAAATAGCAGTATTGTAGGGGCTGAAAATGCTCATGATAGCAACATGGAAGTTAGAAAATTGTGGCATGACTGTTCCAAATTTTGAACCTGCACATAGAGCAAACATGTCAATGAAATCAAGAGCTCCCAATATCAATCCTTCAACCACTTCATCATGCCTCATAGGCATGTTATTCAATCCCCTTCTCATGTTTGCATCTTCTTCAAAATTCTCATTCATGTGATGGACTTCCAAAGATCCATTCTAGCTACCCCAAGCTAATCTCTTCAAATTTTGGTTCAAGTGTTGGTATGTGTGTAACAGTCTTAGCTTGCCGTGAATTTCTTTCCAAACAATACCAACTATGTTGGGACGTTGGCCTTGATTGATCTCAATGAGTGAACCCTCTTACACACAATATTAAATGAAAAGAATGTCTTCAAAGCTGCCCGTCTATTGCTCTCCAAAGAAGATATGCACAGTCCAACACATAAAATTGGAGAGAACATCCTATAATGGCTGTAGTATTGCATGTCATTACTCAAAATTGGAATTATGGTAGCCGGAAACTATCTGGTACCTTATGCAAACACCTCATCAAATACCATGGGTGGGAAATGCATCTCCCTTGTGATTAACAACTATTTTATAGCTGCCACTAGAATGTGGGGAGAGCTGGAAATGTAGTTAACAGCAGCCCTAAAAGTGGAGGTAGTTCTCATAATGTTCCATTAGTACCCAAATTTATGCCAACTATGTTAAATTGGTAAAACAACCAAAAAATCACCTTTTACCCCATGTCTCACCCTTCTTGAACCTTCCTTACGACTAACTCCTTACCCTTATTTCCAAGTTCAGCACTTGGCTCCCAGGAGTATCTTATGAAGTGTGAGCATTGACCCTCCACACTTTTGTTAGTGCACCACATGCCCTCAATCATAGTAAGCAAACTTGGCGAGTACTTGCCAAAACCCTGCCTAAACGAATATTCGTCATGAAAACTCACAGGGGAATATTCAGCGAATATTCCTCTGAGAGTTATCATGGCGAATAGTCTTACAAGGAGATCATTATCTTTGAGTTTAAGGTTATTCATTTTAGTGACAAAATCAGCATAATCTTTTGAGGCATGATGGAGGATAACTAATTTGGGAGTCGCAGTTGCCTAGTTAAGAATTTGGCAAGGCCAAAGGTTGGGTATTCAATTGTAGTCAAATGGGACAAAGGAATAATATCTTTATGAATGTTAGTTTAGCCATAAATTTTGGGAATAAAGGGGCTTTAGGTATTTATTAATTTGTGCTTAATGCAAGGGTCAAGAGATGAAGCTTTGATGATATCTTTATTTTTGTTAGTAAGTTTTCTATGGGTATGGAATGGATTCTTTTGCTTGATGTTGTAAGGTGGTCAGACATTTTATTTTCATACTCCTTTTTATTCATAATGACAGAGGCATTACCTTTATCTGCTTGTAATATTACAATGTTGTGATTGTTATTTATTTCTTTGAGAGCATTATATTCTTCTCTGAATAAGTTGGGTTTAGGACATAAAATATGAGAAACATCTTATCTTATTTCTTCAGTATCATGCGATTGCAGGTGTAGGATTTTCGTTGCAACTTTACATATGGTATCCTTAAAAGAGATGTTGTTTGATGCTACAGCAAAGTGAAGACTTTTTCTAAGTTGTGATATCATATTTTGTTAATGGGAAAACTAGACAGATTTATGACATCATTTGTTTATTATCTTTCTTATTTATTTCATCATTCAAAATATAAAGTGGGTTTTACTTCATTGATGACTTGTGCTTTAAGGGTATATATCCTAAGCTCACATTGTTATGTATATCCCCTGATGTATTCTGTAAGCTGCACTTGGCCTGTTGCCATCGCTGCCTGCCAAGCTCAGTAATAATTATATGTGATTCCTGGGATCACGTATCATTTCCTTGCTCTTAGTTGTTGAACGATTGTTATTATTTTGTAATGTCCCTTTTTAAAAGGTTTAGACAAGAATATCGTAATTCTGGAAAAATATTGCAGCCGGCTGTAATTAAATTACAGCGAACTGTAACCTTCGTAATTCGTGCCAAAAATTACCGATAAATGTTCACGAACAATTATCAAATGATTCCTTAATGTATTGACACTTATTTTGTCCAAATCGAATTGATTTGAATAAGATTAATCACTGCTGGAATTAATTATTCATCTGGAATTCGCACCAGACTGAAATGGCTCGATTTCACCTCTAATAATGCTTCGAAGTTCGTGCAAGTGTAGATTTGACCATTAAAATGCAAGTCGACTTGGAATATTGAAATATTATGATGAAATTACCAATCCACAATTCAGAAATAACACCAATACAAGTTGCACTTCTAAAAGTAAAGGACATAAATCTGGAAATGCACAATTTTGATATTCAATTCAATGATAATTTGCAAATATATATGTTAAACTCAATTGGAGAGGGTTTTTGTCCTTCCAATGGACCTCATATGGGGTTTCCGTCCCACACAGAGAAATAATAAGAATTCTGTCTCAAAATCTGAATTTACAAAATGAATGTTCCTATCCAAATGCTCACACATGACCCCTATTTATACTTTCTAAGGATGACGCCAAAACTGAAAAGACATGACCTTTCCTTTACGTCCATTCATTATGCCTTGGCCGACCCCCTCATAATCATTTATTTTTCCTTAATAAACAAGGCCGACCCATATAATCTTCACTAACACACTTTAAAGTATTCATAAAATAATAAAAGACATATTATTTGCTTCCTCTTTATCTTCTTCAATTCGACCAAGGAGAAGAAATAGCTGAAAATCCAATTATGCCTTCGAAATTTGGAAAAAGGGAAATTACATATTGTATAATTAATGCTTTTGGGTCTGGAATACGCTTCCAATTCTTTTGCATGTCCTTTTTGGTACTCTTTAAGAAGCATGAGTCCCATAGTTATGCTATTTCTTCCAAGCTACAAGAAATAATGTAAGAGATCCTTGTAATCACCTATCATTTCCTGATTGCTAGCTGCATTGCACTTGTTTCAGTTTTGACAATTTATTCCTTACTATTTATAGCATCCAATTCATAGCACTTATCAGACTCCTATTGAATTCGCATGATGATGCGATTTTGTATTGTATTTGTATTCAAATCTAATAGAAAACACTTCTCCAACATTTTATAGACTCATTTGATACATTTTGTAGCTTTATTTTGCATAAAATTTACGTTTTCTAAAGAAATTTGCGTATTTTTTAAGTTGCCAAATATTCCCGAATATTCGCTGAGTCTTGCTGATTTTTTCCCGAGTCAAATTTTTTTGGGTTGAAGAATACTTTCCGAATACAAGTATGCGAACTATGCCCTAAATGACTCTTTTCTAGCACATAATTAACAAGTAGGAGCTGAATATTCTTATGGCATGCATGTTGTACTGAAAACAAAAATGTAGAGCTTACCAACCAATGTGCTGCCCATGAAATCTGCCCTCTAACTGTTGCATTTCTTGCTATCATCGCTGGCTCTATTTGTTTCAATACCTCTGCTGAAAGCACGTCAATAGTATGATGACCTCTCTCAATACTTGTAATAGCTGTCCATGCAAATTTGATCATGGGATGCCTTGAATATGAAGGCTTTCTCATTTTCCCAATCCAATATGTGTCCTCTAGCTGAAACAATCTCAGTTGTTGTATCTTTATGGTTAAGGAATGATAACACCCCTTTGTAGAACTCATCCTTCACCATGTTATTAGAATGCACAACAAGTTTTATATGCATCCTCCTAAATTTCTTACAGTCCAAGTGCAAGAGATGGGGAACCTAACAGAGATATTTACCTTGATCCTCAAAAGATCATCCGGAATTCCCATGCCAAAAGAATCTCGGATTTGATTGGAACAAGCTACATGCTCACAGCTGCAAGTTGTCTCTTTGGTCCTAACACGCTTCTTAAAATATTTTCCATGATGACAAAAATATGGCAGCACATAGGAGGAAAAAACGAATCAGAAATATGGTCATCACAGTCATACCTTGGGTTGGCCCCTTTAAATTTCTTTTTTGACATTTGTTTTTCCCACTTAAGGATGGACCCACCTCCCCCTTTAACATTCTTTTTTCTATTTTGGAGTTGGTGCTTGGTACTTTTAGCCACCAACTTGTCATTTTTAATGTTGAAATTGGCAATTTGCCTATTACAAAATATTACAAAGCTAAAAATAGCAAATTACAATTATAGCACAAATATAATTCCCCTAGTTTCTCCCTTAAAGCCCACGGGAAGTAGAAATGGTCTCCAAGGTCTTCAAGTCGAACTAGCTTGGAAAAGGGAACATTACAAAGTAATCGCTAGATTTTATTAACTTGGCCAAAATTACTTTTCTAACACCTTTAATATTGAAACTTTTGACATTAATGCAGTTTAAATTTCTAACTAAGAGGTACACCAAAATATTTAGCTGGCCTGACTGAATTTGAAGAGATCAATGCAGATATAATTCAGGATTTACAATAATGAAAAACCTCATTAGAATAGCTCAGGTTTACTGAAATAAATCATGGATACGATACATTTACAGGAAAGTACCACCTTGGTTACGTATGAAGAAATATCTAAGTATGTTGGAAAGAGGTGGATGAAAAAGGGAGCAACATACATTTCAGCAACACTCCTTGGAATACCAGCTTCCTCACTAGATTCTTTTATCAAATTTTCTTTACAGGTGATCCCTTTGGGCTGCATAATTGTACAAATCAAAATGTATTAAATTCAAAAAGCCATCCTCTTAACTAAGCAACACAATTTTAATTATTCATTTTTTATGAAAAGTAAAAGCAACTACCAGAAACTAAATCTTCCTGCAAACTTATAAAGTTCTAAACAAAAAAATTATTAAATACTAAGAACAAAATAAAGGAATGAACACATTTATCCAATGATGCCGTAACAACTACCCATTAAAGGGGCTCGAGAGAAACTGGAGAAAAGATTGGGAGCAAGCTGGTCTCACCCACCCCATGCATTCCTTAACTTGAATTTTGATGGTGCTTCCAGGGGCTATCCAGGCTGGGCTAGACCTGGATGCTTAATCAAAAATCATGAAGGGACTTTTTAGGAGGGGTGATCCTTTTGGATCCCTTAACCAACCAATAATGAAGCAGAGGCAATAGCTGTATAGGAAATCCTGAAATTGAAAGAAATCAGAGGATTCAAAAACCTCACAGTGGAGGGAGACTCAATGATAATCATCAATGCTATGAACAAGGGAATAGCCACAAGCTGAAAAATCTATGGCATCCTTGCTGAAGCTAGAAACGTGATCCAGTGATTCAGCAATATTTCTTTCAATCACGGCTTCCAATAAAGCAACTGCCCTGCAGATCTTCTACACCATAGTTCAAAAAATCGTTATGGGCAATTAATCGGCAGACCAAATTTTGACTCGGAAATCAGGAATCGGCAATTTATCGGCATTAATCGGCAACTTTATCGCTACTTTTAATAACATTTAAATTCATAAAATAAACTTAAATTAAATGTAAAAACATTGTTATGACTCCATAGAATGCATACTTTATCGGCAACTTTATCGGTATACAGTATACTATTATAAATTTATAGTGTATACTGTAACAGGCAACTATAAATTTATATTAGTGTATACTGATTGTATACTATTATAATAAATGTATAATTTATAAATTTGTTACTGTTATAAATTATATAAAAAATATCAGTGTTCTTTGTTAACAATGGGTATATTACTATTACTGTTACGAATTATTATTATTACTGTTATGTTATATATCATTGTTAAAAACTTAAATGTTATAAATTATGATTTGTTTATAATAGTAATATATATTATAGTATAAATTATAACAATCTTATATAATTACTATAACAGTTTATAACAGTTATAAATTTATTACTATTATAAATTATAGTATATAGTTACTAGTATATACAAAACGAATTAATCTATACTTCTAGATTTTAATATTTTATACACTGTACAGTATACGAATTAGTGTATACTGTACATTGTATACTACTGAAAATCTTTAAAAAAAAGAAAAATAAATTTACTCTTACCTGTATATAAATTTATAGAGGGCTAGGGACATGAACTGTTGCCACCAACTGGCCACGAAATGGCACAAAACTACCACGAAATGCCCCAAAACCGCCACGAAACCACTACAAAATGCTGGAAACCAAACACGAAACCTAAGACACGCGATTTTCAATGATTTTCCCTACGAGTTTTGACGATTTTTTAGGGTTTTAATCGCCGGAAATCACTGATTTATCGGCACTTCACAAATCGTGATTTTCAGAAAGATTAATCGTTTTACTTGCCCTAAACAATTAATCACGATTATCGGCCGATTAATGGCGATTTTTAATACAGAGTTCTGGACAATGCATGTGTAGACCAAAACACTATTTCGGCCTCAATAAGCAGTTTAGTGGCAGAATGGCAAGGTTCTCGTCACTCCTGAACCAATATTGCCCTGAAATCTTTGGCCAAGGACAGAAGTAAGCAATAAATCCAAAGGGGTGTAGCCAATTTGAATTTCTTGAATCTTGTGACAGATTCCAAAGCAAAATGGAATAAAAATGAAAAATAATATTGGGTTGCGGAGGCATCTAGCAAGAAGGGTGGCTACTGCCACGTGTAGGGGATGAAGGCACACCGTCAGCTACATGGGTGCAGCATATGTAGCTTACGATAACCATTACATATTAATGTCACGATTGTTCCCCTTAGTTCAAAGCTATCCCTTGAAATTTGCGGTTTTGCATCTATTTCCCCTGCTTAGCTCTACAATTGCATGAGCACACAATTATTCCATAATTTTACCACCTGATTGCTTCAACTGTCTAGGACTCTATTCCTCTATTTTTTATCGAAAGGCATGGCCAACAAGGATATAAGGGACCATTTCCATGGTGGAGCATTGTGTGACATACGTCTCAAATGCATAGTCAAGGGCAGACATTCTAAGTTTGGTGATTCTGAGAAGTGTGTTGGGTGAGACGGTGTGAGCAACATAGGTGCAAAACATGTAAGGACTTCCATAGAGGAAGAGCTTCAATACAAGCTCACCTAAGTAGTGAAAAATGAAATATTGTGTTATTGGATTCTGGGAAGAATTTTGGAAGGAGAGTGTTATGTCTCTTGGTAGATGCAAGGGGAATCGATGCCAACACAGCTAAAACACCAACTCGCCCCTTGGCTTTTGGGCTGGAAAACTACTGAAAACTGGCTACTTAAGTCATAAAAATCAAATTATGATATAGCAATACAAATCTGGTCTCAAATACCTCAAAACAATTCAGAGTTATGCAAGAGATAGGTCGCTCCTTGCTGAAATAATGCAGGAAACACAGCTGCACTCTCTTCCCTTCAAACCGTTGTACCAAATCTGCAAAATCTTCTTTATTCACTACTGAAAATATGTAATATTCCCTTTTGGGATATTTATTAAATCTACAACTTAATTTATCAAATCGACTCTAGAAGAAATAAACCTTCCTAGCTCGACCTCAAATAACTTAATGTTAGCACTAATCAATGTTTTAAAAATCGGAACCGGTCGAGGGTTGGACCGGACCGGTTCAAACTCTATGAACCAGTTTACTAAAAAATACATAAAAATTTATATTTTTAATGAAAACAATATATTTGAAAGGTTAGAAACCATGATTCCAACAATTACACACAAAATATGCAAAGTTTGCTCATGTATATAGTATAGTAAAAATGGTGTTTATAGCAAAATTAGGCAATTTTGGCCAAATATAAAATCGAAAAGTTTTCAAAAAAAATCCAGTTTTTTTAAATACTAAATTGTTGTATAGGCTGTGTAGAGCTCATGATGGCTTTCAGAAGATTGCAAACTGAACCTGCTTGGTCTCGAACCGGTCAACCGATCCAGTTTTTAACCGAAAATGAACAAAAATATTGCCGTCAAACCGGCCGAGTTCCGGTTCGGCACGGTTTTAGAAAAACACAGGTGTACAAAGGAGCCATAAAAGGTGAAAGTTATGGCACAAATTTTATATTCCTGAGAAATTTTCTAGGACCCTTTCAAAAATTAGAAAATATTTTATTACATCATGCTTGTCAAGAATTTTTTGAGTAAAAATGTCTTCTTATAGTGAAAGAAATGTTGTCTTGTTCATAGTCTTCCGATTCAGCAACTTGAAACCCAAGATATGGTTTATGTCGACTCTTCTTTTAATTGATTCAGTGAACAAGGTTATCCTTGTTCATTCCGAGAACCGAGCTAATTAGGGACAAAATGAGACATAGCCGATCCTAGTGCATTTACTAAATAGAGCCACGTGGGCTAACATGTTAAACTAAATACCGAGTCACATGGTTTTTGTACTTCATTTAATGTTTTACACTGGCACTAATACAACCCAAATTTTGGAGTAGGCCAAGGTAGTGGGTTAGATGGGAGAACTAGTTTTGGGAAATTAAGTATTGTATCAATATTCTTCCTTCATTTTCTCTCTCCTCTCTACTGAGGCTTCCATTTGTCTAGACAGTCCTTTAATTCGAAAGCACTCTATTAATACCTAAACTTATAGAGGATTCAAATATTTACAGTTGTGACAATCTTTCATATTCTTTCTTTCAATTGTTAAATTGTAGTTAATCTATCAATTCAAGACCTATCCAAAGACCTAACAATCTGAATTTTTATACCTGAAACGCCTTCAAATCAGCCTCCAAAATAATATCCAGTCACTTTTCAGAATAATTAATTTTGGATAAATAATTTCCTGTACTTTATTATTTTTTGTAGGCTAAGGGGATAATTAAACTCAGAAGAAAATAAGCCAATTTAAGTGGTCTAAGGATTATTGTTATAGCTGCTTCACCCTTGGAAACATGCCACTTAAATTATATGCCCAATCCAAGTCGCCATTAGCTAGAATAAAATATAGTAGAAGGTTGACTTCTAGTATTGGGCACTTAGACTTAATTAATAAATGTCGCCAAAACATGCCAAGACAGAGTTGCATGCTTATGCAAATCGCTATTTTAGGATGAGGGGTAAATTGTAGCATTAATATGCAGATCATAAAACACTCTTAAACACTCAACATGGAGGTGGATCAAGTAATTTAAAGCGGATTAATCCTTATTCAAATGATGGGGTGCAAACATGGAGGAGGAATATATCATTTAACATTCAAAGCTTGTGCAATGGGAGTCTTAGAAGGTCTCACCCACTTTGAACCAGTAATGGCGGTGTTTAAAGAAGAGTTTTTTTTCAGTGATCACATATGTTGGAAATATGATCCCTTTTCAAGTCATGCAAGATAGCTTTTGCTTCTACAAACAGTGACAGGACGAAAGGGTCACTCATTTGCTTATATAGAATTAGCGGATTTGAAATCTCCCACTTTTCCTCCTTCCTTTGGCAATTCTATCTCGAGAGTTGCAGAGGTCACTTTCAATACTGTGCAACTATTCCTTAGACTAGTTCAACTCTAGGCAATATGTATTCAAGACACTGGTATTGTTTTTGGTGTCCTCGAGATTTCACCCAAAAATCTGGGACGACCCCTTTTAAAAAAAATCGTTCTTTTCAAAGTGACGGGTTGTTTTGGTGTTTGTTTTGCCTACAGTTGTTTGCATTGCTCTAATGTATCCCCCGAGAGTCATAAAAGCCAAATTCGACAAATACCCACATGCCAATGGACTCACTCTATCCCTTCGCCAGCTTTTGTCTAAGAGAATTTTATTTATTTATTTATTAAATAAATAAAGTTATGTTAAAAAATAAATTGTGACTATAGTTGAACCCTACTGAGGATTTTCACGCCATTATTGCTGATCCACCTATCAATGGAGTGTTCACCAAGGAAGAGTTTTATACTGACCAATTGTGTGGCTAGATTTTCTGCATAGCATCAAACCTAGGCAGTCATGAGATAAATCTCCTTCATTTAACCGGTGAGACTCCCGTGTCAGATTTGTCAATATAAATGTGTTTTTATCTATCAGGGGTTTTACTTTAACCACTTAGTTCATGAACCATAACTAAGAAGTTCTGCAGCAAGTAAGCAGCTGTTTAAGAAAGGAAGTATTATAGAAGAAGAAAGTAAAGGAATTACAGAGAAGAAATGGGAAGATGTGCATCCCAATTAGTAGATAGCAGAGCTAATTGCATGCACATAGAAGAAACTTAATAGATTTGAACACACAGAATTATAAAGCAAAGGCAGCTCTAGATCCAGATCTAAAATAACACAAAGTTTACTTAAAAGATCTAAGATTTAAAAGCAAGAAACACAGTACGCCGTGACACAAAGTTCTCCGGAAACCTGCTTCCTTTGTATTCCTCTGCTACAAGTGGCTCTCAGGGGTTTAGCACAAAGTCTAGAACACAAGATTGCTGCTTACAAATTCTGATTGATGATTAACCCGAAGGTTCTTCCTCTTCTTATAGAATGTAGAGGGGAAATTACAAGTTGGAAGCTTTTAGTTGAACTGGCACACGTGGAAGTCGAAAAAGAAACAACTGGCAATCTCCTTCCTGGAATTCCTCTTTGCATGACATGTATGATTTGTAACTGACCTTCTATTTTGCACGTCCGCCACCTATCTCCAAGTAGTTGACTTCTTCAAGTAATGGCTTTTAAACCAATCACTTAAGTTGTATAATTGAATTGATCGCTCAATTACTTTGTCGAAGGAAAGAAGAAGGAAGAGGAAAGTTGACTTTATCGGAGGAAAGAAGAAGGAAGAGGAAAGCTAACTTTGTCTTTTTTCATGTCTGCATGCAGCTGATTCAAACTGGATCTGGAAACAAGCTGGAATTAGTTGGATCTTGAAGCGACTGGATCTGGAAACAAGCTGGAATTGCAAGCAGTTGGAATTGGAAGCAAGCTGGAATTTTGCCTTCGCCTTGTCTTTTTTTTATCCTCGAAGCTTTTGCAGTTCTTCTCCAGTACATGCATCAATGCATTGTTTGTCGTAGATAACTCATCATCCTTATTTTTAATTGCATATGAGCAATTAAAAATTCTGGAAAGCACTTTGGATGAATGAAAATTCAATGAAAGCTTCAACTGGAAGATGAGAGCACATGCACAGGATCTTGGAAGGAATTTTCCACGCACTGACTTCTTCACGGGCTGCATTTGAAACAAGAGGATGAAGCCTTTGTGCCAGAAGCTTTTGCAACTATAAGATCTGGATCTGGATCTGCATATGGATTTGCATGCATCTGCATCTGCATCTAGATATGGATCTGCACCTGCATAACAAATTCTGGGCAACTGGGCTATGGATGGAAAAGCTGCAGGCTCGAATAATCCCACTGCTTTTAATCTGCACACATGAGTGAAGTTTCTCCTGCACGCATGAGTGAAGTCTTTTCTGCTCTGGATCTGTCTATTAATTTAGCAAGAGGTTCCGAGCCTAGATCCGTGTGCAAATTTAGAAGTGATGCATGACTCCGTTGTGCTTTCTTTTTCATCTTTCTTCGCCATAGCTTTGTCTATCTTTGTCTGAATGTCTTTTTCTTCTTATTTGACTGGAATTCTTCAATACTGGTGCAGATCTGGACAATTCTTCAGATTTGGAAGATATATGCAATGTATTGGACATTGATAAAAGCTCCTTTTCCTTTGTAAAGCACCTGTAATGAATTCCTGCAATTTATCCAGACAAAAATGGCCACCGGAGCATGAATAGTGAATTTTAATTGTAAAAATCTGCACTTTTCAAGCCTGCTGCCCCAAAAAATGGTGTTTAATTTGCACATAAAGAGAGCATGAATCCTTTCAACAACACCTGAGCTCCTGTAACACCTGTGTGTAAACAATTATGCAGACAAAGATCAACCTCCTTCAAAGCATGCGCCAAATTTGGAAGCTTTTAGCCTTGTTAGCACTTTGTCTGAACAAAATTCTTCCTCTAATGGGGGCGCACTTTTCCTCTTGGCTGCAATTCTTTACCTGTGAATTAAATAATTCACCCATATGGCTGCCCATGCTTATATAACCTTCACAATTCTATAATTAATAATTGCCCTAACAATTAAAGGCAATTAATTAATTAAAAATCAAGCTCTTCTCTTTTAAAATAGCATGTTTAATGACAGCCATCCAATAAATTAAATTAATCCAATTTAATCATTCACACATCACTTCACTTAAGCTTCACAGTGTGCTTTGACCATAGCCACTGAAAATAGAATTTAATATAATCTTTTAATACTTTAAAAAGTATTAATTCCTTCTCAAAAGGGGCTGCATTAAATAAATTAAATTTATTTAATTTTAGAATTCTATTTCCAATTGATTTATTCCCCTTTGCTTTTGTTGACTTTTCCACAAGCCTGGGTGCCAAAATTGGGTGAATAAATATTAACAAATATTTATTTAATGCATTATTATTCACCCAAGGTGGGTCGCACTTTTTTGCATAATAGAATTATATTTTTAAGAATTTCTGACAATGGGATTTTTTACCCTGCAAGGCAGACAATAAAATCCCGTGATTTCACTTAAGTCACTTTTCTTTTATTTCACCATGGGAATTTTTACCCTGCAAGGCAGGCAATAAATTCCCGCCTGCCTGCAGCCTCTAACTTTCCCACTGCAGCTTAAGTGAATTTTATATCACGGGAAAAAGTACCCTGCAAGGCAGGCAATAAAATTCCCACCTTGCTTGTTGCTTCTATTTTTCCCATTGCAGCTTAAATCCTTTGTTTTCCAAAAATGCGCTCATCCCTGCAGGGGCTTTTCCGTGCACGACTTCGCTTTTTCCCAGTGATCCAGACCTCCGATGGTGACTTCCTCCAGGCAAACGTGCCTATATGTTTTCCAGCTGCTCCAGGCCAAAAATCGGGCTTACCCAGCAAAGGAATTGTTCTAGAGAAATTTCACAGAAAACGAAACGGGACAACACAAAAACACAAAAAATTGCCAAAAGTCACAAATAAAGCCCAAAACTCATTCCTTGTTAAAATCCTTCTGGTACAAAGGAATAATGATATGTTCGATCATAACAGAGTTCAAACGGAATGCAAATAGCCTCATACGGGGCTCAAAATAATTAAATACAAATTTCCCGCAGACAAATCCCGACGACAGAATATAACAATTTTGGGCATCTGGGTATTTGGCAAAAAAGGCTAATATGGCTCTTTGGGAATATTTTGACGCAATACAAGAACTTTCAGGCAATAAAAACATAAAACGACCCATTATTTTAAAAGTACGAATTTTTTTTGAATAGGGTAGTCACAGATTTCAAGGTGAAATCTGAGTGACACCAAGTCGACTTGTCCTTTTAAAGGAAAAAGTGACCCAAAGTAACCTTCTACAAACCCAATCAGCTCCTTTCAGAATTAAATGTTTTTCTCCCTCCGTTTTTCTATCCTAGAGCAAGTCACAATTTTTAGAGGGAATAAACTTGACCCATGAGCTTTTTATCATTTTTTCCCATTTTTTTTATCCCTAAGGCGAGTCACACTTTTCCTTAAGAAATACAATTTTTGCTAAGTGCTTTATCATTTGGTTTAATTTTTTTTTTTTTTTAAGTCCATAATATTTTATTATAAGTGTTTTTATAATATTTTATTTATTTTTGCACTTTATAATAAAATATGAGAACTTAAGTCACCTTTATTTTCTTCCCTTAGCCGTCGCGTAGACAAAATAGGCTAAGGGTCTTCAATCGGGAAGGAGATATTACAATCTCAAGCTTGCCATGAAGGCCTCTAGTAATTAAGCTTTGGCAAGAAAGCATTTCCCTGACCCTCCCCTAGTTTCTTATTTTCCACTCATAGATTCCAATGTTTCCAGCTACCTGGATATGGATGAAAAGGTGTTGAGGGCAGCTGCCCCCACCGACCTAGAGTAATCAAAATAATCCCCAGTCGATTAAACATGAATATCATTCAAGGCTGGGAAATATAGGCTTCTGGCCTTTTTCTGATTTTTCTCTTCTCCCATGACAGTTGTCCAACTTCTGTCTAGCTATAATTCAATGGATTGGCTGTGAGCCAGGTGGTGGTTGTGATCTTGTGATGGGGTCTGTGGTTGCATTTTTTTTCCTCTCTCATTTCTGTTATAATTGTTTCTTTGACTAAAGGGTGCCCCCTGGTTTAGTACATCATGTTAAGTCCTTTTGTTAGTCTCCTTACTATGTATTGGCTGCAAGGTTATGGTGGCTTGTTATCATGGGAAGCCTTTTTGTTTACTTGTGAACAAGCAGCAGTTGGATTCCACCTCAGAATTTGTAGCTAAAAAATGCATTTGTGAAGTTTGAAAGAATCAAGGCGAAATCAGAAATGCATCTAATGGAATTTGGAAGCTCAATCCCCTCTTCTCTGACATGAAGGCCTGCAATTCATACACTCACTGAGGGAATATTTGGATCAACATGGAGTATAGAGGCACTGTATGTAATATTCCAAACACAAACTACATCTCTGTAATATGCTATGCCTACAAACTCTATAACTAAGTAATAAATATAATTGGCCCAATTGAAGTCTGCTCAATCGTTGTTGCTCCATAATTCATTCTTTCATGCATTTTTTTGAGGATTCTTCTGAAAATTATTTATAAGTGGAGGCCCGTTAAAACCCCAAATTACAATAAAAACTAATGATGTCGCGATAATGCAATATAAAAAGAAAATACATTGCATGGAAAAAAGAAAGGAAATACTATTCGCTGGAAATAAAACAAAATGATGTTTTCAAAATGATAGTAAATGATATACTTTGGTGGCCTTCATTATTCAATCCACATATTTCTGTAGTATAGGCAATATATAGAAAAGTATTGTCCGTAAGCGATGCAGGAGCATCCCTAGTCAAAGCAACTAACATACATATCATACAATCAAAATGGCATAAGGGTGGAGAAGGCATGGCTGCACCTTCTCACACCTCCTCCCTTCATATATATATATCATAGTTCAAAAACTCGTTATCGGGCAATTAATTGGCAGACCAAATTTTGACTCGGAAATCGGGAATCAGCAATTTATTGGCATTAATCGGGAACTTTATCGCTACTTTTAATAACATTTAAATTCATAAAATAAACTTAAATTAAATGTAAAAACATTGTTATGACTCTATAGAAATGCATACTTTATCGGCAACTTTATCTTTATACAATATACTATTATAAATTTATAGTGTATTCTGTAACAGGTAACTATAAATTTATATTAGTGTATATTGATTGTATATCTATTATAATAAGTGTATAATTTATAAATTTATTACTGTTATAAATTATATAAAAAATATCATTGTGTTCACTGTTAACAATGGGTATATTACTATTACTGTTACGAATTATTATTATTACTGTTGTGTTATATATCATAGTTAAAAACTTAAATGTTATAAATTATGATATGTTTATAATAGTAATATACTAATATATATTATAGTATAAATTATAACAGTCTTATATAATTACTATAACAGTTTATAATAATCTTATAAATTTATTACTATTATAAATTATAGCATATAGTTACTAGTATATACAAAACGAATTAATCTATACTTCTAGATTTTAATATTGTATACACTGTACAGTATACGAATTAGTGTATACTATACATTGTATACTATTGAAAATCTTAGAAAAAAGAAAAATAAATATACTCTTACCTGTATACAAATTTATAGAGGGCTAGGGCCACGAACTATTGCCACCAACTGGCCATGAAATGGCACAAAACTGCCGCAAAATGCCCGAAACCACCACGAAATCCAACGAAACCACTACGAAAAGCTGGAAACAAAACACGAAACCTAAGACACGCGATTTTCAATGATTTTCCCTACGAGCTTTGACGATTTTTTAGGGTTTGAATCGCCGGAAATTACCGATTTATCAGCACTTCACAAATCGCGATTTTCAGAAAGATTAATCGTTTTACTTGCCCTAAACGATTAATCGCAATTATCCGCCGATTAATGGCGATTTTATATATATATATATATAATATGAAGGCGAGGCAAGAAAGATAATATAAAATTAAAAAATAATCTGAGGGAGGGGAGAAAGCACGACCGTCTTTTCTCCCTCCAAATAAAAAGTGGCCCAAGGAAGAGAAGGTGCGGACTCCCTCCTCGATTCAATTTTCTCCTCTAGCGGGAAAGGCGCCTTCTCCCGCCATACAAGATCAAAGCAAAGAGATGCAAAATAGACTTTGCAATTTAGATTTTACTATACTTGTAATGCTTTCAATATTTCTGCAAAATTCGTCTTCCCAGCTAGGTTAATTTCCAGTGGCCATTGTGTGTGTGAGTGGGAAAAATAAATTATACTCAGTATGATACATTTGTTATGAAATGCCCTGCCGCAGAAAAGTAGAAAGCCATGATCTTAAGCACATGTAGACCTCCCACAAGGCAGTAACCACAAAACAGTCGGTTATAAATAAGTTGTGACCATCACCAAACCATGTCTGATAGATGAGCATCTCTTGATATTTTCATCACCATAAGGTTCAATATGCAGTAGAGTGAAAGTTGGAAAGAAGTTACCCACATAGAGGCAAAGTATTCTAAAGACTTGCCCAGATAATAAAATATTAGCAAGAGAATCATCTTGTCTAAAATTAACTTTGGAAGACTAATAAAAAATGTTAAGTGTCGTACTCCGAGGAGAATAAGCAGGACAATGATTGTTGGCAGATCCCTATACATCGCGTAGGCATTGTCTATGATTTCTAACTCATTACGACTTGTGTTATAGCTAAAACGACTCCTTTATTGACATCCCCTTGTTTAGGGGTCTGCATTCATTGCTTACCAGGTCTCTTCCTAAATGAAAAGGTTTTCAGATTTCGAAGGCATCTGTGACTGCTATGCTGTGTTTGCCCTCCAGGTCAGACGTGTAAGACTGGGTGTGGTTTGCACTTCGAGGGGCAGATACAGCAGGGCAGGGAGAGTCCTCCAAACCTTCCTTCAAGATAGTTTTGAACAGAGAATCAGGTGTTCGAAGAACAGCTGCTAAATTCCATAAACAACCTCTTAGAATGCCTAAAGAAGATCCGAGGAAAAATGCAAATGGGTGTATTAAGGCTGTGGATGGATCGCTGGTTGTGAAATTGCAGAAATTAGATATTCAAAGTGGTGTAAATGAATTGGAACAACAGGGTCTGATTGTTCAATTTCTGGGTTTCCGGCCTTTAAAGATTGGACAAGGAAAGCCTAGCACACTAAAGGTGAATTTTCCAATTTTGTGTACCCTAATGGATACTTTTTGGATTTCTTTGCGAATGCGGAAGATCGAGAACAAATCTTCCAAGGAGGGCCATGCTTTTATGGTAGAGCGGGATTATTTATGAAACCCTGGCACCCTATTTCAAGGTGGGTGAAGAATTGCCCTTAGTTGCTTTGATGTGGGTGCGATTATTTCGTTTACTAGCAGAATATTGGAATGATGAGGTGTTTATAGCAATAGGCAATGCTCTTGGCACATATATGATGGCAGTGGATAGTTCAATCCACCCAGAACAAATGATTTATGCCCGCATCTGTGTTCTGAAGGATCTAAATAATCTGTTACCCAAGCAAAATCTCCTTAGAAGTGGACGATGAGAAAT
The DNA here is from genome assembly GCA_019776745.2 of Taxus chinensis. Taxonomy (NCBI): domain Eukaryota; kingdom Viridiplantae; phylum Streptophyta; class Pinopsida; order Cupressales; family Taxaceae; genus Taxus; species Taxus chinensis. The sequence goes on along the minus strand of CM034147.1, from coordinate 913,536,280 downwards.
GGGAACCAGTAGTTGACTATGAAAATATTCCATTCTGCTGCAGAATATGTCATGAGAATGGCCATTTGGTGAAGGATTGCCCTTAGAGAGCTCTTGATCCACCTAAAGAGTGAGTGGAAACAAGAGGAATTTATCATCCCGAAGAAAAATAAAATAGCGAAGGCTGGCGTAACATCCAATCCGGTTGGTTCCAATGTCAACAGATTTGCTAATCTTCAACAGGACAATGACGATGCAAATAATGAGGATCCTATAGAATCCCCAGTACCAGAAACTCAAATGCCTGTACCAGATTCTCAAGAGAGGAAGAAATGTATAATAAGGAATAATTAGCTTGTTATGATCCTTGAAACAACAATCATGGAAGAGGCTTGTAAAACAGTAAAAAGCTATCAAAGGAAAACCAAATATCAGGAGCAGTTCGAGTCTAATAATTTTCAGGAGGGAGGCCAAGCAACTGTAGCTATGCCATTGATGCTCATGCCTAATTGTGGTATACGATAGAAAGTAGATTTACCGTTAGGAATCCACCAAGAAAAGAGTTAAAAAATGAAGATGATACAAATGTGAAAGTAGGTAAAAAAACCTACTCGGGTCAATCTCCAGAAGAACGGTCAATTGCTGATTTCTACAAGCAAAGTCAGACTAACAAGCTTCGGATGGTTTTTATCCAAGAAACCAAAGCCTCCATTGAATTAATGAATGTTATGGCAAATAGGATTTGGCCTCATACAGAGGTTATCTCTCTTAGTTCTGTGGGTGCTTCTGGGGGGTAGCCTATTTATGGGATCCGAAAAAGGTTACAGTTGTTCATTCATGTGGAAGTAAGGGTGTTCTTCTCCTACTAGCGTATTTTCGAGAGGATGCTCTGCAGAATATCTTCTTCAAAGTTTACGCTCCTCTTTCTATGGACGCAACACTAACACAATGGCAGCATATTGCTTCAATGATTCATTCCTTTCCAGATGCTCCAGTGCTGATAGGAGGAGAATTTAACACTATCCTCAACCTGGAGGAAAAGTAGGGTGGATTGATGGTGCTAGATGCTAGGTCGCATAGTATCGAAAGATTTGTACATTCTCTTTAGTTAGTGGATGTTAAAATTGATAATGAGATAATGACTTGGTCTAACAAACGGTAAGGAAAGGATTACATTCTTGAACATTTGGATTGATTTTTGTCGTCTAAAGCTTGGCTGGAAAAAGAGTATGTTTCTAAGGCTCATATCCTCAACAATATTCGGTCTAATCATTGGCCCATAAGTCTGGACATTGGGAGAACTTATGCTAGTTATTCCCCATTTAGATTTCAATTAATGTGGTTGCGTCATGAGAATATTACTGGTGTCCCCAGATTTCACCTTGAAATCTGGGACTACCCATTTAAAAAAAAAAATCATTCTTTTAAAATAACAGGTCTTTTTGTGTTCTTATTGTCAGAAGATGTCTGTATTATGTTAAGATATTCCCAATGAACCATTTGAGCCAATTTCGACAAATACCCAGATGTTGAAACTCATTTTATCCCTCCGCCAAGTTTTTTCTGCGAGAAATTTTTATTTAATTGTTTATTAAATAAATAGAGCTCCGTTTGAAGTAAATTGTGCTCTAGTTGAATCCTGTTGAAGTTTTGCATGCCAATATCCACACATTTCAATAGGATTTTCACCAGGAATGAATTCAAAAGCTTTGTCTGTGACTTTTGGCAACGTTTTTTCGTTTTTATTTATTTCTTTTGCGTTTTTCTCCGGTTTTCCCCGTGGTCTTACTGTTTATTTCCCCTGGGTCCGTTCTTTTCCCTGTGTAGTCTGTTTATTTTCCTGGAACATCTGGAGATCATTTACAGCCGCTACACCAGAAGGAATCAGCCTCAGAAAGCAAACTTCTGATCAAAAAAGATGAAGTCAAGCACAACAAGCCTCTCCTAGGCAAGTCGCACCTTTTGGAATAAACAGATCTAGGGTACAACGGGAATTTTGGTAGTGGCAGGCAGGCGGGAATTTCTTACCTGCCTTGAGGGTACTTTTTCCCATGAAGTCAGAGTCACTTAAGCTGCAATGGGAATATTAGAGGTGGCAGGCAGGCGGGAATTTCTTACCTACCTTACAGGGTAAAAATTATCATTATAAAAGAAAAATCACTTAAAGCACCGGCAGGAATTTCTTACCTGCCTTGCAAGGTAAAAATTCTCATGATGAAAGTCAAATCACTTAAGTGGAAGAGGGGATTTTTGGAGCTGCAGTGCAGGGTGGAAATTCCCATCAAGTTAACTTCTTATTTTTAGCAACTACCCTTGCCAAAAAAGTGCAACCCACCTTCGGTCAATAACAATGCATTTAATAATATTTATTAATGGTTTATTCACCCAATTTTGGCGTCATAAATAGAAAGAAAGTCAATAACAAAGGATGAGCTAAAGAGAAGTCAAGGATGCATGCTAAAATTAAATTAAATAAATTTATTTAAAAACAACCAGTAGCATGCATAATTGGGCGCCCAATTTGAGTGAATAGACATAATTATTTATTAATTAAATTGTCAGGAATAGGAAGGGCAATAATTAAAAATAGCATGTTGGAGGTTATATAAGTATGGGACGCCATAAGGGAGAGATAGTTAATTCTTTTCGATGAGGATTGCAGCTCAAACAGGTTTTGGCACCAAAAGGAGGATTTTGCATTTAAAATTATTTTCCACTATCGGGAAGCTTCCAGTTTTGGTGCCTAGGGTTGGAATAGCCTAATTTTGGTCATTATGAGCATCTGCGTGTTAGTATATGTGCCTGGGTGAATTAAATAATATTTTTGCTTGCTTTGCATGCATGTAAAACCTCAAATTTTAGGGCAGCAGGCTTTATATGCAGATTTTGGTGATAAAAATCAAGTGTTCGTGCCATGGACTCCATCTTTGTCTGAATATAATTGCAGGTATTCATCACAGGTCCTCAAATCAATGTCAGGTACATTGAATATATCTTCTGAATCTGAATAAGTTGCCAGATCTGCACAAATGGATCTAATTGTAAGGGATTCCGCCAGAATTAAAAGAAAAAGAGCTCAGACAACGATTGTTCCAGCCATGTTGAAGCATGATGAAAAAGAAAGATCAACAGAATCATGCATAGCTTTCAGATTTGCTGAAGTGTTGGCTAGATTTTCTGCATAGCACAAAACCTAGGCAGTCATGAGATAAATCTCCCTCATTTAACCGGTGAGGCTCCCGTGTCAGATTTGTCAATAAAAATGTGTTATTATCTATCAGGGGTTTTACTTTAACCACTTAGTTCATGAACCATAACTAAGAAGATCTGCAAGAAAGTAAGCAACTGTTCAAGAAAGGAAGTATTTTATAGAAGAAGGAAGTAAAGGAAATACAGAGAAGAAATGGGGAAGATGTGCATCCCAATTAGTAGATAGCAGAGTTAATTGCATGCACATAGAAGAAACTTAATAGATATGAACACACAGAATTATAAAACAAAGGCAGCTCTAGATCCAGATCTAAAATAACACAGTCTATTAAGAAATCTAAGATTAAAAGCAAGAAACACAATACACCGTGACACAAAGTTCTCCGGAAACCTACTCCTTTGTATTCCTTTGCTCCAAGTTGCTCTCAGAGGTTCAGCACAAAGTCTAGAACACAAGATTGCTGCTTACAAATTCTGATTGATCATTAACCCGGAGGTTCTTCTCCTACTTATAGAATGTAGGAGGGAAAGTACAAATGGAAAACTCAAACTGAACTGAAACATAAACAACAAGTAAAAGATGACATTTGGCAATCATCCTCAACTATCTTCTCCTTAAGTGACACATGTATCACTTAACTGATAGAATGGTTCCACATGACTTTAAGTAATGGTTGCAAAACCAATAACTTAGAAGAAGAAAGAATAGAAGTCATGTCAGCTATAATGTTTGTCTTTTTCTTGTTCTGATATCAGATATACTTGTCGAACATGTAATTCAGCATCCTTCCATCTGTTTTAGCCACTGCTTCTTTCTCTGTCCTAAACTGCAGCAACCCTTCATTCAACACTTTGATGCACGCTTCTACATCTTCCAAACTCGGCCCAAACCTCGTAATGTCTGTCTGCAGCGCCACTAGTCTACTAATAGAATTCATCGTGAAAGGCTTGGTAGCTTTATCAATTCTATTTTGTATCATCTAGAAGAGATCCTTCCATAGGAATTAGGCACCTTAGTTGAGACGATCCGCACGTATGAAGTGACATTCCCGTCCACTCTCTTCTCAGTGAAAGAAAATGACACTGTCTGGTAAATCTGATATTCCTACTCTCATGTGCCTGCATCCTCTTCAGCAAAACTCTGCAGATTTCCAAACGGAAAGATACTACAAACTCTAGCTGCTTCCCCTTCTCGACTGATCCGTCCGGTACAATCTGTTCCGCAATCAATACATCTCCCGGCAGCTTGTTGATCTCGGCCAAAATACTCAAGTTACTCTCTGTAACTGTATACATGCCTTCTATGTTTGCCATCAGTTGCTTCAGTTGATTTGCTGAATCATCCATAACCTTTAGGCGGGTTGGCACTTCTCCAAGTTGTACAGAGGCTTGACGAATAATCAAATCCTTTCATTCGTCAATAGTCTTTATTTGATTGCTTGCGTCCTCCATTTCCTGCATAAGATGATCACTCCCCTGCTCTGAAATGGGTTGAATGGAAGGTTTAGCAACCTTGGCTATGATCTCACATAATTGAGATACTTGCTTCTACAGCTCTTTTTTCTCCGCCTTTTCACTGTCAAGCCTAAGGAATAAAGCATCCATACAATGTCTGCGTGTCCTGCTTCAATCCTTCAGTGGTGGCTTGACCGAGGGGTACTTTGGTTACTGCCACATCATCTGTCGTGAGCTCCTCCTCTATCTTTCCTTCTACCGGAATTGATATCTCAACAAACTTTTAACCCGAATCCTCGATGATCAACCTAGAAGTTGCTTTGGCAACTTTAGGCCTTCTGTCTCTTCCGCCCAGATTCTGGAGTAGCTACAAGTCGTGCTCCTCTAAGGTCATCTCCATTCTCGCTTCTGGAACCAACTGCGAAGCCAACCATTCCGAGAAGTTACTTCTCGGAGAATGAGAAGTCGCTAAGTGTACTACCATCTTCCGCTTTGCATCCTCTCCATCAGAAAGCGCCACAATGTTATGGCTGCCATCTTCTGAGTCATCCAAGGACAAAGCCCTTTCGAATTCCGCCATCTGCAGCTTCAACGTATCCTCTGGGACAGGCACTGAACGAAGTGCCTGAGGGGAGAAGATGAATGTCGCTAGATTCAGTGGAGGCATGGAAGCGTCTTGCTGTTGCAGTGCAATAGTTGGTGAAGTACTGGGTACTGGAGAAACCGGAGTTGAAGTCATGGTCGTAGAAGTGATCTTCTCCTTGGATTGAGATCTTCTATGTACTTTCAACTTCTCGACTTTCTTGCTGCTTTCTCCTACGTGCTTTCGCTTGAGGGAATCTCTTGCGCCAAAGTTGCCCGTGACTTGATTCATCAATGCTTCATCAAGGCAATATCCCTTCGTCAGCAACCAGTTTGAAGTATTCACGAACACAGCTCCCGACCTTTCTTCAATTGTGTTACAGCCTCCTATGTTATTCTGCAGTATGGCTTTATCTCCTCCCATTTGATGGTAAGTGTCAAGTACCACATTCCCATCATCTTTAAGATCCACAGGTATCCGCGCTAGTCCAAGGTCGAATACTTGCTTTGTTGATAGCCTGCGGAAATCTCTCTTTCTAACCTCGTACTCACTTTTGCACTTCATCCAGAAATCTTCTAATGAAGGCACATGTGCTTACTCCTGGAAGATTGTCTTCCTGGCTACTCCAAATGGATCGAAGTTCAGCCGTGCAAGGAAGAACTTTTGCTCATACTCAGATAACATTTGTGCCTCCATCCCCCGAGCTTTATGAATGCTAATGCAACTATAATATCCCACAGTAATTGGGAAGAAGCCCATAGACTTGTGCCGTTTTGACTGAAGGTCGTGTAACTCCACAAGTTGCTTGCTTAGCTCCATTGCAATCAATCTATCATTCGGATACATGGGCATCTTTATTGGTTCTCAAGAAAACCCTGTAACCTTGAGGTATGTGAAATCTGCAAATTGAATGAATAGACTGCCGATCTTGGACACAGCTTCCCACGCTTCCTTGCTTACCCTGTTGGCCTTCAAGTCTTTGTTTAGCCTGTAGATGAAATCATAGAATAATTCATCGTTGACCACTTTGAAATTTGTCTCGCACGCAAGTACAGTAAGCTGTGGGTAGCACTCGAAAATGGGGTCCTTAGAAAGAACACCACATCTATTCAGCTTGGAAAAGACGCCCTGTGAAGCGGCAGCATACACCAAGTATGAAGTCATCTTGAAGCTGAAAGTACGCTTCACGTTCCGGAGTTGCTCACCAATGTTGTTGCTAATAATTTCCGACCAATTGATTATAGAATCAACCTTGTTGATTTCAAAGGTCCTGATGAAAGCATACATCCATGTACGGAAAGTGTAGGCATTCGCTTCGCCATTCATCCTGCATAGCAATTTGATGACATCATCTACCTCCTGCACCAAATTGGACCGTGGAAGAGTTCTCGGGAACTTTGAAGGAGGTCTAAGTTTCTTCATGTATCGGCTATTCATTATGCTTACGCAATCAACTCTATGCTTCTCCCACCTGCTGTCGGCATCCTGAAGACTAATGGAAGTCACCACCTTTCGCACTGGAATCTTCAAACAATAATTGATGAACTCTGCGTCCAAACGAATTATTGTCTTTCCTGAAGCATCACGCACTGATCTGGATGAAGGATGGTAAGATCTAGCGCACTCCATAACAAATTCTGGGCAACTTGGCTGTACATGGAAAAGCTGCAACTCGGATAATTCCAATGCTTTTAACCGCACGCATGAGTGAAGTCTTTCCCCCCTGGATCTATCAATCAAATCGGAAAGAGGTTCCGGGCCTAGATCTGTGTCTCCTATGTCTGCAAGTTTGGAAGCAATGCATGACTCCATCGTGCTTTCTTTTTCATCTCTTTTCGCCATGGCTTTGTCTATCTTCGTCTGAATAATTTTTTTCCTTCTTACTTGGCCGGATTTCTTCAATACTGGTGCAGATCTGGACAATTCTTCAGATTCGAAGGATATTTGCAATGTATTCGACATTGATAAAAGCTCATTTTCTTCTGTAAAGCACCTGTTATGAATTCCTGCAATTTATTCAGACAAAAATGGCCACCAGAGTATGAATAGTGAATTTTAATTGTAAAAATCTGCACTTTTCAAGCCTTTTGCCCCAAAATATGGTGTTTAATTTGCACATAAAGAGAGCATGAATCCTTTCAACAACACCTGAGCTCCTGTAACATCTGTGCAAACAATTATGCAGACAAAGATCAACCTCTTTCAAAGCATGCGCCAAATCTGGAAGCTTTTAGCCTTGTTGCCACCTTGCCTGAGCAAAAGCCGTCTTCAAATGGGGGCGCACTTTTCCTCTTGGCTACAATTCTTTACCTGTGAATCAAATAATTCACCCATATGGCTTCCCATGCTTATATAACCTTCACAGTTCTATAATTAATAATTGCCCTAACAATTAAAGGCAATTAATTAATTAAAAATCATACTCTTCTCTTTTAAAAATAGTATGTTTAAGGACAGCTATCCAATAAATTAAATTAATCCAATTTAATCCTTCACACATCACTTCACTGAAGCTTCACAGTGTGCCTTGACCATAGCCACTGAAAATAGAAATTAATTTAATGTTTTAATGCCTTAAAAAACATTAAATAACTCCCAAATGGGGGCGCACTTTTTGAGAGGAAGGGGACAGCCACTAAATAAATTAAATTTAATGCATTTAATCCATTTCTTTTATTCTAATTTTGACTTGACTTCCTCCAAGCTTGGGCGCCACTTTTTGAGAGGATAGATTAATTAAAATAATCACTTAAAGGCTGCCATCATCTCACCAAAGGGAGCGCACTTTTTTGCACACATAATTCTATTTTTAAGAATTTTCCACAATGGGATTCTTTACCCTGCAAGGCAGGCACCAAAATCCCATGATCCACTTAAGTGATTTGACTTTGACAATGGGATTATTTACCCTGCAAGGCAGACACTAAAATCCCATGATTTCACTTAAGTCACTTTCCTTTTATTTTATCATGGGAATTTTTACCCTGCAAGGCAGGTAACAAATTTCCGCCTGCCTATGGCCTCTATTTTTCCCACTGCAGCTTAAGTGAATTTTATAACACGGGAAAAAGTACCCTGCTAGGCAGGTACAAAATTCCCACCCTGCCTGCGGCTTCTATTTTTCCCATTGCAGCTTAAATCCTTTGTTTTCCAAAAAATGCGCCCATCCCCGCAGGGGCTTTTTCGTGCATGACTTCGCTTTTTCCCAATGATCCAGACCTCTGATGGCGACTTCCTCCGAGTAGAATGTGCGTATATGTTTTCCAGTTGCTCCAGACTAAAACTCGGGCTTACTCGGCAAAGGAATTGATCTAGAGAAATTTCATAGAAAATGAAACAGGCCAACACAAAAACACGAAAATTGCCAAAAGTTACAAATAAAGCCCAAAACTTATTCCAAGTTAAAACCCTTCTGGTACATAAGAGTAATGACATATTCGATCATAACAGAGTTATAACAGGGCGCAAATAGCCTCATACGGGGCTGAAAATAATTAAACACAAATTTCCTCACGACAGAATATAACAACTTTGGGCATCTGGATATTTGGCGAAAAAGACTAATATGGCTCTTTGGGATTATCTTGACGCAATACAAGAACTTTCAGGCAATAAAAACACAAAACGACCCATTATTTTAAAGGTACAAAAAAATTTCGGATAGGGTAGTCGCAGATTTCAGGGTGAAATTTGGGTGACACCATGAAGTCAATGATACAGACATATGCCCTGAACCTATCACCAATTTAATTGATAAATCCAGATCTCATAATTGTAAAGGCTTCCGGCAAAAACTTCATCCTCTTGTTTCTAACGCAGCCTGTGTAGAAGTCAGTGCATGGAAAATTCCTTCCAGGATCTTGTGCTTGTGCTCCTAATCTTCCAGTTGAAGCCTTCATTGAATTTACTTGTATTTGCATTCACTTAGAGTGCTTTCCAGAAATTAAAATTGCTCATATGCAATTAAAAATAAAAATGATGAGTTTTGTCTGAATTATTTATGGCAAACATTGCACTGGTGCATGTACTGAAGAAGAATTGTAAAAGCTTCAAGGATAGAAGGGAAGACAGGTCAAAGGTAATACCCGCAAGCAAATCACAGTCATGCATAGCTTCCAGATCCAGTTTGGTGAGAATCAAAGGCAAAAGAGTCAACTGCATGCAGAATATGGAAGAAGAACAAGACTGGGAGGGTTGCAGTTTTCTTCTTATTTCTTTTCCTCTTTCTTTTATTTTCTCCGACAAAGTAATTGAGCAATCAATTAAATTATAAAACTTGAGTGATTGGTTTAAAAGTCGTTACTTGAAGAAGTCAATTAATTGGAAATAGAAGGCAGACATGCAAAATGGAAGGTTCTATTTTTCAGTTATAAATCATGCATGTCATGCAAAGAGGAATTATAAGAGGAAGATTCAAGTTGTTTCCCTTTTCATAGCTTTCGCATGCGGGAATTCATTTAAAGCTTCATATTTGTAATTGCCCTTTATACACTATAAATAGAGGAAGAACCTACAGGTTAAAGGATCTAAATTTGTAATCAGCATTCTTGTGTTCCAGACTTTGAGCTGAAACCCTTGATAGCTTTCTGAAAGTTGAGGAATATAGAGGAGGCAGATATCCGGAGAACTTTGTGTTAACGGTGCATTTGTTTCTTATTTCCTTTTAGATTTTTGCATAAACTATATTATCTTAGATCCGGATCTGAAACTTTCCTTTGCTTTAAATTATGCATTTCAAGATCTATTTGTTTCGTCTATGTGCATGTGACCAACTCTATCAACTATTGGTTAGGTTGCACATCTCCTTTCCTTTTTCTCGCATTCAATTATTTCCCTCTTCTGCATATATACATTTCTTACAGTTGCTTACTTGTTGCAAAATTGCCTAGCTTTGTTCCATGAGCTACGCAGTTAAAGTAAAACCAACAAATAGATATTAGGAAATATAATCAACAAGATCTTACACGGGAGCCTCACCGGTAAATGAGGGAGATTTATCCCATGATTGCCTAGGTTTTCACCTGTGCAGAAAATCTAGCCAATAATTACCAATCTTATTCGTCAATGATGGATCGAGGGCAAGCCAAAGTATAATGCACATATGTATTCCTTTGTTAAAATATTACAGTACATCAAAGCTAAAGTAACATCAAGTGGAATTGGTTAGAATTTGGTGAGATCAAGGAGAAAAAGTAACAACTTTTTAAAACAGTTGGAGGAGCTCGATGCCATAATCCATACTTCAGGTACTACTCTTGATTTAGCTAAAAAAGAAATCTCTCTAAAGGTTGACCTACATGAATGGGAGAAACGGGAAGAGATTCTCTTGCAGAAAAATTCCAGAGTTCAATGGCTCAAAGTAGGGGATTAAAAAAATACTGCTTTCTTTCACAAATCTCTGCTGGCTAGAAGAGCTAATGACCATATTAATTCTCTAAAAACAGCTAAAGGAAAGCTAGAATATTCATGGGCAGGATTGCAACAGGTTGCAAAAGAATATTTCTTTACGTGTAATACTCAGCTCATTCTCATGATGATTTAGCTCAAATGCAGGTGCTTGCCCATATCCCGAAGGTTCTATCTGATCAGGATAATGAGCAATCTTACATCTCCAGTTTTAGAAAGTCGAGTTAAAGAAGATGGTGTTTAGTATGAAAAAAGGAAAAAACACCAAAACTTGATGGGTTCCCTATTGAATTTGATCAAACTTTTTGGGATATTTTGAAAGTGGAGCTCCTGCAGGTTATGGAAAAGGTGTTCTCTGCTAAAACCATGTTAAAATAAATTAATGAAACCTTTATTGCAATAAAATCATAACAGAGCTTATGCAAATCGATTGAAGCCCCTCTTGCATAAACTTATATCTCTAGAGCAAGGAAGATTTGTCCAGGGAAGGAAAATCCATGATGAGATAGTTCTTACACGGGAAGCTCTTCATTCTATGGATATACAGAAATCACCTTCAATGTTCATTAGGACTGATCTTTTGAAATCCTATGATCATGTGGATTGGAAATTTTTGTGTTAGGTGTTGGCAGAATTTGGCTTCTCTTCAAATTGGATGGCATGGGTTCAAGCTTGCTTTTCCTCGGTGTCTTATTCTGTTTTGGTTAATGACAGCCCATCTAGGATCTTTTCAACCTCTAGAGGGATTCGACAAGGTGACCCCCTTTCTCCTTTCCTCTTTATTTGCTTGGTTGAAAGTTTGGGAAAATTGTTCACTAGAGCCTGTCCAAATAAAAGGATAGGAGGAATCAAACTAGATACAGGAGTTAAACCTATATCACATCTACAATTTGTGGATGACTTTAAGTTACTTGGCAAGGCTACCTATTCGGAGGCGACTCGTATGCATAAGAGTCTTCAACTGTTTGCTAGAGCCATGGGACAACTAGATTAATGAAAGGTAAATCTAGCATCTTCTTATTTCACTGTCCTTTGAGGCAAGAAATTCAAATTTTGGAGATTCTTAAATTCAGAAAGGGCTTTTTGTCGCTTCAATATTTGCAAATTCCTTTGGCAACAAAGCAGATCAAAGATTGGCAATGGTTACTTAATAAAGCCATTAATAAATTACAGAAATGGATGAATAGGTGGCTCTCAACAAGAGGAAAAATGTCTTTGGTTAAAGTTGTCCTCCAAGCTTTACCAATTTATGTGTCATCTGTTTTGAATATTCCGGTTAGAATTTTGAAACAATTGGATTCCATTTGCCATAAATTTATTTGGAGTGGCACCCGGTCGAAACGCAAATGGTCCTTAGTCAAGTGGGATACTTTACGTCAACCTAAAACAGGAGGCTTCGGATTTCATTCCACAATTAAGCAAAATAAGGCCTTAGCAACCAAGCTTTATTGGAGACTTCTGGCTGATCCTAATGAGTTGTGGATTGTCAAACTTAAAGCTAAATATGCTAAAAAATAATCCTCCTGAGAATATCATTTGCTTGGCACTCCCTTCTAAAGGATCTCCTATTCTATCTGTTTTGAGAGCAAGAGAAGCTATCATTAAGTGACACTATTTTTGGACAATCGATAATTGCCAAATTGCTAATTTTAGGATTGACTCTTGGGATGGCCATCCACCAATTATAGCCCAATATCCTGAGCTTTATCAAGTTATGGAAAGTCTCTATGAAAAGGGATGGATAAAGGTTGCTCACTATTGCTAGCCTACCATACACCATTGGGAGATGGGTAAAAGTTGGACTCCTCCTCATAGGTGGCCACTCCAACTAGGAGAGCAACAAGAAAAGGTGGCTACGAATATTCTTCAGTCAAGACAACTTTCAACTTCACCACAGATGGACTCAATAGTGTTGGGGGAAGGCTCCACAGGGTTATATACAGTTTCAGCTGGTTAAGATTATCTTTGCATAGTAATTCCCCACCCCTTAAGGGCTATTTTTCTTCAACTTTGGCAGGAAGCCTTATGGCCCAAAGTTAGTTTCTTTGTATGGTTGTTATTGGACAGAAGAATACTTATAGGTGACAAGCTTATGAAAAGCGGGTTTTATGGAGCTTTCAAGTGTGTCATGTGTTTGGACTCCAAAGAAACTATTCCTCGTCTTTTTCTTCTTTGTCCATTTGTGAGCAGATTGTGGCAGCATTTGACCACATTGTTTGGGATTTCTTGGGCTAGTTTGCAAGCTATTGAACAACCTTTTTGGGAGTGGGGAAAATATACTAAAGACAATCATAATCTTGGACAGGCCTTATGGAGCGATATTACTCTATTGTTATGGAATCATTGGAAAGAAAAAATAGAAGGCTCTTTCAATATGAGAGTAGAGATGGCTCTTGAGTGTGGGAGAAGATCTAGCTGAATATAGTTGAACCCATCAAGCACAAAGTCCCGTTACCTCAATCTCTCTCCACACTAGGATAGTATTCAAAAACAGTTGTTGATATGTCCCTCAAATACTGCAGTGGTTGTCTCCAAACCAAGAAAGAAAAATGTGATTGACAGTAAGAGGTCTGCCCCTCCTCCAGGATATGGTAAGCTGAACACAGATGGTTCTTCTAGAGGCAATCGCAGAAAATCAAGTATGGGTGGCATCGGAAAACTTTCTAACAATTCTGTGGCTTTTTTCTTTTCAGAAAGTATTGGGTATGCCACAAACAATTTAGCTGAAATATGTGTTATATCTAGGGGTTTGCAATAAGCCTTGAAACTTGGGTGAGATAGGATTCAGGGTGAATCTGACTCTCTGATCATAGTCAAATTGATCTCCACCTTTGTTGTGAATCAAGGCAGAAATTGGCAACTATGTAGAGAGGGGCAAAATACAATGTCTGAAGGATAGGTTTCAAGAAATCACCTTCAAATATATTCCACGAGAGCTCAATAGAGTGACAGATGCTTTAGCTAATTGGGCGCTTGACAATGAGAATATATCTTGTTTTGGTCCTCCACCGTTGTGGTGGTCTGCCAAGTTTCAACAAGATCTTCGACAAATGTTTGAGTCAGATTTGTACCAATGATTATGTTCCCTATGCTCGCTTATGTTTCTACTCCCCAGGCTTGGACTAATAGCTTTTATGCCTGGCTGTAATGTCCCCATTTTTTGAACCCTTAGCCTATCATTCCCCGTGGGCTTTGGGGATGTTGCAAGGGGAAAATTATATTAAATAGTTAGATAATATTGCCTGGAGAGTGATTTTAATCATTTGACATTATAAAGCAATATTTATTTAATTATTTAATATTTATGGAGCAAGTAATGTATTTAATTATTTAATTAAATTCCCAAAATGCAAATTAAAAAGGGGAATTAATTAAATAATATTTAGGTGGCTTTTAAATAGTAAAATCACCCTTTGAAAAGGGGACGTTGCACCTAGGGAAAAAAAATTGCTTTTATTTAATAATTTCCCTCTCCTAGGGATTTCAAATTTTGTGCCTCCTTGCTTATAAAAGGAGTGTTAGGATCATTGTTAGAGTTATGTTATGATGAGATTTATTTGATACTCCATGCCTGAAGTTGGGATGCATGCCCATTAATGTTCTCTCTCTCTCTCTCTCTCTCTCTCTCTCTCTCTGGAAGTTAGTGAGTTGGTTTTGATCAATTGAAGTATTCTCTCTTGTTCCTTTTGTTGAGTTCTCTTGTGTTGAAGTATATTCTATGCATGATTCATACTTGCTAGAATTGGCGACTTGTTTTGGGATGTGGCACATTGTTTGATGAGGATATTTGAATGATTAGTGGTGATTTTTGATGTCTTTATGGTCTAACTTTAATGTTGTAATTATTCCAACCATGACGACTTGATATAGGTCTTATTTTGGCATGTTTTAAAGGTAAATCATCTATATTCAAGATCTGATCTGTGTTGGCTTATTTTTGCCAAGTTTGGGCAGCTATTTTGAGTGTATTGAAGGGTTATTAAGTGCCGAAAATTACTTATGCAATTTATTCTAACCCTAACAATTGGTTTGGGGATTTTGGGGGCTGTTTTGGAGGGGTTTCAGTTATCATAAAATTAAAACCTTTAGTTCTTTGGAAAGATCTTAATTTATAGAATTATCTACATTTTATTTGAAGGGAAAATATAGAATATTGAAGGAGTTATGAATTTTAGAAGATTTCACTTGTCTGCCAACTATTTGGTTGCTAATAATTAAATATTAATTTCAGATCTGCAGTTTGGGATCAATTTAATATTGAATGTGATTGTAGCAATTAGGAGAAATAAGGAGAAGGTGATTCTATAATTTTTGGAGTAGATTTGGTGCCCTAATGTGCTGGGCGACCTAATTTTTAGGGAAAAATTAGGGTTTCGTGTTGGCTGTGTGAAATCTGATTTTTGCATATTATTCTTCATATTTTTGTGGTCCAATATCCAAAATTTCAGCTCATTTGGACTTCTCTAGCCAAAGATATGAGTTTTTGAAAATTGCAGCAGTTGGGGTTTGAAAATTAATTATTTTCCAGCAGTGTGTGATCAGATTTATACTATTTCCTAACTTGTCCTAAATAGGGACATTACATTGGCACAGAAGAATATGTACTTTTTATCTTTCCCTAATATAATTTTTTTTGTGTTTTTTATTAAAAAAATATTAGCAGGAGAGAAAATCAGTCTATGTTACTACCAAACATACCAAATCTTATATCAAAAATATTGCATTCCTCAACTCCAGTCAACAAGGAAAAATTACGAATAATAGTTCTCTCCTTTAAAAACTAAGAAAGCATTGGGTCCAAATGGCTTCCTAGTCTGCAAACTACCATGTTTTCACCACGCTAAACAACTGGTAGTCACCATGCCAGGTGTGAGTACAAATAGTCTTGATGATTGCATCATTCACTATTGAACTGAGGTATGCAACATTCAAATCCGAGGGATATTGTACAGTGATAGGCTCAAGTAAATATGGAATTGTAAGGCTGAAGAAGGTCAACACGAGAAACATGTCTAAGTACTATAGGAGGTCAAGAACAAAAGTGTACTCCTCACCACTATAGAGTATGGTGTATGGACCATAAAACAATGGTTTTCTCTTGCGATGAGAACCTTTGAGCCACTCTTTTTTAAGGCGAAGCCAAACCTTGTCACCAATTTGGAATATGTGAGGAGTGTGATGTGCATCATGTCACTCCTTTTACTTCTATTGTTGGCATGTCAAGATCCATTCGACTTGTTAGTGCACTTGTTGAATATGTCGAAGGATGTTATCTGCTTTGTTTGGCTCCTTGGTCTTTGCACTAGCATCTGGAACTATAGGTGGCATAAAAGTGATGTCCAAAGGAACCATAAGTTGAATTCCATAGCATGTCTAGAATGGATTATGCCCAGTAAAGTTGTGAAGAGCCTGACATGGGCAGCTTGGATGAATGATAAGTTATCGTCATGTGTGGGACGATGAGAATTGATGTACATTCGAAGCAATTGAGCGAGTGTGTGGTTGGCAAACTTAGCTCTGCTATAAGGGACAACAATGTGATGTGAACCTCAATGTCATTGAGCATGTTGGGCCACTAGAAATGTTGTGGCAATGTTAATGTCTTTGTTACCACAAAGTGTCTAGATTATTTTTAGTGTGCTTCCCAGATTAGCCTTGTGCGAGATGTACTTGAAGGAACAAGTGACCGAGCTTGTAAAGGAGCTGATCTTGCAAATATAAATAACTAAACTTGTCCATGAGAAAGGGCGTTGAAGGGGTGTGCAAAATCTAAAATTACAGAGTAACGAGAGACCCAATCCACAATGTTGTGGCCTCTTGTGTCAAGCAATCTGAGAAGTGTGGTGTCGTGAGGTCTGATCAGGTAGCCAGTTGCTTTGTTGTCTTTTCCTTTCTTGTGCTTAGTCACCGAATGAACTGGTGTAGGTAAGCCATCCACTTCATGTATCTAACATCCTCCAACTTGCTATGAGTGTGCAAGAGTTAAAGAGGCCTATGATCTAAATGAATGATTGTTTCCTCAACGAGGAGATACCGTCGCCATTTTTTGACAACTTAGACAATTGCATCAAGTTCTTTTTTGTATGTAGAGTGTCTTTGAATGGGCTAACTGAATGCTTTTAAATGGTATGCAACTTGGTCCCCATGATGGGTGATTACAATGCCAAGAGTGAAATCAGACACGTCAATCTGAATTTCAGAAGGCTAATTGATGTGAGGCATTGCAAGGACAAGAGTTGAACGAAGTTCTTCAAATTCTTGTTGTGCAGGTGTCTATTGAAATGTTGATTTGTCATGTTTAACCAAGTTCAACAACCATGAGAAGTGTTGGAAACCTGGCACAAACTGCTAGTAAAAGTCAGCGAGTCCAAGATTTTTAACAACTCTATGAGATTGCAAGGAGTTAGCCAATCTTGGATGATTTTGATCTTTGTTGGATCCACATGAATGCCCTCGCTATCAATGATGTATCCCAAATAATGAACTTGAGTAACACCAATGGTACAATTACATAAGTTGGATTGCAACTTGGCAGTGTGAAGTAAATTGAGGACCTTCTGAATATGTGCAGTGTGTTTGTCGCATGTCTTGATGTAGATAAGGATGTCATCTAAGTATGCAATGACAAAAGAATTGGTGAATGGCCACAATATTTCATTCATAAGCCTCATGAAGGTGGCTAGAACATTGGTCATACTGAAAGGAATAACTAACCACTTGTTTCGGCCGACGGCACAAAGGATTAATGCTACACAATATATGCGACATCCATGACCCAAAAAAGAATCCATAAATTCTTCTGGGGTGACCAATCTCGACACAACAAATGGAATAAAATATGGGCACCACAAGAAGCAGAAGAGTTTCACTGGTAACAGGGTTCTCACACATGTTGTAGCTTGTTGCAAGACTGCAAGAAAAAACAAAATCAGCATCAAATAGTAGTTAAAAGCCTACACATAGATTTGTTAAAAGGGATTCCTCCTCCAAAGACAACATAATCATAATCTTATCAACGTGAAGTCACCTCATCCCTGCAAAGCACACAACAAGCTCTAATTTGGACCCCCTCATCCAATCTTCCAAGACGATAAGGGGAAGCATTCAAACAATGATGTATTTTATGTCCTCTTTGCCTCGATTTTCCCCTCAAGCCCTAATTACTCAACCCTTACTCACAACTTATCTATGCATAGCTTCACAAGAAGCTGCAAAAGCCCAGACACTTTTGCATGGGATTTTTTTCTCCTCGGGACGTCATGCATATGGATTTATAGTACTTTGCAGTACTCAGGTAACACCTTACAACTTCATCGTGACAAGTCCCACACCTTCCAATTTGTGCCCTATGCAAATCCTTGCAATAGCTTGGCACACTTTATCTCCAATCTCATGAACACTGCACATCAATCTCCAAGTACAAGCATCTTCTCGCAATACCATGCATCTTCTCATAGTGTCGTGTCTCACTTCACAAAAGTTCACAACCTTGCAATACTTTGGGACATTAGTGCATGGATTCATGGACACCTCCATAATCATGCATACGACCTCCATAGTCCTTCATAAGACCTTTGCATACAACATTCACATGTCAACCTGCCGTTGCCATGCAACACGCCAGAAAGCACTCTCCACATCTATGCCATGTCAGAGCATCTGCCAACACGTTGTGCACTAAGAGACCAACCATCACTCAGCCAAGAAGATGAGTTGTTTCATAATCGTTCCTTCTTGTAACCGTTGTTTGTTGTAAGCACCTACTTGTAATCATATACATATATATTAAGGCATTCATAAATATGTAAAGACATTCAACCCACAGAGGAGGTAGAACGACCATAAACTAGATAGTAGTGAATACTTGCAATCCTCAAGTATCTTGTATCTCTCATACTCTCCTTATCTCATTCCATTCAAGGTAAAATAGTCGAGGAAGTGTTTCCACGCTTACTGATCATAGGAATCTTCTTTCCTAGCCTTACTAGACATCATACACCATTTTACTATTCCCTTCTCCTTCATTTGAATAGGAGTTGCACTTTTACGTTAGGATATTTCCACATTTGAATGTGTTTGGTTTACTATTGTGTTTAGTTCTCCCTACACGTTTTATAACCCGCAACTTGTCTCCAACACAAAGTTGTCCTCTGCATCAACATCCTAGTTCTCGTGGTTCAAATCATTGGTATCAAAGCAAGAGCTCTCATATGCCAATAAACATACACTCATAGCAACAGAAAAGGACACCTGATTGTATATGTTTCAGAGTTCCCAGAAGAACATCATAGAAAACACAAGACGGTTGGCACCCAAAAACACCTTGAAGAAGCCCCAACGTCCAAAAACTCAATCACGACATCCTTGAGGCATTATGCACCGAACGCTTTGCAAATTTTTGTGAACTCATGATGTGGTTCAATCCACTAGCATCTCATTCTTTTGTGCATCCTGCACAATAGCAATTTCAGCAACAAAGCCATTTTAAGGTCCAAATCAATCTTGATATCCTACATTTGAAAGAAAATTTGATGCCCCATTGGATAAATGGATTCAACAACTTGAGGCAAAATTCTTTGCCAACTGCTTCAAAGACAAAGAAAAGAGCGCCGTAAAGCGCGCCATTTTAGTGTCCCGTTGGTGAGAAACCTACAACACGTAATGCAATAAAGATTTTGAGCCCATTTGAAATTGGGATACTTTTTTCAGTGTTTTGCATAAGGCATTCTACCCCCTCAAACACTATGAGGATGAGTAAATGAAGTTCCAGCATTTGCGCCAACATAAAGAGAAAACAATGGAGGGCTACACCAACAAGATCCATCACTACTCTGCGTGTTTAACCAAGGACTTGACAAAGCAGAATGGGGTGATGAAGTACTACATCAAGGTTCGATCGCCTTATATTCGTGTGAAGATGGGATTCTTGACTTCCGACACATTGGGGAAAGCATATCATAAAACCACCAAGATCAAAGCCAAGGAAAATATAAAGCAAAGGTTCTCCTCTTCATCCAACGTCGTGCGCAAGAGCCAAACCCACACAACACACCATCTCAATCCCCTATGCAAATGCAGAACATGCCTCGTAAGGGAGAGTAGTCTAAGAAATTCGCACAACACTAGAAAGCTCATGTTCCCTCTGCATCAAACAAAGGCAAAAGGAACCAAGGTGACAAGTGGTGCCACCAACACCACACTTGTACCCATGACGATTTTGAATGTTGCGTGCAACAATCCTTGATTATGCAATCTACATTAGGTCATGTGCAAGCGAAAGACACTAATTTATATGTTAATTCTATGAGCACAAGCACTATTGCCACCAACGCTTCACAGGAGTGCAAACATCTCCTCCACATGAAATTTGGATCAAAGCTCCGCCTCTACATGTTATCACCGACAGTGGGAGCCAAAAGAGAATTATTTCGCAAGACAACCCAACACCTAGGTCTCACCATGGAAACATGTCCTCAACATGCTCTCTTAGACAGCTCCAACAAGGGAAAGATATATAGGCCTAGCGACAAGAACCCTCTAGTACAAATGTAAACCCATGGAGGACACTTGAAACGTCATGCCACTAGAGGTTTGTGATATTTTTCTTGAAGGTCGTTTATGTATGACTAATACGCTACATATCATGCAAGACCGCTACTGTGGGTAGTCTATGTCAAAGATTGCATCTTCAATCTAAAAGATTCACCTCTAACAACCAAACTCACTTTGGTCTTTGTTAAACAATGTCGCAAACTCACCTTGCACATGCAGAAACTTCATGTAGCTAATGGTCCATCCGGAAGCACCTACACGAGAGTGTAAGAAAGCATTGGCAACATGTCTAGCTGTGAACATTGTTGCAGCAACAGCAGCTCGACAAGTTGTAGCAATACGAAGATGTTTTCTGGTGTCCCCAGATTTCACCCTGAAATTTGGGACTACCCTATTTAAAAAAAAAATCGTACTTTTAAAATAATGGGTTGTTTTGTGTTTTTATTGCCAGATAGTTCCTATAATGTGTCAAGATATTCCCAAGGAGCCATATAAGTCATTTTCGACAAATACCTAGATGCCCAAAATTGTTTTATTCTGTCGCTGGGGTTTGCCTACGAGAAATTTGTATTTAATTATTTTGAGCCCCGTTTGAGGCAATTTGTGCTCATTCATATCATTATTCCCATATACCAGTAGGGTTTTAACCAAGAATGAATCCTGAGCTTTATTTGTGACTTCTGGCAACGTTTTGTTCTTTTTGTGTTTTCTCGTTTCGTTTTTTGTGAAATTTATGTGGATCAGTTTCTTTGCCGGTTTGGCCTGATTCTTGCCCTGGAGTATCTGGAGATCACCTATGCATGTTGTGCTAGAAGGAATTCGCCATCGGAGGTCTGGGTCTCTCAGAAAAGACGAAGTCGTGCACCAAAAAGCTTCTTCTGGGCTGGTCGCATATTAGGAAATAGAGGGTTTGAAGTGAATCATGGGATTTTTGGAAGCAGCAGGCAAGTGGGATTTTTGTACCTGCCTAGCAGGGTACTTTTTCCCATAGAAGCAATGCCACTTAAGTCACAATGGGAAAATTAGAGGCAACAGGCAAGCAGGAATTTCTTACCTGCCTTACAGGGTAAAAATTCCCATTGTGAAATAAAAGAAAAATCACTTAAAGCATTGATGGGCTTTTATTACCTGCCTTGCAGGGTAAATAATCCCATTATGAAAGTCAAACAGCTTAAGTGAATCATGGGATTTTCGAAGCTGCCTTGCAAGGTAAATAATCTCATTGTCAATTGTCTTTTAAAAATAGAAATCCCTCATGTCAAAAAGTGCAACCCCTTTAGCGAAAGAAAGGCAGCCTTAAATGCATTAAATTAATTAAATTCTTCTCCAATTTCGATGCCCAGGTTTGTGGAAAAGTCAACAAAGGGAAAGTGGATAAAGGAAGTTGGAATTAGACAGTCTAAAATTAAATAAATATTATTTATTTAATGCAGCCCATTCATGTCAAAAAGTGCGCCCCATTTGGGAGAGAAATAATACATTTTAAAGTATTAATTGATTTAATTAATTCCTATTTTCAGTGGCTAAACTCGAAGCATATTGTGCGGCTTGAGTTAACTAGAAGCAGAAGTCTAAAATTAAATAAATTTAATTTATTTAATGACAGCCATAAGCATGCACAAAATAGGCGCCCCTTATGAAGAATAAAGCTTATTAAATAATTAATTAATTGTCAGGAATGGAATAGGAAAGGCATTAATTAATTATAGAATTATGAAGATTATATAAGCAGGGGCTGCCATAAGGATGAATTAATTAATTCAAAAGCAGAGAAGTGGAGCCTTGACAAAAAGTGCAACCCATTTGGAGAGGATTTTTGCTCAGAAGGTGTAATTAATGCTAGAAACTTTCAATTTTGGCGCATAGGTTGAAGGAGGTTGATTTGTGTCTGGATAATTGTCTGCATAAGTGATACAGGTCCTCAGGTGAAGTTGGTAAAATTCATGCTTGCTTTGCATGCAAATAAAACATCAAATTTTGGGGCAGCAGGCTTGAATTATGCAGATTTTTATGATTAAAATTCATTGTTCATGTTCCAATTGCCATCTTTGTCTGAATTAATTGCAGGAATTCATTACAGGTGTTTTTATAAGAGAAAGGGAGCTTAAATCAATGTCCAATACATTGAATATATCCTCTGAATAAAGAGAAAAAGAATTGTTCAGAAAAAAATAGATACAGCCATGGCAAAGAGGGATGAAAAAGAGAGCACAACAGAGTCATGCATCAGTTCTAAATTTGCAGACATCGGAGACACAGATCTAGGTCCGGAACCTCTTTCCGAATTGATTGACAGATCCAAAGCAGGAAAGACTTCCCTCATGCATGTAGTCAAACGCAGTGGAATTATTCGAGCTGCAGCGTTTCCGTACACAGCCCAGTTGCCAAAATTCGTTATGGAGTGTGCTAGGTCTTACCATCCTTCATCCAGATCAGTCCGGGATGCTACGGGGAAAACAATAATCTGGTTGGACGCACAGTTCATCAATTATTGTTTGAAGATTCCGGCACAAAAGGTGGTGACTTCTATTAGCATACAGGATGCCGGCAGCAGGTGGGGTAAGCATAGAGTTGACTGCATGAACATAATGAACAACAAATACATGAAGAAGCCCAGATCTCCTTCCAAGTTCCCAAGAACTCTTCCGCGGTCCAATCTGGTACAAGAGTTGGACGATATTGCCAAGTTATGCAAGATAAATGGTGAAGTGAACGCTCACACCTTCCGCACATGGATGTATGCTTTCATCAGGACCATTGAAATCAACAAAGCAGACTCAATAATCAATTGGTCGGAAATAATTAGCGAGAACATTGGTGAGCAACTCCGGAACGTGAGGCATACTTTCAGCTTCAAAATGACTTCCTACTTGGTATATGCAGCAGCTTCACAAGGCATCTTCTCCAAGCTGGATTGATGTGGTGTTCTTTCCAAGGACCCTATTTTCGAGTGCTACCCACAACTTATTGTACCTGCATGCAAGAAAGATTTCAAAGTGGTCAACGATGGATTCTCCTACGAATTCATTTGCAAGTTGGACAGGGATCTAAAGGCCAACCGGGTGAGCAAGGAAGCGTGGGAAGCTGTGTCCAGAATTGGCAGTCTCTTCATTCAGTTTGCGGATTTCACATACCTCAGAGTCACCGGCTTTTCTGGAGAACCAGTTAAGTTGCCCAGATATCCGAATGATAGATTGGTCACCATGGAGTTGAGCAGACAAATTGTGGAGATGCACGACCTTCAGTCGAAATGGCATAAGTCCACGGGCTTCTTCCCGATCACTGTGGGCCATTATAGCTGCCAGAGCATTGATAGAGCTCGAGGAGTGGAAGCGAAGATGTTCTCTGAGTACGAGCAAGAGTTCTTCCCAGCACGGCTAAACTTCGATCCATTTGGAGTAGCTAGGAAGATGATCTCCCAAGAGTATGCACATGTGCCTTCATTAGAAGTTTTTTTGATGAAGTGCAAAAGTGAGTATGAGGTTAAAAAGAAAGATTTCAGCAGGCTATCAGCACGACAAGTGTTGAACTTTGGATTAGCACGGATACCTGCGGATCTTAAAGATGATGGGCCTGTGTTACTTGACACATACCATCATATGGGAGGAGATAGAGACGTAGTTCAAGAGAACGTAGGGGGCTGCCATACGATTGAGGAAAGGCCTGCCGCTATTCTGGTGAACACTTCAAACTGGTTACTGACGAGGGGATACTGCCTTGATGAAGCATTGATGAATCAAGTCACGGGCAACTTCGGCATAGGAGATTCCCTCAAGAGGAAGCACGGAGGAGAAAGCAGCAGAAGGCCTGAGAAGATGAAAGTGCACAAAAGGTCCCATTCAAAGGAGAAGATTACTTCTACGGCTATGATGTTAGTTCCGGCTTCTCCAGCACCAAGTACTTCATCGACTATTGCACCTCAGCAGGACACTGCCATTCCTCCGTTGAATCCGGCAACATTCATCTTCTCTCCTCAACCACTCCGTTCAACGCCTGTTCCTGAAGAACCGTTGAAGCTGCAGATGGCAGAGTTTGAAAGAGCTTTGTCTTTGGATGTTTCAGAGGATGGCAGCCACAACACTGTAGCGGTTTCAGATGGAGAGGAATCAAAGCGTGAGATAGTGGTACACTCAGCAACTTCTCATTCTCCGAGAAGTAATTTCTCAAAATGGTTAACTTCGCAGTTGGTTCCAGAGGCTAGAGAAGAAATCAACTTGGAGGAACACGACTTGCAACTGCTCCTGAATCTAAGCGGGAAAGACAGAAAACCTAAAGTCGCTAAGGTAACTTCAAGGTTGATCATCAAGGAATCAGGGCAGAAGTTTGCTGAGATGTAAGTTCCGACAGAGGGGGAGAAAGAAGATGAGCTCATGACAGAAAACATAACAGTGACCAGAGTACCCATAGGTCAAGCCACCACAGAAGGATTGAAGCAAGATACACAGACATTGATAGATGCTCTATTCCTTAGGCTTGGCAAAGAAGAGGCAGAGAAAGTTGAACTTCAGAAGCATGTATCTCAGCTGTGCGAGATCATTGCCAAGGTTGCTAAATCTTCCACTCAGCCCATTTCAGCACAGAAGCAGGTGAGTGATCATCTGATGCAGGAAATGGAAGATGCAAACAACCAGGTTAAAGCTATTGACGAATGTAAAAGTCTGATTATTCGTCAAGCTTATGTACAACTCGGAGAGGTGCCAGCCCGCCTAAAGGTTATGAAAGATGCATCAGATCAGCTGAAGCAACTGGTGACAAGCACGGTAGATATGAACACAATTGCTAAGAGTAACCTGAGTACTTTGGCCAAAATCAATAAACTGCCGAGAGAAGTGTTGATTGCAGAACAGATTGTACCTAACAGATCAGTTGAGATCTTCTAATAAACTGTGTCATGGTGCATTTTGTTTCTAGTTTTCTATCTTAGATCTTCTAATAAACTTTGCGTTATTTTAGATCTAGATCTGGAGCTGTCTTTGCTTATAATTTTATGTGTTGATATCCATTGGTTTCTTCTATGCGCATACAATCAACTCTGTTATCTATTGATTGGGTTGCACATCTTCCCCATTTCTTCCCTGTATTTTCTTATTTCCTTCTATAAATATTTCTTTTCTTAAACAGCTGCTTACTTGCTGCAGAACTATACAGCTATGGTTCATGAGCTGAATAAGTAAAGTAAAACCCCCATTTAGATACTAGCATATTTTTATTGACAAATCTGACACGGGAGCCTCACCGGTAAATGAGGGAGATTTATCTCATGACTGCCTGGGTTTTCAGCTATGCAAAAAATCTAGCCAACATTTTCACAAAACCAAGAGGCCTTCCAACACATTGTGTTGTAAGGTATCACATTGTTTTGATCCCTAGATCCCCTCTTCCAAATAGTCCTCTATATCAGAAGATCAATCTAGGATAATGATGAAGTCTGGTGCCAAATTCAAGAGATTCTTGATCAAGGCAAGATCAAGCCTAGTTCTTCTCCTTGTGGCAACCAATAGTCCTTACACCCAAGAAATGATGTCTGACCATCCAAGTTACAAGCAATCTTGCATCAACCCAAAAAAAAATATTTGCATTATATCTCAATTAATTTCTCTCTAGCTTGTGACCACTTCGCCACAACCATTAAGGATCAAATTGAGTTATCTTGGCGGGCCACAAGGTTCACAATGTATTTTCACAGGGCCACAACAAACACGATGGAGTTGTGTTCAAGGTTTAATAATCCATCACATATGCGTAGTGAACAAAGGTCACAACAAAGTGATTTGAAAGTGACAATGCAGAAAGCGAAAGGAAGACAAGATTGCATCCGCGCAATCTTTAAGTGCTTTAGTTCACAAAGCAATGGGTGCGTGGGTACATAGTGTGGAGAAGAAAAATGAGGCCACATGATGTAATCCCACAAGGCTGCAATTTGAAAGTGACAATCCAGAAAGCGAAAGGAAGAGAAGATTGCATCCGCGCAATCTTTAAGTGCTTTAGTTCACAAAGCAATGGGTGCGTGGGTACATAGTGTGGAGAAGAAAAATGAGGCCACATGATGTAATCCCACAAGGCTGCAAAGTCACAAACCCAGAAGAGAAAAAGAACAAGAAGTGTTCACATGATCACAATAAAGTGAAATCAGATGCAATGATCTATATGCGGGACTTAATAATTCATCGCAACCACACATGCAAAATGCTCACAGGGTCACAATAATGTGAAATGCGGATGCAGAAGTGATTGAGGTGGAAAGGACAAGAATCGCATTCACGCAGTAGTGCATTCACGATGGTGAAAATGGGATCACATTAGTGTGTGGTGATAAAATGCAAGATGGTGACACATGTCACAATCCCGTAGGGACGTAGAATCTGCAGGGAAATAAAAGACAATGACCGGATGCAATGACTTGTGTGATAGATCTAATGATTCATTGCATCCGTGCAAAAGAGAGGGAATGCACACAAGAAATAAAAGGGAAGTGCAATGTGATAGTACAGAGATGTGAAAATTTGCGATGTGTCCCAAGGCTACCACTATGAAAAGTCAAAGCAACATCGGTAGAAGGTGTATAAAGGTCCCATGTGTCACAGTCTTGCAGCTTTGTAGGTCGCAGTGATTTAACTGTGAGCAATGACAATGATTGGATGTGATAGTTGATATGATGGACTTGATGATTCATCACATCCACGCAGAAACATGTAAAGCACAAAGGAGAAAGGAAACGACATGGGGTGGTAATGTGGTGGTCTATATGAGCACCACATGTCACGGGATGATTAATTGCGAAAAATCATAGTGCAATGTGGTGATAGTACAAAATGCACCACATGTCACATGGTCGTCACGGTGTTTACGATTCATAGGTCACTCAAGGAAGTGAAAGAGTCACAATATAGGAAGCAGAATCACCAAGGCTTCTATGGTCGTCGCAGTAGAACAAGGATATAATCTACAAAGCTTGAGAGAGAAGAAGTTCCTCTTATGTTACACCTAGTGAATGTGATGGCACAGCAAGTGTTGAGCCAAATAGCAGACCAGAGCGGAAAGTGGGTTCCACAGCTAGAGAGTGAAATCTGAGATATCCTGAAGGCAGTAGTAAACTGCTAGCAAAGGCTTGTGTCTAAGTAGAGTTCTAGGAGTGAACAACATCCATGATTGCACTGATTTAGTAAAACTGCAGACTGTGTAATCTAAGTAGATATATGTAATCAGGGCATAGAGGTGTAATGTGTATGTTCTTAGTTTGTAATCTCCTCTTTTGAGAAGCAATAAAACTGAAATTTGTTCATTTATATTGTGCATGGGGTGTACCCCACCAATGTGTGGGAGTTTCCAGGTTGTGTGGGCTATGGAAGTTCTTCATTAGACCCCTAACTACGACTGCATCAGGAAAAATGGAACTTGGCATTTTTACGACGGCTATATATTCAAACAAGATAATGGTGAAGAATCAATAGACACTACCGCACATTACCAACCTCTTGGACCACCTTTAAGGCACGCAACACTTCACCATGATCGACCTGTCGGGTTACCATCAAGTACCAATTCATCTTAAAGATGTTTGGAAGACAGATTTCAAGACAAAGAAAGGATTATATGGGTGGTTGCTTATGCCCTTCGCCTTGACCAACGTGCAAGGAACATTCATGTGCCTAGTGAACATCATACTTCAGTCATTTAACAACTTATTTGTCATCATCTCTTTACATGACAACCTCAGCTACAAAAAGACTCAAAAAGGTAGAGTTATTGGAGTGAACAACATCCATGATTGCACTGATTTAGTAAAACCGCAGACTGTGTAATCTAAGCAGATATATGTAATCAGGGCGTAGAGTTGTAATGCGTATGTTCTTAGTTTGTAATCTCCTCTTTTGAGAAACAATAAAACTGAAATTTGTTAATTTATGTTGCGCATGGGGTGTACCCCACCAATGTGTGGGAGTTTTCAGGCTGTGTGGGCTAAAGAAGTTCTTCATTAGACCCCTAACTACGACTGCATCAGGAAAAATGGAACTTGGCATTTTTGTGACAACTATCGAATATTCAACAAGATAATGGTGAAGAATCAATAGACACTACCGCACATTACCAACCTCTTGGACCACCTTTAAGGCACACAATACTTCACCATGATCGACCTGTCAGGTTACCAGCAAGTACCAATTCATCTTAAAGATGTTTGGAAGACAGATTTCAAGACAAAGAAAGGGTTATATGGGTGGTTGCTTATGCCCTTCACCTTGACCAACGTGCAAGAAACATTCATGTGCCTAGTGAACACCATACTTCAGTCATTTAGCAACTTCTTTGTCATCGTCTCTTTACATGACAACCTCATCTACAAAAAGACTTGAAAGGAGCATGGGAACATGTATCACGCATCCAAAACAGTTGTGTTTGCAAGCCAACTTAGCCAAGTGTACAAGCGGCACTGTGAAAATATCCATGTAGAACCAAAGAAGATCAAGGTAATCCAAAATAGGTCTACTCCATGCAATCTCACAGAATTGAGGAGTTTTCTTTCACTTGCTAACTTCTACTACAGGTTTTTCCTTGGGTTCATGCACATATCATGTCCTCTCAGCCAAATCATGTGCACCAAAGCAACCTTTAGCTGGACTACTGAACAACAATGTGCCTTCGAGGAGCTCAAGTAGTGCCTTTGCGCAACACCTAGTTGGGCTATCCCCAACATTGTTCAGCCCTTTGAGACCCAAATCGATGCATTTGAATTTGCACTTGATGCAATACTCACACAGCATGGAAAGTCAGTCAGGCATCACTCAAAAATGTTTAGCAACACAATTCAGCACAACTCCACCTATGAAAAAGAGTTGTATGCCATTGTGCAAGATGTCAAGTAATGGCACCACTACATCTTTGGTTAGGAGAAGATCATCCATTTTGATTGTAAGCCACTTCAAATCCTACATATGCAAAGCAATTTGGAGAACATTCATCACATGAAGTGGATGACCTACTTGTACCAGTTCCATCTAGTACTCAAGCACCAGGAGAAGGATAACAAGGAAGCAAATAGCCTAACCCACCCACAAATGTAAGCACATATCGTAGTGCTTGACATGTGTGGTTTTCAACTTCACAAATTGGGTTTCTCTCGACTCGGTTGACAAGGATTTCATAGAAGCCTCTACATTACTCTCGCACAAGGTGAACAGGTTCTCAAATTACATATCTGAAAAGCTTCTCTACAAGCTTAGACATCTTTGTGTTCATGATGGCGCACCTCACCAAAGACACATTTGGGAGGCACACTATGCCAAGACTGCAAGACACTTTGACATCACAAAGACACTGGCAACACATCAACTAGCCTCACATGTGCAGAGACATTGAGCACTACATGAAATCTTGGATTCCTTGTTGCATCACGAAGCCCACGAACAACAAGCAAGGACGTAACACACCTCCATCGATTCCATCCAGGGTATGGGAATCTATCATCATGAATTTTTAGGCTTGACTACTTATGACTAAGCACCAAAATGACTTTGTTCGTTGTAGTGGATAGGTGTTTGAAGATGGCCATCGTAGTTACTAGCAAGAAGGGGATCAACGTGCAAGAAACCACGCACTCATTCTTCGGTCATGTTTGGATACACTTTGGACTATTGAAATCCATTGTGTCTAATACATATGCTTCACAAGTCATTTTTCGCAAGCATTATAAGACATGATGGATACACAATTGGACATATCGATAGCATTTCATTGACAGACATATGGAGTAGTTGTCAGCTACACCCTTGCCCATTTGTTGTGAATGTATGACAATGCACATCCACACACTAGGCATGATGATCTACAATATATCCAACATGCCTACAAATAGAGCTCATCACAATTCTTTGAGGCATAGTCCATTATAAACATGTCTTGGGTTCCAACCATTGACATTCTTAGACATCTCCTACAGCAGAACTTTCAATACGAACTTCCGTACATAGGAACAGAAAATGGACAAGGTATATTGTTGGCTAGATTTTTTGCACAGCTGAAAACCTAGGCAGTCATGAGATAAATCTCCCTCATTTACCAATGAGGCTCCCGTGTAAGATTTTGTCAGTTATATATCCTAATATCTATTTGTGGGTATTACTTTAACTATGTAGCTCATGAACCATAGCTAGATAGTTTTGCAGCAAATAGCTGTAAAAGAAAGGAAAAATCTGCAGAAGAGAAAAATAATAGTTTACAGAGTTGATCGCATGCACATAGGTTAAAGCAAATAGATAATTAAACACAGAATTCACAGCAAAGGAAACTTTCAAATCTAGATCTAGAATAACACAAAGTTTATGAATAGATCTAGAAATAAATATGAGACAAATGCACCGTTGACACAAAGTTGTCCATAAATCTCCTCTCTATTCCTTTGCTTGCAGAAAGCTATCAAGGGTTTCAGCTCAAAGTCTGGAACACAAGAATGTTGATTACAAATTTCGATCCTTTAACCCGTTGGTTTTTCCTCAATTTATAGTGTATAAAGGGCAATTACGAATAGAATGTTTTAAATGAATTCCCGCATGCAAAAGCTATGAAAAGGGAAACAGCTGGCAATTTTCCTCCTGGAATTCCTCTTTGCATGACATGCATGATTTATAACTAAAAAATAGAACCTTCTATTTTGCATATCTGCCACCTATTTCCAAGTAATTGACTTCTTCAAGTAACGGATTTTTAAACCAATCAATTAAGTTAATTGATTGCTCAATTACTTTGTCGAAGAAAATAAGAGAAAGAATAAGAAAGAGAAAAAGAAATTAGAAGAAAGCTGCAACACTTCCAGTCTTGTTCTTTTTCCATATTCTGCATGCAGATGACTCTTTTGCCTTTGATTCTCACCAAACTGGATTTGGAAGCAAGTGACTGTGATTTGCTTGCGGGTATTGTCTTTTCCTTTTCTTTCCTCTTATCCTTGAAACTTTTGCAGTTCTTCTTCAGTTAAATTCAATGAAGGCTTCAACTGGAAGATTGGGAGCACATGCACAAGCTTCTGAAAGGAATTCTCCATGCACTGACTTCCACACATGCTGCGTTAGAAACAAGAGGATGAATTTTTGCCAAAAGCCGTTGCAATTATGAGAGTTGGATCTGTCAATCAAATTGGTGATAAGTTCAGGGCCTATGTCTATATCATTGACTTTAACAAATCTAGAAGCTATGCATGATTCTGCTGATCCTTTTCTTTCATCATGCTTCATCATAGCTGGAACATGCTTTGTCTGAGCTCTTTTTCTTGTTAATTTTGTCAGAATCTCTTGCAATTGGATCAATTTGTGCAGATCTGGCAACTTCTTCAGATTCAGAAGATATATTCAATGTACCTGACATTGATTTGAGCACCTGTGATGAATACCTGCAATTTATTCAGACAAAGATGGAGTCCATGACAATAATACTTGATTTTTATCACCAAAATTTGCATAGAAAGTCTGCTGCCCTAAAATTTGAGGCTTTGTTTGCATGCAAAGCAAGCATAAATATTATTTAAATTCACCTGGGCAATTATACTAACATGCAGATAATTATCATGAGCATAGAATCAAGCTATTCCGACCCTAGGCGCCAAACCTTGAAGCTTCCCTGACAATGAAAAACACTCTCCAGATGCAAAAATCCTCCTTCCTTTGGCGCCAAAACCTGTTCGGGCTGCAATCCTTTGCAAAAAGAATTAATCGCTTCTTCACTATGGCAACCCATACTTATATAACCCTCAACATTCTATTTCTAATAATTGTCCATTCATATTCCTGACAATTTAATTAATAAACAAACATGTTTATTCACCCAAATTGGGCGCCCAATTTTGCATGCTGCTGGCTGCCATTAAATAAATTTATTTTATTTATTTTTAGCATACATCCTTCAGTTGTCTTTGGCTTGACTTCTTGCTTTGACTTTCCATTCTATCTATGGCGCCAAAATTAGGCAGAAAAGTTATTAATAAATACCATTAAAAACATTGTTTAATGCCCAAATGGGTCGCACATTTTTGGCAGGGCTGATTTCTAATTATAAGAAGTCAACTTTGATGGAATTATTTACCCTGCAATGTAGTTCCAAAAATCCCTTCTTTCACTTAAGTTGTTGACTTCCATAATGAGAATTTTTACCCTGCAAGGCAAGTAAGAAATTCCCGCCTGCCTGCCATTGCCAAAATTCCCATTATTAAATTAAAATATCTCTCAAAAAGTGCGACTTGCATTAAAATTAGCCCCCTTTGATAAAGTGCGACTTGCATGGGTGAATAAATCTCTTTGGTGGGAAAAGTTAGCCTGTCAGACAAGCAAAAAATTCCTATCGGTGCTTTAAGTGATTTTTCTTTATTTTATAATGGGAATTTTCACCTTGCAAGGCAGGTAAGAAATTCCCGCCTGCCTGCCCCCTCTAATTTTCCCATCACAGTTTAAGTGACTTTGACTTAATGGGAAAAAAGTATCCTGCAAGGCAGGTAAGAAATTCCTGCCTGCCTGCCATTACTAAAAATCCCATTGCAGCTTACACTCATTAATTCCAGAAAATGCGACTTGCCTGGGAGAGGCTTTTTGTGCATGCCTTCATCTTTTTTGGTCAGAAGCTTACATTTTGAGGCTGATTCCTTTTGGTGCTGTGTTAGTAGATGATCTCCAGATGCTTCAAGCAATTAAATAGACTATACTGGACAAGGAATAGACCTAGGAGAATTTCACAGAGAAACTGCAGAAAAAATCGGAGAAAAACGCAAAAGAAATAAATAAAAGCTAAAAATGTTGCCAGAAGTTGCAGACAATGCCTTGAATTCATTCCTGGTGAAAACCCTATTGAGATGAGTGAGTACTGGCATGCTAAACTTCAACAGGATTCAACCGGAGCACAATTTACTCCAAACGGGGCATTATTTATTCAATAAATAATTAAATAAAAATTTCCCACAGACAAAACTTGGCGGAAGGATAAAATGAGTTTGGGCATCTGGGTATTTGTCGAAATTGGCTCATATGATTCATTGGGAATATCCTAACATAATACAAACATCTTCTAACAATAAAAACACAAAAAAACCCGTTATTTTAAAATAATGATTTTTTTTTTTAAATGGGTAGTCCTAGATTTCAAGGTGAAATCTGGGGACACAAGGACGTTTCCGAAAAGTCCCCTTGTTGAGGGAAACATTTCGGAACATCCCCGTGGCACTGGTGGCGGAATGGTGGGGGGATGTCCTCAAGTCTTAGAGATGTCCCTAGTCTTTGAGACACCAATTTTTTTTGGGGGGGGGGCACGTCCCCGTGAAACACTGATTTCAATTTCAAAAATACAAAAAAAAAAATATATTTAATATAAAAAAATTGAAAATATAAAAGATCTTGTAGTGCTTGTTTGTAGATCTAAATCTTAAACATAGTCTTCACTGTAGTCTGTGGATTTGTCTCCATGGCCTTTTTGACTATGTAGAGGCCACTCATAATCTCCCCATTAGCCTAAAAGCTCTCAAGGAGTTGGAAGGTTGGGTTTAGAAAGTAGGCACAAGCATGAGGTGGCATATGGAGTTGTTTTATCTATTCTTGGTCAATGATATCCGAAATGGGCTTGTATTTTTCCTCCATGTATTTTTCCTCCACCATGCCACAATTTTTTTTTATTTTCTCTTTAGCTCAGTCCATGCCTCATATATATATATATATATATAACCCATTGTAGGCTTTTTTTCCTCCAACCACACCATGACTATGAAAATAAAATAAAAATTATTATGTTTAAGTCATAAATAACCAAAAAAAAATCTTAAATAATGTTTAAAACAAAGAAAATATTGGGACTTCGTTGCCGACATCCAAAAGTGGGACTCCAGTAGTGGTTTTTGAGTAGGAAGACTTGCTCCTTTTATTGCTAACAAACATTCACTTAAATGAAACTCTTGATTGTAGCAAAGATTGCAAGATGATGGAAGGAGGTTGCAAAACTGGTCATATCACGTTGGACGAGCGCATTTTTGTGTGCAAAATCTCTCATTATAGAGAGACCGAATTGTGGTTGTTGATGTACTAGCAAATATTTCGACCATGCTCAACAACTGACTTAATCCATTCCATATTACCAATATCTTCCAACATCAAATCAATGCAATGGGCCAAGCAAGGAGTCCAAAAGATCGAGAGGTGCCTCTCTATTAATAGTTTACTTGCAGTAACATAATTTGCTGCATTATCGGGTGGTTACTTGCACCACATTTTATCCACCCACTTCTGCCAAAATGCCACAAAAGTAATCAACATATTATACCTTCCCTGAGGCATCTATTGATTTCAAGAAGACAGTCCCACCTGAAGAAGAAAACAAGATAGCTCAGTGCAATGTTCTATTTTTTCTACGCAGTCCATCCATTGGCACATGCATAATGCAACCCTTTTTCTTCTCGAATAACCTGATGCTCATCAGTACCGATTGATTAGCTACACCAGCTTTGCACCTTATCTGAGAAAATTGGGCCCTAGTAAATCATCAATAGATGGGAGCTTTGAACCATGGTGACAGCATACCGACAACTCCATTAGCATTTGTTAATGACCTTTGCATCGAACATTCACGTGCCATCCTCCCACTTCCAAGTGGCTTAAAACACAAAAAAATTCTAGACGATTTACACCATTTTAAAGGATCTATCAGCATATTAAATACTAAGATACCAATTGTTAATTGGCCAAGAAAACTAATTTTAGTCAATTAAAATAACCTACTTGATAAATTCATAAATGTAAGGCTTAATATTGACCTGGATAGCATGAAAATGGAATGTCACAAAAATACCAGACTGTCACCTACTGCACTACTTGCATGTCTATGTGTATGTCTTGTGTCTCTCATACTCTGTTGCTTTCTCATTCGATGGTCTGGGTAACTCAGTTGAGCAAGTGTCCCCTGGCACAAACCAATATCCCTTTTGGGGATTAACCTCAAAATCTAAGGCCCAATTAGCTGCTAGAACTCAAAGATCATAGCATATGGAGGAGTGAACAGAGACCAGTTATTTACTGGTTGTGCCTCATCATTTGCTCCTTTTCCTCAAAGATTCTAGGGCAACCAAGTTGTTAGCTGGAATTACAACCACCTCACTTTTGAGCCTTCAAAACCACGTCCAGGTATTAGGCTTCACTTGAATTTCTAAAATTATGTGCCTCTTAACCTCAACAATCATGTAGTGCAAGAAATCTGATTTTTAATGCCCTAGATATGGAAATGAATTTCATGAAACCCTTGTCTGCAGTGTTATTTTTAAAAATTCATAACTCAACATAGAAAGCACCAAAAATCATGAAATTCTGAAATATTGGCCTTATGAAATATAGAGAATAAGGTGATAATTCCATAGATTTGACCAAAATGTCACCGCACATACCAAAAGTAAAACACCTCCTCAATATAGGTCACCCCACTTGAAATTAAATATAATTCTGCACCAACAATTGATAAAATGGAAGATTTCAATTTTATAAATCATAGGGAGCTCCAACCATGTAAAGAGAGCTCACATAAAAACCTTACAATATCTTGAAAGCATCACCTCTGTAAGTTGCTTAGGGAAAAAATCTAATTATAACCAGCAATGAGAGAAACAACAATTCAGAGGATGTGGGGTTTCGTCCACACCCAGGTCTCTCAACTGTCAAGGGTCCAGAACCTTGGGTGAGTCGATTCAAGCATTTTCCCAACCTTGAATGAGGTGGATGAAAATATGGCAGTCTTCTTAACAAGCAATCCTTCACTCAATAAGTGAGAAATCCACATAACAAAATCCTTAGCAATGAGTTAAGCGACCTCCCTTAGTATAGACATAAGTGGGCTGCTATAATACAAATGCAATCCAGGGTTAACCTCTTAAGGGATGATACTTCTAAAGTTCTATTGGTAGTCTTGGGCCTACATACCCAATAGCTTCATTTTATTTCCTAATTTCTCATCAATGTATGGAGCGCTAACTGCATCAACAAAGTTACAATGCCAATGTAAGAAACAAACCTCTGAAATTGAAAGACATGATGATTGCTATCTTAGTCCTTCTAGCTTGTTCAAATGCTAGATGGGAAGGGAAATGTGCTCAAGCTTCAAAGTATATATCAAGGTGAGGGAAATAACAGGTTTACCATACTGTCATAGATTGCATAGTAAGATTACTCACGTGGACTTTGATTTCAAGCAAATAGATTAGCCACTTGAGGGGGTCCGATTAATTAAAAATGTTGAGTTGAATTAATATGACTGCATTCTCTGGACGAAATTGCTTTGAGTTTATTTAAAATGTATTTGGAAACCTAATTTTGTTTTTTTAGATTTGGCGTTCTCTTTGGAGCTGAATTATCTTTTATGAATGAAAGGAATTACATGTAAAGGCAGGACTTTTCAACAGGTACAACATTAACTTCGACAATTTTGTTGGATGCAACTACGATTTGAGGTCTTATAACCAAGTACAATGCCCTTATCACAAAATAATCATGGATAACACAAGGATTATAAATCATTTTCCAAGAAGGACTATTAGCCCTCTCAAAGTGGACACAGTTTTTAATCAAATCACGTCAAATGCTGATCATAAAATTCTAGAGGTTCCTAGCCACACTGAATAGTGGTACAATCTCTGCTTTTAATATCCCCTATTCCTTCATTGTACTAGAGGGGATGCTGTCTATGCAAGATCCAAGACTCCGGGACTTCTCGGTAATGTCTTTCTGGTTACAGGATGGGGGGGAAATGTTCTCCCCCATGCATTTATAACTACAGCTGTATCTGGCTTAGCGCAGGGTTGTCCTCATGCACTGAAAGCATCACGTCCCAAATGGTCTGATTTTGGAAACATAAGTCCTCCATGTTTCCTGTAGAGACTGGCACCTAATCAAGGAAGAATGTATTCTTTAAATCCAGGGACGGAGAAGCTACAAAGACTAGTCTGCGACTTACAAAGTTGATTACCTTGGTGCAATTTGCAATGCTTCAATGTACAAGAGAACTGGCAATAGATAGTAATGAGCAGTAGTTTGGAAAAGTGAGGAACAACAGGAACATGAAATCAACATAAAGTGCCATTCAGCAATGGTGGTTGGAGTTCAAAGTGAATGCAACAAACTAAATGTAGAGATCTTGAACAGGTCAGGATGCAGGCTAATTAAGAGAGATTACATGCTACTTGTCAAGAGAAAAGGATGGACAACTCAGAAGTATTGAAGACCATCCTGAGGTGTCAACTAACGCGATGTCGGCTGTCACCAAGCAACCTAGATCTGTGGAATGGAAATGAAACTAAGGTAGGCTTGTCAAGATTGGCTAAATCCTGAATTGGAATTTAAATTTCCTTTAAAACTCTGTCATTCAACTTGATGGAGAAGTAGACAATGCGGCATGTTTGAAGTGTTTTTTCCAAAGATGATTGTGAAGTGATCTTTGAAAAAGAAGTCTAATAACTCCACAAATGCCCTATCCGATGTTGAAGAAAATAACTTGTCCAAAATAATGCCTAAAATCTCATGCACTTTGCCAAAGAACTAGCAATCTGAAATTTCTGATCACCACTCCCGAAGAAAGTTCATGCCAAAAAAAGTTATAGACTGTCTCAAAAAGTCTGCCTAGATGCAAATTTGTGCTGAGGGATACTGAGAATGAATCATGTTTAAGACTGAGTTTCAGTCTTTGTACAAGTTTTGATAAAGACTCATTTTTTGCCCTTCAGTCATGAAATACGATCCTAATTCAGACAGAAGCAAGACTATGTGGAAGGTTCAGAGTATTGCTTTCATAAAGTGCTACAACCTCAAATGATAGATCGTACCCCAAACCATGTCGATTGGCCTCTAATAAATTGGGAAGCAATGAAGTGTTTTAGGTCTTCAACAGTACCTAGAGGTTAGACCCAGGTACAAACCGTGACTGAGCCTAATGCTTTAAATGATCTTGTCAAAATTGGTCTCTGAGCAAGGCAGTGAAGCAAAACTATGAAAGGTGCATCACATGCAGTCAAGTAAACTGTGCAAATGCTTGAAAGGTGACTTCTGATTCAATATCAAACCAGGGATCACTGTTGACTCTTACGCAAGACCTCTGAACAATTAATGGGCATGACAGTCCCAGCTCTTAAGCTGGAGTAAAGATCAGAATGATCAATGCAACTTAACACTTGCTTAATGGTATGCCAAGCTCTCCTTTTTGTACCTATGCAAGGAGGCACAAAATTCGAAATCCCTAGGAGAGGGAAATTGGATTAAGGTAAAAATGAGTTTATCCTCCCCTAGGTGTGGCGTCCCCTTTTAGAAAATGGGTCATTTTTTAAATTTAAAAGCCACCTAAAATTATTTAATTGTATTCCCCTTTTTAATTTTGCATTTCTGGGAATTTAATTAAATACATTACTTTTCATCTATAAATTTAAATAATTAAATAATTATTGTTTTTATAATATCAAATGACTAAAAATCACTCTTCAGAAATTATTATCCTAATTATTTAATATATTTTTCCCCTTGCAACATCCCTAAAGCTTCTGCGGGGAATGTACTAAGCTAAGGGTCTTCAAAAATGGGGACATTACACTTTATAAAACTGTGCTATCAGTATTGCTTTTACCTGAGTTGTGGAAACACAGTCAAGCAAGGAATTGGGACAATTCAGTTGACCGGTAACATAAGAAACATCAACCTTTACTTCGAGCTCTTTGAATACTGAACTTCATGTGCTACCAATTCCTTCTACATGAAACTTTTGATAAACAGTAATCTTGAACATCACATCTACCAATCTACTTTTGCCAAAAAAATCTCTTGCAAGGTCATTAAAAGTAGTCTTCAGATTAGTGCACATCCATCAATCCACATGGGGATTTGATAAGACAGTTTCACACATGAACAGGTTTTCTCTTATGATTTTATTTCTGCAGAATACACATGAAACACACAATAGAGTCTAAACTAATTGATGTCACAAATTGCTGAATACCCCATGTGTTAGTTGCATTTTATGCTACGAGATATTTATTTATTTGGTTGCGCTCAATTGCATGTCGTGTTGTGTATTCTGGACAACTATGCTTTTCAGAATTGACACAGTCAGTTTATTGTACAGTTGTAAGCATTAGCTAATGCACCCATATACTAGAAAACATTAGATTCAATTGACATACTTGATAGATGCCTTTGATGAAATATAATAACAGTAGCTAAATGTAATGATTTCAAGAATCCATCTGGGTACTAGGTTTTATCAACTAACAAACTATTATATATGTCATTACGATACTTGTTAGTTCTATTTTAGGGTATTAAGAAGAATAACTTCTCCATGTCAAACAAATATGTGCACTACATGTATTTAAATATTTCACCTTTATAGCCTACTCAGAATTTACAAAGTCCACATACACCAGTCTATACAGCCATACTTGCATGCACAAGTATTGCTACATGGAGAGAAACATCCAAAAGTTCATCACTTGACGGACATGAATAAAGGAGATTCCAACTGCAAGTGTGACCATACATCAGTTTAATGCATATACCAAATCAATTGAAGCTGGGCTGGATGTATATTGCATGTCTTGATCTTATGCCATTTCTTTAATGTAGATCAATTTGTTGACCATATATATTGAATGAAAATTAGCAGGCATCATGAGATCTCTAAATGAAAACAATAGAATGTGGATGGATCAGATTGTTTAATCTTCTGGTGTTATTTTCATATCTATACGTAAACCACAGTGAATCTCAATTCTTCGCATTACTAGGATTGTAGATGAGAAGGTTATTAATGCAATAAAGATGCATGCTAATAATGTCAAGTTGAAATTGCAGATGGTAGCAGTCTAATCGGCACAGCCGATATAAGACCTGTTGCATGTCATCATATACAAACCACTGCTCTTCTCGTAAGCTATTGCAACTGAATTTCGATGAAACGTACAATGTTGTCAGCATCAAAGTGGAGATAATGTACTGATTGTACAACTTACAAGTTAGTCAAATTTCCTGTTGCATGCTTTTGATTTATTATTGTGTAATTTGGAAATCAAAGCTGGTTGGAAAAACATCAAAATGCACTGTATGTTATAGCCAATTATTGTGAGCTGGATCGATGGAAGATCCTTGTTTCCATCGACAGACCAAGTGCCACATTTTTGTTTTTTTGTATTTTATTAATTATTCCACCGTGGTAAAGATTGAAGTCGCTGAATCTAATTCTTTGCATGAGGCTGATGTTCAATATGCTTCTGAGAATTAAATTTGCCAGGTAATTGTGAACTTGGAGAGGTGGACAACTTTGCTATTGTAAGGTTGTAGTGAAAGAGTATGCGTCGAAACTGACAAAGTAACCAATACCATTTGTCTTGACACAAAATTACATTATAATGAAGTTATGATCATTGTCTTGAAACTACTAGGAAGGAGAATGGGACTTGAACAGTACAACCAAGAGGAATGTTTTGCTGGCATTGCATAAAGGTGCTAGCCAGTCATAATTAAAAGAAAAATTAGTACAAGCATTGGATAGGTAATCAACGGACAACAACCCATCTTCTAGCTGATTTAGTGGTTGAACATCTGGTGAAAGTCCCTAGACTGTCAGGAAACGCCATAACTGGCACTCTCGTACCAGCCTGGAAAGTACCAGGTACTGGTACGGGGTGCGGTACGCTGTGGGTACGCTCGGAAATCGTACCCACAGGGGACAGGGTACGGTCTGGGTACGGAATAATGCCGTACCCAGACCGTACCCATGTCCCCTGTGGGTACGTTTCCAAGCGTACCCATTTTCTCTGATCACGCGTGCTTTGATACCAAATGACTGTTTGTTCATAATTAAACACAATCAAACTCAAAAAACTCAGCAATTTTTTAACTTAATTTTTTGAATTTCTAAACCACTTAATACTAGAGAAATCTCAACCTATTTGCCATTTTATTGAAGTGGGCACTGTGAAAGATCCATAAAAACTCATTCTTAACAAATCTGCGATATCCGTTTGAAGTGTCTTTTTCGACTTAAAATATGTTTTTTTCGCTCTAAATTGAAACCAAAATGGCTATTGCGTAATTGTTCATTACAGGGAAGGTCCAGGTTTTCGCACCTTTTGGAGTTTTTGGGCATTAGGAGCTTCTTTCCGGCCTTCTAACAGAAGGGATGTGGCTTTGATTCCTGATTTAGACCAGAGTCCTAGTATTTAAAAAGGACTGGATTCTTTGCTTAATCGGCGATATTCTCCCGTGCTCAGATTCGTCCCACCTGCTAGTTGGAATTAGCTTTTTCCTTATCTGCTGGCTTTTCAGTTAACTTATGAAGGTTCTGGAAATATTGGGAACTCCTACAAGTGAGTTGTTCGTGCTCAGAGACTGTATCATTGAAAGGGCTAATCCCATTGAAAACTGTTTGAATCATTAACATTGGACATAAATAAATTTTGCTGCATGCTTATCTATGAGAAATTAAATTTCAATAAGTATGCAAATGCTTCTTTAAATTTATAATTTCTACATATGTATATTTATATACATGTATATATACTAACATATATATATATATATATATAAAACGTACCCAACAAGCGTACCGTACCCAAGATTTTTAAAACATTTGCCTGCCCAATCGGCGTACCGTACCCGTACCCGTATCCGTACCCGTGTACCCGTATCCAGACTGTCTAGAAATTAAACTAGAATTATCAGCGTGGAAAGGTGCAGTAATTTATACATGGCCATGCCTCCGAAAACCTGCCAGTTGTAACGACCCTGATTTCCTTGCCTCTCAATTACTGTAAAGACCGGATGCCTTTTCCTCAAATATGGGTTTAAGGAATGTTGAAATTCCAAATGCCAAATTAATACAAATCTGATAAGCCACCCTGTTTGACTATCAGTCAAAAATTTGCTTAATGGTTGGCTTTTTCAGTGTTGGATCTCTTAACAATTAGACCTTTACAATTAATATATAATGCAAGGTATTCGACTGGGATTTTCCTGAATTATGATGACATTTTTACAAGGAGCTTTCACTTTAATTTAATATTGATGCTTATCTTTTGCTAAACAAAAAGAAAATGGGCAGGTTGGATACCTCATCTGGAATGAAGAGATTCGTACTTCTAAGAATGTCATTGAACCTTTCAATTAAAATAATTCGAAAACCCAAAACATATTTCTTCTCTCATGTCCTATTGGGAGAAGAGATAACAAGTCACGTTAATTAATTTCAAATAATACTCCACAGTTTGAAGTGGTCAATAAGTAATTCTATAAATTATATCGTGGTATGAAGGAAATACTTATTATCATTTTGCAAAGTCTTTATTTCTCTTTGACTTGACCTTTCGCTATTTTTAGAGTTGTTTTTTCCCTCTTCAAAATTTGAATCCTTTGTGCATGGCACTTGCACTCTAATTTTGGACACTCACTATTCAAAATTCGAATGCTAAAAATAGCAAAATAACGCTAAAAATAGGTTTTTTGCCAAAAATAGCCTTGTTCGCTTTGCATGGAAAAAATATAAATAACGGGAAGCAACATCAGTTGCAGTACCACGATTTACTTGGAGTGTTAATTTTTAAGGTGTGGCAGCGACTGTTGGACGGCTTCACATTCGTGTACTCTGGATCATAATTTTATACCCCTTTGGATCAAGAGGGATTTGTTGGGTCATTTGATACAAATTATTGTTGTGTTTAACATTGTCGCTTAGTATGTTGGCATTAGTTTAGGGGCATAACATCTCATGTGAGATATCCCAAACTTAGAATTATATGATAGACGTTATTAACGTGACCTATGAGTGATTAGTAATATTAGTGTATTACTGAGTGGTTAGCAGTCATGGGTGGTTGGTTATCACGTACCGTTGGGTTCCGTATTCAAACCACTCCCTCATAAGCTTATTCAATGCTTAAGGATGACTAACCAAATGAAA
Organism: Taxus chinensis; assembly: GCA_019776745.2. Lineage (NCBI taxonomy): Eukaryota > Viridiplantae > Streptophyta > Pinopsida > Cupressales > Taxaceae > Taxus > Taxus chinensis. Next base: position 913,493,157 of record CM034147.1, on the reverse strand, counting down.
TGTAACGGATGATCATTTAATATTGTGCAAGCTTTGAAGTGGAATAAAGATTCCTGTAGCATCTTCCATTTATCCTATGTATTTGAATTAGCAACAATTAATTCAGGCTCCTAGATGACTGCACTTCACTAAATTAATTGTCTACATCTATTGCCCCTCAAAAACTCCTCCTTAGTCCAACATTAGGGCTTGACCAGTAGGAGCAGTTTGCCATATGTATTAGTCATTACATCTATAGTCTAATGCCATAGGTTCTACTAGGGGATTGTTTTCTCTCCATAATGATAAACCTTATATATTGTTAAAATTTCGTAATCATGAGTTTTAGAACTAATGGCCAAAACTGCAATAGTAAACTCAAACATGTCAATCAGCCTATAAAGCAGAGCATAGCTTGTTCAATATACATGAAAGACCTACTGTTGCGATCTTTTACCTGTTAGCATATACAAAGAGAAGAAAGGAATTAGAGAAGGCAAACTGCACTGCTCAAATGACACATGCAGAGGTCCAATTTATTATAGGAGGTGGTTACACTTCATTTGAACAGTTACCAACCGTATCACAACTACATAACAATTTTACATGCTATATAAAGCGCTATATTTTAACACCCCCTCTTAATGACTAAACCGGAAACAAGACAAAGTTTGTCCCGAAATTTTACAAATTTCCTAAAGCCCATATGTTTAGTCATTACATCTACATAGATTGTGCCATAGGTTGTACTTTAAAATCAGCAGTCCATGACTGTGTTGCGGTTGTCGAATGAAGAAGAACCACAAAACAAAAATTGGTCCCATGAACAAAAGATATGGCAAGTGGTCCACTGGTTCTCTGTTACGTGATTCATTGACCAGTGATGAATCACCAATGGCTGAGAGTGTCAACCCCATCTCCAGAGTGCTAAAATCAGAACCTTGGAGAAGTGGATTGAAAAATCTGATCCAGGCTTGTGTAGCCTGCTGGAGTCTGTACAAAGACTCAATTATCCTGCAATCAAAGTCACCTCGATCATGTCCTTGCACCACCATGTAGTGCTCATCCAACTTTCTCAAGAAGAGAAATGTGACCATCTATGCAGTAGGAGTTAGAACCAACTCCACAATAGTAGGAGAAATAACCATCTCCGTCTCAGTAGTGGTCTCTGTCTCAAGTGGTCTTTGTCTTAGCAGTGGTAGGAGTGAGAACCAACTCCTCATCTATTTGCTCATCTATCCCCCTCTGTTGGGAAAGATCGTTCACAACACAATGAGCAAATTGTTCATGCTCTACTGTCCTTCGAGCAAGGACCTCTGAGTGAGTGGTTAGGCATGCCATCTCACCATGCATCGTCAGTGCATTTGGAATAGTGGAGTCTCCGTCCACAACAAATTGTTCTTTAGAATGAGGAAATCCATCCTCCCAAGGCATGTACATCTAGTATAGTGGATACTCCCTCCACAATAGGTGCATGTAGGTTGACTACATCCAAGTCAACAGATTTGTGAGGAATGGCTTCCTCCCAAGGCATTGCAGCCTCCTGCACATCCTGAATGGTGGAGTTGTCCTCCACATGTAGCATTCATGTTGATCGCAGCCAGATCAACAAGCCGATACTGACCACCTTCCCCAATACCAAGGGCAATTATCCGTCTTTGTTTCACATCAAAGACAACACACTTCTTTCCACATAAATCCACATAAATATTGGGATTTTCAGTCAATTGACGAATAGATAGAAGATTCTTTTGTAAAGAAGGTACATATCTAACATTCCGTACCAACAATTTATGAGCATTATTCAATACAATGCATATATCTCCTATCCCTTCTACTGCAAGTGATTCTCCATCAGCTAACACTACTGATTCAAAACAAATATTTGCAGTAAATGAAACATACCAGTCCCTACAACATGAAAAGTGTGCAGACGCACCAGAGTCAATGATCCAGCAACTAGTACCACTGTCATTCGAGCATGATGTCGTAAGACAATAAAGAGCATGCTCGTCATCCGAATCCCGTTCTTCTGCAACTGCTGCCACATGTTCCTCATCACATGGCTTTTTGTTCTGCTGTGAAAGATCATACTTCCGCTTCCGGCAATCCTTCTTGAGGTGCCCAACCTTGTGACAGTAATAACATGTGACCTGATACCGAGTGGAAGACTCACCAGATTGACGTTTCCACTTTCCCTTTGACTAAGTGACAAGAGCACTCTCTGAATGGTCACAATTAGATTTTGCCTGAAGTTGTCTCCTCTCCTTTTGCAACGGGTAGAACTCACCTTGTCAAACGTGAGTGTTTGACTTTCAGCCATTAAATGGAGTGCCTCCACAAATGACTCATACGAAGAAGGTAAGTTGTTCAAAACCAGAGCCACCATATCATCGTCGTCCACCTTTTTGTTGATGGAAGATAACTGGTCTCGGAGGTCTTTCATCCGAAGTAGGTGCTCAGACAGCGATCCACCTTCTTGTAACTTTACGGAAAAGAGCATATTCTTCAGGTATAAAACCCAACTCTTTTCTGACGTCTGATATTTATCCCTCGGACTGGTCCACAACATGCTTGCCACAGTGGCATTCCAGACTTCCGGTATCAAATCATCCGACACCGACAACTTGAGCAGCAATAACGCTTCCTTATGATGTTTGTCATAATCCACGAAGTTAGTCGCTGGTCGACTTTCACTACCCTTGATTATTTTATCACAATCACGAAACTCCGCAAGCGTTAAAATCTTATGACTCCATACATTAAAATTAGTGCCTGTTAATTTTTGCGTCTCCGGCAAAGTCAAGTGTGATATATTTTCCATGTTATTATTCCAAAGGAATGGAAATAATAAAATAATAGTTTGGGCACACCAATAAAATAATATATTATCCCACCAAATATTACTTATTCCAGCAAGTAATATTAAATGTAAAAAACCTTCGAATTGTCCTTGAACTATATTAATAAATATTATGAAGCATGGATGGATACCTTTGTTCGAAAAATAATATTATTTCACCAACCTTGGATGAAACAAAACGACTTTGCCTTCACGTTTATCCTCCCGACGATTGTATTTTTTCCCACAGCTTTGACTTCGATAAATCTTTTACACCCAGACTTTACCTCTGCCCATATGAGTTCATTCTTTCCTCCCACACAACTTTGCTTGTGCCTTCAATACTGTTCTGCGAACCACAACTTTGCCTCTCAACTGGTCACGTTTTTGTTATTTTTGCCCCTCATGACTGGGCTTTTGCCCTCTACTGAAACGACTTTATGCCCTTGACTGTGGATTTTGCTTTGCCTGTCCACGTATAACACTGTCTTCTCTGCCCTCAAAAATCCGTCTTCTTTGTCCTCAAAAATTGCGAATACGCCATATTTCGACTTTGTAACAGTCGTTCTTCCCTATATGACTGTAAACGCAAGTAGTTTGTGCCCTATCAAACTGCGACTGGGCTTCCTCAAACTATTTGCACTCTCCCATACCCTTCAAGGGCTTCCTCGGGCTGCAAACCTTTGACGCTTTGATACCAATGTTAGCATATACAAAGAGAAGAAGGAATTAGAGAAGGCAAACTGCACTGCTCAAATGACACAGGCAGGTCCAATTTATTATAGGAGGTGGTTACACTTCTGTTGAACAGTTACCAACCGTATCACAACTACATGACAGTTTTACATGCTATATAAAGCGCTATATTTTAACATTACCTAGAACAAAATGTCTAACATAGAAAACAGGAGAAAATGATGAAAATTACTGGAGATGCACCAAATAAAAAGTTCAAAACATTGAATGGTACACTAAGAGAACAGCTGAAAGGTAGCATAATCCCAAAAAACTGATAAAACAACTCAGTTTGTAATTATGCAAAAACAAAATAGACAAAAGGACATCTATGTGCTTTTGCTAACAAAGCAACCCAAAAACCAAGATCTGTTCTATCCAGATGATCATCCTTTCCCAAGGTAACATGGGGCATGCAAAAAGCTTTAGGATCATTAACTTCTTCCAAAAGCAAGGTCAATTCCTTGAACACCTATCTTATCATTTACATTGTAATCACTTGTGTGTTCATAAGACATATTCAAAACACATTCTTATTGAATTCACAACATTCCGCGATTTTTTCTTGCACAAGTAAAAATATGGTCAGAGTAGATGTACCAGCCCTCCTGCAACAAGATGGTCCAGCAAGCCTGGAAATGTTGGTTTCATCTCACTTCGCTTCCCTATCAGAGAGATATTTTTCACCACCAATATTAACATATCCATTCATATGGACACCATAAGCCTGCATTCAGAATCGTGTGCTCATGTTAGTATTGATGACCACATAACACAACAAGCATAACCTGAGTATCATCAATGTTGTGTTTCAGCAGGAAATGCAAAAAGTAATGATTTCATATTCAAGCTTATAACAAGTAAATTTTTTTATTTTATTTTGAGTTTTCATTAGAAGCGGAAAGTTATAAGCTGGTTTTAATATTTCATATTTGAAATTTACAGTGTAAAGAGCCCAAAAATATATTTAATTAGCCCTAATTAGCAGTGCCTGCCAACCAGAATATCACAGTTGTTCTCATCTCTGTAAGCAATGCAGCTAATAGATGCTACAATTTTTCATGAATTTGCAGACATGAATGCCTTATGAAATAATGTTAAGAAACACAATTACGACACTCTGTAGTGAACCACGTACAGGAAGCATGCAAAAAATAGAGTTATGATATTGTACATAAAAAATAACGTAACCAAAATGTAAAGTTGTGCATGATGGAAATGAAGTTTTGCATAGAAGATTGGAGCCATGACATGACATGCATTGTAGAGAAAAGAAAAAGGTAACGGTCTTTCCCTAGTTTTTGAGCTTGGATACTAGTATCATATGAGAAAATATGAAGATATAAAATAAGCCCAGTGCTGCATAAAACAGACATGGAGTGTTAACATAACGTAGAGGGGCTATTTGCAGCATCCTTAGAACATTTGCTATCGACTCCTAGGTTGCCTTCACCTTCTTCACTCGCACGTTTATCATATCAGAGACTGACACGCGGGATGGACTATGACCTATCTTTCATTCTTACAATGACAGAGATGAATGGAACTAGACTTTTTCATTTGAGCCTTTAACTTCATACTGGGAAACAAACAGTGTAGTTCCAAAACACAAAGTATGGCTACATCACTCTTACAACTTTGGTCATCAATTGTTTGCTGGTATTGCCTAATTTTATGTACCAGTCATCGACACATTAGCCATTGCTCCATGACATGGATCATATGATAGCTTTCCCCACAACCAAAATAACAGAACAGACACTCCAACAGAGCTAACAATCCAATCCTACGTTGCCAGGATACGGATACGAGTATCGGTTTGGATACGAGTATCGGTTCTGATACAGATACGATACGCGGATACGTCACTTTTAAAAAAACCCTTGGATACGATACGTCTTGGATACGTCCGTACATATATATTAAAAAATTAAAATATATATATATAATTTTTTTTATGTACATCTACTCATTTTACTCATTTTTTAGTCCATAAAAAACTGAAATAGTAATACAAAACTTGAATCAATGTTCAAAAACATTCAATATACTTAAGACTTTGCATTTTTATTGATCATGTGGCTGCCATACATATGATGTACGAATATCATGTCAACATGAATACGAACAAAACTTGAAATTTGAAAAATATACTAGGGAGTAGAAAAGTCAACAGGAATACGAACGAAACTTGAAATCTTAGTGTTTAGGGTTCGGTTTTAGGGAGTAGAAAAGTCAAAAATTAAACAAAAAATGAATATAACCCTTAAAAAAGATGTATTTACTGCAGGATAACGTGCCTGATACGTACGGGATACCGTACAAGATACGTCACGGATACGTCTGTACGTATCCGTGACGTATCTCGTACGTATCAGGAACGTATCCATATCGTATCCGTATCGTATCCATTTCTGATACATATTAGAGGGGATTCGAGGGGGTCTTGGGCATATCCATGCAACGTAGATCCAATCAAAGTTCTTATTGATAATTTCGTTTTCCATCAGAATTAATAAGTTATTTAAGTATTAGGAGAATAATTACCATTAGAGCAAGGGAGAAGCAGACGTATAATGTTGTCGCAGAGGCCTGACCATGAAAATGTTCTGATAAGTAGATTACACCTTCAATGTCTTTACCAGCAAGTGTTAAATGGATATATAATTGTAAATATTGGAAACCTAACCTAAAGGGCAGGGCAAAGGAAATCAACATACGCACAAACTTACTACTACTTGAGAGATTTAGATCTAACCATATGACACAGAGAACCTCATTTCATTTTTCTGTCTGTACTTCTAGGCATCTTGTATAGATTTTACAATAACCATCTTACTCTCCATCAACTATAAAATCGAATAGAGTAGAGATGCTTCAAGAAATCCCTTGCAATATGTACAAAATTTCAGATTGTTTCTACACAAACCATGTAAAGCTTATCATCTATGAATATTGGTATAGCCTTTCTTTCTTTCTTTTGCGGATATGATTCATTGCATGCAAATGTTGAACAATTTCAACAAAGAATGATTTTGGTCAAAATCTAGGCCTTGTACTTGGAACAAAAAAGTCCACAAGATATAATTTCCTTTTAATAACCTTGCCACCTGAATCTCCTTGGCATCAAAATAGGGATGGTAAATAAGCAACACCAATAAACAGAGATAGTTAGTGTCATCCTCAATATCCAATGTTACTAGGAGATGGGACAAGTATTGGTATGGGAGACAGAAGTGGGTACTGGTGCGCTGCCAATTTTCGAAAAAATGGGAGACGAGTGCTAGGCAGAGAGCATATATTTATAATGATATGATACATTTAATTAGTTATTATATGATGGCCATGCAACTTCAAAAAATATCAAATGCATTTAATAACCAAAATTTTGAAGTACAGAAATTAGATATCCACGAAAGCAAAAATTGATTATATTTATAATGATCTTCATGTTATAATAATAAAATTTAAGCCTCGTGGCAACAATGCTTAAGATGTAAGGTAGTGTCATTAGTATCTACTGAAGTGTAAATAAATAGGCATGCAAAAAAAAAAAATTTAAAATGTGAATATACAATCGAATGGAACAAAGGTCAACTCCTGAATCAGCTGCCATAAATAATTTGGGCCTTTATCAGGATGCTCTCCTACTACTCATCACTCTCAAATATTTGGCAAGCAATAGAACGTTAGGGAAAGTAATTAAATCATTGAAGCCATTTTCCTAAACCACCCCATCCAAGGTTATGGCTGCTCCATCAAGTGGAATTTGGTCTCATTTGTTGAAGGAACCTCCTTGTACCCTGGGTCTATACCTAAGTTTCCAACCATTTTAGTACAGGAACAGATACAAAGAATTGGATATGCCAATAAAGCGATTTTCTTTGGTCCCAGATATAGCCGGTACAAGAAAATATAAATTCTTGCATGATAAATAGGAAATTAACCACAGTACGCCTATAAATAATAAAACAACTACAGAACACTACCGATAATTTATATAATGCCAACCAAATGCCAAATGACAAGTCATAAACGTCATGATCTTCATGGATACCAAAAAGCTTCGTAGTAGTATCTTATGGCTTCAAACAGTACTTCGCAGCTTCAAATGTAGACTTGTAGAATTGCATGGCTCCTTTAGTGTCCTGCGGCTCCTGATAGACTTGCGCAACTTCCTTAGTATTCCGTGGCATCTTCCAATCCACCGATGCACAACAAACTAACTCCCATGGCTTGCAAGGCTTGTGTATGGGACTCCAAAGAATTGTGTGGACTATGCACTAGACCTAACATTGCACAATAGGATTGTGCATTATGCTTACATTGCACAACATGCTTGCACTCTACAAAATGCAACACAGTACTCCTCAGCCCACCAACAACACAAAGGCAAACTCTCACACAAACTGTTGAAGTTGTTTTTGGTTGATACAAGTTCCTGTGAACCAAGATGGCTCCTACATCACTTCACTTGTGTCTTTGCTTGTGCCTTGGTGATTTCCATAACTTCCTTACCCTCGGCTACGTCGATCATATTGACATTGGCTTGCTTTGGAGAATTGCCTCCATTATGGTTCTCGAACCTACTCCATGTACAAAAAAGTTCATTTTAATTTTAATGAGGGAAAACCCTTACAAATTGGCCCCACTTAATGCACTCCCAACATTGTATAATTGAGCGTCCTTCAGAGTCATATTGAATCCAACTCTCGCCACCACTATTATTTTTGTCTTCGATAGGTCCTTGGTGGCATGGTGGGTGGTGTCGACAACTCTTCTTGTATGAATAGTGCTTGGCCACTTTTATTTCATATATTAATATGACCGATTCTTGATTGAATTCCCTATAAATTCACAAATCTCGCACAAAGATCCTTGCCTTCGTTCTTAGTGTATCCTTTTAGTTCATCATCCAAAGCATGGGATCTAGAAAAACACACCACTTCATCAGTTCCATCAACACCAAGAAGGAGAAACAAGAAAAGTGAATAAAATGAGGTAAACGGAGGTTCTGGAAGGAACCGCCACTCTGTGCAGAGCGGCGTTTCAGAACCACCTCCTGAAGGGCAACAGTCCTGAAACCACCCAACTAGGGCAGGTCTGAGACTCAGGGTGGCGGTCCTGACACTTTCGAATAGAAAAGAAGAATGGAATGCGAATGGACGCGAATTTGAAGCGCCCAACCGTGTCTCTTCCCCTTCCATGCCCTTTCACATCCTCCAGTGCACGGGAGGACATGGGAAGGCCTATAAATGCATGAAAGGAGCAAGAGAATGAGGCATTCGAAGATCCAGAGAGATCGAGAAGCAAGAGTTTAATGAGAGCAGTGAGCAAGATCTTCAGTGCTGGAATGGAATTGTAGGAGCAAGGTGTAGAAACAGAGCAAGCAAGTAATTGGAGAGAAGGTTTACATTGTTGCTTCTTTTCATACTTATTGTAATCTGTAATTGTCTATATTAGACCAATAAAAGTGGGAAGAAAGAGCAGTTGCCCTTCCCGACTGGTTTTCCTCCATTGGAGGTTTCCAGGATAAAATTGTTGGTGTTGAAGTTTTGAATTATTTCCTTCTCTACAATTTCCTTTCTATAGCACTAGATAATCAGTCACGAAGCTCTAATTTTTCAAGAAAATCTGTCATTTTCCAAAGTTGAAAGTAGAACAACATAGTTGTGTGATTCGTAGAGTTCCAAAGTAGAAGTTTACAGATCATTTTGGTATCAGAGCTGATTATATATCCAGGACTGTGGTATTCAAATCTTTCTTGTGATTTTGTATGACAGTGACAAGGTCCAAAGGTGAAGAAGTTTTACCTTGCGAGCCAGATATTTCTACGAAGAAGTGGAAACAGAGAATTCGAGCTCAAATGGAGGAAGAGAACTTGGTCCGTAGAGTCGAGATGCTAGAGACCATGATGGATAGATTGCATAGAAAACAAGAAGAGCTTTCAGATCTGCAAAAGATGGCTTCGGTTAAGCAAGATTCCATGGACTCAGTGGTTCGAGCACTAGCCGAAAAATTGGTATCAGAAAGAGCCACAAAGAGGAAGAATGGGAAGAGCATGAAGAGACGCCAATTGTAAGCGAGAAGGTAAAATCTGCACATACACCTTTTAAAGTTGAAACAAAAGTGGAAATAAAGAATTTTGAAGGACAAGTAGATGCAAAATTACTGGATAAATGGCTAAAATAGTTGGAAGTCTACTTTAGTGTGCATAATGTCACTGAGGCACAAAGGATCACCTTTGCACATCTCAAAATGGAAGGTCATGCTCTGGTTTGGTGGGAAACCCATCTAGCCACTTGTGAGAAGAAGAAACGTCCTATTGTCAGTACTTGGAAAGGTTTTAAAGAATTGATTAGAGCTAACTTCTATCCTATTGGCCATAAGACTGACATGATGATTAAGTGGCAGTACTTTAGACAGGGCAGCGGTCAAAGCGTGCAAGACTACACTACGGAATTTTGGAGACAAGCCATGTTGCTTAATATGGACTTGGAGGATGAGGACATTCTGACCAAGTATTTGGGAGGACTTCACACTCACCTTCGGAGGAAGGTAATCTCCACGAAGCCCAAGGATCTCAATGAAGCTTGTATACAAGCATACTACATTGATGACGAGAAGAAGCAAGGAGAAATAGAGCCAAAGGGAGACCAGTCAACAGAACAACAGGACAAAGAACAAGGGAAGACAAGTAGCAAAGGTAAATGGAAAGGTAAACATGTCGCTACTGCTTTGCATACTTGTAAAGATCCTAAGAATTTCTTGTAAGAATTGTGATGTAAATGGACATACTGACGCCACATGTTGGAAGTTGCATCCAGAATTGCACCCAAAGCACCAAACCAAGGATTCCAAGAAATCCATGGCCACTGTGAAGACAGAAAGAGAGGTGGAGATTGAGGATGATTCGGATGTAGACGAGAGGCTAGGATGCATGGCCACTAACATGTACGGGGCAAGTAGAAGAAGAAGAGATGAGTAAGCTATTTCAAATCAGAATCCAAATCAAGAAGACTAAGGTAAACGCTTTAGTAGATTCTGGTTCTCAGTCAAATTTGATTTCTGATGCGGTTGTAGAAAACTTGGTCTAGAGACTTACGCGCATCCACATCCATACCCACTGGGATGGGTGAAGAAGGGTGTAGAAATACAAGTTACAAGGAAGTGTAAGTTTCAGTTTGGGATAAATACCCAATACATAGATGTATTAGAGGTTGATATTATTCCACTTGATGCATTTGACGTTGTCTTCGGAAGTCCTTACTTGTATGCCAGGGATGTTGTGTTCACAAGGAGGGAGAACCGGTACAGATGGGTCAAGGATGGAGTCAGTTTTAACATCGGGGCACACCAGAGCAAATCAAAGAAGGCTATGGTAAGTGCCAACCAAGCACCAAGACTTATTCAGGAAAATCATCAGTTTTGTTTGCTTTCATTGGAAGAAAAACAAAATGGACGTGAGAGCACGGATATTTCTGACCAAAGGATGGAGAATTTGGATAGCACTTGTCAGTTTTTGCAGAAGAAGCCACCATAAGAACTGCTCATTCAAGGAGAAAAACAAACTTCCGCTATGCAGTCACCGTATCTACCTACGGATTCACTGGACCTGACCATGGGGCAGCAAGAAGAAGAGGAGATACAAGGAATGGTGGTGACTATAGCAGCAACGTACTTGGAGAGGATTCGGCCAATCCATCTCAAGAGACAAAGACAGGAAAGGACTAAACCACTACAGTATGGGACCTTCGCCATACTTGAGCAGGTTGGAGAAGAAACCTTCAGGCCATACTTCATGCAGATGCACACGATAGTAAGTTGCAAGAGCTCGCATCCACTAACGCCATCTATGCATGACAAAGAAGGAAAGATACAGAAGTTACCTTCCAAAGAGGATTGTACTCGAGGAAACTCGGAGGAGGATGTAGCACTAGAGCAACAAACCAGAGATCCACAGGAGTCTTGGTAGGTTGGACGAGAGAAGACACCAAGGCAGACCCAGTGGTACTCGAATGAGCATGAGAGGGAGTTGATTCCTCTACCACTCCCCCACTAAGATTTTGTGGGACCAAAATCCTCCTAAGTAGGGGAGGTATGATCCATAGGGATCTAGAAAAACACACCACTTCATCAGTTCCATCAGCACCAAGAAGGAGAAACAAGAAAAGTGAATAAAATGAGGTAAACAAAGGTTCTGGAAGGAACTGCCACTCTATGCAGAGCGGCAGTTTCAGAACCACCTCCCTGCAAGGGCGGTCCTAAAACCACTGCCAGCCAAGGTGGCGGTCTTGAGACCGCCGGTCTACTCAGGGTGGCGGTCCTGACACTTTCGAACAGAAAAGAAGAATGGAACACGAATGGACGTGAATTTGAAGTGCCCAACCGTGTCTCTTCCCCTTCCATGCCCTTTCACATCCTCCAGTGCATGGGAGGACATGGGAAGGCCTATAAATGCATGAAAGGAGCAAGAGAATGATCATTCAAAGATCCAGAGAGATCGAGAAGCAGAGTTTAATGAGAGCAGTGAGCAAGATCTTCAGTGCTGGAGTGGAATTGTAGGAGCAAGGTGTAGAAACAGAGCAAGCAAGTAATTGGAGAGAAGGTTTACATTGTTGCTTCTTTTCATACTTATTGTAATATGTAATTGTCTATATTAGACCAATAAAAGTGGGAAGAAAGAGCAGTTTCCCTTCCCGACTGGTTTTCCTCCATTGGAGGTTTCCAGGATAAAATTGTTGGTGTTGAAGTTTTGAATTCTTTCCTTCTCTGCAATTTCCTTTCTATAGCACTAGATAATCAGTCACGAAGCTCTAATTTTTCAAGAAAATCTGTCATTTTCCAAAGTTGAAAGTAGAACAACATAGTTGTGTGATTCGAAATTACTTGTATAATTCAGATTATGAGCAACAATAGAACACCAAATAACACAATATTTCAGAATAATGATCTCAATATGCAATTAGAATAGCTTCGCCACTTCAAGGGGGCAACCTCCAAACCATAAAATAAGACTCAAATGCTCCAATGATGATGAACTACTACCTACAATCCCCTATATATACTATTCATATGTTATGGCCATCACCAAGGCCGACCTACTAAGCATGAGAAAGTATAAATGATATAATAAAATGATATGGTAAGCCACAAGTCGGCTACTCATATCCTAATACAAGCAATAGGTTAAGGGCATAGCATGCCCTTCCCCTTCAAACCAACATTGTCCTCAACATTGAATAATCCTGGATGTTGCTGCAGAAAACCTTCATCCTCCCAGGTTGCATCTTCTATGCTCAGATTCTTCCACTTGATCAGATATTCCTTAATGTCTCTGGTTCTCAGCCTCTTAGTACGTGTTTGCAGAATCTTCTCTGGCTCCAAAATGATTCTTCCTTCCTCATCAAGTTCTGGTAACTCTTTCTGGGCTTCAAATTTCTATCCAATAACCTTCTTCAGGTAGGAAACATGGAATACTGGGTGTATGCATGAAGATGGAGGCAACTCTAGTTTATAAGCAACACTGCCAATTTTCTGTAGAACCTGATAAGGGCCATAATATTTAGGAGCAAGTTTGTTGTCCTTTTTCTGTTGCTTTAGGGACATCTTCTTGTAAGGCTGGAGATGTACAAAAACCCAGTCACCAATTTCAAAATGTCTTTCACTACGGTGTTGATCTGCTTGTTGTTTCATCCTGTTTTGTGCCAATGCCAAATTCTCCTTCAAACTAGCCAAAACCTGTTGTTGATGTTGAATGTGTTCCTCAACATCTCTGACCTTAGTTTGCACCCTCAAGGAAGAAGTGATAGAAGGTGGATGGTAACCATATAATGCTAAAAATGGGGTCATTTGAGAAGAGGTATGAAAAGATGTGTTATACCACCATTCTGCAAGTGGTAGCCATTTAATCCACCTTTCCTGCTTATCTGATACAAAACAACGTAGATACCCCTCTAAGAATTTGTTGACCACTTCCATTTTCCCATCAGTTTGAGGATGATAAGATGAACTGTGAGCTAGCTGAGTACCCAAACATGAAAATAATTCCATCCAAAAATTACTTGTGAAAATAGGATCACGATCACTTACAATTATCTTTGGGGTTCCATGTAGCCTTTGAACTGTCTCCAAAAAAATAGTTGCGACTGTACTGGCTGCAAATGGATGTGATAGGGCACAAAAATGGGCATATTTTGTGAGCCTATCCACAATCACCAAAATAACATTCTTACCCTCTGAACAAGGCAATCCGGTGATGAAATCCATGGAGACCTCCTCCCATCTCTGGCTAGGAATTGGTAAGGGTTGCAACAGACCTGGTGTCTTAATTGTTTCCCCTTTGTTCTATTGGCACACTAAACACTCTGATACAAAATTTTGTACATCCCCCTTGAGTCCTTCCCAAAATAATTCTCTTTTTATTCTATGATATGTCTTCAAAAACCCAGAGTGTCCTCCAACAGGTGAGGCATGTAGCTCTGCAAGAATCTTATGCTTCAACTCAGAATCTTTACTCAAGTATAACTTGTCCTTGTACCATAGTGCATTACCTTTCCACTCAAATTTGTTAGATGTTATAGAGCCTTGCTTGATATTTTGTATTAGAGATTGTGTATCCTTGTCTTGATCCCATTCCAATCTTGCTTCATCCACCCAATCGGCCTTCAACATGGACATTCCACATAGTAAGGCATCTGCGGATGTATCCCTTCTGGACAATGCATCAACTACTACATTTTCTTTACCCTTTTTGTATATGATTTCAAAATCATAACCCAACATTTTTGTTACCCACTTTTGTTGTTCCTCAGATGATAACCTTTGCTCCAAAAAGTATTTGAGACTATCATGATCAGTTTTTACCTTGAAGTGTCTACCCATGAGATAGGGCCTCCATTGCTTGACCGCATGAAGAATAGCCATCATTTCTTTCTCATAGACAGGTTTGAGCAGATCTTTTCCTTTGAATTGGTGACTCTCAAATGTAATTGGTCTTCCTTCCTACATTAGAACTACTCCCAATCCTGATCCTGAAGCATCACATTCAACAATGAAGGTTTTTGAGAAGTTGGGAGTAGCCAAAACTGGGGTGTTGCACATGGCTTCCTTCAGCTGCTCAAAGGATTTAGTGGCTACGTCTGTCCAATGGAAGGCATCCTTCTTTAGCAATGCAGTGAGTGGGGTTGCTATTCTACCATATCCCCTCACAAATCTTCTGTAGTACCCTGTTAGTCCTAGGAACCCATGAAGATTTTTGAGAGTTTTGGGCCTTGGCCATTCCACCATAGCTTTGATCTTCTGAGGATCAACTTTGACACCTTCATGGGATACAATGTGACCCAAGTACTCTACCTCTTGTACACCAAAAGAACATTTGGATGGATTTTCATAGAGAGTATGTTTCTCCAAAACTTCCAACACTTTATTTACATGTTGTAAGTGTTCTTCCCATGTCTTACTGTAAATCAATATGTCATCAAAGAAAACTAATACAAATTTCCTTTAAAATGGCCTAAAAACAGTGTTCATCAAGCTTTGAAAGGTTGAGGGAGCATTTGTAAGACCAAAAGGCATTACCAAAAACTCATAATGGCCCTCATGAGTCCTGAAAGCCATTTTATGAACATCTTCCTCTCTTATTCTAATTTGATGGTACCCCGAACGAAGATCTAATTTTGTGAAATAAATAGCACCATGCAATTCATCAAGTAAATCATCAATTACTGGAATAGGAAACTTATCTTTGATGGTGTACTTGTTGAGTTCTCAGTAATCTGGACACATCCTCCATGTTTCATCCTTCTTACGTACCATGACCACTGGTGAAGAATATGCACTCTGGCTATGCCTGATGATACCTGCCTTCAACATTTCCTGTACCATTTTCTCGATCTCACTTTTCTGGGAATATGGGTATCTGTATGGTCTGATGTTAGGTGTTTGGCTCCCTGGAATCAACTGAATGGCATGATCATGATCCCTAACTGGTGGTAGTCCCTTTGGAATTGCATCAAAAACAGATGAGTGAGCATCAACAATCTTCTGAAGATCGGGTGGCATTGAAGACTTTGTATTTTGTACTTCTATGGAAAATAACTTTGCTATAAATCCATCTACTCCTTTTCTAAGAACCTTCTGCATCTGATGAGAGCTAATAATCTGTGGAGACTTAGCTACCATCCCATTCAATTGTATTGTCCTTCCATCTGAATGAAATCGCATGAACAATTCTTGGAAATTCATCTCTATAGTACCTAAGGTTGTGAGCCATTGGACACCCAAAACAATATCTGCCCCTCCCATAGAAATAGAAACATAGGTGAGTCTAACATGTAGTCTCCCATGGAAAGCTTGATACTATGGCACTTTCCTATGCACTTGACTGTCCCACCATCCACAATCATAACTTGCATTTCTGGAGCTGGGTAAATAAAACAATTGAGGCGGGCAGCTAACTTACTATTTATGAAGTTATGAGTACTCCCCGAGTCAATCAACACCATCACCTTCTATTTTTTGAGATAGCCAATAACCTTGAGTGTTTGAGGAGTACTAATACCTGACAATGCATGGCAAGAAATTGTAGGTTGGTGATCCTCTACTTCATCTTCTACTGGTTCCTCAGCCTCTCCTATAATTTCAGCTTCCTCATTATCCTCATTACCTCCTTCAATATAGAACAACTTCTTCTCAGCACATTTGTGTCCCGGTCCATATTTGGTGTCACAGTTAAAACATAATCCTTTTTCTCTCTTTTCTTCCATTTGTTGAGGAGTCAGTCTAATTGGCCTAGCAAATGAAGGGGAAGAGATACTACGGTCTCTGGTGTTAATGAAAGGTGGCCTCCTACTACAAAGAAATTTTTCCTCTACTCAACGTGCCATGATAATAGAATCAGAAAGCTTGAGTGGATTAAACATACATACCTCATGCTCGATGTGGTCCTTAAGACCCCCAAGAAATAGGTCATTCAGATTCCCTTCTGGAATATTCTCCACCCTTAAGGATAGGTTCTGGAATTGATGCACATAATATTTGACTGATCTTGTTTTCCGTAACTTTTCCAATTGACTAAAGTAGTTCTCTGAAACACTGGAACTATAGTGCAATTGCAACTCCTCGGTAAAAATTGTCCAAGTGACACTGAGACCATTCTTCTGCCTCTGAGCACATAACCATCGATACCAAACGAATTGGTCTGGTTCAAGATACAGGGATGCCAATGTCACCTTTTGTCCTGATGGTGTTTGATGTAACTCAAAGAAGTTCTCCATTTGATTTATCCAATTCAGGGGATCCTTACCATCAAATTTGTGCATATCCACTTTCGGCATCATGTTCCGTGGTTGCGAATAAGTTGGATTCTGATTGGGCTGGAAAAGTGATCCAACATGGTTATTTTGTCCATTATTTTGAACTGAAGATCCTCCTTGGTTGATATGGGGTGGATTTGGGCCATACTGTTTACCCTTTACATGTTGCATGATATCATCCAACCGCTGATTGATTTGGTCTATGTCTCCTTTAGAGGCCATCTCAGATTGTACATTTCACAGCTCATACTCAAGTTGGCTCACCTTATGATCAACTGAGGTAAACCCTAGTGCTGAGGAATCTGTATTTACCCCTTCTGACTCCAACTCTTCAATCACTACCCCATCTTTATCTGGGGTTTTACCCAGAGTGACCAGATTCTTTTTTGCTCTTGTGGAAGGCCCCGCCATGATGTCAAACCTTAGGGTTTAGGGTTTTGATACAAATTCAGCCAAACAGGAAAAAACACAGAGAAGATACTAATACTATTTTTTTGAGAGATTTCTGAAAATGTAAAGAACTCTGAAAAATTCCACAAATTTCACCCTAGGGAGCGTTTTTATCAAAAAACCTAAATTTGCAATAACTTTTGCAAAAGATATCAAAAAGGTCTAAATTTTCAGATATTTTTACTTGAAATGATTCACAACTCTGGTAAAAAAATATCCCACAAATTCGATGTGGTTCATAAGATAGAGTGGAAACAAAAAATTAGGGTTTTTGCCCTAATTTTGGCCCGGATCGCAGCTCTGATACCACTTGTAATGAAATTACTTGTATAATTCAGATTATGAGCAGCAATAGAACACCAAATAACACAATATTTCAGAATAATGATCTCAATATGCAATTAGAATAGCTTCACCACTTCGAGGGGGCAACCTCCAAACCATAAAATAAGACTCAAATGCTCCAATGATGATGAACTACTACCTACAATCCCCTATATATACTATTCATATGTTATGGCCATCACCAAGGCCAACCTACTAAGCATGAGAAAGTATAAATGATATAATAAAATGATATGGTAAGCCACAAGTCGGCTACTCATATCCTAATACAAGTAATTGAATTTTCATATGAGCGTCGGTTCTCCACGTGGACAAGTTTTGAGCTGAATCAGGCCTTAGAGTTTTCAAAGTTCCTCATTGAGCTACATTCAACTAGAAAGGGCCACATTTCCATAGATGCTGAGATGTAAATTTGACATGGAAAACACTCCTATTAAAACGTAAAATGCAAGGAAATCACCATTTACACCCAAAAATGAATCTTCCTTTTAGGACAGAGAATTTGGAAATGATATATGGTCCACATATGATCCTCCAAGCTACATCTAATCACGTTTCCATAGATACTGGGACAAAAATTGATAGATAAAACAAAATGTGACTATGGAAGAACAGAAGGATGGGAAAAAACCTGATTTTACGGCCAAGTTACAAATTCTTTCACATGGACAGAGGAATGGAAAACAAACTCTAGATTTAAAGTGATCCTCGACCTAAGGAAGGGACTGATCATGGAAATGAAATGGAGGATAGAATTTTCATGCATCAATACTGGGAGATAGAAAATATGAAAGAGCCCACAAACTGAATAATTTCAAGGAAAAATGGGGCGAGATCAAAATGAGCACCAACATCAGCTCCGACTCGGGGATGGGCACTCCTTGAAAGTGCCACAAGAACAAATAACAGACCAAGTGCCAAAAACAAACCATTGGGAAATGAAGTCAAAGAATAAGCTTATAGAGAAGAATAATAATAACCAACTCCCCCAAGGACGAACTGAGAAACCAACAAAAATAGTCGCTAAAGACCAGGGCAAACAAAAATACAAAAACACGAAAGCAGAAAGAAATTAAAAGACTATACACTATATAATGGAGTATACCTTGATTTTTAGAAATCAATCAAGGAAATTTTTCAAATGCCTACCATTAATAGGAAATTTAAGCAATTCCCCATCTAAGTTGGGAAGAATGTATTTTCACCAATTCAAATGTCAATTGAATAAGGGCCCATCCAAAATGCATAAATTTTACCATGCTTGCCCTTATCTTCATGTCTTCTATCCCATAAATGCTGAAAGATCTTGGAGTCACCTTCTTGTCAAATAACTTCTTCAAATTTTCTCTAAACTTCACATGTCGCTGATGGGATGCCCTTCTTTCTTCATCTAACTCAATAATCTAATTGATTCGGGCATCATATGGACTAACTTCTTGATCTTCAATTTGTTGAACAAACTGAAATGAAGATAATTGCAAATGAAGGGGCAAAAAAGCTTGAGTTCCATATACCAACTCAAATGGGATTTTACCAGTAGCTCTTTTGACTGTGATTCTATCAGCCTAAACAAAAAACTTCATTTTCTCACCCAACTTCTTTTTGTTCATCTCCAAGGTTCTTCTAATGATCTTTGACAAGTTTTTATTGCTTGACTCAGCTTGTCCATTTCATTGGGGTTTGTAGTTAGAAGCACATGTCAAATTGATTCCATACTCTTTACACATTGCCACCAAAGGTTTGGACATGAATCTTAACTGGAACTCCAAATTTGCATATGATTTGATACAACATGAAGTCCATGATAACTTGGTGTGTTGCTTTCTTGGTGGGGATTACTTATACCCACTTAATGAAATAATTAGTGGCTACAAGAATCCATTAATGAACAGCACTGGAAGGATCTAAAATTTTTCCAATGAAATCCATTCCCCATTGCTTAAATGGGACTTCAATTAACATAGGCTGTAAAGGAAGGGAGCCCGAAGCTTTCATTCTTCCAAAAAAATTCTGGCAACTTTCACATTTCCTAACCAATAGAGTTGTATCTTTGAAGAGTGTTGGCCATCAATAACCAGCCCTCAAAATTTTATGTGTTGTAACTCTTCCAGCAAAATTTCCTCCACAAAATCCTCCATGGTGATCAGAAATTACCTTTGGGGCTTCATCCTCAGCAATGCATCTAAAGATCACTCCCTCCATGTTCTTCCAAGCTAACCCAAAATCAGTAATGACATATTTTTGAGAGGCTAACTTAAGACCTCTTTTCTGATTTTTTCTCAAATCTTCAAGGTAGCATAGATGTATGAGATAAAAAATTATATATTTGTACCATTTAGAGCTTACCAAATTTTCAAGGACATCCACCCTTTCTCCCTCTACTTCATTCACCTTCTTCGGTCCCGAGCAAGGTAGATTGATTCAAGGAAAAAAATCATGTTTTTGGGGCCCCCTCGGCTTCTTTCTAACTCTCCTATCCAAGAAGAAATCCCAAAAGGTCGAGAAAACAAAAGAAATTGTAAAAACTAAGCTTGGGGCAGAAAAAATCAAGAAAATTGGCTAAGTCCTAGTCCAGGCGGTCCGGGACAGTTGGGACATCGGGACGCGCGGGGCGCAAAAAGCCAAACCAGCCGGAAAAAATGAAGAAAATCACCTAAATCTTGCTTCGCAGAGTCTGGGACATCCGGGACAAAAGTACGTGAAGGACGTGGATCGGCTAGTTTGGCACAAGTCAGTCCAATTTGGGCGTTTCGGAGAAATTTGTCCCAGGTGGTCCAGGACAGTTGGGACATCGGGAGGCGCGGGGCACGAAAAGTCAAACCAGGCAGAAAAAATGAAGAAAATTTCCTAAGTCTTGCTTTGTAGAGTCTGGGACATCCGAGACAAAAGTACGTGAAGGATGCGGATCGACAGGTTTGGCACAAATCAGTCCAATTCAGGTGGTTTGGAGAAATTTGTCCCAGGAAGTCTGGGACAGTTGGGACAAAAGTATGCGGAGGACGCGAACCAGCCGATTCAGCTGAAACAGAGAAATTTCATCCAGGACATTTGGGCCAAAAGTACATGGAGAACGTGAAAAGCTGAAGGAGCCGAGAGTGAATGGAAATGTGCCACGTGTCTTCACTGCAAAGAGGGACAGGGAAGCACGAATCGGGCGGATCGGAGAAATTTGTCCCAAATGGTTTGGGACATCTAGGCCAAAAATACATGGGGAATGCGAAGACCCAGAAAAGCCACCAACGAATCAGAATGTGACGCGTGTCACAAGGGGAGGTGCAAGAAAATTTTTGACTAAGTGTTTTTGGGCCCAAAAGTTTAAGGGCGAGGTTTGAAGGGTCGGCCCGAGCCAATAGACACAAGACACATGTCCTAAGGTGTGGGAAGCGTAGAGCTCAGGGAGGACTTAGAAAATTTATCAATAGTTTTGGCCAAAAAAAAAAAGGTAAAGGTTTTCCCCGTGCCCCTATCGATGAACCAAATGATGCCACGTGTCCCAAGTGGCGGGGCGCGGGGGGAAATGAAATTTTTTCCAAAGTGTAAGAAAAGTCAAAATTTTCAAGGGGAAACCCATGAGAGGTAGAGGAGAGAGAATTGCTCATCCAATTAGTGCTTGCCACGTGGCGTCTGACCAGCGGAGCACGGAAAAATTCACGTTTTTGCCCACCGATCCGTTTTTGGGCCATTTTTGCCCTAAAACTTTAGACCCCCATATCTTTTGATCCAAAGATCGGATTTGAATGTTCTTTATATCAATGGAAAGCTGGTGAAATTATCTACATGATTCTAGGGTCAATCTTACATTTTGGTTTAGTACTTGGAGAGATAAAATAAAAAAAATGTCTCTAGCGCGTGATAATAGATAGAAGTGACGTTTCAACAACCAGCTTTAATACAACAGACAGCTCACCATTTCTGCTAGACAGTCCACCATTTTGCCAGGGTTCTCACCTTCCGCCATAATGAGATAAACTAAATGCAACCTAGAAGTAGTTGGGGTAGATCCAACTTTCCTCTCTCTTCCCTCTCTCATTCTTCCTATATATTGTAAAGAGGGGCTTCTTTCTAATATTCATTATAGGTTGTTCATCTTTTCAGCTCTGCCCTCCCTTCTTTTCTTTTCTAGGGTTGAAAATGGATTTTGAACCTCCTCCCTTGCTCTGTAATGGTTTTTTTGCCTTTTACTATTTAAATGATGTTCTGTACAAACTTCTGGAGCAATAAAAACTTGTTTTGTGATGCATCTGTCCATCCTTGCTTGTTTTTCACTTGTTCTCTTCTTGCCTCTCTTTATTGCAAGTATTTGTTTATTCTTATCTACTGAATCAATTTGATATCTTACAGATTTACAAATCAAACAGCTTACAATCAAGTTCTTTAAGCCATGCATCCCTCAAAGGTTTGGAAGGATCCACAGTGCAAATATGGTGCTAGATAAAAGGCCTAATGAGTCATGACTAAGAAAACAAAAAAATTTACATACCATCTTCTGGAAGGACTGAGCATATATATAGAAGAATACATGCAGAACTTGCTAATATCAAATATAGCAAAATTTCCAGTGACTAGATTTTGTAATCTGAGAATTTCTTACATCGAACAAAAGACGATTCAGGTGAAAATGAAAAACACTGTTGCGGTGTTTCCACTAGAAGAAAAACCTGAAGCTTCTGTCAACATGGAGTCCACTCCTTAGAATCGCTAGGAAAGAGCACTTGAACTGGAACTCTTTAACCTCCTGGGAAGATATCTAAGTAATGATTGTTTTCTTTTTGATCTCCTAGAATTGGGTCTAGACAGAGCTTAATGAAAGAGGTGAGAGTTTCATTAGGTTTTATCTTGCATATCTTTCGGGATAGCCAAGGGGTGTGAAAGATCAGTCCTTTTTGTCCATTCATAAAGTGAAGAGCTCAGTGACAGGAATGGATCGTCCTCTTAATCAGAAGAAATACTGATGTTCTTGGCTTTCTGGTTATTGCTTTTGCTGATAAGTTTTTCCATTTGGTTATGAAGTCTGAGCATTTTTCCAGGTTTTCTGTAACTATTTTTGTACTACAATTGTTATTATGATTTGTTATTATAGCACATCTAGGTTCCAGTAATTTCAAGTGTTGTCGCTGGAAATTTTTCATAATCAACACGGAAAAGGAAAAGCATCAAAAGCATAAAATCCAAGTTGCAGATCCTGATTCCATGCCCCCAGATAACCATCAGTTACTTCTTGAAGAGAACCCACACCTGAGGGACAAGAACCAATGCATGCAAAATATGGTCGTACAAAGGGAAAACCCCTTAGCCTCGTTATAAAGGGAGTTACAAATAAAGTGTGTTAATCATAGTAACCCTGTCCTTGAAGGATTATATCAAGCCAAGAAAAGATGTAACCAAGATATGAAGAAGCTTCAACAAGAACTCGCCTACAAAGAGGCAATCTGGGACAAAATACAATAGTACTTGGCCATACTAGAGGGAAAATGTATGAAGAGATCCCAAAAAATGTATGCACATCTTGAAGCTGCTCACAGCAGCGGCAGAAGAAAATATGGTAAGCTCTCCTGATTCTCAGCAATTTAACAGTTCACAAAATTCATTAAGGAATTTTGAACAACACGCAAAGGAATGGGTTCCAAGCTTTTGAAAAAGATGGGATACATTGCCCAAGCATCAGAAAACAAAAAAAAGGCATCAGGTGACCTCTTAAGGTTGAATGAGGCCCAAGAATGTTGGTTTATGATATATCGATACCATTGATATAAAACTCATCGAAAACCCATGAAAACTCGCCAAACTCGCAAGTCAAAACAGACGGAAAATAACTCACCTGCCACTTGCGTGGCGAGTTTCTGGAGAGTACACACATTCCAAAAACATTGTGAGTCCGTGCCTGAAACTCACCAACAAGCCAAATAAAAAAATATTAAAAATCATTTTTTCATGGCGGCAGATTTGAAGAATTTTTCAATAATATTCCATGCTATAGATTCCTTAAATTCATTTATTATGCTTTTTTAACAGCGTTTTGCATGTTATTTAGATTCAATTTATGAATTGTTTAAATTGCCAAATTACAAGTCCGAGTCAAAATTTTAGGCTGCCAAGTTTTTGGTAAGTCCGAGTTTTTAAACCATGACCAGTGCAACTATAGAATGTAGAGAATGTTCTCACAAAATTGCAACCCATTCCCCACAAAATCTGCTCAACATAAAACCAAGCAACATGTCCACACACAGAGGGTATGCATCTCATTTTGTGGTCATCGCAATTTTGAAAATGTTCGAATCTTGATAGGGATTTAGCTTCTTCGGCTCTGCTAGGTTTTTCATGCTTTTACTTGCCTTACTTCATTGCGGAAACTGTGCGTCCATAGCCTTTCTAGCAGTTTCCCCTTGGTCCTATCATAGTAGTGTCTTCCAGTTTTTTTCCCGCTGCTAAGGCAATGTCACGCTTATAAATGGCCAACTCTCCTCCCATTGCAACGACTGTTGCAATTGGTGGAAATGGCTCGCAAGCGCACGAGGAAGTTTGTGTCGAAAGTCTATGACAAGGTATAGACTCTGAACTCTCTCCGGATGTTATAATTTTTGATGAATGTTTCAAACTTGTTGTCAAGTGGCATCAAAACCATTGCTTTATTGCCTATTTTTGTGGCCGTATTCCCTCAGAAACCTACTTGTAGAACTGAATGAAAAACCATTAGGAGTCTAACGGTATCCTGGTCTCAGGTGTTTGTAACCTCACTAAGGGATTTTATATGCTTTCCTTTCCTCTAGCTTTGGAAATTTACAAGACCAAAAAAAAAGAAATTACTGTTCTACTTTCAATTTTGAAAATGATAGATTGTGGAAGTTAGTGAAAAGTTCTTTGTGCTTAGAATTATTTGCAGCGAAAGGAAAAGAAATTGAAACCAATAAGACAACCAAATTTTTATCCTGGAAACCCCAATTTGAGGGAAAACCAGTCAGGAAGGGCAATTTCTCTTTCTTCCCACTTATATGTATTGGCCAATTCAATAGATACAGATTACAATAAGATGAAGGAAAGTAAACACTGTAAACACTTCCCCTCTGTACTTGTTTTCTCTATTCTTACACTCCTTGCTTCTACAATTCAACTCCAACACTGAATTCTTCTTGCTTACTTCTCCCATGAATCGAATCCAATAACTCCCACTTGCTCTCCTGTATTTAAATACTTGCTTCTCATGTCCTCCCGTGCACTGGAGAATGGGAAGAGGTCGTCCAAGGAAGAGACACAGTCTGGAGTTGTTCGAATCCTGTGACTGTTTATGGAGTTCTTTTATTTTTCCATGATAAGTGACAAGACCACCGATAATATATGTAGACCAGATGGTTACGTAACCACCGTGGAGGGGGGTAGTTACACAACTGCAATTATGTGTAGGGGTGGTTACGTAACCACCTTTCTGCACAGAGGGGCATTTCTATAACTTTACAATTCTGCTCTGCATTTTTCTAACTTTTCCTTCTGGTACTAGTTGTTTTGATGAAGTGGTGTCTTTTTAGATCCCTATGGATCACACCTCCCCTACTAAGGAGGCTTTTGGTCCCACAAAAGCTTAGTGGGGGAGTAGATGAGGAAATAATTCCCTCACTTGCTCCTTTGAGTACCACTAGGCCTTCCTTGGTGTCTTCCCTTTTAGTCCAACCTGTAAGACTCCTATGGACCTCTCCTTGTCTCTCTGATATTTTGCTGCAGCACTACGTCCTCCTCCAATTTACCTCATGAGTCCAAGACACAATCTTCTATGGAAGGTAACAACTGAAACTCTTCTTCTTCGTCAAGCATGGATGACTCATATAGGTGCAAGTTCTCACAATTTACTACTGAGTACATCCACATGAATGGTGGAAAATCAAGCCTGAAGGCATTTTCTCCAACCTGCTCCAGTATAGTGAATGGTCCATATCGTAGTGGCTTGAGTTTCCTTGCTTGGCCTTGTAATCTCTCCTTGCTCAAGTAAAACCAAACTTTGTCTCCAATATGAAGTTTGTGTTCCTCTCCATGTTGATCATGTCTAGCCTTATACTTGGCTTGAGATTTTTCTAATTGTTCTTTCACCTTGAGATGGATTTGTCTGGATCCTCTCAATGAATTTTTTTGCTCTTGTCACCTCTGAATCACGTATCTACCCTTCTTCCTACTACCCAACTGTTATGTCCAGTGGATTCATAGGTAGATAATGTTTTACAAAACGACTTCATAGTGGATGTGTGTACTTCCCATAGTGTCAGGAATATTGAATGTTTCCCAGGCTAAGGAATCATCCTAAGTCCATGGATATTTTCTATCATATCCTCTAATTCGGGCTACACCAAAGTCATGTTCACCACTTACTACCATTTGTCCATCTGGCTTTGGGTGAAAGGTCGTGATCCTCTATAGCTTGGTGTCCATATTGTCCCACAAAGTAGTCCATGAAATAGGCTTCCAAGAACCTGGAATCTTTGTCAGAAACAATAGACTTTGGAAAACCAAAATGCACCCATACACGAGCAAAAAAATTTCAGCTTCCTCATATACTTTTATTATCCTTTTCACATGCCACAACCTTGTCACACATCTTACTGAATCTATCTTACAAAAACACATAGATAGTCATGGAAATGTTTAAACATAGGTAGTCACTCCTATGAAATCCAGATAGAAATGATCCTCCGCAAAGACAAGTAGGGATTGGTAAAGGCATATATAAACCTTCCTTCTTGATTTTAGGCTTTCTTTTACAACAAAGTTTACATCCCCTTAGAATGCTTCAAATGGTGACTTCATAGTGGATGTGTGTACTACCCGTTGTAGGAATGCTAAATGTAGGCTAAGGACTCATCACCGAAGTGTGGATATTTTTATGTATACCCTCTGATCAAAACCAAAGTCTTTTTCACCACCTCCTCATTTAGCCCATATGTTGTGGATGGAAGGTCATGCTCCTCTGTAACTTGGTGTCAATCTTGTCCCACAAAGTAGTCCAAAACTTCCCCAAGAACCTGGAATCCTCTGTCAGAAACAATATGACTTTGGCAAACCAAAATGCACCCATACATTAGCAAAGAAAAGTTCAGCTGCCTCATATGCTTTTATTGTCAAAGTTTGAATACATGTCATAAGAACACACATCTTACTGAATCTATGCCGGGGTACAACAACATATAGATAGTCATGGCCATGTTTAGACATAGGTAGTCCTCTTATCAAAATCCATAGAAATATCTCCCAATGATGAGTAGGGACCCATAGGTAAAGGCATATATAAACCATTCCTTCCTGATTTTAGGCTTTTGTACAACAATACTTTACATCCTCTGTATAATTTTATATACTTTTCTTGCATATTGGGCCAATACACGTACCTTTGTAAGTGGGCTATGGTCTTGTGAACACCAAAATGTCTCATTTACTTTCCAAACAGTATGTGCTTCCCTCATCAATAGAAGTTTCTTCTTTATGGCACACAAAGCTTCCCCCATCAGTAGAGTAGCCCATCTTTGAGATAACAATATTCAATACCCATCCTTTCAGTCCCTTGAGACTGCAACTTTGATATGTTACCCCAAATATTTGTCTTGAGCATATGCCTTCTGCTGTAAGCTTCCTTCGTGAAGGGCTCAATCTGAGATATAGTGGCCAAACAAGATATTTTCCCTTGTGTGGGTGGCCTAGACAACATGTCTGCGACCAAATTTGTGCTACCTTTCTTGTATTTGATCACAAATGGAACTGCTGAAGGAATCCCATCCACTTGTAGTGCCTTTCCTGCTACAATTTAGATTGTGCTTGCAAATACTGGAGAGGTTTGTGGTTAGTGTGCACAATAGTTTCTTTTCCCAAAAATAATGTTTCCATTTCTTTATTTCCTGAACTAGTGCATACATATCTTTATCATAAAAAAATATCCTCTAACTGGTTGAAGTGAAAGTTTCTGAATGATAACATACTAGCTTACCTCCCTATAGCAACACTGCTCCCATAGCATAATCACTGACATCTGTCTCTACTTCAAAGGGTTGCTAAAAATTAGGAAGAGCAAGTACTAGAGCATGACTAATCTTGTATTTCAACAACTCAAAAGCCTTATCTTGTTCCTTACCCCAGTCAAAACCCTTACTCTTTGCGGTCACTATGTGTAGAAGGTGTTACAATGGTGGAGAAGCCTAGAATGAACTTCCTCATGTATTATACTGCTCCCACAAAACTTCTAGTCTTTGTGGCTCCCGTTGGTGTTGGCCAGTTGGTGATGGCTTCCACCTTCTTTGTATCCACTCGTAGCTCTCCTCCTCCAACCACGTGCCCAAGATAGACAAGTGACTATTTGGAAAATTCACACTTCATATTGCATAGCAACTATTTCTCCTTGAGAACTTGCAAGACTTGTTGTAAATGTGTTAGATGTTCCTCCCATGTGGCACTAAAAATCAAATATCATCCAGATATACAATGACACATGAATATATGAATTCCCGCAATACATCATTCATCAATCTCATAAATGTAGCGGGTGCATTACATAAACCAAATGGAAGTACTAACCACTCATACAAACCCTATTTTGTTTTGAAGGCAGTCTTCCATATATCCTCCTCCTTCATCCTAACTTGGTGATAACCCGACTTGAGATCCAACTTCGTGAAAACATTTGCATGCTGAAGCTGGTCCAGAAGGTCATCTATGTGGGGGAGTGGATATATGTTCTTTATGGTGATCTTATTCAAGGCTTGGTAGTCGATGCACATCCTCCAAGAACCATCCTTCTTTGGCACCATCACAATAGGTGAACCAAATGGCGAGGTGCTTGGGCATATTACCCCTTGGTCCAATAGCTCCTGGAGTTGTTTCTTTACCTCTGTACTCTCTAGTAAGGATTGCCTATACAACCCGATGTTTGGTAGAGGGGACTTTGGAAAACAGCTGAATCTCATGCTCTACCTCTCGTTTTGGTGGTAACCCGCTAGGGAGTCTGAAATACTTCCTAAAAATACTGAATAATACTATCCAAATCCTTCATCCCTTGGTTAGAAACATTTGAAATTTCCACCCCATCTTGTTTATCCTTTCAACAAAAGTAAACAAAACTGATTATGATTTTCCTGAATTAGTCTTTTTGCTTGGTTAGCACTTACCATAGCAATTTTTGTCTTACGCTTGGTGTTCCCAGATGTTGTAATCTGATTCCATCCTTGACCCATCTGTATCGGTTCTCCCTTCTCATGAATATGGCATCCTTGATATACAAGTAAGGACTCCTGAAAATAACATCAAATGCATCAAGTGGAATTACATCAGCTTCCAATACATCTATATACTGAGAGTTTATCCCAAACTTGAACCTACATCTTCTTATTACCTGAATTTCTACA
This sequence comes from Taxus chinensis, assembly GCA_019776745.2. NCBI lineage: Eukaryota > Viridiplantae > Streptophyta > Pinopsida > Cupressales > Taxaceae > Taxus > Taxus chinensis. The sequence goes on along the minus strand of CM034147.1, from coordinate 913,464,121 downwards.
CCCTTCTTCACCCATCCCAAAGGATATGGATGTGGATGCTCGTAAGTTTCAAGACCAAGCTTCTTTACAACCACATCAGAAATCAAATTAGATTGAGAACCAATATCAACCAAAGCATTTACCTTAGTTCTCTTGATTTGGATTTTGATCTGGAATAGCTTACTACTCATCTCCTCCTCCTATTCTTTGTCCATGTTGGTGGTTGTGCATCCAAGCCTCTCGTCTACATCTGAATCATCCTCTATTTCCACCTCCCCATCTATCTTTACAATTTTCATGGATTTCTTGAATCCTTGGTTTGGTTCTTCAGATGTAACTCCAGATGTAACTTCCAACATGTAGCGTCAGTATGACCATTGATATCACAATTCTTACAAAAATTCTTGGGATCTTTACAAGTATTCAAAGTAGTGGCAGTTTGTTTACCTTTCCCTTTCCATTTACCTTTGTTACTTGTTTGTCCCTGCTCTTTCTTTGGCTGATTTGTTGACTTCTTTACCCTTGACTCCGTTTCTCCTTGCTTCTTTTTCATCATCAATATAGTATGCTTGCACACAGCTTCATTGAGATCCTTGAGGTTCATGGAGATGACCTTCCTTCGAAGGTGAGTGTGAATTCCTACCAAATACTTAGTCAGAATATCCTCATCCTCCAAGTCCATATTAAGCAACATGGCTTGTCTCTCAAAACTCCGTAGTATAATCCTACACACTTTGACCACTGCCTTGTCTAAAGTACTGCCATTTAATCATCTGGTTAGTCTTATGGCCAATAGGATAAAATTAGCTCTAAGCAATTCTTTAAAACCCTCCCAAGTATTGACAATAGGACATTTCTTCTTTTCACAAGTGGCTAGATGGGTTTCCCACCAAACCAGAGCATTTCCTTCCATTTTGAGACGTGCAAAGGTAATCCTTTGTGCCTTTGTGACATTATGCACACTAAAGTAAACTTCCAATTGCTTTAACCATTTATCTAATAACTTTACATCTACTTGTCCTTCAAAGCTCTTAATTTTTATCTCAACTTTAAAAGGAGCATGATCAAATTTTACCTTCTCTTTTACAACTGGAGTTTCTTCTTCATGCTCTTCCATATCTTCTTCCTCTATCGTGGCTCTTTCCTATGCCAAAATTTTTGCCGAAGCTTGAACCACTGAGTCCATGGAATCTTGCTTGACTGAAGCCATCTTTTGCAGATATGAGAGTTCTTGTTGACATCTAAACACCCTATCCATCATGGTCTCTAGCATCTCAATTATATGGACCAAGTTCTCTTCCTCCATTTGTTCTCAGACTCTTTGTTTCCACTTCTTTGTAGATATTTCTAGATCTGCAAGGTAAAACCTCTTCGCCTTTAGACCTTGTCACTATCATACAAATCACAAGAACAAATACCATGGTCCTGGATACTTATTAGATCTCATACCAAAATGATCTATAAACCTCTAATCTTTGGAAATTTACAAGACCAAAAATAAAATTATTGTTCTACTTTCAAATTTTGAAAATGACATATTGCGGAAGTTAGTAAAAATTTCTTTGTGCTTAGAATTATTTGCAGTGAAAGGAAAAGAATTAAACCAACAAGACAAAAATTTTTATCCTGGAAACCCCCAATTTGAGGGAAAACTAGTTGGGAAGGGAAATTGATCTTTCTTCCCCACTTATATGTATTGGCCAATTCAAAAAATATACAAATTACAATAAGATGAAGGAAAGTAAACAATGTAAACACTTCCCCTCTATACTTGCTTGCTCTGTTCTCACACTCCTTGCTTCTATAATTCAACTCCACCACTGAATTCTTCTTGCTTACTTCTCCCATGAATCTATGATCCAACTCCACTTGCTCTCCATGTATTTATAGCCTTTCTCATGTCCTTGCATGCACTGGAGAATGAGAAAGGTCATGGAGGAGAAGAGACATCCAGAAAACCTATCAAATTATGTGGTTATTCATTTCATATTTTTGTTTTTTCCGTTCATGGAAGAGCCAGGACCACCGTGGTGTCAATACAGACCTGTAGTCCCAGGACACAACCGCCCTGGTTGGGTGGTGGTTTTACGCAACCGACCACTCTGCATAGAGTGGCGGTCTTGTTACTAAAAATGAAGAACCTCCATGTAATTTTTTTCCTTCTTCATGCTAACTAATCTAATGAGGTAGAGTCATTTTGGATCCCTATGGATCAACTAAATCTCATCATAGGGAAATTCGTCAAGAACATGATTACCTAGTTTCCTAGAACGTACATTCCCATTCACACAATAGGTGAATTAATAAACAGAGAGGGTTAATGATCCTTCATTGGCAGGGATTTAGTTCACATTAAGGATTACATGTCATGGATTCTATGCTACGTCACCAAAAAATTATGTTAAACACATTAAATGGATCGATGCTAAATTTCTACTTTCCATCTTAGCATATTCAAGTTGGGTCCATTTTCTGCAAATGATCTCTCAAAAGGTGGTTTATTTTAACCTTCCCAACACGTGCTTTCGTTGTCAGGCCCTAGACCACCGCATTTGGGATTGTCTGCACTTTTGCATCATAAAACCCAAATGACAATTGATATTGGGTATAGATTTCCGCTCCAAGCCTGCACCATCACAACCAGTCGTTTGCAAGTCTAAAGTTGACCCTCCGACTGACATGGTGCCTGACTGTGGTTGGTTCTAAGAAGAGCTCAGGGGCGAGACCTTCTGTTGAAGTTCCACATCCATCTTCTTCCCCTCCGTCGTTCAGGGATGAGCCAAGAGTGGTGCAACCTAGCCCTTCAGTTTCCATTCCTTCCAAACCCTCGCAGAGTCAAGTTATTTATTTATCTAATTCAGAGAATACTGAGAATTTTGCTTCAACCTCTCTTCCTCTGCGACGGTCACGCAGTCCACCCCGAGAGGTTTCACATGGTGTGCATAGGAGATAATGGGGCCAAACATCACTCCATCCATGTTGAGCATAATGATTTAGACCAGCTTATTCTTGCCAACAATTTTGCCATTCTCGGCTCAGAGGATGGAATTCCTGATGGGCAGGGGGAATTTGATATGTTTGATTTTTCATGAATTTTATGTCATGGAATGTTCGGGGTTTGACAGAGCCCTCCCAAAAATTCTCTGTTTGTTTAGCTTGCCAGTTAATTAGCAGTTTAGATGTGATTTGTTTACATGAAATCAAGATTTCTATATATTTTTTGCTTCAGAATACTCTGACGTGTATTGCCCCTGATTTTACATATTTCCACACTCAACATATTGAAGGCATGGTGCTAGCATTTCCATCACGCATCGAAATTTTGGCATTAATCACTACCTTGGGCTAGGACCCCAGTAATAAGGTTGTGTGGGTGATTATGAGTATTAATGATCTTTCTTTTGGTATTCTTAATATTTACGCCCCTAATGAAGGTCCCCGAAAGAACATTATTATGGAAATGGTTAGGTGACAACTTACATGTTGCTTATTGGTTGGTGTGTGGTGACTTTAATATGGTGGAGCACCTAGATGATAAATGTGGCACCCTTCCTATGTGTTGGTGTCTCGGCGAACGTGTGGCCTGGGATTATTTTAAAATACGTTGGGGTCTTTCTAATAATTTGCCTTTGCTTAGACGATGGTAGGAATTTAAAGACCAAACATGGTTCACTTGGACCAATCTTCGAGAAGGATATGATCGGGTTTTAAAACACCTCGACCTTGCACTTCTTTCACAACAACCTTATTTTGATTTTGACATGCAAGGATCCTCCATTATCAAGGTTTGGTCAAAAGTGCTTTTGTCATGTCCACCATCCGATCACATTTAAGGTTCATTTGGAAGGGGGGCCTCCCAAGGTGCCCAAAACTCAATTCTTTCAATTAATGTTTCTCTGTTGAGTCATCCAGGAGTGATCCCGCTCATTGCCAAGATTTGGAATATGGCGCCACGTACTGAAACCTTTTTCTGCCAGTTGGATTTCGTGGTGGGAGGCGGCAATTCACCGCACCACCAGGTTCCTCTGCTGGTTCGGTAAACAGGTGGCCCGGGTTCGAAGACGGGCCGATTCGGCTCTGCACAAAGAATTCAGAAGGATTTCTCTGCTTCTCGAGTCCAATCCTTTTAACTCTCACCTTCAAAGCCAAGGTTGTTGGTATTTGACACAAGCTTAAACTTATTGAATCCCATTTGGCCCATGGTGCAATCCGGTTGAGAATTCACTGGCTTAAGGTGGGAGATAAAGCCTCAAAAAGATTTTTCAAATCCCTCATCGCCAAGCATGCTCGTCAACAGATCAAAGCTATTTATGATTCTCACCAACGACTTACTGAGCTCCCAGAGATCATTGATGCTTTTGTCAAGCACTATCGTCTAGTGTTTTAAGCTCAGGAGGATTCAATTAAGTGTGCTACTGATTTGCAGAAATGTATTGATGTGGTGCCTAATAAACTTTTGCCCAGAGATCATGTTCGCTGTGACACCCCTCTCACTTTGGAGGAGCTTCATGCAGTTTTTCTCTGTCTTGCAAATGACAAGTCTCTGAGTCTGGATGGCTTCCCTAGCGAGTTTTACAAAGTGACCTGGTCTTTTGTGGGACCTGATCTGCTTCGGGTCTATAATGAAGCTCTCAAGGTAGACAAACTCGCTTCTCTTGGGAGTTTCATCAATCAAGGCAACATCAAGTTCATTCCCAAAGCAGGCAATCCTGAACAAATGAATAATTGGCGGCCGATCACCCTATTGAATGTTTCTTACAAGATTCTTGCTAAGGCGCCGGTTCTTCGCATTGCGGATCTTCTTGCCTAAAATCGTTCGGCCTGAAAATACTAGTTTTGTCAAAGGTCGTTACATCTTGGACAATCTTACTGCAGTTTGGGAAGGCATGGAATGGGTGTGGGTGTCTTCGCAGAGGCCTCTCTTCCTCAAGATTGATTTCAAGAAAGCTTACGATCACATCGAATGGCCCTTCATTCTTGCCATGCTTAAAGCCCTTAGTTTTGGCAATTTCTTTCAATCGGTTGTTAGCACTCTGTTTTCAAATGCTTCTACCCGGCTCACCATTAATGGTCACTCCACTACCATTGGCCTTTTACGCTCTATCAGACAGGGGTTCCCTCTTGCGCCAATCTGTTTGTGCTCGTTGTTGATGCCCTGGGTTACTTAATTGCCCAACAAGTTTCCCAAGGCCACATTCAAGGGATTGTTCTTTCAGATCATGCGACACAACTTATCAATGGCCACTTCACTGATGATTCCTTTCATACTCTTGGTGAATCAAAGCAAAATGTTGCCAGGGTCTTTGAATGTCTTGACACTTTTTGCTTGGCTTCAGGTTCTAATATTCAAATGGCTAAAACTTTGGGCTATCAGAAAGAGTTGTTTGCCTCTTCCGGACTGGTTGAAGGCCTACCCCTGGAAATGGATTAGCCATGGAGAGCAATTCAGATTTTTGGGCATTCCTTTGCCTTTGATAGTGACTCTGCGACTTTGTGGAATTATGTTCTTAACAGGTGGAGCAGAAAGTTACCAAATGGTCTTCCAAACCCTTATCTGTGGCTGGTAAATTCCAAGTTTGCACCAAGATCCTTGCCGCTACACATGTTTATTATTCTGTGTGTTGGTGTCCTTCTTGCAATTCATTCAACCGGCTTGCCAAGCTGCTTCGGGACTTTTTATGGTGTAAAAGTTCTGGTTCAGCTGGTTTTCACAGAGTTGTCCTGGGATGTATGTTGCCTTCCTCGTGATCAAGGTGGCATGGGATCATTGATGTTTATTGACAGAGTGTGGCCTTATGTGCCAAATGGGTTATCCGGTGTCTTTCGGGTAATCAGGCCTAGCAAATTCTTTTGTGCCATTGTATTGAATTTGGAGCCCCTTACGGCAAGAAAGTGTTGGAATAGTATTGGGTTGCATACTATTATTATCACTTCGGCTCCTGTCAAAATTATTGGTACCTTTGTCGTCAAAAGTATTTGGAAAGCCTTCGAAACAGGTGAAACCATTGATGCGGTGGATTGGTGATGGCTTTCGCACAGGGCTTTCTTTTAATTCGCAGAACATTTGGTGGTCTCTTATCATCACTGAAGGTAATCTTCCACTTGCTGAAACTCCTGGGCATTAAATCCATCCAACTCTTCCGCAAGGGCATTCATACCATTCAGGATCTTGAGTCGCAGAGACTAGGATTCCTTGGCCCGAGCTCAAGCTAAAATTCAATCTGGCCAATTCGAACCTCCAGTCTATCTGCAAAATTCAGGAGCTCCTTCCTGATGTTATGCTCCACAAGTTGGGACTCCAACCTCCGGCAACGTGGTGGCGCGATTGGCGGTGGAATTGGGAAATTGCCTTCCTCTGATACAACACTCAAACCATTTATCAGTTTGTTGAGTCCGCTCTCATCTGGCCATTGATAAACTCAATGCTCAGTGGGGGTTACACTCTGAGTAGTCCACTTGGCTTCGTCGGCTTTCCCATACCTATGGAACCCTCTTCTTGAGCCTAAAGTTAACCACTTTCTTTGGTGTCTTGTTTACCAAGGTTTTCCTATGGGTGAAAGAATTAGTCATATTGGCATCCCTAATCCTAACTTCCCTTTTTGCTCTCGCCCCGAGTCATTCAAACACCTTTTTTGGCCGTGTCCCTCGTGCTCAGTCTATCTGGAGGTGGATCCATTCTTTGTTTCAACCCTATCACCCTGACTTCTTCCCATGTGGCCTTACCTGGTGACTTCTTATTTGGTGACTTCAGTCCTTGGCCCAGTTATATTGATACACTTTGGCATTTGTTTCAAGCCTGTATTCTGTTTCATATTTAGAAAGCTCGTAATGCTTTAATTTTCAAGCAAGATCAATCTATTATTTACTTTTCCACTAATGACAAGGTGATTATTTTGTCTACTGTGTGCATACAAATTCAAGCTCAAGCCGCCAAGGCCGCCTTGGATTTTTCTCTGCAGGAGCTTCTTGATCACTGGGGGAGTGCGCCATGCACTATGAGTCGAGTTTTGTCGGATCCTCAGCTGTCTGCCACCTCGGCCTTTTCCACCTCGACGATTGCCTCATGTGGGACCACATCGGAGGATCTACTCATGCAACCACCATTCCAGCTTCCCTTAGGACCGCCCTTCAGTCTCGTCCTCCTTTGGATTAGGATGGAGCTCGCCCCCATGAGGAAAAGGTATTGCTAGCTCTCTATGGTGGGGCTCTCTGACACCGATCATGTAGACCTTTGTAGGATCTCTGCTCCCCTAGTTGGGGAATTATTGTTCCGTTACAAATGTAGTATCTTGATCATGATGGTTGGCAGGTGGATCCTCCTTCACTGGAGCCAAATAGTGGAGATTTCATTCCTCCTCGAGGATGATCCTCCCCCTGCTCTTGGTGCAGCAGCATGTGCTTGCTGGTGGTGCTTTTTTTTATGCTTTCTGGTTGCCCTGTGGGCATGTTAATGTAGCCCTTGTGGCATTTTTTGCTTTATTGGTACCCTTATGGCATTTTGTGGGACTGTGTGTTATCCAATCACCCTTACTATATAACTCTTTTTTATTTTTATTAATATAAAGGGCAGTTCCAATAGTAAAATGTTTGAATCTTCGTCATTGTAAATTATGAGGCAAGTGCAATTACAAGTCTACATGTCGGGTTGTTGGTATTCCTTTTCAAAAATCTTCTTGGTTGATAAAAATTGATTATGGTTGGATAAAGCCAACTAGATTGTAATATCCCCTTCTCGGTCGAAGACCTTTAGCCCAATTTTGTTTCCTGGCGGCTAAAGGGTGTTTACAAGGGAAACTTATCATAATAATTAATTATAAAAGTGCAATATAAAATAATATTATAAGCACTTTATATTAATTTATTAATGATAAAGTCAAATTAAAAATAGAAAAGGAAAATATAAAGTGATAAAGTGAAATAAGAAAAAAAAGAAATATCACTTTATAATTATTATTCTCCCCTAGGAGAAAATGCGACCCCTTTGGAAGATGAAAAAGGTGGAAAAAAAACATTAAATGTTGAAAGTGCAATCTGATTGGAAGATGACGGTGGCTATTTGGCCAAGTTCATCTATAAAAACAAGTCTATTTGCTTGTTGAAGGCATGTTTTTCTATTTTACACAAATCTAATTTTTGTCTAAGCCTAGAGCTTTTCCAAAATATTTCTAAGGACGAAACCTTCAGAAATAATCTCTTGAGGATGAAAAAACCCTCTAAGAGATCTAATAGAAGGACAAAAACCCTTCTCCTAGTTGAGAGGATTCTCCACGCATGGGTTTTCCATTGCATATCAAGGGTTTAGCAGATTTTCCAGTAGTTTTCCAGCCATTTCTATATGGAGCGACCTACCTAAGGAGCTGGTTTGTGTGTTTCTGGAGCTGTTTATGATCAGATTTTGATCGTTGTTCGTATATCTGATTTTTATAAATCGGATCATCTATTTGTTAGAATTTTTGGTGTTGAAGAAGTGTTATTTTCAGCTGTGTCTGAGGCAGCTGTCTGCCAAAAATTTTATAAAATAAATACAGCCTATTTTGAAGACCAAATCTAGTATTTTCTTCATGATTCCACCTTTGCAAAAATAGCTGATTTGTTTCCATTTAATTTCCAGTGGTTTTGCATCTCATTTGGTGGGTTTTCCTCTCTTATACAAGTCGCCAATTTCATAAATAATTCAGATCTGCATTGGAATATTTTATAAAGTATATAGAACTTGTGCTTTGGATTGGGGTTTTGCCTAAAATCCATTTAGGGTTGAAAAGTGTCATTTGGGGACATTACAATGGTATCAGAATCGGCTTTCCTCCAGCCTGTTGGGTTGTGTATTGAAGGTTTATTCCAGGAGGAATACACCCAAGAAAGAAAGGCAAAATATGGTTGACGATGAGGAGCTTAATGAAGAGGTAATGAAAAACTTATTCATCAATATGGTAAAACAACAGGAAACAAAATAGGCGCTAAAGGTCTTCAACAAAGAAGGGGATATTGTGCCTTCTACGAATTTACCACCAGTGGACGACGAGGGGGAAGCTGATTTTGAAACCTGAATCTATCATTGAGGTGCAACAGAGGAAGCTCAGGAACAGGGTGATCACATAGTACTTAGTACAGTGGAGAGACTTGCCACTTGAGGATGCTACTTGGCAAATAGACTTGCCAGTGGAGAGAAGATCTTACAGCATCTTAGTTTGCATTTGCTTGAGGACAAGCAAATTTCGGGAAGGGAGGACTATAATGTCCCCATTCCTTCACCGGGGGCCTAACGGCTATTTTTCAGTCTTAGACTTGGTCATACCTGAGGGGGCTAACGACGCTGGAGGTTATTAGGTATGGGTGTCTAATTACCACCTTGTTTTTATGTTGTATTTTATCGTTGACATTAGTATTGGGGCAACTTGGTGGGAATTATATTTATATTTTTTTCATTGAGGGGGTGACTCATGGCACTTCATTATTCTATTTCTTTCGTTGGGGTCACTTAAGTCGCTTTTGGCGCCTAGGGGGAAAAAAGTAACTTAAGTTACTTTAAGTTCATGTGGGTTTTTCCCTACGGGGTCGACTAGCGTTTTTTGGGCCCTTTGTTGCTTTGGAAGATTATAAAAGGTGGTGTTGGGGAGAAGATGAGGGTCATTCATACACACACATCTTTTAATATTGGAGCATTTGTTGTTTGCACTTCTCTTTGCTTGTGGAGTAAGATCCCACAGGAACCCTAGCTTCAATGCTGAGAGATCCACTCCTACCTAGCATAGCACTCTTCAGTGGTGAAAGATCCACCCTAGTTTGCTAATTTGCGAGTCCATTCAGAGAAAAATTTCAAGAAAATTCTATAGCGTTTTTAGGCACGGTTTTTCAGAGGTGAAAGGAGATCATTTGCCCATATATTTTCAGCCATTTGCATTTCAAATTTTTCCCAACGCTTAGAGCAAGTTTGGCATAGCTTTTTGGAGGGTTTCCAACCCCTTTCATAGGGAGAACGTCAGCCCTAGGAGATTGCAGTTGGTTTTTCTAGGGTTTCCAGGTGCCCATTTTCAGATTTGGAGGTTGAGATCATTTCTATATATGTTGTTCATGTTATTTCCAGAAAATCATATTTTTATCAGTCGTATTCAGATATCAATTTTTAAAATATTTCAACAATTTAGGGCATTCTGAAATCAATCATTCAAAAAAATCCAAAAATATTTTTCAAGTGTTTGTTATCATCTCAACAATCTCTCTATAAAATTTCGTGTGATTTGGACAAGTGGTTTGCAAGTTATCTTTATTTTTCAGTTCGCTGCCCTATTTGGGTTTAATTCCAAAAAAAAATCAAAATATCATTTGCTGCATTTTTTATTAATTCATCAAATTCCAAGTTATATTCCACAAGGGATATTTCACTCCATAATCTCCATGGCTTCAAAATCAATAGCGAATTTTACTCACATCCACCTCCGCATCATTCAAGAGTCTAATTGGTCTTACCTTAGTTTTGTTTGCCATCAAAAAGACTCTAATCTCACCTTATTTTTTTAATCACCATCACCAAGAGACTCATTGTAGGTCATATAATCTAGACTTCTCACTCTCTCTTCCACACATCCGTAGTGTGAATGTTCACCTCCGCACTAGTATATATCAAGATGATGTCATATCCCAACTATTTATCTTCACCTCGAGAAGCAACTCTATTGTAATATCCCCCTTCCTTCACAACTTGAGCAGCATCATGGATTTTACAAGACACTCAGAGGTAGATAAATGATTTATATGTCATTTTGTAGCCGGGGAAGCAATTTATCTGACTTGTTAGCACTCAGGCTTTGAAGAAGTGGGTAGCACCTTGAAAGGATTTTGATCTAATCCTCACTATTTTAGGTTGTGCCTTTCAACCAAGGTAAGAGAACCTATATTGCAGCCTCTGTTTTGTGAAGGAGGTGGAGATATCCTTATACTGTGCATATTGTATGGAGATGGCCTTGGGAAAACATGATCAATTTTCCATTATTCAAACTCAACAGAGTTGTCACTACTAAATGATGGAAATGCTTTCAAGACAAGGCTGAGGCTGCTAGAGACATGGTATGATCCTGATTTGCTTTGTGCATTTTTGTAAATGGATTGTGTTCTTTTGTTGACACACAATGCAATGCAGGGGTAGTATGGGGTAGGATTAGTTATTCTGAATGAATTTTTGGTGGGAGATTTTAGACAAGACTAACCAGAATTTTCCAAATTCTTTGAGGACCTTTGCAAGAAATTTGTAACACCTAAACAACAGAATGCTTCAAAGGGGTTAAGGTACTCCTTCAACCAGGATATGTGCACCAAATGGAGGCCCAGATCTGCACTCTTCCACACAATCTTTGACAACCTGCCACAAAATCTTGAAGCAGATGAACCAACAAAGTATCCAGAAATCTCTATTTTATCATGACCTAAGGTGCACCCAAAGGTTTACAAACAATCTCAGAATTCAAGGAAGGTAAAGTGATTTTAAATCTGTTTATCTCTTTATCAGATGAAAGCTCTTCTGAATGTGAGACTGCAGATGCCACTAAACTATCAACAAGAAATGAGACCATGTATGATCAAGAGAGATTTTAAACACAAGACTGCAACAGGAGCAAGAAACACAAATTGAAAACATTCTGAAACATAAGTGCATGCAAATTTTGCCAAGAGACAACACAAAATAATCCAGAATGACCAAATTTATCAGCAGGGGAATGTTATAAGAACAATCTCAGAGCTTGTTGATGGCTTTACAACTGAAACCAACTCAACATGATACAAATCTGATGCAAAAAGGAATTAGAAATGGTTCTCAGGTGGTTTCTCAGAGAATGGGCTTCTTCCCAGATTTTTCCCATGAAATTCTAAGTTTCTCTGACCTTTTGCATGTCTCAAAACATGCATTATATAACTTTCAATTACATTTGATCCTTCTTTCCCAAGAAAAGAATATGCCCAGCATCAAGTTTGTTACAAAATTCCAACATGATTCGCAGATAGGGACATTTAACAAATTTGCAACAAGAGTTGCCAGGTGTTTCTAAAATGGTGAATCATTACAAATCCTTCATCATTATCCATTGTGGAGGCACATTTTTCATTCTCCAAGCATGCAGACCCCTTTCATTTCATCATTTCATCCTTATCATTCCAAAATTTGATTCTGCAACTTTATAATTTGATATTTCACATTTTGCACATGGGCCTGAGTAAAAATTTATTTCAAAAACACCTCAAATCTACAAATTAATCCCTAAAACCACTTGCATTGATCTTTGCAGGCACAAAGGACACAAATTCACCAAAAATTTGATGAAAAATGATGCAAAATTCACATTTCCACACTTCCTGGAGCAAAAATGGCGGCCAAAAATGAAAATGTACAGTTACCCTTGATCTGCTCTTTCTCCTTCAATCTGGGCCCTCCACGTGTCAAAATATGATTGGGAATGAATTCGGGCTCACTTTTTGACTTTTTAACATTTTTGGAAAAATGGAAAAAATTGACTTTTTTCTCCGCCCCTCCGCCCTTGAAATTTGGTGATGACACGTGGCATATGGTGGGTCCCATTGGGATCGCGGCTCAATTCTGCGCATTTTGACCCTTTTTTGAATTTTGGAAAAAATTCACTTTTTTCCCCGCGGGCCCGCACCTCCGCCTCTGTCCTTGACACATGTCATCCTCTCTATCGCTAAAAATCCATGGGCTTATTTCATGTTTTAACCCCTTTTTTCGCCAAGGGAAAATTTTCAATTTTTCTCCATGGGCCCGCGCCTCCGATTTCTTCCTGCCACGTGTCTCCTTTTGATTTGTCATGGAGCCACGCCTCAAATTTCCATTCTAAGTCTTTTTTACAAAAAGGGAAAAAATTCCCTTTTGCCTCCGCTGGCCCGCCGACCCTTCTACCCACCACGTGTCTCCTTGCTTCATTTTGACCCGCGGCTTAATTTTTTGCTCTAAGTCCCCTTTGCAAAAAAGGGAAAAATTTCCCCTTTCTGCCCACCTTGTGCCCCATGGCCCTGCTCCCTTCTGCCCCTCCGCCGGCCCACACTCCACGTGTCCACCCCTTGCTCCATTGCGGACCCGCGGGCCTTTCCACACCCTTTTTCCCTTTTCACCAAAAAGGAAAAAATTTCCTAAGTTCCCGCCAACCTTCCATCCTGCCTTGGCATAAGAACATGACACGTGTCCTCCTCTGGGACCTGCGGAGTTGCGGGGGAATTTTGAATTTTTTCCCAAAGCCAAAAAATGCTAAGTTTTTCAAAGAAACCCCGCCGATCCTTGTCCAACCAGAAGTGGCCACGTAGGAGACATCATTTGAGCTTAATTTTGATGGTCAAATGACACCCGTACGACCGTCAAAAAACACAGAATTTGCTAAGGATGCCCGAATTTGATTTTTTCTTCGTGGGTGAAGGATTTTTTGGTCAAAAAACAAATGGGAATGATTTTAAGCAATTTTCACCATGGGGAAGGATTTTTGAGGGAAAATAAGTAAAAAAACGAACAAATTTGAGCTCCACAGGCCGGGAAAATGGAAAAAATGACAGAGGCCCGTGGATTTGGAAATTTAGGGCATAAAACAGGCACTGCATGTATTTTTCTTTCAAAATGGGGAAAAATAATAAGTTTATGAGCCATTTAAAGCATTCAATCTGGATGAACAAAGTTTGCAGACCACCAAACTTTGAAGAAAAATGTTTTTTGAGCATGTAGAACAAAGGGGAAAGATGGGAAAATAACAGAGGATCAAAATGGACACCAACATCGGCTCCTGCTCGGGGATGGGCACTCCCAGTGAGTGCCACAAGAACAATAAGTAGACCAAGTGCCAAAATAATCCATTGGGCAAAGGAGTCATGAGCCAAAACCACCAAAAACCAGCTGAGAACCTGACAAAAATGGCTGCCACACACCAAGGCAAACCACAAACCGACAAAACACCAAAAACAGAGCAAAAAACCAAACACTATACACTGTACAAGTGGTGCATACCTCAAATTTGGGGATTAATCCAAGAAATGCTTCAGATGCCTACCATTAACAGGCAGTTCAAGCAATTCCCCATCTAAATCTTTGAGAAAAAAGGTATTCTCACCAATTCTGATATCAATGGAGTAAGGGCCCATCCATAATGCATCAAATTTTCCATGTTTGCCCTTATCTTCATTTCTGTTGTCCCATAACAAAACCAGATCTCCAATATTGAAGGCCCTAGGAGTGACCTTCTTGTCAAACAATCTTTTCAACTTCTCTCTAAATCTGACATGCCTCTGGTGGGATGCTCTTCTCTCTTCATCTAGCTCCACAATCTGATTAATCCTTGCTTCATATGGACTGACCTCTTGATCCTCAAGTTGTTGAACAAACTGAAATGAAGATAATTGCAGATGTAAGGGCAGCAGAGCTTGAGTTCCATACACCAACTCAAATGGGCTCTTACCAGTAGCTCTCTTGGCAGTGATTCTATCAGCCCAAACTACAAATTTCAGTTGTTCACCCCATTTTCTCTTGTTCAACTCCAAGGTCCTCCTAATGATCTTCAATAAGTTCTTATTGCTGGACTCAACTTGTCCATTCCCTTGGGGGTTATAGTTTGAAGAATAAGTCAGATTGGTTCCATACTCCTTGCACATTGCCATCAAAGGTTTAGCTCTGAAACACATGGCATTATCAGCCACAATCTTGACTGGCACACCAAATCTGCATATGATATTATTCAACAAGAAGTCCATAACAACTTGGTGTGTTGCTTTCTTGGTGGGGATTGCCTCTACCCACTTGGTGAAGTAATCTGTGGCTACAAGGATCCATTTATGTCCAGCACTAGAAGGGTCTGAAATCTCACCAATGAAGTCCATCCCCCACTGTTTGAAAGGAGCTTCAATTGATACAGGCTGCAAAGGAAGGGAGCCTGAAGCTTTCATTCTTCCAGAGAAACACTGGCAGCTTTCACATTTTCTAATCAGCATGGTTGCATCTTTGAAGAGAGTAGGCCACCAATAACCAGCTCTCAAAACTTTGTGTGTTGTAACCCTTCCAGCAAAGTGTCCTCCACAAACTCCCCCATGGAAATCAGCAATCACTTTGGGAGCTTCATCTTCAGTTACACACTTCAAGAGGACACCTTCAGGGTTCTTCCAAGCCAGCCCAAAGTCAGTGATGATGTATTTTTGAGAAGCCAGCTTGAGGGCTCTTTTCTGATTTTTATTTAAATGATCAGGACAACATAGGTGTCTGAGGTAAAATATTATATCCTTGTACCACTCAGAACTTACCAATTTCCCAAGAACATCTGCCCTTTCTTCCTCTACTTCATTCACTTCCACAGTCTGCAAGTTGCTCTCAGCCATGAGCTTAGCAAGACCCAAACCTCTTACCAACTTTGTGGTTTGGATGTCCATATCATACTCCTGCAGTTTGTTCACCCATCTACATCTTTTACTTGAGATCTCCATCTCTGATAAGATGTCTTTTACCATGGTGTGGGGAACATAAGCAACAACTTTTGAACTTAAAATATAAGGCCTGAAAACCTTTGTTGCTTTCACCAAGGCAAATGCTTGTTTTTCCATGATTGTATACTTTAACTCAGCAGCTTGTAAAGCCTTGCTAAAGAAGGCAATAGGCCTCTCAGCCCCATCTTCATCCTTTTGGAGCAAAACAGATGCAATAGTATTTTCAGAAGCAAAGGAGAAGATTTGGAAAGGCTTCTTGTAATTCGGAGCTGCCAAGACAGGTGCATGTTTAAGTGCCTCTTTGATTCCTTCAAAAGCCTGAATAGCAGCCTCCTCCCATTTGATAACTTGATCTTTCTTTAACATGCATGTGATAGGAAGAGTCAACTCAGCAAAATTGGACACAAACCTTCTAATGAAATTGATTTTCCCAAAGAAAGATTGGATGCCCTTCTTCGTTCTTGGAATTGGCACCTTGCTGATTGCTTCTACTCTCTCAGGATCAATCATGACACCAGCCTTTGAAACAATATGACCAAGCAGCTTGGCCTTTTGCACCCCAAAGTGACACTTCTTTGGATTGAGAGAGATTCCAAATTCTCTACATCTGATCAACATTCTTTCCAAATGCTGCAAGTGATCTTTTCTGCTCCTTGAAAATACAGTCACATCATCCTGATAAACTGCAATGAAGTCATTTATATAACCAGCAAAAGCAACATCCATTGCTCTTTGGAAAGGTAGCTCCAGCATTCATGAGACCAAAAGGCATTCTCACATAAACATATGTTCCCCAAGGAGTGGTAAAGGCAGTTTTAAATCTTTCTGACTCCTTGACAACAACCTGATTGTAGCCAGAGAAACCATCCAAGGTGGACAACAATTCAGATCCAGTCACTAACTGCAACATGTTCTCCATGTTTGGAAAAGGATAATTGTCTTTCAATGAAGCTCTATTCAGATTTCTAAAGTCTACACAAAGTCTGATATCTCCATTCTTCTTTCTGACTGGCACAAGGTTTGCAACCCAAGATGAATACCTTGTGGGCTGAATGATCCCTCCCTCCTTCAGTTTCTTCAATTCATCTTGCATTTTCATGGAGAGGAGTGGATTAATTGGCCTTTTCTTCTGTCTGAATGGTTTGGCATTTTTCTCAAGAGGGATCTCATGCTGAAACAAGTCTTCTCTATATGCTTTCAGCTCTGAATATGACCAGGCAAGGCAGTCTTGATATTGTTTCAACAATTGGAGGTAGGACTGTTTTTCTTCTTTGTTTAAACTGCTGCCCAACCAAACTTTCTTGGTTTTTCCTTTGTTCCCAAGTCATGCTCTTCCACATCCCTTGAGGCAGATATGTTTCTATTGATGATGTAATCAGCATTGCTAAAATTTGACTCAAGAGCAACAAGACCTCTAGGAATGGTGTTAGTTTTCAATTGGATAATATCTTTTCCAAACAAAGTCTCTCTTCCTTCAGTCATACATACCATTGGTTCCCAATCAATATGTTGATCTACAAACTCACCTTGATTTTGTAAGAACCTTTGCACTTGAGCATCATCATTAAACACTTGCCAATGCTTGATGTTGTCAGGGACAGCTGGCCTAGTTAACACTTCAACATTGTACTCACAATAAGGTGAAATGGTGCAATCTCCAAATCTTGACCCCAACACTGCCAACTTGTCAGCAGCAGCATTCAAACTTCTGTCATGGTGCACAATATTGAAGGAATCAAACATCTCAATTAGATCCCAAACTACATGCTTATACTGCTTCATCCGCTGATTTTTTGTAGCATACAGTTTTCTTATTTGTTTGACAACTAGCTCTGAATCTCCCTTTGCAATGATGTCCTTGACACCATACTTCCATGCAATTCTCAGACCCAACAACAAGGCTTCATACTCAGCAATGTTGTTAGTACATTCAAAATTAAGCTTGAAGGAAAAAACAAATTCTTCCAAGCTAGGAGAAATCAGAATTACACCAGCACCATTTCCAAATTTGGAGCAAGCTCCATCAAATAGCAAGGTCCAAGGAGAACTCACCTATTCAAGGCACTTTGACTGATCCATTTTGTGTTCTTTTCCATCAGCAAAACCAATAAAATTATCAACATCAACATCAGCAAATAATACTTCATAAGAAGCATTGTTTGGGTCCTCAATTAGATGCAACATTTTCTTTTCTCCATAGAGCTTGACAAGGCTGCCCTCAATGGGAATGGTGGAAAAAGACATATCCATTTGGACACTCCCTCCAACACTTGCAGCCCACTTTCTTGACAATAACATACCCCATTTGGCAGGGCAATCAACAATCACAACATCCAATTTTAAATTCCTCCCAGGATAAGATGCAAGCTGCACTACCAAACCCTTCACACAACCAACAACCAACACTTCTCTTGAGTCCATGGTAGTACATTTTCCATAGGCTGTTGTCACTTTGATATCCAACTCATTCATGACTTCTAGAGGCATGACATTACATGATGCACCGGAATCAAACATACAATTGTGAAGTAGCCTATCCTTTATGATCAAAGTTGTGAAGAATGGATCAACATTCAATTGGGAATCAACCAAGGATGTCCCCAAATATACCTCAGGTGTCTCTCCAAGATCCTCTACTGCTGGTGGTGTTTCAAGGTCAACAATGATTTGAGGAGGAATCTTCAATAACATTTACATTTCTGCTCAGAGTAGTCTTCTCCTCCTTTAATCCCAAGTACTCAAATGCTCTCTTCTTATGCTCAGGAATCCTAAGCAACTCAATGATTGGAACACTCACTTTGATTTGGCTCAATACTTGGGCTATGTCATAGGGAACACTCTTTGGCAAAACAGCATTGGAAGGGAGACAAGAAGATTCATCAGATGGCATGGGATTCTTGGCAGCTTGGGCATGAGGAGGACTGCAATTTTTTCTTGGGACAACAGAGCTTTTGGCAAGTGTTTCTCTCCTAGGAGCTTCTTTGGGAATGCTTGTGAGCAAGGGTGTTTTAGGTTTGGCTTGAGGCCCAACTCCTTTAACAACTTTTCTTCTAGTGTTATAATCTTTCTCTTGAGCTACAACAACATTCATCAACAATTGTCTATCTTCCTCCGAAGGAATACCACCATCATACTTCTTAATCATCAAAGCTCTTAAGTATTCAAAGTCATTGTTAGGAATTTCAAAAGCTTGCACTACATCAACTTCAAGAGTATGAGGGGGAAGAAAAACTTGTACCCGTTTGATGCAATCCCAAAAGGTTGCAGCTGTCCTTGCACTTATCACTTCAGTAGATGTTGCTCCTCCTTGTGAGCTTGAAGAACAACCCACCATGTAAATATCATCATCAGTACCATCATCATTATTAGCTTCACCTTCTTGCTGGTCCACTTCACATGGAGGATGGGGTAGAAAACACCTATCACACCAATCAATATCAACAACTTCTTCAACAACAGAAACCCTAGCAGTTAGGGGATCAGGTAACACTCTTCCTTCACGTGCTTGAGGATGTCTATTTGCAGACCCCATGGGTCCTTTTCCTCTATCATCTGCCCTTTGATCACCTCTAGGATGATTGGAAAATCTGTCATGGTTTTGTGCTCTTGGCTGACCTTGTGAAGTTTTCCCAATTCCTTTCTCAACTCTTGCCAACTTATATGAGATTTCTTTGACAGCCCCTGCCAAAGTTTTCACAACCTCCTCTAAATCAGCACCCTTGCTAGCTTGAGGTTTTTCAGGGTTTATCAACTTTACACCATCTCTCTTGAGAGGTTTCCCAATTGCTTTGATATTGTTTTCAATTTGAAGTGCCATGGTGAAAGCTTGTCTTAGATTGGTAGGGTTCTTGTCTCTTAGGTAATAGGCTACCTTTTTATCAAATGCATCTACATATTTGATTAAACAAGACTCATCACAAGGCCTCAGACTAACAGGCAACCTTCTCAAAGTTTTGTTAAACCTTGTGTTAAAGTCATGACTGATTCATTGGGGTTCTTCTTGATATTCTCAAACTCAGACAAGAGAAATCTAGGATCAGTCTTGTCACCATATTGCAACCTAAATGCATTCTTCATCTCAGTCCAAGAATCAATTGAATTATCAGGCAGAGCCTTGTACCAATCCCTAGCATCCTCTTCTAGTGTATGAATGAACAATTTAATATACACATCTTCAAACTCTATTTCAAAATCCTCCATCATGTTAACAAAAAGTTTGAGATGCTGATCACCAGTTATTGCATTGTTACCTTGGAATTTTGGCAATCTATTTCTGACATCTTGTGGGACAGCATTTGGGTAACCATCCATTCCTCTAAAGTCTATAGGACCAAAGGTGTTAACAACAAATGGAGGTCTAGGCTGAGCCATATTGTTTGGTGGAGGTGATCTTGGGGGTGACACAAGCTGATGAGGAGTGCAAGGTCTTTGGGGCTCAAGAATGTGATTCACAAGACTGGTATTCTCTAAGTGCTGATTTTCTTGGAAAGTTTTATTTGAATTGAAAACACAGAGGTGCAGATTGGAGAAGGAACTTACCCGGTACAACAGAAGGACCTTCACTAGCTGAGGCAAACAAGTTTATGAGAGGATTGCTTGAATCAGAATCACTTGAAGAAGAATGATAATCCTCTACCAAAGGCTGATCTCTCTCACCAATGGATATATCTTTTCCTGATGTCTGACCTTTAACAACTTTCCAAACTCTTCTCCCTTCCAACTCTGAGTTTCTTGAATCTATAAACTACTTCTTAGCAGAGTCTCTAATGAAGAGAGATCTTCTTCCTTCCAGTTTTGTAGAGATTAGCAACACCAAAGTAAATGACAGAAAGGTTAAGACACTGGTACTTATCAAGATCAGAACAACATGGAGTCGCCACTAAGGAATTTCACCCTAGTTGTGCAAATGCACTAAAATAATCTGTCAAATATCTATCAGCACTGAAAATCTTGCCAAACTTTATAGATCAGACCTTCCTTTCTTTCAATTTATCAATCACAAATGCAAATGAAGTGCAACTATTGCTGGAAACTGATAAAATTTGCAGGCAGAACTTATATCTTCACTTAATCCTTACAAATATGATCAGAAAATGAGACTCAAATTTGTAATTGCACATAAATCACAGAAGAAGTATTACCAGGGATCTGAAATACTGAAATACTGAATAATGTCCCCGACAACGGCGCCATTTGGGTAGTGTTGACGAGCTAAATAGACATGAACTGGCAAATGAATCAGCAAATCAATCTCCACAATGCAAATTATTTCCCAGGAATTCAAAACATTTCCCCGGCAACGGCACCATTTGGGTGTTAGTACCCAAATTTAATCTCCTTCACAACTTGAGCAGCATCATGGATTTTACAAGACACTCAGAGGCAGATAAATGATTTATATGTCGTTTTGTAGCCGGGGAAGCAATTTATCTGACTTGTTAGCACTCAGGCTTTGAAGAAGTGGGTAGCACCTTGAAAGGATTTTGATCTAATCCTCACTATTTTAGGTTGTGCCTTTCAACCAAGGTAAGAGAACTTATATTGCAGCCTTTGTTTTGTGAAAGAGGTGGATATATCCTTATACTGTGCATATTGTATGGAGATGGCCTTGGGAAAACATGATCAATTTTCCATTATTCAAACTCAACAAAGTTGTCACTACTAAATGATGGAAATGCTTTCAAGACAAGGCTGAGGCTTCTAGAGACATGGTATTGTTGGCTAGATTTTCTGCATAGCATCAAACCTAGGCAGTCATGAGATAAATCTCCCTCATTTAACCGGTGAGGCTCCCGTGTCAGATTTGTCAATATAATGTGTTTTTATCTATCAGGGGTTTTACTTTAACAACTTAGTTCATGAACCATAACTAAGAAGTTTTGCAGCAAGTAAGCAGCTGTTTAAGAAAAGAAATTTACAGAAGAAGGAAGTAGAGGAATTACAGAGAAGAAATAAGGAAGATGTGCATCCCAATCAGTAGATAGCAGAGCTAATTGCATGCACATAGAAGAAACTTAATAGATTTGAATACACAGAATTATAAAGCAAAGGCAGCTCTAGATCAGATCTAAAATAACACAAAGTCTATTAAGAGATCTAAGATTTAGAAGCAAGAAACAAAATACACCGTGACACAAAGTTCTCCGGAAACCTGCTTCTTTGTATTCCTCTGCAACAAGTGGCTCTCAGGGGTTCAGCACAAAGTCTAGAACACAAGATTGCTTCTTACAAATTCTGATCGATCAATAACCCGAAGGTTCTTCTCCTACTTATAGAATGTAGGAGGGAAAGTACAAATAGAAGACTCAAACTGAACTAAAGTATGAACAACAAGTAAAGATGACATTTGGCAATCATCCTCAACTAACTTCTTCTTAAGTGACACATGTATCACTTAACTAATAGAAAGGTTCCACGTGACTTCAAGTAATGGTTGCAAAACCAATAACTTAGAAGTTTACAATTTCATCCGGGAACATAGAAAATAGAAGAAGTCGTGCCAGCTGTAGCATCTACATCTTCTTCTTGTTCTGATATCTGATATACTTGTCGAACATATAGTTCAACATCTTTCCATCTGTTTTAGCTACTGCTTCCTTTTCTGTCCTGAATTGCAGCAATCCTTCATTCAACACTTTGCTGCATGCTTCCACTTCTTCCAAACTTGGCCCAAATCTCGCAATGTCTGCCTGCAGTGTCACCAGCCTACTGATAGAGTTCATCGTGAAAGGCTTGGTGGCTTTATCAATCCTCTTTTGCACCATCAGAAGAGAACCCTCCAGGGAATCATGCACCTCATTAGAAACAATCCGCACGTATGAAGTAATACCTCCATCCACTCTTTCCTCAGTGAAAGAAATAATACTGTCCGGCAAATCTGATGTTCTACTCTCAAGCGCCTGCATCCTCTTTAGCAAAACTCTGCAGATCTCCAAACGGAAAGATACTGCAAACTCTAGCTGCTTCCCCTTCTCAACTGATCCATCCGGCACAATTTGCTCTGCAACCAATACATCTCCCGGCAGCTTGTTGATCTCGGCCAAAACACTCAGGTTACTCTCTGCAACTGTATTTATTCCTTTTATGCTTTCTATCAGTTGCTTTAGTTGATTTTCTGCATCGTTCATAACCTTTAGGCGGGCTGGCACTTCCCCAAGTTGCACAGAAGCTTGACGAATAATCAGATCCTTCCATTCGTCAATAGCCTTTACTTGATTGCTTGCATCTTCCATTTCCTGCATAAGATGATCACTCACCTGCGCTGAAATGGGCTGAACGGAAGATTTAGCAACCTTGGCTATGATCTCACATAATTGAGATATTTTCTTCTGTAGCTCTTCTTTCTCCGCCTTTTCACTGTCAAGCCTAAGGAACAAAGTATCCAGCAACGTCTGCGTGTCCTGCTTCAATCCTTCAGTGGTAGCTTGACCGAGTGGTATTTTGGTCACTGTCACATCTTCTGCCGTGAGTTCCTCTTCTACCTTTCCTTCCGCCGGGATTGATATCTCAGCAAACTTCTCTCCCGAATCCTCGATGATCAACCTAGAAGTTGCTTCAACAACTTTAGGCCTTCTGTCTCTTCTGCTCAGATCCTGAAGTAGCTGCAAGTCATGTTCCTCTAAGTTCATCACTATTCTTGCTTCCGGAACCAACTGCAAAGCTAACCATTCCGAGAAATTACTTCTCGGAGAATGAGAAGTTGCTGAGTGCGCTACTATTTCCCGCTCTGCATCCTCTCCATCAGAAAGTGCTACAATATCATGGCTGCCATCCTCTGAAACATCCAAGGACAAAGCTCTTTCGAACTCCGTCATCTGCAGCTTCAACATCTCCTCTGGAACGGGTACTGAACGAAGTGGCTGCGGAGAGAAGATGAACGTTGCTGGTTTTAATGAAGGCATGGAAACATCCTACTGCTGTGGTGCAATAGTTGGTGATCCACTAGGTACTGGAGAAGTCGGAGTCAAAGCTATGGTCGTAGAAGTGGTCTTCTCTTTCTCTTGAGATCTTCTGCGTACTTTCAACTTCTCGGACCTTCTGCTGCTCTCTCCTTCATGCTTTCGCTTGAGGGAATCTCCTGCGCCGAAGTTGCCCGTGATTTGATTCATCAATACTTCATCAAGGCAGTATCCCCTCGTTAGCAGCCAGCTCGAAGTACTCACCAACACAGCTCCAGATCTTTCTTCTATTGTGCTGCAGCCGCCATTGCTATCCTGTAGTAGAGCTTTATCTCCTCCCATTTGATGGTAAGTGTCAAGTACCACGTTCCCATCATCTTTAAGATCCGGCAGGTATCCGCGCTAGTCCAAAGTCAAATACTTGCTTTGCCGACAGCCTGCTGAAATCTTTCTTTCTGACCTCGTACTCACTTCTGCACTTCATCCAGAAATCTTCTAGCGAAGGCACATGTGCGTTACTCCTGGGAGATTGTCTTCCTGGCTATTCCAAATGGATCAAAATTAAGCCGTGCAGGGAAGAACTCATGCTCATACTCAGACAACATTTGTGCTTCCATTTCTCGAGCTCTGTGAATGCTGATGCAACTGTAATATCCCACAGTGAGTGGGAAGTAGCCCGTAGACTTGTGCCGCTTCGACTGAAGGTCGTGTAACTCCTCACAAGTTGCCTGCTTAGCTCCATGGCAATCAATCTGTCACTTGGGTACCTTGGCATCTTTGTTGGTTCACCTGAAAAGCTCGTAACCCTGAGGTATGTGAAATCTGCAAACTGGATGAATACACTGCCAATCTTGGACACTGCTTCCCATGCTTCCTTGCTTACACCTGTGAGTCTTCAAGTCTTTATCTAAACTGCAGATGAAATCGTAGAAGAAACCATCGTTGATCACTTTGAAGTCCTTCTCTCGCATGCAGGTGCAGTAAGCTGTGTGTAGCACTCGAAAATGGGATCCTTGGAAAGAATACCACATCTATCCAGCTTGGAAAAGACACCCTGTGAAGCTGCAGCATATACCAAGTATGAAGTCATCTTGAAGCTGAAGGTACGCTTTACGTTCCGCAGTTGCTCACCCGATGTTGCTGCTAATAATTTCCGACCAACTGATTATAGAATCAACCTTGTTGATTTCAATGGTTCTGATGAAAGCATACATCCATGTCCGGAAAGTGTAGGCATTCGCTTCACCATTCAACCTGCATAGCAATTTGACAATATCATCCGCCTCCTGCACCAAATTGGATCGTGGAAGAGTTCTCGGGAACCTGGAAGGGGATCTAGGCTTCTTCATGAACCGGCTATTCATGATGCTCACACAATCAGCTCTATGCTTTTTCCACCTACTGTCAGCATCCTGAATGCTAATAGAAGTCACCACCTTTCGTACTGGAATCTTCAAACAATAATCGAAGAATTCTGCATCCAAACGAATTATTGTCTTTCCCGCAACATCACGCACTGATCTGGATGAAGGATGATAAGATCTAGCACACTCCATCACAAACTCTGGCAATTGGGCTGTACACGGGAAAGCTGCAGCTCGAATAATTCCACTACTTTTTGACCGCAACGCATGAGTGAAGTCTTTCCAGCTCTGGATCTGTCAATCAAATCAGAAAGAGGTTCTGGGCCTAGATCCGTGTCTCCTATGTCTGAAAGTTTAGAAGCAATGCATGAATCCATCGTGCTCTCTTTTTCATCTCCTTTTGCCATGGCTTTATCAATCTTTGTCTGAATAATTCTTTTTCTTCTAATTTGGCCTGCTTTCTTCAATACTGGTGCAGATCTGGACAATTCTTCAGATTCGGAGGATATTTGCAATATATTGGACATTGATAAATACTCCTTTCCTTTTATAAAGCACCTGTAATGAGTTCCTGCAATTTATTCAGACAAAAATGGCCACCGGAGCATGAATAGTGAATTTAAATTATAAAAATCTACACTTTTCAAGCCTGCTGCCCCAAAAATTGGTGTTTAATTTGCACATAAAGAGAGCATGAATCCTTTCAATCAACACCTGAGCTCCTTTAACACCTGTGAAAACAATTGTGACAAATGAAGATGAACCTTCTCCAAAGCATGCGCCAAATCTGGAAGCTTTTAGCCTTTGTTAGCAATTTGTCTGTGCAAAATCCTTCCTCTAAAGGGGGCGCACTTTTTCTCCTTGCTGCAATTCTTTACCTGTGTGTTGAATAATAAATCCATATGGCTGCCCATGCTTATATAACCTTCACAATTCTATAATTAATAATTGCCCTAACAATTAAAGGCAATTAATTAATTAAAAATCATGCTTTTCTCTTTTAAAAATTGCATGTTTAAGGACAGCCATCCAATAAATTAAATTAATCCAATTTAATCCTTTCACACAAGCACTTAACTTTAGCCTCACAGTGTGCTTTGACCATAGCCACTGAAAATAGAAATTAATTTAATGATTTAATGCATTTAAAATCATTAAATAACTCCTAAATGGGGCGCACTTTTTCCAAGGAGAGGGGCAGCCACTAAAATAAATTAAATTTAATTAATTTAATTGCTTTCTTTTAATCCTCCTTTGACTTTTTGGCCTCCTCAAGCTTGGACGCACTTTTTCCAAGGAGAAAGATTATTAAAAATAATCAATTTAATCACTTTAATCCTTTACCAAAGGGGGCGCACTTTTTTGCACATGTAATTCTATTTTTAAGAATTTTCACCATAATGGAATTCTTTACCCTGCAAGGTAGGCACCAACAATCCCATGATCCACTTAAGTGATTTGACTTTGACAATGGGATTCTTTACCCTGCAAGGTTAGGCACTAAAATCCCATGATTTCACTTAAGTCACTTTCCTTTTATTAATCATGGGAATTTTCACCCTGCAAGGTAGGCAATAAATTCCCACCTGCCTGCGGCCTCTATTTTTTCCCACTGCAGCTTAAGTGACTTTTATAACACGGGAAAAAGTACCCTGCCAGGCAGGTATACAATTCCCATCCTGCCTGCGGCTTATGTTTTTTCCATCGCCCAGCTTAAATCCTTTGTTTTCCAAAAATGCGCCCATCCCCGCAGGGGCTTTCCTGTGCACGACTTCGCTTTTTCCCAGTGATCCAGACCTCGGATGATGACTTCCTCCGGGCAAAATGTGCGTGTATGTTTTCCAGCTGCTCCAGGCCAAAAATCGGGCTTACCCGGCGAAGGAGTTGTTCCAGAGAAATTTCACAGAAAACAGAACGGGACACCACAAAAACACGAATAAATTGCCAAAAGTTACAAATAAAGCCCCAAAACTTAAAATAAGTTAAAATCCTTCTGTGTATACAGGAATAATAACATATTCGCTTATAACAGAGTTAAAACAGAGCGCAAATAGCTTCACACCGGGGCTCAAAATAATTAAATACAAATTTCCCGCAGACAAATCCCGACGACAGAATAAAACAATTTTGGGCATCTGGGTATTTGGCGAAAAGGGCTAATATGGTTATTTAGGATTATCTTGATGCAATACAGGAACTTTCAGGCAATAAAAACAACAAATGACCCACTATTTTAAAAGTACGAAATTTTTTCGAATTGGGTAGTCTCTAGATTTCGGGGTGAAATCTGAGTGACACCAGGTATGATCCTGATTTGCTTTGTGCATTTTTGTAAATGGATTGTGTTCTTTTGTTGACACACAGTGCAATGCATGGGTAGTATGCGGTAGGATTAGTTATTATGAATGAATTTTTGGTGGGAGATTTTAGACAAGACTAGCTAGAATTTGCCAGATTCTTTGAGGACCTTTGCAAGAAATTTGTAACACCTAAACAACAGAATGCTTCAAAGGGGTTAAGGTACTCCTTCAACAGGATATGTGCACCAAATGGAGGCCCAGATCTGCACTCTTCCACACAATCTTTGACAACCTACCACAAAAGCTTGAAGCAGATGAACCGACAAAGCATCCAGAAATCTCTATTTTATCATGACCTAAAGTGCACCCAAAGGTTTACAAAAAATTCTCAGAATTCAAGGAAGGTAAAGTGATTTTAAATTTGTTTATCTCTTTATCTGATGAAAGCTCTTCTAAATGTGAGACTGCAGATGCCACTAAACTATCAACAAGAAATGAGACCATGTATGATCAAGAGAGATTTTAAACACAATACTGCAACAAGAGCAAGAAACACAAATTGAAAACATTCTGAAACATAGGTGCATGCAAACTTTGCCAAGAGGCAACACAGAATAATCCAGAATGACCAAATTTATCAACAGGGGAATGTTATAAGAACAATCTCAGAGCTTGTTGATGGCTTTACAACTGAAACCAACTCAACATGATACAAATCTGATGCAAAAAAGGAATTAGAAATGGTTCTCAGGCGATTTCTCAGAGAATGGGCTTCTTCCCAAACTTTTCCCGTGAAATTCTAAGTGTCTCCAACCTTTTGCATGTCTCAAAAACGTGCATTATATAACTTTGAATTACATTTGATCCTTCTTTCCCAAGAAAAGGATATGCCCAGCATCAAGTTTGTTACAAAATTCCAACATGATTCGCAGATAGGGGACATTTAACAAATTTGCAACAAAAGTTGCCATGTGTTTCTAAAATGGCAAATCATTACAAATCCTTCATCAATATCCATTGTGGAGGAACGTTTTTCATTCTCCAAGCATGCAAGACCCCTTTCATTTCATCATTTCATCCTTAGCTTTCCAAAATCTGATTCTGCAACTTTATAATTTGATATTTCACGTTTTGCACAAGCTTGAGTAAAAATTTAGTTCAAAAACACCTCAAATCTGCAAATTAATCCCTAAAACCACTTGCATTGATCTTTGCAGGCACAAAGGACACAAATTCACCAAAAATTCGATGAAAAATGATGCAAAATTCGCATTTCCACACTTCTTGGAGCAAAAGTGGCGGCCAAAAATGAAAATGTACAGTTACCCTTGATCTGCTCTTTCTCCTTCAATCTGGGCCCCTCCACGTGTCAAAATATGATTGGGAATGAATTCGGGCTCACTTTTTGATCTTTTAACATTTTTGGAAAAATGGAAAATTTTGACTTTTTTCTCCGCCCCTCCGCCCTTGAATTTTGGTGATGACACGTGGCATATGGTGGGTCCCATTGGGATCGCGGCTCCATTCTGCGCATTTTGACCTTTTTGGAATTTTTTACTTTTTGCCACCGCAACCCCGCACCTCCGCCTTTGCCCTAGACACGTGTCAGCCTTTCTATCGCTGAGGATTTGCAGGCTTATTTCATGTTTTAACCCCCTTTTTTCGCCAAGAGAAAAATTTTCAATTTTCCTCCGCGGGCCCACGCCTCCAGTTCCTTCCTTGCCACATGTCGGTCGTTGATTCATTCGCGGGCCAACGCTTCAAACTTTCACCCCGAGTCTTTTTTGCAAAAGGGAAAAAATTTTCCCTTTTGCCTCTGCTGGCCCGCCGACCCGCTCTACCCGCCACGTGTCTCCTTGCGTTTCGTTTGGCGGACCCGCATTTCAAACTTCCATTTTAACTCCCTTTGCAAAAAAGGGAAAAATTTCCTTTCGCCTCCGCCGGCCTGCCGACCCACTCTACGCTCCGCGCCTGCCACGTGTCCTCCCCTTGCTCCATTGCGGACCCGCGGCCCTTTCCTCGCCCTTTGTCCCTTTCGCCAAAAAAGGCAAAAAATGCCTGTCTTCCGCCGGTCCATGCTCCCTTCTGACCCCCGCCCTGCCACGTGTCCACACCTGATTGGCTTTGGTTGACGCGCAGGTCTTTCCTTAACTTTTTCCCCTCTTCAGCAAAAAGCAAAAAACTTCCAAGTCCCCCGCCAGCGGTCCAATCCACCTTTGCATTAGAGCGTGACACGTGTCCCTCCTCTGGGACCTGCAGGGTTGCGAGAAACATTTGCGAAATTTTCCAAAAGCCAAAAAAAACATTAAGTTTTTATAGAAAACCCGTCGGTCCTTGTCCAACCAGAAGCGGCCACGTAGGAGACATCGCTTGAGCTTAATTTTGACGGTCAAATGACATTCGTACGACCGTCAGAAAACACATAAATTGCTAAGGACACCCGAATTCGATTTTTTCTTCATGGGTGAAGGAGTTTTTTGGTCAAAAAACATATGGGAAGTGATTTTAAACAATTTTCGACCATGGGAAAGGATTTTTAGGGCAAATAAGCAAAAAACGAGCAACTTTGAGCTCCAAACGCTGGGAAAGATGGAAAAAAACGAAAGAGGCCCGTGGATTTGGAAATTTAGGGCATAAAACAAAGCCTGCATGTATTTTTCTTTCAAGTTGGGGCAAAATAATAAGTTTATGGGCCATTTAAAGCATTCAATCCGGATGGAGAAACTTGCAGACCACCAAACTTGAAGAAAAACGTTTTTTGAGCATGTAGAACAAAGGGGAAAGATGGGAAAATAATAGAGGATCAAAATGGACACCAACACAGTAGAAAGGGAAAATTATGAGCTTCTCATCAAAATAAATATCAGATCTTTGCATGCACTAGAAACCACTCAAATCAGCCCCTGAAATCCCAAACCCAGTCACTAGGGTTAGGGTAAAACTTGTAAATTATTTCAAGCGCTTAGAACCCTTCAAAATATTCAATACCATGCAGATTTTACCCTCAATAAAATGCGCCAATACCGTAGACGAATCGTCAAAGCTAGAGAGAAAATATCATGCATAAACACCTTCAACACAAGAGAGCAAAATGGAAATAACAATGGAGTCTTCAATAATCTTCAATAATGGATCCAAATAAGAGAGCAAAATGCAAGAACTAGGGCATACATCCCAATTCTCCAAGCATGGAGTGAAATCAATAATTCATCAACATACCCTCTAAGGAAATGCGACTTCCTTTTTATAGAACTAAGGGGTGGAATTTCCAATAAAGACCTACCTTTCCCTTTTGGAGGGAAAACATAAACTCTCATTAAAATATTTAATACTAAGACTATGTGCACTTTATTTATTTTTTTAATTAAATAAATAAAAGTAACTAACCAATGTGCACATTAAACTAACTAAAAAGACTCCCACTTGTAACACTAGGCATGCCAAGGGGTTACAATGCAAATGAAAAATTAATATTAACAATGTCTCGAAAAAGGGGACATTACATCTATCATACCTAGTGTTGTGTGCCATACACAAGTCACACAAACTTCTAACCTCTTCGCCAAATGTGGTCCCCACTCTTTACTGAAATTGCATCTCAAACAAAAGTAATATCCCATCTTGCTTCTTCATAGTGAATATCTCCATGAGCTCAACCAGTTTTTTGGAAGTAGAATGTTTCCTTTGCTCCTTCATTTTTGCTTCTAACCCATGCGCTGCTTGAACTTCTACTTGCAAAGTTTGTATCATTTTTTGTGCACGAATCAACAGTCTTATATCTTGCAGCATCATACTATTGTGTGGAAGGAACAATCTTAGCCTATGTACCCACCCCACTCCACGTTGTGATATTTACCTTTGGCTCCACTTTATTTTCCTTCACAACCTCCTTGTGCTTCCACCTTTTTCCTTGTTGAGCTAATTTCACCATTCCTGCAACTTTTTGCTCCTTGTCACTCTCTAATTGTTTTTACCAACTCCAAGTATTGTTCAACCTTGTGCCCTTCACCACAATATGTGCAAGTCAAAAACTTTGGCCATTCCCTCTAATAATGATCCATAGCTCCGCATTTGCAACAAGACCAATGATAACGACCTCCACTTCTACCACCTCCTCTACGGCCAACAATCTTCCACCATACTCCTAACCTTGTGGAGAATAAGTAGAACACCCTTGCCTTGTTTCTTGATTCCCAACATGACATCTCTTCAATGGCTCCACACTCGATAGTGTTGCACACATTAGTCTCACACACCTTGCACCAAGCAATCTTAACCCTCCTAGGGCGCTAAACAATGAGGCAATCGCACGTCTCATGATCCTCATATAAAACATCATAGCACAACTTCACCAACCAAATTTTGCGACAAATACAATCCCCCCTTGTATGCCCGATAACATTGCAATCAATACCATACTTCTCAAACTCGTGTGTTGTCTAAGTACTTGATGTTGCCAGTCGTTGCAAACTTGCAACTATGTCGCCATAGTAGAAATTTGTGCGTGAAGGAATAGGATAACCCCTGAATCAAAGCTCCCCACTACTTCCACGCAAAGTGTGTGATCCAAAACCTCACGTAGATCTTTGAAAGTCTTTATAGCTACAACATAAGAATCTTTGAAATCCTTAGAAACAAAAGTAGCAACCCTCCTACAAACCACTGTGCATGCTACAACAAATGAATCTCATATGAGATCTTGGACAAAGAAGTCTTAGAATGTGTGTCGTACACATGTCATTGTCTGATTTGGGTCAAATTTACGATACCAAGTGTGTCCCCTATCAAACAAATTTGTTGCAAATAAACTTGTTTTTTCCTTGGTGACAAAATGTGCTTTTGCATGCCTCACAATTTCACACTTGTGGACGTGATCAACACCATCCTCAATTCCATAGTACTCTGCTAATTTCATCATAACAAATCTATTGGTGCGGAACCAACAGAAGCTACATCTGCGACGGACTCACATTTCCTCCTCACGCAACAACCACCATTGTTGTTGATCACATACTTCCTATAATGATATTCTGATTCCTAGTGCCACCAAGACTCATTTTTTCTAGCGCACTATCCACCGATCTACATTATAACAATCTTTTACTTGACCCACACTTCTCCAATGTCTTACAAACCCTAATTGCTTTCAGAAATTCTCTTTCCTGAAAAGAGCAACATGCAAAGGCATCGATTTTGGTGATTTCAAGTCGAGCACTCCTTTAGATCATGTACTATATTCTCCATTCTCAATATTTCCCATCCATCCACATCAAATAGACTCGCATCACTCAAAGAGTCTTCATAGCTAGAGCATCTTCCAAAACTACATGGCTCTGTCGTGTGCCCCTCCCTTCCTCGTAGAGTTTCAACAGCACTCAAACAACTAAACCCCTCCCTTCTCTAGAAGTCCACAATAGCAATGTCAGCAGATGTGCCTTTCACGTTTCCACGCAGTTATTCCTCTTTTCCACAGAGTCCTTCATTCTTCAACAAACTCCACCATCACCTAGCCCTAATGCACCACAAATTTAGCCACCCATACCTAGGGTTTCAACACAAATTTTAACAAAACATCCACAAAAACCCATATCTGATCCGATTCAAATCCCCCAGCTACACAACAGCTTACATCAAATCCTTGCAGCCAATGTTGATGACAGAACCAAATGTTAACGCATTTTCGACCATATGTCAATGAATCTTGCACTGATTAGAAAACACATAACAAAAGACAAGAATCTACACTATACCAGCATATCAGCGAAGTTTGCGCTTGAAAGTCTCACCTGAGACACAGAGAGAAAACCAAGGGCCTCATTGTATGAGAGAATTGCAAATATCTAAAACGTGTACGTAGTACACATAAATATAAACACTCATCTACAAAGCATAAAGCATATTAAGACACTTAGATCATACAAATAACCATCTATATTACATATATGCAAGAAGAGATCAATATATATGAGATCCAGTGATAAAACAATGTCATGCACTACAAAATATAACATGATATAACGAGCAAGCTCATGTGTCATTACAAGACATCCAAACCCTAGAATGAAACTCTAAGTCTCCTTCCCCAAAACCTAGAATACATTAAGTGTCAAAGAGTATTCAAAACTCTTGAGTCTACTCAAAAAGTGTCATTTCTCAAAAGTACCAAAATGAGGGTAAACAGGGGTATTTATAGCATTTGGGGACAACGTAGACCTGCCAATTGTTGCACAAATATACTTGGACTCCATCATGGATTCCTCAAAGATGCATAGTTGTCCATTGGCTGGCATGCACTCAGTTTCCATAACCTTCCACTATGTTCCCTAGTCAACCAACACGATCCAGATTATCAATAGTCTTTCCAATTCCCATGTAGACTAATCCTGTATTTGACTAATCACATTGCGCAATGTGTCTCAAACCTATGTGCTCTGTGAATGGACCAAGTACATGTGCCTTTTCGGGGGTCAACACTTCTACAATCACAGTTGCACATTCGGAAAGGAGCAACAAAGATTGCATACAAGCAAGTTGTATTCATTTCTTTTGCCCATTTCAATTTTTCAAATTTATCATTGCACCACATTATTATCTACTGGAAAAGTAATCTCTTGTTATGTCTTCATTGTTTCCAGATACACTTGGTATATTACAAGGCATTGGAGCATCCACTTCAGCACTTTTGTTTCAACACCCACTTGGCTAAACACAAGTAAAACATATTTATCCCTTTGACCTAGTATTTCAAATTACTAGATCAAAAGGAGGGCATTCTATAGACACCCAAATTTAGTACAAGCCTTGTTTTAACAATGTTTTAAGAGTGACTTTGTACATATGGTCCATCAGTTCAGTTAGTGACATTGGCATATTTATCCTTGATTTTGAATCTCTTTTCTCCTCAATCAGCTCAAAGACTCCTCAATATTGGTCTATTTTACACTTAATTGCTATTTCTCGAGGATCCCTACTCTATATTGTCATTTTTTGTCATATCCTTTTATTTGTGGACATATTCATTAATCCTAGACGTTTTCATGAACAAAACTGACCACCTTTGACAGTTTTATAAATGATATCGTCCATAGGCCTACCAAAATGTCCTATGTTGGTGTTTAATCATTTTTTTGGATTGAGCTCCTTTGTATCAGTCTTGAGAGTCTTTTTTAATTTATTTTGAGTCAATTTGTGCGCTAATATGTCCCTAATTCAAAGTTGAGAATCCTATATAGAAAAAATCTCTTGAGGGCAATTTCATTAACAAGCAAGAGAAGAGACTTCTAGCATTTCAATTATTCAAATCTGCTTTGGGTTTTTAAATTTCAAATCTGAAGTATATTCCTAAGTTGCATGCTTGTACCAAAGGCAGGTAACCCGAATTATTTTTGAAATTCGGTGGACAACACACTAATGGTGGCATTTAATGTGTTATGGCAATACATTCATAATAAAATAGCTGAAATTGTAGAAGTAATGAACTGTATTGCAGAAATACAACTGTAATTGTAAAAGTAAAATAACTTTATTAAATATGTATACAAAGTGGACAAACTCTATAGGAGAGATGTATGCCAAATCTCTTTGCAATTGAGAATGGATGCAAGATGGGAAAAATCTGTAGGAGAGATGTATGCCTCACAATTATCTGCAAATGAAGATGTATACAAATGGGCAAACTCTGCATATGAGAGATGTATGCCTCCAAACTTGCAACTTGCAACTTGCAACTTATGTCTACAAAAACTTTCAACTTTCAAACTTTTGTCTTCATTCAAAACCATCTTATTTATAGTGAAACAATGTGGAAAATGAAAGGTTGTAGGAATAGTAAATGAAGAGTTCCAAATGGAAGCTGAAAGGTCATCAAATGAAGAGTTCTAAATGGAAGCAGAGAGGTCATCAAATTAAGTGTTCCAAATGGAATCCGGAAGGTCATCCTTCATGGAGATGACATTCATCCACGTTTGGGGTGAATTTTAATGGGAAAAAGAGGAATAAATCTGAAAAAAAAAACAATATAATATTATTTATTATTAAAGTGCTTCTTGTCATGATCATATCTCCTAGCCCGTTGACCCAATTGACAAACCGTCAGATCCATTGGAAAGATAATAGAGTAAACTTGAAAATAGAAGCTATGAAAATAGATCATGCTCTCAACATATATTTGCATCCCATAAATGATTTGAAGACCCTTTAAAATGCAAAATACCAAAGTTGTTAAAACCTATTAAGAATAGATTTTGGGACTTTCTCAAACTAGATTTTTTATAAATCCTTCTTTGAATGCTGACATGGTTAGTCTTGCTCCAAGAGATCATCTAGATCAGCGGGCCTAAGCAACACACATGTAATTGCATCTAACACTCATAGATTTTGGAAGAACTACATTCAGTTTGATCCCTCGTTGAGGCATTGGGACCTAGTGCAAAGGTGGTGATAAGCTCTATCCAACCCAATAGCTCCTAGGGCATTTTACTATGCCATGTTGCTCAAAGTTTTGCTAGGGTTACAAGAGAAGAGAAGGCATTACAGCAACTCACACGTGATCGTAAATATCTGAAACAAATTTCCGCTAAGTAGACAGACAATCGCACCCTAGAAAAATCAGAGCAAATTGACATAGCCAGGATGGTTTTTCCCTTTCAGGCACAAAAGTGACCTCCCTAGACACTTTCGTTGACGAAACAGACCACGGAGCCTGTTGGCAACGAAACCATCCAGATTCTGATGAAACTGTCCCAAACAGTTTTGATCAGCTAATTTTTTCTAAGAACCTACTATATGCTCCACAGACTTCTCTGATCTTTACACAATCTCTCATTACTCCAGGCAATGTGTATCAGCCAAGTAACTAATTTTTATATTGTCTTGCTTGTTGTAATCAATCAGTTCCTATCCAAGTGAATATAATGGCACTGATGTATTGTATATTTATGTATATTAGTTTGTGCTGAAGTATCACACTTAGTTCCAGCTTATTTTATGTATTTAGTGTAAAATAGTTAAAACAGTTATTATAATTTGCCTCTGATTGTATATCCAATCAGAATTATCCAAGTGAAAATAATTGGCACTGATTTATTGCATATTTATTTATGATAGTTTGGGCTGCATTATCACACTTAGTTCTAGCTTTTTTTGTCCATTTAGTGTAAAATAGTTAAAGTGGTTATTATAATTTGCTTCTGCTTGTAACAAAACTAAGTTCCAACAATTTAGTGTTGTTCCGCAGAATTCCTCACTATTTTCTGCCCTTCCTCTTGTTGCATTTGCTTTCATACAATCCACCTGGATTCAACGAATTTTCAGTAGGGAAGAGTTCATGTAAATCCTTAATGAAGACCTTAACTCCGACTCCATTTTTCCTATATGTTGGACACATGAGAAAAGATGGTAGAGAGCTTACCTTGGGACAAGTGAGGATTTAGATATTTCTACCTACAAGCAAGAAATTTGTGGATTTTTTCAAGATGAGATGCTTCGAAAACCTATCATATCACTCACCAATGTGCCTTCAATCGTCATTCAAGATTTTCTTGAATCATTCATGCTCTTAGGAGGTTCTCAAACAACTTTCCCTTATATGGACAAACACTAGCTTGAAGCATGCCAAGAGCTCCATTGCTCTCCCACATGATATGAACAGCTTTGAAACCTTCATGTTTGTAGGTAAGCATTATGGGGGTGATTTTTCTGGCTACATTAGACAAAATTTATTACTATCTTGGGGTATCAACCT
This sequence comes from Taxus chinensis, assembly GCA_019776745.2. Classification (NCBI taxonomy): domain Eukaryota; kingdom Viridiplantae; phylum Streptophyta; class Pinopsida; order Cupressales; family Taxaceae; genus Taxus; species Taxus chinensis. The sequence goes on along the minus strand of CM034147.1, from coordinate 913,427,382 downwards.
CTAGAATGATATTTTCAATGTTAATATCTTTAGCAATGTTTAAACCTAGCATTAATGTTATGGCCTTCACCATATTATCCCCGGCCACACCTAGGAAAGAATGATAATCTTGGATTAATTTCCCTTCATGATTCCTAATAAGGTCTACTTCTCCTGCAGGTCCCAGGTTCTTCGTGGTGGCCCGGTCAAAGTTTAGTGTATGGTAAATCTTTTGTGAGGGGACAAATTTGACTTCATCTTACTGTTACATCTTGGGATGACATATTTTTCAGGGTGAAGCCAAAGACTATGAAGAGCTTGACCCTTCATATTTGTAATAGGGGCTTGCCTTCCATCTATACCATGGTGGTGAACCTAAGTTTTTTAAAATTATATACAATTATTTTTCTAGGAAGATGTGGGTACCTTTGGATGAGCAGCAGTTAGCTAAAGCCAAATTTTCCATAAAGTAAACATTGGGATGATGTTATGGACTTTCTTTATGGAGTCTGATTCTGAACTCGAACTGGACTATTTGTTTAAGAAATAGGCTATATCATTTGGCGCTATCCAACTAAGCTCTAACCAGCTGGTGACTTTGGTCCATATTACTTGTGAGAATTCACATTGCAGGAAGAGGTGAATGATTTTTCTGATTCCTTTTTACAATTTGGAAAAATGCTTGGTCCGATCCATCATTTAAGGAGCATGCCATTTGGTCTAACATAAAAAGGGCAGACCTTTACATACAAGAAATACTTTGAATGGACTGACGACGAGAAAGAAGAAATTGAAGAAATAACCTCCCAGTTTCAAGACCTGATATTTCCAATGTCACTACATAATTCATCTCATGAAGCTAGTGAACACGACTGCCATCATGTCTCTAACTGACAGAACATGCAAATACCACAGAATTACTAATATGTCCAGTATAATGGCAGCCATATTACAGAACATGGACATTGTTCATGACAAAAAAGAAATCATTCTCATACACTGTACCAAAGAATGTTACGCAGAAAAAGATGACATAAGTAAAAACTAAAAAGTTCAACAGATGTCTAATCCAATCCTATAAATTGTAATAAATAATTTTATTAACATAACGAGGACACTGTTCAGGAAGAATTAGTTAGTGATGATTAGTTGCAGAAGACAAATTCATCCATTGTAAATTTTGAACATAGAGGCTCGATCTTACTATACGCGGTGGCAGGATTACAGTTTGCAGCTGGAAAATTCTCAGAAAATTTGAAAAAAATAATTAGAAATTACAGGATAAGATAGATACAGTTACAGTGAACCAACAGCTTCTGCCGGCCAGTGAGCCTAGGAAAGATTAGGGAAACACCTATAATCATTCAATGCTTGATTTTGAGAAAGAGAGGAAGAAAATCTGGAAAGGAACAGGAATATAAAGAAAGATTATCGTAAAGTAATTAATGATTTGGCCAAAGAAAATGAAAATTTGGTAAGGTAAGAGGGTGTAGCACAGCACCCTGAAGCCGATACACAAACAATTGCAAAAATTCAATCACTTGGATCTCCTCCACGGCAGAAAGTGGTCATAGCAGCAATTTCCTGAGTTTGAGCAACTGCCTGTCATGCAGGATGTGCCATTATATCATACAAATCAAGTATCAACTTCTTCCACCTTGTCATACTAATTCATTTTGTGTTTCAATTTCCTTCATTAATTTCGCATCATAATCTGACCATTTATTTGTGCTCATGGAGTAACTATGGATGTATATTTTCCTTCACTGTTTTGGACCCAAACTTCAAAGCATAGATAGAAAACATTGTTAGTCTCCTAAAGCTGATTAATGTTATAATGGAACATCCTTTTCCCTGCAAGGATCACAAAACCCACAAACTTACTAATGCATCTATTATAAGTGACTGAAACATTAAAATCTGATGTTCTACTTCTCATATGCATGTTTAAGAATGCACTAAAAATTATACAAAACTATACATCACAAGATAACGTAAAATAAGATATCCTAAACAGAGCACAAAAATATATAGACCCAAAAGAAAGTAGATTTGATTTTGTATTACTCAACAATATTACACAAGAAGAAATTGATTTGAATATTTGATATTACTCAACAATATTGATTTGAATATTTGATGTGTCCCTTTTTTTCCTGTTAGCTTCTACAGTTTGTAGAGATATGGGATTAGAATTGATGTTGATAAGGTTAGTCCTTCATTGTAAAGTTAAATTTTAAAGCCTTTATTGAGGGGAATCACAAGATTTATAGCATTTTTCAAATGATCAATTTAGGGTTTATCTTAGTCGACATTAAAGAATCAAATTCAGGAATACTGAAATATAAACATGAACTTGAGCACCAAAATCAATATGAATGTCTTAAGACTGATATCTAACATCCTAACTTACAAGAAACCTACCATAAACAATTACATAGATCATTGTTAAATTCATGTTTAGTTTTGTCCTGAACATGTTTGACAGTGATTTTCTCTTTTTTGGTTACTCAGGGTCCAGCATTGAGACTATGGGCCACCTTAATAGGGTGAGGTTGAACCTGGGTCAAATACTTGTGAATGTGCCCCTTTTATTTATTGTAAAAAAGGTACCCCCATTTCCATACTCCACAAACTCACCCATATTTCAATACTCAGAAATCTCCATGAAATGTCCTTTAGGTTATGGGCCACTTTTTACAGTGTGAGGATTTGAAGCTGGGTTTCTCTCTTATAAATGCACCCCTTTACCATTACACGACCCTTTTGACGTTTGACGATGATTTGTTATACTTGTGTATGTTTATTCATCTTTAAATTGATTTTGCAATCTACTTGTCAGTTTATCTAATGAATGGTAAAGAACAGAAGGAATGCAACCCCATATTTACCACTTTGAATCACTTCACAAGCCTCTGTTCAAGATTGATTGTAATAATTGCTCCATTGTCAACATTGGCGAATTCAATGGTTCTTTACATAAGATGAAAAGCCAACTAAAGACCTTCATATAATCAAAGACAAACCTCTAATACTTTAATAAATTAAAGTTTCGATACAAGAATATTTCAATATGCTGTTTTGAAACATTCTCTAAGATTACATGTAGGTTGCATTCAAGTGGTCAAGTAAATGGTAAAAACTAAAATGGCATACAATGACTACAGAAGTAAAAATGACTGATGCAGAGTACAATGAAATCTTTTATATAAGCCTTTATAAGGAGGCAAGCTGAAGTGAACTTATAAAAACATTGTCCTATAGAGCAAGTTTGAGGATTCAATGCCTTACGATAGATGGATAAAGCCAACAATATTCTTCTCAACAATGAAAGGTAGAAACTCCGATTTTTTATCCTGCAACCAAAATTTTTGAAGTAGAAACTGTTATCTACAATTAAGAAACCGAACAAACAGAAAAACTAGAACAAAAAAATTCTAATTGTATTGTTAATCTCTGCAATTACATGGTAGTCAAGGTTAAAAATGTCCGCCTATAAACTACGAACAAAACCAAACACTAGAAAGCAACCTCATGCTCACTAGTAAGTTGACGAAAGAGATGTGCATCATCCCATATTCTCTCCACAAGTATGAACCTCAACTGCCTTACTGCATAGACTCTATATCAAAACAAATGCATACAAGCACTTGGTCAACTGACACGATCTTTTCTCCTATGCTTTAATTTTTGAAAAGGAACTCATTATCCGCAATTAGGATAGATAACCAATGAGTAAGAAAGAAAATAGAACGATAATAATTAGTATATGGAGGCATGGTACAACTTGGAGCCGGTTCATGGCCAAAATGGTCATCCATTGGAATTTGGGACTTTCAACACGATATGGATCAGTTGCTTCTTTCTTGGACTTTTGACTCCAAAATCCAGTATTGTCTCCACCGTCTGGAAAGTTGTTCCTGCTGTCATCTGCCTGGATATCTGGAAGGAACGCAACAACAGAATATTCAGGGATGCTGATTTGGACTTGGAAAGAGTCCTCATTAGGCCGGAAATTGTTACTTCAAAGACATTCAACTCCAATTCTAATCCTGAAGCTCGTCCCTTGTAATGCCCCCTTCCGAGCTGAGCTGAAAGAAAAAGAGAAATAGCACCAACTCATATCAAAGCAAACTGAAATTCATAACAACAAGCTACGGCAGTCTGAAATCTTACAACAGCATGAGGGAAAATGCAATTATTCACCACCAATACCACGTTAAGGGTGTTGGAACTTTTACCCATGATGTTCTCAACAAGTGGCTTTTTTCACACATCAAAAACTTCATTATACTCGCCAATCTACAGCTGTCCAAGAAGAGTACTATTATTCCAAAACATGAACTTAGAACATCATACCATGGTTGTAGAATTGTATTTTCTCATTCAATCTTGGGATTGTGGTGGTTGGAAACCATCTTGTACCAGCAGCCAAAGCCTCACCAATATCCATGTATTCTCCTTGCTCTTACTTTCTCCCAAAACCGCCTTAAGGGTGTTGGCACTTTTACCCATGATGTTCTCAACAAGTGGCTTTTTTCGCACATCAAAAACTTCATTATACTTGCCAATCTACAGCTGTCCAAGAAGAGTACTGTTGTTCCAAAACATGAACTTGGAACATCATACCATGGTTGTAGAATTGTATTTTCTCATTCAATCTTACGATTGTGGTGGTTGGAAGCCATCTTGTACCGGCAGCCAAAGCCTCACCAATATCCATGTATGGTGTGTGCATCTTTCCCATGGCAAAACCTTCTTTCACAGCTGCAAAAGGTATAGGGACAAGGCTGGGAATGTGATAAACAGCCATCCAAAAATTGGGGTCAGCGACCTTCAAGAACCATGGGCTATAGTTCGTATTACCCATATTCATACATGCCATGCCATGTTGGTTTATAATATCTTGAACAGCAAGGTAATATTTGTTTTGCTTAACCTTAGTGGCTGAATTTATGAACTCACTACCTATCTTCAATGAAAGACTCCTTCCAAGAGCATGCTTATCAATTAGGAGCTGAAAAACTTCATGACATGACTGTGGTTCTGAAAATGAAATTGTAGGATTTACCTCATCATGCGCTGCCCATGGGACCTGCCTCCGATGAGAATTTTCCTCCATTCTTTTTGCCAAAATAAGAATTGTTGAGATACTCTCAACACCTCCCTCCTTGTGACCCACAATTTTCAACTAAAATGCATGCTTAACAGCTGATTTTTGAATTGTTCCACTGCGGTTTGCTCTGATCCCTTATACAACCCATTGTGGCTTCTTAGGACAATTTAGAACCCAAGGTTCTACCTTCATCCTCTTACCATTCTCAGAATGATGGCAAAATTGGAATAGTTCTTTACTGTCCTGAAAATCCATCTCATATGGTAATGGCTCAATCTTAGGAATGCTCAAAAGATTGATAGGGGCTTCTTCAAAAAGATCCTCTTTCCATTTGGTACCATTCATCTTCTCATCAATGTTAGAATAATACTCATGAGTCATGACAATCAAAACATTGTAAGAACATAGTGTGAGGGTGATGCAATAAATCAAATTGCTTATCATTCGTTGTTGATATGTAAATTCCAGCAAACTGAAAACCAACATGAGTATCTGATGAGGCCCCTTGTTTAAGGGCATGCCTCTCAACAAGGTCATCCTGAAACTAAACCCTATAAACCTCTTGCAGATCTGATTTTTCTTTCTTCGGTTCATGCCCCATGATTTCTTCCTTGACCTCTTGAGGTGTTGATGTATTTGTTACCTTTGTTGGTTCTTTTTCTTCTTTCAAAGGAAACTCCTTTGGGTTTGGCTCCTTGGCATATTCTTGTGGTCTAGGGTTTAACCCTAGCATCTACATCCATGCACCGGTTGTCCCCTTGTTGGAACCATCAAATGTGGAGAATGTCACTTTCCCCGAGGCATGTTGAAGATCCCTTTGTGGTGCTTGAGTTCTAGGCTTGGGCCTTGATCTACCCTTGCTTACTCCTATGAACTCCGCAAGTGAAATAGCATCACGAATCTCTTTTGGAAGAGCCCTATATTCCTCATAGTTGGCCGCAATGTTGTGACCCACTGATTGTCGAGTTTCAACCTCCGAAATGACTTCTTTCTTTGGTAAGAACTTAGGTCGCCAATCCATGTTTTCTCTCCTAAGTTTTGTTTCACTCATGAGTCCATTGTAGATTTGCCTCAAATGTTAGCTTTCGACCCTGTAAGTTGAGAAGATCAATGCTCTGATACCACTATAATGCCCCTATCTGGACTAAGCTGAAAGAAAAAGAGAAATACCACCAACCCAAATCAAAGTAAACTGAAATTTATAACAGCAACCTACAACAGTCTAAAATCGTATGACACCAAGAGGGAAATTGCAATTATTCACCACCAATACCACGTTTACACCATCCAAAGCATGTAGGAAATTATTATTATTATTTTCGAGCAAGTACCAAATAAGAACTGAATTTTTAGAGCCCTAGTTGAAGAATAATAATTAATTTTGCAACAGCAATGACCCACTTACAAAAAAGGCCAAAAATAATGATTCAAAGGCCTAAATACAATTCCGGAAAGTACAATCAGCCTCCAATAATATGAATAATCGAAATATAGAAGAAAAGTGAGTTGTCGTGCCCTAGAAACCAAAGAACTCCCCCCAAGTAGGGGTCGCTAACCTAAGAGAGGGTCTGAAACTGGCCAAACAACTCATCCGAAACCCTTGCAAGTTGAAACACAGACTTGTGTGGCTATCCCACACTCAAAACCATGCAAACCCGATCTTCCCTAGCTGCAAATGATGCCCTAGCACTGATAAATCTGTCTTGAGCCACTGTAAATCTGATTGTAGCACAAGTGTGACCTTTGTATCAGATCACCAATGAAGATATAAGGATTTTTGTCCTCAAATCTAAGTGTTATTGAGGGATTTCGTCCTCAGTAGACCTCCATGGAGGGTTTCCGTCCTCAATGGATGAGAGAGAAAGCAAAGCATGCTCCAACTCTTCAAAGAAAACCAAATCATATGCAAAAACTCCTCCCTCCACCCCAAGCAACCCCTTTAAATACTTGAGAGTGGTGCCAAACACCCAAAAGGAACCCAAGGAGACAAACCTCCTTTTTGGGATGTTATGATTCACCTTTAACTCCGTTACCTTCTTTATTTGAAGTCGGTGTTTGCACTTTTTCACCTCTTTCTTTTCACTTCCTCAAAGCTAGTTAAAATTTTAAATTAATAATAATCCTAAGTACGTAAAATAACTATTTTTGCACCTTTTGAAATTATTATTTTATAATTATTATTTTCTTTTTATTTTTAAAAAGAAAAACTTGAAAAAGGGAACATTACATTCCTCCTAATTGGACTGCCTAGCTCCAGATCTTTCAATCTTAATTTTTGACATGGCAGCCAGGGGTAAACCTAGATATGCGAGAGGAGAAGATGATATTAGCGATCATAATGGCAAAATTATCACTCTATGCTATTGACATAAAGATGTCAACAAATAATAATGCCAAGGAAGAGAATTCAGATTCTGGTCTTAAAACAATTAAAATGGCTATTGAAAAGGACATTAGGAATATTGAAGTTGAAGACGACTCAATAATAGTCATTAGACATGTCCAAAAAACCATCCATTAATTGCTGGAAGTTAAGTTTTTTTAATACATCTCGTGTTATGAAAATGAACAGGAAGTTTTCCTCAATCAAGCAGAAGATTTACATGGAAAATTTATCCTATACAATAGAGATGTTATTTTCCTATAAAGGAAGCACAAGTGCATGTTGACTTAGAATTAGAAGACATATTTGATCAATGTCTACAAAGGAAAGCAAAAAAAATTATCTAGTATTTGTCGTTCCGTGTTAGCCGCACACTCTTACCGCCAGAGATGTTGGTCTCTGCGAGAAGAAGGGGCACGCACATGAGAACCTGCGCAAGCCCGAGCAAAAATAGGCAAGGTTCCGTGCAAACAGGCGGGATGATGCCTCTCTTGAAAGGAGGGTGTGCGCATGGGGAATGCGATTGTGAAATGGACTACGCCCACAAGGATCTCCCCAAGGTTCTGTTTCACCAGGTCTTATTGACCACAAAATTTTGCTAGTAATAGCTCAAGGTGGTTGGTGGTTGTATGATTTTAAGAGGGCATTTGTTGGTTCATTTGTGGGTTCTAGAGTGAGTGCATGTGAGAGTACGCAGTGGGAAAACAATGGGATTCAATCTCAAAAGGTCAAGTGTGGGGTGTGTGCGAGGCTATTAGGTCATTCGTTCATTGTGTGCGGTAGTTCACATGCAAGAGATAGTGCGCAATGAGTATCACCTGCAATCACAAAGAGTTAGCAATATAAATTGATTGAAAGCTTTAGCCCTTGATTAACTTAATCTAACAGTGGCATAAAAAAAGGTGCAAAAGAGAGAAGGGTAGGGCAACAAGAGAAATGAATCCGATGGCGCGGAAAAAGACCCCTTTTTGGTTGGTGAAGATAGATCCAAATAACCACATGCTAAGACCAGCATTCGCTTGATCAAGACATGACAAGGTGCAAGAGTCAGAGGAATCTGTTGCAGAGAAAAGAGCAACACAACGTCGTTGGATGTGTAGGAAGCAAACATCAACTCCAAGCAACAATCGAATGATATATCTATTGATAAACAAATGAGATCTACTTCAACCAGATAGAAAGAGTGCAAACAAACATCAAACTCAAGACGAAACACAAAGTAGAAACAAGAGAGCTAAGGAAAATGCATTAAAAAAGTTCTGAAACTTCTTTCTACACGAATCCGACCATAACAAAGCCTTTTAGTTGGGTATTCATAAACAAACCCACAGCTTACTCGGGAACAGTTATAATTGTTACAAATTTACAATAAATGGCCACGGCCAACTATGCAGATTTGACAAATTGAATGCACGGTTGCTACATAATCTAGTCAAATCAAATGCTCCCTAGGTGATACAAAAGGAAATCATATTCGAACTTCAGTCTGGTTCAAGTAGCATTCAATGCTCTGCAACATGCAGGGGAAGCTTGAAGCACAAGTCAATCTCCATTAAATAAATACAACACTTGTTTTCTAACATGGTATGTCTAATGGGATCATCTCCAACCTCTTTTGTTTTTTGTTTTTTTTTTAAAACCACCACATTTATATTAATATAAGTATAAAGTACAAATTACAATGCCAAGCAATTTTACTCATACTCGAGGAAATATCCTTAGATTTCCAATAACAAATAAGAGGAGAAATAGCAAATTTGCAATTTATCCATCATGCGATTTCAAACAAAAGATTTGCTCAATCTGTTGTCGTTTCTCTGGGGACCAAGTCCAAGGTACAGGGCTAAAGTTGATCAGATTAGAATGATCTAACGCCCAATTTGCCAAAGCGTCTGCCATCTTGTTTTGACCCCTATGCACATGATGCTATGTGATTGTTTGAAATTGTCTGGCTATGACATTAATATCTCCAACCTCTTTTGATGATAAAGTGGACGAGATCCAATTACCTAACAAAGATGTCAGTTATGAGCACTGTTGTGTTAGAAACAACGGATTTTGTTGACTTTCCCAAAGTGTTTTGTCATTTAGTGGCGAGGCATTTGTTTGGCTTTTGTGCACTATACGTGTTGGGATTTCTAACCTTTTGTGCACTCATCTAAGAACCTTCTATGATGATGCCTTCAATTCCTATAAGGCACAAGAAGAGCGCAAAGCTAGTATTGCAATAGGAAAGCACACAATTAAAACATTGTTATACTGCATGCACAATACACGCACTCATTAGCACACGCTTCCTTTTATACTTCAAACACAAATGATGCAAACACAATACACAAATGATGCAAACTCTTGATAGTTCATAATCTGCATAGTACAACTGATTGTGCATCAAACTATGCGCATTGTCTCCCTTAAAAGAATCTCTAACACTTCCTTTGACAATCTTTGATGTATCACGAATGCGTGCATAATACCTGCCCAAGGTGAAGCTTGAGAAAACCAAGTGTTACGTGTTAGATTTGCCCATGTGGGCTATAATTCATTCAATTATACAACTGTGGTGAATGATTGCAAAGTTTGGAGATTGAACACAATGTATGGTGAGTTGCTTGGCGAGTTTAAGGCATCACGAAGAATTGGGAGACCGCGGGACTCATGTTGTGTCTGCACAATGGAGTGCGAAGCTAGTTTGAAGCGAGAGGCTTGCGCAATGTTGCGGTACTCAAGAAAACAAGGACCAAGCATATGGCGGTGCAGGATATAGCGCAAGGCTATTGCGCAGTCCGCAGATTTAAGGTGATGGTGTGTGGCGCTTGAGCTATTGCACAACGGGGATTGAAGGTAAAATGTGCAATGTGCCATGGATGCGGAAGGGACGTGTCGAAAGACACCAAGGGGTGCACGCATAGATGGTGCATGAAGCAAGAAGGCTAAGAAATAACGTGCAGGCAAATGGATGTTGCAAAAGGCTATTGCATAAAGCTCTTTAGGAGTGTGCGCAATATGGGAAGTCAATTGCGCACTCATAAAAGAGATAAGTGAGGTTGAGTGCAATGTGAAGTGTAATGGGCTTGGCAAAATAGGATCCAAGTAACAATGCAAAGGGATACAAGAAAAGAAAGAGGAACTATGCAAATGGTAGAAATTTGAAATGTGCAAGCAGTCTAATCTTTCAGGGAAAGACCCAGGGGTTCCATGATTTCTTGAAGGGAAATTAGGGACGTGTTGTTTAGACACAACAACAAATGGTGACTCAGCTGGAAAATGCTCCTAAGCATTTTATAATTGTGAGACAGTTAGAACCCAGAATTTGCGGTTCACATTAGAAACAAACACAAGTACCATGCTCAGAAAACTTTAAATTTTTCAAATTAAAAGTAGAATCAAAAGCTTTAATGCTATCGCACAACATACTAAGCTCTTATGCTTACAGAGAGTCAAGTGCTTGCGTGTGAAGTTCATTTGCCTTGACTTTGGGCTTTCTAATCCCGCACAAAGAGATCACTTAGCTTGTTTGTTGACAAGGTTTTATTTATTTTTTTTGTATCTTTTTTATATTATGATGGAGATAGATGGGGGGGCATTGCTCTGCTGCCAACCCAGGCGTCTATAGCCCTGATAGAGATACCCTTGATTCCAATCATGGCCTTGCTCCACCACTAGTCAGACGTCTATGGCCACGCTGGAGATTACCAAAAACACCCTAAGTTTGAGAAATCTTTTGAAACACTTTAATTTGAGTGATATCTCTTTTCTTATTTTCTGTGCACGTGGGTCGAGCACCAAGATAGCCAAGTTAGAGGATGGGTCAAGCAAGTTGAAGCGTGGATGATTTCCTCTTGTGCTTTCTCATGCTCCCAGAAGACAATTTGTGCGTTGATAAAGTGCGGATGACTCTCCTTCAAAATAAAAATTGTTTTTAAATCTGCAAGACAACTCCAAAACAAAGATTCCGCTTTTATTTCGAAAAAGAAAAATAATTGGGCGCAAGTATTCATATTCATCCTAAGGCTTACCAAATCTTCTGAAATTCAAACAGTCTTATAATAAAAATGGTGTTTTACCATTGCGCACATGGAAACATATCCGTTACTTCATTTACAAATTAAACAATTGGACATAGGGGAAATTTGGAAACCAATGGTTAGGCGCAAGCAAAAAAAAGCAAGGATGAAGATTGAGCACAGCAATTTCATTTTTATTGAACACAATGACTAAAAAAAGAAAACTACAAAAGCAAGGAAAAAAAACAGACTACACTAATGAAAGCAAATCTAACTAGCCTAAACTAACCAATATATACAGTTGGGGCTGGGAGGGTGGACCCAAAAAGTTTTGAGTGAAGCAAATTTCACTCAACGGTAGCAGGAAGCTCCTCCCAATTTTTGTTATGAGGTGTGTGGGAACATCTTTGAATTCTTGACATAATAAATCAATTAAAATTTTAAACTAAAAAGCGCCTAACATGTACATGACTATTACCTTAGATTACAAGAATGGATGATAGTATACATGAGGGGGGCAAATTGCTACCTCAAAGTCAACCCAAGTGAAGGCGTACAAGTCCTTTACCCCAAATGACTGCATTGAGCACATCAAGAGGCGCAAGAGTCTCCAGTAGAGCTGATTCATCATGGCACACCGAAGATTCTACAACACTCCTCAATTGCAAGATCTTCTTGCATCCTTTCTATTTCCTTGAGGTTCTCTTCCTCTTCAAGGGTCTCTGTCTCAATTTCCTCGATTCCTCTGGGAAGAGCGCTTTTCACTGAATCTAGCTCATGGCTCGGGAAACTCAATGGCGTCATGGTCGGAGGTTCTCCTTAGATGTCTTCTCATTGGTGGTAAAGTTCTTCGAGTAGCATGCACTCAACATTGCACAAAGCGAAGATATTAACTCTTCAAAAGTGCTTTCTGCGTGCACTTCACCATTCGGCCAAGGCCAACTCTAAGATCTCAACACCTCCAAGAAGGGCATCAACGCTCATTTTGCGCACTAGTTCATCTACATTATCGGTAAGTGTGAGACTCGCGTCATTCGTCTTGTCCAAATTATTGCCCTCACTTTGCACACAAGGGTAGTCTTGAAGTGACTCATTCACGACTTCATAATTTGCAATGAGGGATTGCACGTCATGTTGCATGGGTTCATAGCGTGTGGCTTCCACTATCTCATCCTGTGCCTCTTCTTCTTTGTGTGCATATTCTTCTTCTCGCACCTCCTCTTCTTCTCCTATGCAAACAATTTCATTGTCAAAAAACAAAATCAGAAGAGTTATCAAAGTACAACAAATATTAGAATGAATAATATTATCGTTATGAACAATAAAAGTGTTATCATGTGTGGCAATTGAAGCTCAGTTTTTCTCCACGTTCTCAACATAAGCAACCTGAATGGGGCAATTGCGTGGGAGAAAAAACTTGGTTGTAGGTCGGATAGACAGGGCTAGGGAAGGAATTGGAAGGGGTGCATTGCGCAAAAGTAGGGTTAGCCACTGAAATGGGATAATAAGCACCCGACTGCACAAGTGGAGGGATAGATTGGAAAAGGTAATGTTGTTCCACTAAGACAGCCTCATGGACAACTGCAGATAGAGAGGCAAGGACCAAGGGTCCCGCCTAATAAACATGGAAAAGCGAGGGTCTAGCATGCGCAAGTATATTTGTATAGTGACAAGCTTGATGATGGCAAAGGGATCCCTCAACCTCTTGTACAATTGGGCAAAATGGGTGTTGAAAATGCCCATTGGTTCTGTTGTTCCTTTATGAGCATATGTAAAATGGAAGTATGAGTCTACAAGATCTATGCTTTCAGTAATACATCCAAGGAAAGCAACCTCAAACAATACCCCAAGATGTGATTGACCAATGCGGCTACCAGAGGTACCACTAGTAGGTCGTTTCACCTAAGGAACTAGGAAACGAGCGGCATGCAACGCCTTCATGGATTACAGTGTTTCTGCGAAGGACCTCTTTGAAGGTCGTGACATGTTTCTCAGCGGTTATGGCTCCTTTGTGCTCATACTTTGGAGACCAGTTACATATGTCCTCGGATATGTCATGTTGGACTCGTGGGATAGCTATTGGGTCATGGACTTTGCCCAACCAATCCATAGACATGATGGGCAGATTTTTGAAAGGCATGCAGTAAAAAATCTGAAAATTGCGCCCCTGCTAGGATGTTTTCTGCATAGCGAGCAAGGATGTGCTATGTCACACTAGAACGAACGGTGCCCTCCTAGTGCCAATTATATTGTTGCGTGTTAGTCGCACAATTCTAGCACTAAAGATGGTGGTCTTCGCAGGAAGTAGAGGCACCGCGCGCAAGCACGAGCAACAATAGGCAAGGCTTCAAGCAAACGGGCAGGACAATGCCTCTCTTGAAAGGAGGGCATGTGTGCATGGAATGTGATTACATAGTGTAATGTTAGCGTGAGGATATCCCTAAGGTTTTGCTTCACCGGGTCTTGGTGGCCATAAGATTTGTTGAGAATAGCTCAAGGGAGTTGATGGTTGTATGATTTTATGAGGGCGTTTGTTGGTTTGTTCGTAAGTTCTAGAGTGAGTGCGCGAGGAGTGAACAATGGAAAAACAATGGGATAAAACCTTTAAGGGTTAAGTGTGGGTGCACATGAGGCAGCTGGGTCATTCATTCATTATGCGCAATAGTTCACATGCGAAAGATAGTGCACAATAAGTATCACCTACAATCACAAAGAGTCAGCAATATAAATTGATTGCAAGCTTTAGTCCTAGATTAACCTACTCTAACAATGGCATAAAAAAGTACAAAAGAGAGAAGGGTAGGGCAGAAAGAGAAATGAATCTAATGGCGAGGCAGAGACCCCTTTCCGGTTGGTGAAGACAGATCAAGAAAACCATACTCACTCTCAAACCAACATTCACTTGATCAAGACATGAGCAGGCACAAGAGTCTGAGGAATCGGTTGCGGAGAAAAGAGGAACACAACGTCATACGACGAGTAGGAAGCAAACATCAATTTCCAACAACTATCGCATGATATGTCTATTGATAAATAAATGAGATCTATTTCAACCAGATAGAAAGAGTGCACACAGACATCAAACTTAGGACGAGGCACAAAGTAGAAACAAGAGAACTAAGGCAAAAAATACTTCAAAACATTAAGAAACTTCTTTCTACAAGGATCCAACCATAACAAATCCTTTTAGTTGGGTATTTATAGGCAAACCCACAACTGACTTGGGCACATATACAATTGTTACAATAAATGGTTGCGACTAACTACACAATGCAGACTTGACAAATTGATGCATGGTACCTACATAATCTAGTTAAATTGAATGCTCCCCAGGTGATCTAGAAGGAACCAGATTTGAACTTCAGTCTAGTTCAGGCAACTTTCAATGCTTTGTGGTGTGCAGAAACTTGAAGCACGAGTCAATCTTCATTAAATAGTGTAATGTCCCCTTTTCCAAGCTAGTCACTATGGAAGACCTTATGCCCATTCCTCTTCCTGTGGGCATCAAGGAGGAGCAAAGGAGGGAACTTACCATGGTTGTAAGTGATGTACCTTCATAATTAATTATTTTATTTACTAATCATGGCATTGGAATGGTTCGACTAGGGGGAAGAAGACTTGTCAAACAAAGCAAGAAGAATTCCTATTTCTTCATTATGAGGTCGGTCTTCTTAAGTGAAGATTAAAAAGTGCATTAGGAGGTCGGCCATAAGGATTGGGCCTCTAATTCATCATTGGCGCCAAAGAAGGGGTACTTAAGGAGGATTGAATGGAGGAGTATTATCATCTTTCATCTATTTTGACATTTACTTGGAGTTGGAGCTAGTGTAGCTACTCTTCTTGCCATTGAAGGACGAAAACCCTTACTTGGTCACCTATTGAGGACAAAACCCTTCAATAGGATCACACTTGGGGACGAAAACCCTCATTTGTGCATTGGTGGCTTCATACGGAGGTCACAAGTGAGCTTTAAGGAGGATTTCATATTTATTTCTTCCCTTCTAACCCTAGGCGACTTGCTTGGGTGAAGGGTTTGATATCATCTAAGGAACTTTAGAACAATTTGAGTTGATATTATTATTCTTCATATTTTATATAGCTGGAATCTACATTTTGGTGATTTTTGAGAGGTTTATGAGCTATTTTTAGCCCTTGTTTGTGGCTGCCCTGTTGTCGTCATAAAATTAATTGCAGTTGGGTGTAATCTCTTATTTCCTCTATTATTTTGATGTAATTTGGATGGATAAATGTTGTCCGTGCTTGAAATAATTATTTAGAAGCATTTTCAGTTGTTATTGCATGGTTGTATGATAATTTGAAGTGCCTATACAGTTCGTTTCCCTAAAGGACTGATTATTGATTGCTCAAATAGGGTTAAAGTGTGTTTCTAATCATTTTCAAATTGATGCTTGTTGGTTGAATGGTGTATTTTCATATTTGATTCATTTGGGGTTGTGGCCAAACCCTTATTTTCAGTTTTAGCCCTAGAAAGGGGACATTACAGTGGTATCAGAGTTTCAGTCTTCCCAAGTTGAGGGTTTCCTTGCAAGAAGATAAATGGCGGATAGAATTATTGGTGATGCTAGATTCGAAAGGCTTGCCCTAGGGCAAGAAATATTGGCTAATAAAATGACTCAGCTGATCCCATACCCTGCAAGATCCAAATGGTGGAAGGAGCTCTTCAAAGGAATTCAATAATACTCAGTCATCCAAAGTGGACAACATTGCTACATGGTATGAGGAGTATAGGGCTCTTCTGGAGAAGATTCGTGATGCCATGTCATTTGCTGAGTTCATGGGAGTAAGCAAGGGAAAATCAAGGCCCAAGCCTAGGTCACGAGCTACACAAGAGGAAAAATTAGGGCCGCACGTAAAGGAGGAATCCACCGTGCAAGTTGAAGAGGGAGAAATCAAGGATCTTGAGCCAAAAAAGCAAGAAGAACAACCAAAGTTGTTGAGCCTTTAGAGGGAACAACCCATGGGAGCCCTAGAAGCCCCCATCAGCATTGCCAAAGTAGAGCTCTTGACTGAGTTTCAGAAGAGTAGTGTGACGACATCAAAGTTTGATGAAAGTTTGAAGCATGAGCCTAGGGAAATCATGGAGCATGTGTCCCAAGGTAAAAGTTCTTTAATATTTCATTGGTTTCTAATGGGTGTTTGTGGCTAAATGTTGAAAAGAAATCAGATTTGCATAAGGGTAAAGAGGATGACATTAAAAAAAGGGTATGTCCATGAAGGAAGGGCACTTCCGGTTCCTCATGATTACTTTCAACTTGCTGAGAAATTTCCGAATAGCAGTCAATGATGGGAAAATTGAGGGATTTTATCACCTTGGAGTGAGTTCCAGAGATGTTCCAAACAATCACCATCAAAAAAATGGTGGGATACTTGTTGGCAGCCAAAGTTATGATGACAAAAAATCACATTTTACCTCCTCTTATGTCGCTACCATACTTGTGTGATTATGGGCAGCTGCTTCTTAAAAAAGACCACATGTCATGTTTGATGCCTTGTAATATAATTGGTAATGATGTGAAGAACTTGTTGCGTAACATATGGCACATAGATCTTTTCATGCAAGATTATGTGAGCATAAAATTTTGGGTTCCGGTTGACCGTTTGAGTTATAAGAAAGAGGAAGTCCTTGTTGAATTCAATATTGTAACTCCATGCATATGGTTAGAAAGAAATTTGATGGAGGATTATTTTGAACTTATTATGTATCCTAACAAAGTTGTTAAGTATTTACTCCTAAAGTGTCCCTTGAAACCATGTTCTACCCTCCATGGACAAGGAGTCGCGGTTTTGATTGATAATGGAGCTACTTACAATTTCATTTATGAGAGCTTGAGGGCAGAGGTAGATTTGAAGGTGGAAGACTTCAAAGGCTTCATGGTCAATGGTAGCAGTTGGCTACTCCATGCCATGCACAAGGAGGTGTCCCCAACTCCTTTTCACATTGGGAAACCATGAGGTATGTGATGATTTTAATATGATTAGCATAATTGATATAAATCTTGTGTTTGGGGTTCAATGGTAACATTCATTGGGAGAGCTCACTCTTAACTACCAAAGTGTGGAGTTAACCTACATGGATAAGGGAAAGAAAGTAATACTTGAAGGTATGATTCTGGAAACCACTCAAATCAAGCATTTGGTAGAAGGTATTTTGTCAAAAGAATCATATCTTTGCTCGATATAATGTAAGAGTGGCGCAACATAAACATGGTAGAGTTGCTTCATGGTTGGGTATCCATGCAAAAGGTCGCCGAAAAAGTATGTGGGTGGTTAGTGGTGACGAGCGGAGTGTACTTCGGAGAACTACAACTCAGAATTTCAGACTTAGTGTTGTTGTCATTAATCAAATCAACCACCACAAGGTCTCATTGGTATACATACAAGTTGGTAAGCAAGTAATGTTAGTCAAAGGATCGAGCATTTTTTTGATTGATGAATGATTGGAGAAAACTTTCAGCCCTTAGAGAGGTGTTTTCATTTATTGCAATGATCAAATTTCCTAATTTTCCAAAGAGGTTTCAATTTTGTAGTTTTTCCATTTTTAAATTGTTGGTTCTGATAAAATCAGATTATGAGTTGTTTTCAGACTTAAACAACTACGAGAGTGATCATTTTGAAGACATTAAATCATTGGAAAATAGTGGTAAATGGTTTCAACTGAAGAAGACAAGTATTTCAGCCAACATAGCTCCAAATTGAGTGAAAAATCAGGTGATTCATGACTGTCATACTTCGTTTCCAGCCCTCATATCATCGATAGAGTGAAAATGTTTGAAGAGATGTCATGCTTACAGCTGATGTACTTTTTTTTCATCTGTTGCTCAAAAATTTTCCAACCACTTTTTTACTTATAAGACACATGGAAGAGAGCTTCCAATCATATGGTTGAAGAAATTCCAAGATACTACTAACATTGGCATATTTGTGGTTGATTTAAGGTGGTTTCCAACCACCTACATTCTGATTTTTGAGAGAAAAATACAAACTTATAGCTGCTTTTTAGACAACATTACCGGAGTTTTGGGAATCATCATTTGCATGGAAATTATGAGATGGTGGCAAGCAAAGGAAGGGAGCTAGCTATCATGTCCCTAAGGCATGATGAAGAAATTATAAAAGTGTTGTTAAACACTCTTGTTTTCTTTGATATGTTTGTTTCATGTGCAAGAACATCAAAGAAGGAGCAGTTGAGATTCATTTGGGATCTAGGCACGTGGATTTGCTTGAGAACAAGCTAATTTGGGAAGGGAGGACTGTAATATCCCCTTTTCCAAGCTAGGCACTATGGAAGACCTTATGCCCGTTCCTCTTCTTGTGGGAGTCAAGGAAGGAGAAAAGGAGGGGAACTTGCCATGGTTGTAAGTGATGTACCTTCATATTTACTTATTTTATTTATTAATTATGGCATTGGAATGGTTTGACTAGGGAGAAGAAGACTTGTCAAACAAAGCAAAGAGAATTCCTATTTCTTCATTATGAGGTTGGTCTTCTAAAGTGAAGATTAAAAAGTGCATTAGGAGATCGACCATAAGGATTGGGCCTCTAATTCATCATTGGCGCCAAAGAAGGGGTACTTAAGGAGGATCAAATGGAGTAGTATTATCATCTTTCATCTATTTTGACATTTACTTGGAGTTGGATCTAGTGTAGCTACTCTTCTTGCCATTGAATGACGAAAACCCTTCCTTGGTCACCTGTTGAGCACGAAACCCTTCAATAGGATCACACTTGGGGGCAAAAAACCCTAATTTGTGCATTGGTTGGTTCATACAGAGGTCACAAGTGAGCTTTAAGGAGGATTTCATATTTATTTCCTTCTAACCCTAGGCGACTTGCTTGGGTTGAGGGAATGATATCATCTAGGGGAATTTTGGACAATTTGAGTTGATATTATTGTTCTCCATATTCTATAAGGTTAGAATCTACCTTTTTATGATTTTTGGAGAGGTTTATGAGTTATTTTTATCCCTTGTTTACGGCTGCCATGTTGCAGTCATAAAATTAATTGCAGTTGGGTGTAATCTCTTATTTCCTCTATTATTTTGATGTAATTTGGATGGATAAATGTTTCCGATCATATATCTTATATTGGATGTATATAGCCGACTTGTGGCTATCATAACTTCTTATCATTATGTATCTCTTTCATATATGTTATATTTTCATTAGTGGGTCGGCCTTGGTGTTGGCCATAGCATAGGAATAGTATATATAGAGGTTAGTAGGTAGTAGTTTATCATCATTGGAGCATTTGAGTATTATTGTATGGTTTGGAGGTTGCCCCCTCGAAGTGGCGAAGCTATTCTAATTGCATATTGAGATCATTATTCTGGAATATTGTGTTATTTGGTGTTATATTTCTGCTCATGATCTGAATTATACAAGTAATTTCATTACAAGTGGTATCAGAGCTTGAACTCGGCCAACACTGCGTCAAACCCTAATTTTGAAGGTTCATCCATATCTCAACATCGGTAGTGAATTTTTCTGCAAATTTTTCTGTGGTGTGGTGAAATCAGTCAAGTAAGCTTCCCTCAAAATTTTAATAATTTTTGACTTGTTTTGCAAAAGTTATAGCGGTTTTATGTTTTTTCATAATTCGGCTACATAGGGTGCAATTTGTGGAATTTTTCAAAGTTATTTACATTTCCAGAAAGAAGATTAAAAATTAGTTTGAGTTCGTTCTTTGAGTTTTATAAAATTTGGCCGAATTCCTATTGAAATCTGAAACCCTAAATTTCGACCTTGATCCTTAAATCTTACCATTTTGGGGCATCATGGCTGGGCCTTCGACAAGAGGCAAAAAGAATCCCATCACTCCGGGTAAAACCCCTGATAAGGATGAGATAATAGTTGAGGAGTTAGAGTCAGAAGGGGTATCTACAGAGTCCTCAGGGTTAGGGTTTACTTCAACTGACCATAAGGTCAGCTATCTTGAGTTAGAGTTGCGAAACCTCGAAGGTAGAGTGGCCAGCAAAGAAGATGTAGAAAATATTGGACAACGATTGGAGGATTTCATTCAACAATTTAGCTACAATATCATGGGTCATCATATCATTCCTAATGAGCCACAACTCAATCATACTCATATTAACCATGGTGGATCTTTAGGTCAAAGTAATAAACAAACTAGCCAGGGTGGATCTGCAAACATGACCAATCCAAATACAAACACTCTACAAGCCCGTAACATGCTTCCAAAAGTGGAAATGCGTAAGTTTGATGGAAAGGATCCACTCAATTGGATTAACCAGATGGAGAATTTCTTTGATCTTCATCAGATTCCATTGGGACAAAAGGTTACCATGGCATCGTTGTATCTTGAACCTGACCAATTCATTTGGTATCGATGGTTATGTGCTCAAAGGAAAAAGAGTGGCCTCAATGTTACATGGACAGTATTCACCGAAGAGTTGCAATTGCACTATAGTTCTAGTGTGTCAGAGAATTATTTCAGCCAATTAGCAAAGCTCAGACAAACAGGAACAGTCAAAGATTACATCCATCAATTCCAAAACCTTTCCTTATGGGTGGAAAATATTCCTGAAGATAATTTGAATGACTTATTTCTTGGGGGTCTTAAAGAACAAATTGAGACTGAGGTGCGTATGTTTAATCCTCATAAGGTTTCAGACTCTATGATCATGGCACGTAGGGCAGAGGAAAAATTTCTTTCAAGTCGGAAACAAACTGTCAGTACTATCAGAGATCGTAGCACCCTTCCACCATCATTCCCTCGGCCAGTGAGACTGACACCTCAACAAATTGAAGAAAAGAGAGCCAAAGGGTTATGTTTTAATTGTGACAACAAATTTGGACCAGGACATAAGTGTGCGGAAAAGAAGTTGTTCTACATTGAGGGACCTACTGAAGAAGAAGAAAATGAAGAAGACGAAGAGGTAGAGCCAGAGGAGGAATTAGGAGATCCCCAACCAACAATATCATGCCATGCAATTTCTGGTATTAGCACTCCCCAAACTCTCAAAGTAGTTGGATTCTTAAAAAAACAGAGGGTAACAGTGTTGATTGATTCGGGAAGTACTCACAATTTCATCAATCATAAGTTAGCGGTACGCTTGAACTGCTTTGTTTATCCAACTCCAGAATGTCAAGTCATGATCGCTGATGGGAAAACTGTTAGTTGTTCAGGAAAATGCCATAACATTAATCTCGCCATGGGAGATTACTTGCTAACTAGCAATATGTATGCCATTGCCATGGGAGGAGCAGACATTGTGTTAGGAGTTCAGTGGCTTACCACCTTGGGAACCATTGAAATGAATTTCCAAGAGTTGTTCATGCAATTTCAGTCAGAAGGGAGGAATTTTAAACTAAAAGGACTAAGAGCAAAGTCCCCACAGATGGTAAGTTCTCATCAGATGCAAAAATTGCTTAGAAAGGGTGCAGAAGGGTTTGTAGCACAACTATTTTCATTGGAAGCACATCATTCCAATACATTTATACCCGCAGATATGCAAGCAGTTATAGATGAGCACTCAGGGGTTTTTGGAGAAATGCCCAAGGGTTTGCCTCCGAAAAGAGACCATGACCATGCCATCCAGCTAGTACCAGGGAGTCAACCACCCAACATCAGACCTTATAGGTACCCCTATATGCAAAAGAGTGAGATTGAGAAGATAGTTCAAGAGATGTTAGAAGCAGGACTTATTCGTCATAGTCAAAGTGCTTACTCTTCTCCTGTAGTGATGGTACGGAAAAAAGATGACAATTGGCGCATGTGTCCAGATTACAGGGAACTCAATAAGTACACAGTTAAAGATAAGTTTCCTATTCCTGTAATTGATGATTTGCTAGATGAGTTACATGGTGTTGTTTACTTTACAAAACTTGATCTTCATTCTGGATATCATCAGATTAGAATCAAGGATGAAGATATTCATAAAACAACCTTCAGGACACATGAAGGACACTATGAGTTCTTGGTAATGCCTTTTGGACTAACAAATGCACCCTCTACATTTCAAAGCTTGATGAATTCCATCTTTAAGCCATTTCTTCGAAAGTTTGTTTTAGTGTTCTTTGATGATATATTAATCTATAGTAAAACATGGGAGGAACACCTGCATCATGTAAATAAGGTGTTGGAAACTCTTGAACAACATCAACTTTATGCAAAGCCTTCTAAGTGTTCTTTTGGTGTCAAGGAGGTTGAATATCTGGGTCATATTGTCTCTTATGAAGGTGTTAAAGTGGATCCTAACAAGATAAAAGCCATGCTTGAATGGAAGGTTCCCAAAACCCTAAAAAATCTCTGAGGATTTTTGGGGCTTACAGGTTATTATCGTAGATTTGTAAGGAATTATGGCAGCATCGCAACACCACTCACAACTTTATTGAAGAAGGACTCTTTCCATTGGAACGAGCAAGCTACTATGGCCTTTGAGAAGTTGAAGGAGGCCATGTGCACCACTCCAGTTCTAGCCACCCCAGATTTTTCAAAAACATTCATTGTTGAATGTGATGCTTCAGGGTATGGTATGGGGGCAGTACTCATGCAAGAAGGGTGACCCATTGCCTTCGAGAGCCGCCAATTCAAAGGTAAGAATATCTCTAAACCAGTTTATGAGAAAGAAATGTTAGCAATACTTCATGCAGTGAAACAATGGAGACCATATCTAATGGGACGACATTTCAAAGTAAAGACAGATCATGATAGTTTGAAATACTTCTTAGAGCAACGTTTATCATCAGAAGAACAACAGAAATGGGTCTCAAAAATGTTGGGGTATGATTTTGAGATAATATACAAGAAAGGGAAAGAGAATGTAGTTGCTGATGCTTTATCTCGGAAGGATGAATCTGCCCAGGCATTGTTGTGTGCCATATCTGTATTACAGGAGGATTGGATAGAGGATGCAAGGTCTGAATGGAAAAATGACCCAGGTACACAAAATCTCATTCAAAATCTCCAACAAGATCCAAACATGTCAGAAAAATTTTATGGAAAGGAGATGTTTTATGGTATAAAGATAGATTATATCTATGTAAGAATTCAATCCTTAAAAATAGGGTTCTATCTGAGCTCCATGCTTCTCCAGTAGGGGGTCATTCTGGCTTCTTAAAGACTTATCATCGAATCAAGCATGATTTTTTCTGGGAAGGGCTAAAAGGAGATGTCCAAAAGTTTGTGGCAGAATGCATGGTTTGTCAGCAAAATAAGGGCGAAACAATTAAGTCCCCAGGTCTTTTACAACCTCTATCTATTCCTAGCCAGAGGTGGGAAGAGGTGTCTATGGACTTCATCACAGGATTGCCTAAATCAGAAGGTAAAAATGTAATCATGGTGGTGGTGGATAGACTCACCAAATATGCCCATTTTTGTGCTTTATCACATCCATTTGTTGCGAGTACAGTAGCAACGGCCTTCAGGGATACAATTCAGAAGCTACATGGGACACCAAAGATTATAGTAAGTGATCGAGACCCTATCTTTACTAGTAATTTTTGGACTGACTTGTTCTCATGCTTGGGCACACAACTAGCTCGTAGTTCCTCTTATCATCCCCAGTCTGATGGGAAAACAGAGGTGGTAAACAAGTGCTTGGAGGGATATCTTCATTGTTTTACATCAGATAAGCAAGCGAGATGGGTCCAATGGTTACCGCTGGCAGAATGGTGGTATAACACCTCCTTTCATACTTCATCTAAAATGTCTCCTTTCTTGGCATTATATGGGTACCATCCACCATCTATCACTTCATCTTTGAGAGTCCAGCCAAAGGTTTGAGCAGTTGAAGAACATATTCAACACCAACAAGAGGTGCTTTCTAGTCTCAGGGAGAATTTGGCCATGTCACAAAACCGCATGAAGCAGCAGGCAGACCAACATCGCAGTGAAAGACATTTTGAAGTCGGTGATTGGGTTTTTGTGTGTTTACAACCATATAAGCAAATGTCCTTAAAACAACACAAAAAGGATAACAAGCTTTCACCTAAGTATTATGGTCCTTATCAAGTGTTACAGAAGATTGGCAATGTAGCATACAAACTGGAACTTCCTCCGGCTACTCGAATTCATCCAGTCTTCCATGTATCTTGCCTAAAGAAGGTAATTGGACAGACAATATCAACCCAGACAGTGTTACCCGAGCTTGATGAAGAGGGCAGAATCATCCTGGAACCAGAATGCATCCTTCAGACACGCACTAAGCGGTTGAGGACAAGGGTCATCACTGAGTATTTGATCAAGTGGAAAAATCTAGACAATGAAGACGCAACTTGGGAGGATGCAAATTTCCTGCAGCAACATCCAGATCTTCTCAACATTGGGGACAATGTTGCTTCGAAGGGGAGGGGCATGCTACGCCCTTAATCATATATCTTATATTGGATGTATATAGCCGACTTGTGGCTATCATAACTTCTTATCATTATGTATCTCTTTCATATATGTTATATTTTCATTAGTGGGTCGGCCTTGGTGTTGGCCATAGCATAGGAATAGTATATATAGAGGTTAGTAGGTAGTAGTTTATCATCATTGGAGCATTTGAGTATTATTGTATGGTTTGGAGGTTGCCCCCTCGAAGTGGCGAAGCTATTCTAATTGCATATTGAGATCATTATTCTGGAATATTGTGTTATTTGGTGTTATATTTCTGCTCATGATCTGAATTATCAACAAGGGCACTTTTATATTTTAATAAGAAAAAGGACACTTAAATTATATTATTAATCCAAAAAAGCAGAAATAGAATAAAATAATAATAGAATGATGAACTTCTATTATGGGGCCTAAAGATTAAAAATATTAAATAAAGCATTCTATTATGGGGCGCCAAAGATAGAATGGGTTGCATGAGCATCAAGATCCTATTTTTAGAATGGAGAGAGGATAAAACAATTTTATATTATTTATTCCTATTTTTAGGATGGAGCGCCAACATGGGAGAGAGAATAAAACAATTTTATAGTGTTTATTCCTATTTCTAGGAGGGATCCCAGCTTTGGAGAAGGCCTTGGAAGTTATAAAGGCAGATTTGGGGTTTATTATTACATTCATCTTGGAAATTTATCAACTACTTCATTGTCTGCAAGTAGATTATGCTTTTGCATCAGCAATAGCGGACAAAAACCCTCATTTGCATACAGATTTGAGGATGGAATTCCTCATATCTAAGGTTGGAAAATTCCATTCAAGGGTTGTAGTGGTCATTCAAGGTACAGGTGTTCATCCAGTTTAGCTAGGGCATCATATTCAGGGCTGTTTTAGCATCCACAATAGCAAGTACATCTAGGACGTCCCCCTCTGGAAACAAATTTCAGTATTGGCGCCACATCTGGAAGCAGTGATCAGTCAAATCTGTTTGCATGTTCCTATCTTTTGTGAGAAATTTTGTATTCATACATTTTAGTGTTTTAATTAAAGTTGATTTGAAATAAATAAAAAATGTTTTTCCAACATATTGAGGTTGTTTTTATTCTAAAAATCAGATTATTGCAGTTGTCATAGAAGCTAGTATTTCCTACTGCTGCCCTACGGTTTCTTGCAAATATCCAGATTTATCTAAAGTTATTTGACAAGGATATTACAGTCCACAGGGATCTTCTCCAGCCTCTTTAGTTGATAAAGTGGATCCAGTTACTTGACATAGACGTCAATTTTGAGCACTATGGTGTCAAAAACGACGGATCTTGTTGACTTTCGCAACGCATTTTGTTGTTTAGTGGCTAGGAATTGTTTGTCTTATGTGCACTATTGCACACTCGTCTAAGAACCTTCTATGATGATGCCTTCAATCCCTCTAAGGCACAAGAAGAGTGCAAAGTTAGTACTGCAACAGGAAAGCGAGCAATTAAAACATTGTTACACTGCACGCGCAATAAGTGCACTCGGTTAGCACACGCTTCCTTTTATTCTTTGTGCGCAAAGGATGCATGCTCTTGAGATTTCATAGTTTGTACACTACAACTGATTGTGCATCAAACTATGTGCATTGTTTTTCGTAGAAGAATCTCTAACGCTTCCTTTGCAAGTCTTTGATGTATCATGGATGCGTGTATAATACCTGCACAACATAAAGCTTGAGAAAACCAAGTGTTAGGTGTTAGATTTGCCCAAATGGGCTATAATTCATTTGATTATGCAATTGCGGTGAAGGATTGTAAAGTTTGGCGATTGCGCATAGTGTGTGGTGAGCTACTTGGTGAGTTTAAGGCGTCATGAAGCATTGGGACGCTGCAAGACTCATGGTGTGGCTGCACAATGGAGCAAGAAGCTAGTTTGAATGCAAGAGGCTCGCACAGTGTTGCGGGACTCAAAAAAACAAGGGCTGAGCATATGACAATGTAGGACATTGTGCAAGGCTTCCGTGGATTGAAGGTGATCGTACACGAGGCTTAAGATATTGCGCAAAGGGGATTGCACAAGGTAAAATGTGTAGCATGGGGATGTTGCACAAGGCTATTGTGCAAAGCTCTTAAGGGGTGTGCACAACAAGGGAAGTCACTTGCGCACTCAAAAATGAGATAAGTGAGGCTACATGCGCTTTGAAGTGCAACGGGCTTGGCAAAATAGGGGCCAAGTAACAATGCAAAGGGGCGCAAGAAAACAAAGAGGAACTGCGCAAAAGGTGGAAATTTTGAAGTGCGCAAGCAGTGCAATCTTTTTGGTAAAGTCCCAAGGGTTCCATGATTTCCTGAAGGGAAATTAGGGACATGTTGTTTAGACACAACGACAGTATCCACCAATCTGGCCAAAGGCTCATCAATGCCAGCAAGAACTTTGTCACATTGATGATTAAGCCCACGAAGGAAGTTGTGAGTATAGGAGCAAAGCCTTTTGAAGCATGTTCCACTAGGGAGAAAAGAAAGCAACTGGAGAGTGATAAGTCAGTTCAAAAAGTCATTTTGAAGGGATTTCCACTAAAACAAGAGGTAGGGCATGAGATTCAATTACAACCTGATTCTTTGTTGCCGAATAGTGGATTGTATAGCTCGTCAATCTTGGAATACAATGAAGCGAGGAAGCAATTGCAGGAACTATAGGACCATGGAATGATAAGGCCTTGTTCCTTCCCATGTGCATCACCTTAGAGTTGGTTCCCCAATAAAACTGGCACCTGAGGAATGTGCATCGATTATAAAGCCTTCAACAAGACTATTGCCTAGAACAGATACCATTTGCCTCGGATTGGTCAATTTAGTATGTGAAATACTTCACCAAGTTGGATTAAAAATCCAGATGGATCAAAGTTTGAATGAAGGAAGAAGAACAATGGAAGCCTAGCTTCACGACCAAGCAAGGTTTATATATATGGCTAGAACTTCACTTTAGTTTTTGCAATTCAACAACTACTTTAATGAGGTTGATGAATGATGTTCTAAGCCCATTTCTAACTCTTTTGTGATTGTTTATGAGGACCGCATACCCATCTTCAACCAGATATGGGAGACGCATTTGCAGCATCTGAAACAAGTCTTGGAGACCTTGAAAAAAAAAACCATTAGTCTAAATTAGTGTGAATTCACCCAATATTCATCGGTATATTTAGGTTCTTTCATTAGAAGAGGTGAGTTGAGAATTGATCCAACCAAAGTTGAGGCCATAATGAAATGATCCACCTAAACCAATGTCACTGAAATAAAGATTTTCACACGTGCAACCTAGTACCCTTGAAAATGAGTAGCCTATTTTTTCAGTATAGCAAGATTGCTCCCTGCCCTGACACCCAACAATGTCTTTTAATTGGAATTTGTCTCAGCAGCAAACGTTTGAAGACTTAAACAGGAAAACTTGCAATGCACCAACGTTGGCACTGCCCAGTTCACAACTTCCATTGGAGGTAGAAACTAGAAACACATATCGGGATATGCAACAGAAGATGTGTCGATGCGAGGAACACGGGTATGTTATCACTCTCAATTATTTTTGGGAGCAGCTTTGAACTACCCTGCTTATAACAAGGAATTGAATGCAACAGTTCATGCTGAAAAGAAATGCAAGCACTAGTTGCAGGAAAAGGAAGCATTGACCTATACCGATCATCAATCTTTACAGTATTTGCAAACTTAGAGCAAGCTGCAACAAACCTGCCACTTCAAATGGATAATTTTATTACAACAATTGACTTTGCTAATTAAATATAAGAAGAGGTGTCAATCTTTAGACAGGGGCCTCACATAGGTATGGGGTGCACATTATGGCAACAACAATAAAGCCTATGGCTACAAACTATTGAGACACAAATGGTCTACGACAAAAAAACATAGATAAGAACTAATAAATGCATCATCATTATTATAACAAATAATAATAAGAGACATGCACAACTGAACTCTGATATTAAACTGATAACTTATAGACAAAAGAATATGAATAAAATGATAAAGATGTTATTCTAACTTAAAAATCTATAGACAAAAATACAAAAAACTAAAAATTTAAATCTGGGCTGAAATATGAAATATGAAATTTGAAACTCAAACTTCATCTTTTTCTTATTTTCTTTAATAATGTAGAATATTGATTATAAAAAAAAGTAACACTGAAATATTTGAAAAAATCCTTATTAACAAAAACATTTGATCAAGTAAAATTAATACTCCAAACAATAGAAATATAAATTGCATCATAAGGTATGAGCATCAACTTAGGCCATAAGTGTCTCCAAGAGCAGTACGGGCGTTGTTCTTGGCGAAGGACTTATCTTTCACTGACTATCCACACAACTATGCTCTAGTATAAGGCTTAAAGACCCTTTTATAATTATTTTTCCTCCCCTGCCTTTTTTCCTTTTACATGTGAAATAAAAGTTGCTATTCCCCTTTTTATGTTTTGTGTGTTTGGTATAAAACTTAATGTTACCTTTTCCCCCCATACTCTTGCTATAAAAAACAGTACTTTATCCTAAAAATGTTCTACCATAAATTTGAACTCAAACTATGCTAGCCTTTCTACTATAGAACATGGATTATCCATGTCGCCTATTGCATTGCTATCATTTTTTCTCAACTAAGACCAATAGAAAATCCTGAAATATCATGACAATGCTTTTAGCTTCATCTCCACCAACTACACTTTTTTCTCGGAGAATCAGTCATCCTTGTATTAGGAATCAACCATAATAAATGAGACATCATAATATATCTGCTTGCAAAAACATGTCAAGTTTCGGCTTGAAAGAGTGCCATTTCAGTGTTCTTTAGTGTATCCAATACTTCAGATGTCCAAACTACTGAAGTCAAATCTGACCTCTTTAGAATGACAAGAAACAACATTTTCTTACAAAGTATAGTTCTGAACATTAAGTGTAATAGGAAATAAATGCAGTCAAATCCAATCTCAAGTTCGCCGCTAACTCAGATGTTGCAGCTTGTTGTAGTGGCAGAACCAAATGTGCCAAAAAGACTAAAGCAAAGGATTGTGACCAATGCAGTGATGGTCATTCTCATGTTCATGATCAAGAGGCAGTGATAAAGTCTTGCTGCTGCAAATGTGAGTTCAGTGAGCTGGCCAGCACCCACTGAAGTTGTCAAGGACCCAGTCCCGCTAGCTTTATGTGTTTGTATTTAATCAGTGAAGATGTGTTCTTACTGAAAATGAATTTGTAAACAGAAGAGTGTCCCTGTTTACACGTGCAGTGTATCAATGATAATGTGTTCTCACTGAAAATTAATTGTAGACAGCAGACTGTGTCCCTGTTTACGTGCGTGTAACGAGTCCATCACGAATAGCTGAGTTTGTCTCTATTTGGGCATACCTGATGCGTGTGGTGTAAATAGATGTGTATGTTCACATAGATGTGAAGTATGAACTCATAGTATGTCCTAGTTCATTCTTGGATTAGTGATGTGTTCCCATCCATCAATGTGAGTGTCAAACTACATGTTTGTTCCAGTTTGTGAGTAGTGTTCCCTTTTCCCTATGTTCATACTAAGGGGGGAATGTTGGAGATAGTCCTATGTCAGTACATCACTTAGAAAGTGATGTTATTACTGTGAGTGTGTACATGAGTTTTCATAACAACTTACCATGGATAAGGATAGTTGAGAGTTTGGAGTAATGAGTGAGATAAGGATGGGATCCTAATTTGTAGGAGCAAATAACCATAAGTATAAATGTAGCTCTCAATTGATGAACAAAATGAATTATCGAGTTAATCTGATAATGATTATTTTGACATGACTGATGTCAATAGATAAAAGTTTATGCCATCACTGATGTATAACGCAATGGCCAGTTCCCAACGCTTAAAATGAAGGTATTTCACCCATTCAATAAATCCATAGACAAATCAACCAGAACCCAGATCTTCAACCGTTCTTAATAATAATGTAAGTCAGTGTATTACTACCTTGGACAAGAAATAGTCTAGATGGTAGTTTGTGCTATGTTACAGCAGGTTCTGTTGGAGGTATTATTTTGGTACAGACTGTATATAAAGCAAGAAGGTTCACTAGGAAGAGATGTAAGATAATACCCTTCGAACTCCTTACAAAGATGGAGACATGTATGACAACATCCTTCAAACTTCTTACAAATGCCGAGGTGTGCTATACAACATCCTTCAATGTCCTTACAAAGGCGGAGAATTGGCTTGAATGAGATGAGTTACACTTCCATTGATCGAGAAAGTTTTGTGATGGAAAACAAAAGAGAGATGATCACCATAAATCATGATGTCCAAGCATCATAGAATTTATTTAAAATATCTCGATGTTAGATAGATTATATTACTACTTAAACTGAAATTCAGACCATACAGCACAATTCAATATCCCGAAATTGACCATCCATAATTCTGTTGAAATCTTAGGCAGTTGGCATGAGTGCACCCTCAATAGAATCTAGATGTTTGAATGATAGTATTATACGCTTACCAATTTCTAGAATATATGTAAATTGTTGTCAAAATAGAAGTCGGCAAGAATTGAATGCAGCCCTAACAAAAATGTAACATAGATATCCACTGATATCAAGAAAATCTCACAAGCATCATCTCGGTGAAGCTACCCACAGGGAATGTGTAATTCAGGGAGGAATGTAAGTCCTAGACACAGATAAGATGATGGCATTTGTTAATATATTACAATCCTGATAGGATTTTCTCACCAGCTTTGAAAATATAAATTGACAACCTGGTCCAAATTTTCGGTTTTGATTCTAAGCTGCCGTGGCTCAGGGCTCAATCACTAACCCAAGCCTTGTTAGGATACCTGAGTTGAAACCTTATCACAGAGAAGTTCTCCGCTTGGTATAAGCACCGGCCACTGGAGGTCAGGCAACCTCTGTGACTAGGGAATTACATCTGATCAAGGAAAGAATCGCCCCTGTGAACAGTAAAATCCCAATAGTCTCACCTCTGAGTACTTGGAAAGAGGATTTTCCTTGATGGAGTACCGTCTCATAGAGAATCATACGAGAATGGTAATAGACCCAAAATTTAAAAGATAGTTGATAGAACAAAATGAAGAATCAACAAAACTAATCAAATTTGATTTTGAGATGGTGAGGTTCGGCCCCATATATAATTCATTCTTGTTAGGGCGGCCAAGTTCAATAGTCGGCTGCAGAGAAATTTTCCGGCAAGAAGTGTATTGGCGATTGGAGGCCAGGCTGTGGACATGAACATTAAACCTAATCGCAGGAGGAAATGACGAAATTACAATAGCCTTACCTCTGCGCGCCCAGCAAGGTGGTTTTCCCTACCCAATTATGCATCAGATCAACGAGAATAAAGAATGCACAGAGCATTCGAACAGATTCCGAAATTATTAGTAGTGTAATTTCCCTCAAAACTCATATTCCACTACTAATCATAAAAGTTTCCAAATACCTAAGACTTCAGGATAGAAGGATAAATAGGGATTATAATAACGTCAACGAGATCAAATCCACTGTAGGTTCGGGAGAAAATTATATTATCGACCATACTGTCGAAGGACATAGTCCACTTGGGTTTCACAACAAGCATACCATGTTAAGAAAAGCAGTTGCAGGTAATCCTAATTACATAAATGGGGGAGATGTTTACACTTCCTCGATTGCACGCAGACACTTTGTCCATGAAGCCTTGTAGCTCTAGAGGAGCCTGTTCCTGTAACTGCCCAATGTTCAGCATTTCCTCCATACTTATTCCACCAGATCTTACTCTGCAATTCCTCCTGCTGGTTTTCAGTGAAAAAAATTTTGGCAGTAAAAGCCTTTGAGACATTTCCCCGTTGCACTCAGCTTGTCTCACTGGGGATTGCAGAGAAGGCATTGAAGGACTGTAGAGATAAACGCTTTTTGGACCGAATACCTTAGTCCCCATTGTTAAAATGTGAATTGATTCAACGGTCAGATGCGCAAAATATTTGTTGGAGTTGCATTCAGAGAGGAGAGCTCTTTTACAAATTCCTAATCTCGTGCTCAATAGGTATTTACCCATATTGTGCAAGATGGTCGGAAGGGGACATTAATCATTTTGGTGACCAATTATCAAGTCTTTGTGGCATGTTTGATTTGATTATTGGAATGGCATGGAAAGATGGTCTCCGGCATAAATCTGAAAAAATTCTTTGTAAAACTTAAGATTAGGTAAGTGTTGTTGATTATGCAGTTTGTTCCCAAAGTTTAATCGATAGGATAAGAGAAGTGGAGATTGATTATTCTATTAAGGACCTAAAGGCAGACCATAATCTAATTTCCATAGTGGTAGCTTGGACGAGCAAGAATCAGGTCACAAGGAAAAAATAATCTCATCAACATCTTCGGGAAAATGGAAGGATTCTTGTAAACCAAGAAAATTGTGATATCTTCAAAGTGGTGTTGAGCCACTTAATGCAAGAGGGAAAAGCAAGATCACAAGGCCTTAAAAATTATGAGTTAACAAATATAATTAAAAGGGCCCTTACAAGTTGCAAAAGAACAAAAAATAAGAAGAAACAAACAAATTATTTTCCGGTAAATAGATGGTTTGATGAGGATTGCAAAGCGGCAAGGAGAGCTCTTAAAGAAACAGGCATAGAGAAGCTGAACACAAAGTTGTACAAACAAATCATAAAGAAAAAAATGTGAGTTCATGACCATAAGGAGTGAAGAGCTTATATACTTAGGGAAACACAACCCAAAAGTATTTTGGAAGGAACTTCAATCAAATAAAAAACATACATAAAACAGCAATATCACTGTTAATCAGTGGTTTGAGTTTGCAAAACAACTTTATGAACAAGATTCAAAAGTTGAAGGCACCCCTTTGGTCAACACGATAACAAAACTTTTTACTGTGTAAGAAGTTGATGAGGGTATTATGAAATTGGGACTTCGAAAAGCCAATGACTTGGATGAGTTTCAGGCAAAACATTTTTAAAATGGGGGAAAGAATTTATCGCTCCTCACATTGTCAACATATTCAACAACGTCATTCAGCAAGGTTTTCCTAGAGATTGGACTATCAGTCTTGCGATACCTTTTTCTAAGAGTGGAAATGTTAACAATCCTTCTAATTATAGAACCATCATGATCAATCCATTGTTTGCAAAGTTGTTTGGTAGCATGGTGGAATGCAAAATCAGAAAGTAGGCAGAAGAAAAAGGTAAGAGAGAAAAAGGGAAAGAATGGTTGAGGCCTAAGTATTCAACAATAGATCATAGTATCACTTTGAGGCACATTATTGAAAATTTTTGGAATGATAAAGAGGAAGCTTACTGCTGTTTTTTTTTACTTCAAGAAGGCTTTTGACACAGTTCCTAGGAACAAGCTATGGGATAGAATGAAGGGGCTTGGTATCTCAGTGCACAACAAAGCAGTTGTTCATAGACTTTACGAAAAGGTGCAAGTCAAAATTAGAACTAAAACTGGTATCTTATAAATTTTCAAGAGTGATATTAGCTTAAACAAGGACGCCCATTATCGCCTACTTTATTTGGCTTATATATGGACAAACTTGAGGAATGGTTAAACTTGCAGAGTGAAAATGGTGTTTGCTTAAGAGAGTATGTTATAAGACTTTTCCTTTATGATGATGACCTTATCTTGATTGTTAGGTCCGCTCAAGGACTACAAAAGAATTTATGTGCGCTTGAGCACTTTTGCAAAGAAGTGGGGATGCAAGTCAAGACCAATAAGACCAAGATCATGATCTTCTCTAATAGAAAGAAAAGAACTCAGCATGATTTTTATTTCGATGGAAGCATTTTAGAGGAAGTAACATAGTATAAATATCTTGGGTTTGACTTTAATAACAAGCTCAGTTGGGAGATTTGTAGCAAAAAGAGAACTTTAAGGGGTGGAGAGCTTTCTATGCTTTTCATTTAACAAATGCAGAGAGGTAGAATTATGGGATTAGAAAACTACACATAATTTGTTTGGGCTTTTAGTAACTCTAGTGGAGATTTACGAATGTGAGGTTTGGGCTAGCAGCATTTCGAACTCAAGCTAGAAACAATTTGAGAGGATTCAAAACAACATGATTATTAATAAGTTCAAATTAAAGATCTCGATCTAATATGATATTCTTCTAACTCAAACGGGTGTTGTACCTCTAGAAGCTATTGTTATGGTTCGTCTCATAACATATTCAAAAAGGGTCAAGCAAATGATTGGTAGTAGATGGCCTATTGTAGTCCTCAACAAGTTTTTGGAGAAAAGAAAGAAGTCGTGGATGAATCAAAACAACAAATGTCTTTAAAAAGGAACATTTACTTGAGTGCATGTCTTAATAATAGTCAAGAGATAAAGGCTTTTGTTATAGATAAATTTTACTAAGTTATGTGGGGAAATTCGTTAGGGAGAAAGAAGATGTACTATTTGAAGGAATTTAACTCTACATGTGATCATCAACAAAAGGCTTTTATAGGGGCTAATATGCCGTGGAAAGCAAAGATCTTCATAGCTGAATTGAGGACTAATTCACATCATCTTCGGCATGAAACAAGTAGATGGAAAAGACCTAAAGAGGTATGGGAAGAGAGAGTTTTTGTTTTCTACACATCTGACACATCTGGTGTAGTGGAGTCAGTGAAACATTTCATGTTGGAGTGTAATGCATACAATGACATTAGGGCCTAGTTTGCTAGTATGGTGGCTATTGCATCCTTACAAGATATTTTCAGTGAGAATATGATTGAAAAAATAGGGGTGTTGATTATCAAACTCACCAACAGAAGATCTGAATGCCAGAAATATCTTTAACAATATCTGTTATCGCATAGACTATTTTTGGTAGCCTTGTGTACATTAAAAGTTCTTTTTCTTCTTCTTATTTTTATCACATCAATCAAGCTCTTCTGGGTGGAAGATTCAAACAATGTATAAAGAAACTGGAAAGAAGGTAAGGCATGAGACATATACGGGTTGTAAGGTGAATTTCTAAAATGAGGAGTTGAACCCCTTACTCCACACATCATAAGAGTTTTTAACAACGTCACACAAGATGGCTTTCTGACATAATGGACAACTAGCATAGTTATCCCCCTCTACAAAAGTGGTGATGTCAATAATCCTTCCAACCACAACACTATTATGGGCAACCCTCTTCTTGGAAAACTTTTTAGGAGCTTGGTAGAGCACATAATCAGTAATTGGGTGGAAAAAGAGGGAAAAGAGATGAAGGGCAAGCAAGCTTTAGACCAAAGGATTCCACCATTGATCACTGCATCAGTCTTAGACATTTGGTTGAAAAAGTTTGGGACACTCAAACGGAGGAAGTATGTTGTTGTTTTGTTGAATTTAAAAAAGCCTTTGACACAGTGCCTAGGGAAAAAGTGTGGAATGGAATAGAGGAACTTAGGATTCTTAATGAGTATAGAGTTGTAGTGCCTCGCAAGGGGGTGGGGGGGGAGGGTTCATTGCCTAGGAAATATCCTAACACGTTCATTCATATTGAGGTGATTAAAATTGATAAAATCAAATTCAATATACTAGTAGGCATTATGGGTGAAAGGGTTTAGTTTACTAATATTTTGATTTAGGTATTGGGGGTAGGTTACAGAGGTGGGCTAAAGGAGAGGTGAGGTTGATTTTAACATTAAACTAAAATATATGACCCCTAGTTTTTAAAACTAAATACCTTAAAATTGCAAAAAGAGTGTTGTCACGAAGTTAAATTATAACCTCTTTCTAAATAAGGAAATCTCAATTAGGAGATTCTTAACCAAAAAATAATGATATTGTAGAAAACCAAGATTGACTACATTTTTCAACATAAATGATATTATTTCACCATCTTAATTATTTGAGGAACTATTGATAAAAGAAAAAAGTTTAACATTAACGTAATTGGTGATGTGTCTTGAATGTGTTCAAAATATCTTTATAGAGAAAAGGTATATTATGAAAATAATAATTGAGTGGAAAACATGATATTTTTCTATTTGATATATTAGGCTAGAAACAAAAATATTTTCTATTTGATATATTAGGGTAGAAATTGATTTAACAAAAATAGACTTATGTTAAACCCTAATAGTAGAGTAACTAAATGTACACTATGATATATAGCTGATATGATGCACTAATGACACAAACAATAAGAAAATAAACATAAAACCCTAAGTGCAAGAGAGAGGAAAGGACTTAGTTGATTCACGTTTTTCCTGGAACTGATTTGGACTGGAAAATTGCGGAACATGAAGATAACAATGTCGCAATCACTCGAGATTTAATTTTGGAACTGTTAGACAAAGTTGGACTAGGGCGCTTGGACTAGGTCAAGGGCACCTGGGCGCCCATGACTACACAAGTTGTCAGGATCTAAATTTTTCCTAAGTCACACAAGTGTTGTTGGTAGTCATTGTTAGTCGTCTATGTGTCGCACATTGATAGCTAGATGTACATGTAACCTACAAAATAAATATTCACCTGCATAACCCACAATACCACATCAAATCCAAAAAAATAAAGATTGCAATATGGGGAGTCAAACTAACCTCGGTGGTCACCCGACTGATTGAATTTATGACCAAGCACTGCACTACATCTTAGACTCCATGTAGGTATTGTGAGTGTATGAAAGAATCGTTCCCTAAGATGCCCTTGTGCAAGCGCACTTGATAGTGGGTTGTATCTAGATGTAAAAATGTAGATAGATGTGTGGGTGGAATAATGAACCTCCCCTTCCTATGCAGTGTATGCATAAAATGCAGTCTCTTGACCCTTGAATGGATGCTAAATGGATGCCCTTAGTGCTTTTAGATGCCTTTGGATGTAAGATAAGGTGAAGATAATAGATGCTTAGAGTTCGGTCTTTAATTTTGATCACATAACTATGTATTTATATGATTCCCTTGGTTGAATTTCGTAATTAAAAACTAGAAGGCCAACCCATAAGAAAATAAGATGCCTATAAGATAAAATAGGCCCAAAAAGAGCGAGTAAGGTGGAAAGAGGTAAAGGGCTCCTAGAGGGAACAAGGGCACCTGGGCATTGGCTTCCTGGTTGGGCGTTGGTGTCCAAAGTCATAAATTATAAGCAAGTAAAACACTAACTGGGCTATAGGGTGTAAAATAACAGAAAGATGACAAGAAACAAAACAAAGAGGCCAAATTTAGTTGTCAATTACTAGTTTTCTCGCTTAGGAGTCATGCAAATGATAGTATGCTTTTAGGACCTAGAAATGTACCCAAGTCCGTGATTTTGTGTTTATAGAAATAAAAAGGGGTAGATAAAATTGTAATGGAAAATAGGTAAGTAATATACATGGAAAAAAAAGGGGCTATTATCAATTCAATAATTTGAGGTAAAAACTAACATTAAGGGTATTCTTTAATACCTTTTGAATGAATGTGTTATACCATACGTTTACTTAGTGAACCCCCCATGTGGTGCATAAAATTTATGAGCAAGTTAAAGCTAAAATAAGAACTAGTGCTCAGGCATGTCTGAATGTTTTGGTAGCGACATGTTGGAGTCAAAAAGGGATGCCCTCTATCTCCTAATTTGTTTGGTTTATACATAGATAAACTTGAGGAATGGTTAAACAAAACAAATGGTGATGGTATCCAGTTGACGAGCTATGTGGTGAAGCTACTTTTATATACAGATGATCTTATTCTAATTGCAAAATCTAACCATGGTTTAAAAGAACATTTGAGGGCCTTAGATATCTTTTGTCATGAGATTGCGATGCAAGTGAACACTAGCAAGACCAAAGTCATGATTTTTTACTTAAAAAGGAGGAAGCAACAGGTTACCTTTATTTTTGAAGGCAATCCACTAGAAAGTGTGGAATCATACAAATACCTTGGAATTATTTTCCACAATAGGCTTAGCTAGAAGAGATGTAGAACGAAAAGGATACAGGGAGGATGGAGAGCATCTTCCCTACTTTAGTATAGGTGCAGGAAGGTGGAATTATAGGATTGGAACACTAAGAAAACCCTCTTCGGTTTGTTGGTCACGTCATTTTTCCTCTATGGGTGTGAAGTATGGGTAAGTAGTGTGTCAAATCACAAGTGGAGATAGCTAGAGAGAATCCAAAAGCATCTAATCACTAGTAGCATCAAAGTTAAAGTAACAGTTCCATATGAGATCCTTTTTCATGAAATAGGGACTTTCTCGATGGAGGTATCCACATCAACCCGATTGATAAGTTATTTAAAAAAGGTTCAAAACATGGATAACCATCGGTAGCCCAAAATGGTCTTTGAGGAGGAGTTAGACTGTAGGAAGAAGATGTGGATGAAGTAGAACAATGAATAAATGGGACATTAAGTTGTAAGATTTTCCTAACACAAATGCGGAAATTAAAAAGTTTTTCGTAGAAAAATTTAGGACTTTCAATTGGAAAAAATAAATTGGTTGAAAAATTGGATCTACAAGCTTCTCTTAAGGGTAAAGCTATGATGTTAGTAGCTCACTTGAGGACCGGATCACATCATCTTAGGTGTGAGACTAGTAGATGGACGACCCCTAAGGAAAATTGGGAAGAAAGAACTTGTATTTTATGTAGTAAAGGGGTGGTTGAAACTAAATGACACTTCATTTTGGAATGTGCAACATGTATGAGGATATTTTTTTACAGTGTGATTTGAAGGTGGGCATCCTAAATGAGTTATTTGACAAGGAAAGGTTCCATAAAACGGTTGGCTTCCTAGTCAAGATTCATAGTAGAAGATACAACATTGAAAGAAACTTGAAAGTGTCTTTTGTTGCGGATCTCGATCCCTTAGACTGTTTGGTCTCATGGATATCAATAACAGTATTTCATTTCATTTCAACAAAAAAAATTGGGCGGGCATTATGTTCATATTTTTCACTTGAGTTACAAGCCTCCTGGCCTACATAAATGTAAATAGAAAAACACATTTTGGAGATTCTAGCTATTAATGATGACATATAACACTTATTATTTGTTTGTGCACATGAGATTTTAACAAAATATTGTATTGATTTTTTATTTTGGTCACTATTTAATACAAAATGTATAAAGTTTTCGTGCCTTTGTGACCCCACTTTTAGCATGCGCATATGTACTAAAAAATTATGCTTAGAGCATGTTATGAGCTCACTCATTATTATCTGCACTAACTCATTTTTTTGAGCACACTCCTTATCTTCCATACCAACTTTCCAAGTGAGCATTGCATGAATGAATGAACTATTTTAATAACATCGACGAGAACAAGTGGTCTATGGGATCCAAATATGTAATTGAAGTGTACAAAGCCACCCCAAAAGTAACCCTAATAGTTTTACATATAATCCATTGCCTTTTTGATGTTGCATCTCTTGTTATGGATCTTGACCAAAAGATTCACTCTTTTGACAAGTCTTCCTTCTTCAAACAAGGATAGTCATTGTATAGCTTCAAACTATCTTCATACATGTTACAAATTTCATTATATGATGTGCACTCCATGATGTAGTGTCATTTTGTTTCCACCACCCCTTTACTACAAAACATGCACGTTATTTGTTCACCCTCTTCTTTAGGAGATGTACATCTCCTAATTTCACACCTAAAATGGTGTGAACTAGTCCTGAATTAGGCCATCAAAAAAATTTCCTTCCATTTGATTTATGCCCGTAAGTAGGCCTTTTTCCTATGGTAACAATTCATTGATGTAGTATTCTTTCTTTCACTCAAGTTGTGTACACATGCCTATCCCATTTTTTTCTTTCACATAATTTTTTATTTCCTCATTAGTGTTTAAACACTTTTGCATGTTAATATTTCACTTGTTCATCCATTTAATGGTATGTTTCATCCACGCATTTTCCTTCTACCTAGATTTTTTCTGCAACCATTTTAGGCCACACATGAACTTTCATGCTTTGTACCTTTTTCAAATAAGTTAACAACCAAGTTATCATTGATGCTTCTAAAGGAAAGGTTCCCACTTCAACTAACAAAATATCATATGAAATAGACATTTTAATTTTGAATTTGCTTGTAATTAATTAATTTTTTATATTCTCTCTATTTTTCTCCTCTTAAGATCAAACACATTGTTGCCTCAAACTTCACAACCATAAAGTACCACCAATATGACAA
This sequence comes from Taxus chinensis, assembly GCA_019776745.2. Taxonomy (NCBI): domain Eukaryota; kingdom Viridiplantae; phylum Streptophyta; class Pinopsida; order Cupressales; family Taxaceae; genus Taxus; species Taxus chinensis. The sequence goes on along the minus strand of CM034147.1, from coordinate 913,386,441 downwards.
GCAAGCCAAATAAAGTTTTTTTGGTTTTCCAATTCCATAACTATACATTTTTGCACCTATTTTGTAATGAATTCAATGTTTTACACCCTCCTTTAATTATTATTGCCCTACATGTTTCCCAGCTAAGCTTGGTGTGAAAGTCCAACCCAGGATATTTGTATGTTTCCACTACTTCCAGTAGTTTTTACTCAAAAAGAAAGCTAAATTGCATTTTTTCTTCATAGAGAAAAGATCATGACTTTGGTTTTGTTAGTGTTTACTTGTTTTCAAACCTCTTGAAAGAAAATCTCCAAGGCCTTCAAGTGTTCTCTCAGAATGTGTAGTGTTTTTGCAATTAGGACGAGGTCATCTACATAGAGAAACAATTTTACTACATAGTTGGCTAAGTGAATGTCTCATCCATCCATTTTGTTTATCCACTCCTCTAGCTTATCAATGTAAAGCCTAAATAAAGTGGGTGAAAGTGGGCATCTTTGTTTAACACCAATGTTGCTCCTAAATATTTTAGACATTCCCTCTCATGTTTTTATTTTGGCACTAACTTGTTCATAGATCCTATATACGACTGCTCTATATTCATCTGGAACTCCAAGTTCCTCCATTCTACCCAAGAGTTTATTTCTAGAGATCATGTCAAAAAAAATTTTGAAGTCCACAGAGTAGCAAAAAACTTCTTCACCTTTATTGTCCCATACTTTTTTGATCAAGTGTCTAAGAGTGATGCAATGGTCAATAGTGGAATGCTTTGGCCTAAAACCTACTTGCCCTTTTTCTCTGTGTCTGTCTTTTTCAACCAAACTACTAATTTTGTGTTCTATCATGCTCCCAAATAGTTTTCCAAGAAGAGTGTTTACCACGATAGTGTGGTGGTTTGACGAGTTATTTATATACCCACTTTTGTATAGGGGGTAACAATACTAGTTGTCTAGTCCAAGAAGAGGTCTTCCTTAATGATACTATTGAATACGTCTTTGATGTGCAGTTTGAGGACTTTCACACCCCATTTGAGATATTATGTTTACTTCTCATCTTTATCACGTGTCTTTCCCCTCGCTGGTATCATTATGCCTTGAGTGATATCCCATGTGGAAAAGAGCCCAATTATTATGTTGATAGTGAGGGTTGTCTTTACTTTGATCCTACTCATATAACAAGTTTGCATAAACTAGTCATTGGGTGCATCAAACATTACTCTTTATTTGTTTTATCGCATGCTGAAGTTCTCTCTGTAATCCTTTGGGATTATGATTTCCTAGGAAAATCAACTCTTTCCTTCTAATATTATATTGGAAAGTGTTTTATACACACATGGAAAACACCAAAAGAGGAATTAACCTCACTTGTTTTAGAACCCTTGTTTGAAATTTGGGCTTAGGGTACAGAACACTAAAAAATTATAACTTCAATTGAAGGCTATACAACCTTCAAAGGGTTGGTGTATTTGGGAAAACCACCACTTAAACTATAAATCTCAAAATCTAAATAAATCTAATTTACACTAAGCCCAACCCTATTAATATTTATAATTATTTAAAGGAGTTGGATCTTCACCAAAATTAACTAAAAGTGTCAATTAAATCTCACAAAACTAGAGCTAACAACAAATAGTTTTATCTCGTTCCTATATTAACTTATGGTAATTAATCAAGGGGAATTCAAAGAAAGGGAGCAAAACACAATTAATCAGTTATCACTATCTCTAAACACTTAATGACTAAGACTATATTGGCACATCCAAAAGACCAAGTATTAGAAATAATAACTCATGAAAATAAACTAGCTAGACTCAATCTACTTGTTCTAATAATTTAGACATAATAATCGAAGGTGCAAACTCTACTTAATAATCGAAATATAATTTTTTCCTAGGCATCAAGACACAAATCAACCATTAAAATAATTCAACCTCATAAATCCATGTGGAAGTCTAAATGTTTTCTCTACATTGATTTTGTTGGTGTATATGACTAGACTTGTCGTTAGTCGACGTATTGTCCACCTTGTTGGTTAGTCATCTCACTTAGTGAGAATAGGTCATAGGGTTGTGTACACGTGTCATGCACAAGAGTTACATAACACTCTTATATGTACCCATTCTTTCTGATTTATGACCATGTTAAACACTCTGTTGTCTTTTCTGTACTTGATTTTCCTTTTGATTCATGCTCTTGTTAATTACGTGAAGCGTTCTCATCTCCAATGGAAGTGCAACCCTCTTCGATGTGCACGAGGTTCCAGCATTGATCCTCACAGAACAATCCCATATGGTATCAGAGAAGATACCTTTATCGGCCTTACTGTAAACAAGCACAACAAGCTAGACAAATAATAGAAGGGGCGAAATCAAGTCCTGTTGTGAGAAAAAATGTCTCACGTCACAGCAGAAACCCCCTTCCTACAAAACTATGGCGGACACGCTCACTAGTCCGCAAGCAATAAAAAGGGTTATTACAATGCACAAAATGGGCTCAAGATGAGTCCCAAGGACCTTCAGGACGTTGAAAAAGCTCTTGGAAGGCAAAAAATGGCTAGGAATGACATTGCACACTCTAGCACACAATTAGTAGAAAAAATCAACAATAACGCTTTAAAATTACCCTTTTGCAACGTCCAAGTCGGCTAATTTTAGAGCTTGAAGGACTTAAAAAGAGAATAATTACGCTAAAAAAGACGGTTTTAAACTATTAATCGGAATATATGAAGCAGAGTAACTTCAAAATTAGATACCTAATTTAAAAAAGAGGCACTTAAAATAAATAAATGAATAGGCCTAAATTAAGAATCAAGGTCTTAATTAAAAAAAGGCTAATAATTAGAATTAACCACCTAACTTATTAAATAAAGCTTCTTTTTATAAGAAACACTCCCACATTTAATTAAAAGATACCACTTCATATATGAAAGCACCTTTAAATTAAAAAAACACCGAGCCTTTTTTCAAACTGGCCCTCTGGGCATTTTTTGTTTTGTCGTTGCCCTTGTGGCATTGTATGGGACCTTGAGTCTTTCGGTCGCCCCTACTAATGTAACTCTCTTTATTTTAATTTAATATAAAGGGCAGTTCCAATAGTAAAAAAAAAAACTACACCCTCACTTTAAATAATCTAAACAAAAGATTAATTAACACCTTTAATTTAAAAAGACCCCTTGTAGTTTTAAAAACTCTCCACACTTTAATAAAGTCACCCCTCCCACTTTTAATAAAGAATCCCTGACCTTTAATAAGATAAAACACCACCAAATTTTATTAAAGCCCCACACTTAATAGTAAAAAAATTAAAAGCCACCCATGTTGATCAATTTAAGCACCCGACATTGAATTTAAGCACCCACATGGATGACTAACCAAGTCAAAAAACTTAAAAACAACCGGGAATGGTTCTGAGGAGGTTGGGGAGGATTAAGTTGGCCAACGAGGTGTGAGACTTAGGGTGGTTAGCGGGAGTAACCTCGAGGTGAGAGAAACAGGTACCAAGCTCGGTCAAAGAAAGATGCTCGACACGTAACAAGAAAACAAAAGGACAGAATGAAAGGCAATTGGCGAGGAACTAGGCGGTTTGGCAACAGTAAAACGACGAGGTCAGCCCTCGAACAAAGCACATATGGGCATAGATAGCCCAGACGAGCCAAGGAAAGAGAAGGGTTTCAAGCTTGGGTGAAAAAGAATGCAGGTCAATGAGACGCAACTAGGAAAGGTTTGTAGAGCCTACGAGGCTCAAATACACCCAATGAAGACAAAAAACCGTCCCAAATCAAATGAAATGAGCAAGAGGTTGAGTCTTCCACTATAAGAGAGTATAAATTTGATAAGAAGAAAGGAAAGGCCCTTATACCTTGAGTTGTTCCTTCATTGATGTGGATTAAAGATTTCGGTGCCTCGTACCACATGGATTATTCGTATGTTGAGTTCTCCAACATCAAACCTTTTGGCATGTCCCAAATCATGTTGGGTGATGACATGACAATGTCAGTTGCTGATAGTGGATCGGTAGAGATGGATGAGGGAACATTTAACCAAGTGTTGAGTGTTCTCGATCTCTCTACCAATCTCCTATCGGTTTACCAAATCACTCACCTTGGTGAAGGAATGTGAGTGGAATTTGGTCCTAACTCGGTGAATATTCGTGAGCTTCATAATGACACTATAGTGGCTAAGGGAAAGGCGGATCACCATTCATGGTTTTATACCTTTTCCCACTTTACTTATGATTTAACGTCCACTACCGTATTCACTCATGCAGATGAGGTTGGTAAGCTATGGCATGAGCGTTTTGGGCATCTAAATTTTCGTTACCTTGAACAATTGAGCCAAAATGAAATGGTCAACAAATTACCTTGTCTTAGATTTTACAAGGGTCTTTGTGAGGGTTGTGCCCTTGAGAAGCACCCTGAAAAATAGTTTTGACAAAGGAAATTCCTGACGAGCGACTCATCTTTTGGATCTTCTTCACAGTGACATCTCTGACCCATTTCTATCTCATTCATTTACTAGAGCTCTTTATATACTTACCTTCATTGATGACTATTCATGTTATAGTTGGGTATATTTTCTTAAGCTTAAGTCTGAAGTCTTCAAACATTTTCAGGACTTTAAGGCTCTTGTTAAGAAACAAGTGGACAGTCTATCAAGGTTCTACGAACTGACAATGGAGGTGAATATGTGAGTAATAGGTTCAAGGATTTTTGTACTTCTAAAGGGATTGCTTTGCAGCGTACATTTGCTTACAACCCTTCCCAAAACAAAGTTGCAAAAAGAAATAACCAAACGCTTAAGGAGATGGCCATTTGTATGGTTCACTTGAAGTCCCTTCCTCTACAGTATTGGGATGAAGTAGTGAATTTTTATTTTTACATTTAGAATCATGTTCCACACAAGGAAATAAGAGGGATGACACCCTTTGAAGTCTGGTTTGGATGCAAGCCTAATGTTGAGTAATTTTGAGTCTTTGGATCCAAGGCTATAGCTCGGATTCCCAAGAAGAAACGTGAGGCTTTGAAACCACAATCCAAACCTTGTATCCTGATGGTGTGAAGGGATATCGATTATTGAACCCTACTACTCATGAGATTTATATTGAGAGAAGTGTGAAATTGAATAAGTCTTCTTTGACTTATACTTCTCTACCCTTTAAGGTTCTTATGATTACTAATTATGATTCCGACTCTTCAGATGATGATGTTGTTGAGCATTCCCCTCCTCCTTTTGATCCTCCTTCACCTCACAACCCTCATGCTTCAGAGTCTTTTGATTTTCACGATAGTGTTGAGTGGAACCTTGTTCCTTCTCATACAAGTGAAGAATCTTCTAAATCTGAGCCTGATCATCTTGGTCCTTGTTGGAATAGGAAAACTTTGTAAATTGTTTGAGAGTGGATGGGATATCCTTCGGATAGTAGGTGGACTTGCTCAAAGTTTGTTGGACCTCACTCCTTCTTCGCCTATGCTTCTGACCCTCGGTCTTTCCGGGAGGATTTTGGTATTCCTGAGTGGGATTTTGTCATGGATGAGGAGTATTCCTCATTCATGAAGAACAATACTTGGGATCTCACCCCTCTTTTAAAAGGAAGAAAAATTGTTCGGTATAAGTTGGTGTTCCAAAAAAATTATGGAGCAGATGGAGACATCGAAAATTTTAAAGCGCGACAAGTAGCTAAGGGTTTCCCCTAGGTAATTGGGGTTGATTACACGGAAACCTTTGCTTTGGTTGTGAAGATGAATTCTATTCAACTGACCCTTGCCATCGTTGTGGCTAAAAGATGGGAAGTCCATCAAATAGACATTAAGAGTGCCTTCCTTCATGGTTACCTAGAGGAAGACATCTACATGGAACAACCTTCGGGTTATGTCCACGATCGCTCCCTCATTTGTAAGTTAAAGAAGTCTCTCTATGGCTTCAAACAAGCTCCTTAGGCTTGGTATGCCAAGATGGAATCCTTTTTACTTACATCAAGGTTCACTCAGTGTTACTCTAACCTAAATGTTTACATTTTGTGGCAAGATGACTCCATACTCATCCTTATTCTATATGTTGACGACTTGTTGATCATGGGAAATTCTTCCTCTATCATTGATTATGTGAAGATTGAATTATCCAACAAGTTTTCCACGACTGACTTAGGATTACTTCATTAATTTCTTAGGATTCATATTTCACAATTTGACTCAGGTATTGTGATTTTACAGCCTAAGTACTCCCTTGATTTGCTTTCTTAGTTCCATACATCCAATTGTAAGCCTTCTCCTACTCCTTTCCTTTTTGGGGGTTAAGTTGGTTTCTAATTGCTCTACTCCCTTGGTTGATGGTACCCTTTATCAAAAGTTGGTGGGAATCTTGATTTACTGTATTCACACACGTCCGGATCTATCGTATGTCATTGGGATCGTGTCTAGATTCATACAGGAGCCACATGAGTTGCATTGGAAATCAACTAAGCGGATCCTTCACTACGTTCGTGGCACTTACATTGTTGGCATTTGCTATCTTGGAGGAGTGGATATTGACTTGGTTGGTTTTATTGATTATGATTGGGCCGGTGATTTAGATCATCAAAAATCTACCTCAGGCTACAATTTTTCTCTTGGTTTGGGTCCTTTTAGTTAGTCTAGCAAGAAGCAGAACGCAATTGTGATATCTTCTACAAAGGCAGAGTACAGAGGAGAAGTTAACGCTGTCATAGAAGTTGTTTGGTTACAAGGTATCTTAACAAAGTTTGGTATTCATTATCAATGGCCTACTATCATCTATTATGACAACATGAGCCCCATCTCAATTTTCCAAAATCTAGTTCAACATCAGAGGACAAAGCACATCAAGATACATATGCATTTCATTTGAGAGTTGATCCATGATGACATCATTGATTTATAGTACTGTCAGACATCTGATATGGTTGTAGAAATTTTTACCAAACCCTTCACTGAGGCGAAGTATCTTCTTGGGGTGAGGTCTTCTGCAACAACCCATATTTTTCGGGCTTTCTAGTTCTCTTCTCTTCTTCCAGAAAGATTGTATTTTGTACATGAGTGGCTTATTATGCCTTTAGTTTTCGAGACTCATTTGACGGATCTTTCTTAGGTTGTTTAGGGAGTCTTTTGTCTTTTGTAAGTGGATGTTTTCCCTTATGGGTTTTTCCTCCATTACTTAAGATCCTTATTGTATATGGATACCTCATCAGGCCTAGTTTTCTAGACCCATTCTTCTCTTCTTATTCTTCTAGGAAGATGTTGTTTATACATGGGTACCTTATTAGGCTTAGTAGTCAAGCCCCATTGACACATCTTTCTTGGTTGCCTAGGAGAGTTATCTTTCAGTTCTAACTTTCCATGACCTCTTCCTCAGATGAAAGGAGGGTGTTGGTGTATATGACTTGACTTGTCATCATTTGATATCTTTTCCACCTAGTTGGTTAGTCATCTCACTTAGTGAGAATATGTCATAGTTGAATAGGTGATAGGGTTGTGTACACGTGTAATGCACAAGAGTTACACAACACTTCAATATCTACCCATTCTTTCTTATTTATGATCATATCAGACACGCTGATGTCTTTTCTGCACTTGATTTTCCTTGTGATTCTTGCTCTTGCTAATTATGTGAAGCATTCTCATCTCCATTGGAAGTGCAACCCTCTTTGATGTGCACGAGGTTCCAACATTGATCCTCACGGAACAATCCCAAAGATTTTTTATTGCTAAGATGAAATGTACAATGTAGTTTGGGATATTTGTAGGAAAATGGAGTTAACCATTGCCTTTACAAGCTCTAGAACTTCAAAAATACTGAGAAGTGGGAACAAATCAAAGGGTAACTACCTGAGATCACTTTTCTAGGCCTCTATTAACTTGAAAACTACCTCCCAATGCATATTCCAGAGTTTATTCAATAAAACATGATGACACAACACCATGGGTGAGATGTTATTTGTTTGATTTTTGATCCTTCACATAAAATCAACGTTTGCACATGGAATCAATAAGAAGACTAAATTTTAAAGTGTCATTTGTCTTAATAAATCATGGATGTGTATGGGACCACTGTAACAACTTAATTTTGATCCAAAGTGTGTTTGTCTCCCTTTTTTGCATCCTAGTGGGGCCAATAAGGGAATATCCATTCCAACGGTACCTCCACGAATGAAGAGATCAACCAAATCCTATGAAAAATTATTTAGGGATCAAAAAATTGAAAGGAATGAGTAACATATAGCTTGAACTTTGCTTTTAAAATATATAAGATTTCTCGACCATTTTCTCTAAAACTGGTCTCTATTTGTAGCCCTTTTATTTATGTTCCTAATCTCAAGTTAAATGGATGCTCCAGTCAAATGATATGAGAAAATAACTAGACCGTGATCATTTTTAATCCATGATGCCCCCGAGCTTGATTTTACACCAGAGGAAGCTGTCACTTTTAAGCTCATTAAAACATGGTACATAGTTCAATGATGGTCACCATGTGTAATCCATCGAATCTATCTCATGTCTCTTGGTTAAAATTCTATCTATCCCAATCTCTTCCACAAGGAGGGCATTAACGTAGCTATTAACAATAAGTTACATTCATTTTAAGGCTCAGGTACATGTATCCATCACTATGCCGATCAGAGACACATGTCTCCTATTGGTGCCACTATGATCCACAAGGTTCCCCATCTTTGGCCTCAATATGAAGGTCCTCAGTGTCACTAATGTTTGAAACTTTTCATGCATCAGTGCCACCTTTTGTCTTTGTGTTTGGTTTTGCCTTGATGTGTTGATGTCACTTGTCACTCAATGTGTCGATGTCACTTGTCACTCATCAATGCCACTGTGTCCGGCAAGACTTCAAAACAAATTCTCACTCGAAAACTTATTTGAATGCTGATGAATGACACATGCCTCTTCAAATAGTTATCCTAAAGCAGTAGATCATTAAACATGCCACAAAATTAAAACGAGGACTTAAAATTTGACGTTTAAAATTTAATACAAAACTTAAAAGGAGACTGTCATATGCACATAATAAGCTTGTATTGACTCCAAAAATGGCTAAGCCCTAAATTTTCTTCCTTATTCTATTTGCACACATAATAAACATTGAAACCAACCTTGAGAGCACTTTTAAAGATATAAAGCTTGATCGTTTTGAAAGTCTTTCAACTATGAATAACATGGATAGATCTTTTAAGAAAACAAGAACAAATATGAGTCTATCATTTAAGGACTAATGATTTTCATGTTTAACTCAAAGATGCTTGTTAGAGGTAAGCTTAACTAGGTCAGAGTCATATATTAATTAATTGTAAATGTTACAAATCATGGTCCAACTCTGTCCTTGTGTAATATAATTTTGAATCTTTAGAACTCAATTTATGATTCCTTAAATTTAAGGGGGATCCATTTTCTTGTTTAAAAGGGAATGAGGATTTGTTGGGTGCCAACATGTTCATGTAACCCTTATTTTTGGATTAAATCAATTATTCATAATCCTTCCTTTTTTTGGTGTCGACCTCTACTAAACATTTATGTAATTTACGAATAACCTATTACATCCTACTATTGCAAGTTCATTTCCAACCTTCACTAAACATTTACGACAATTTACAAATTATGTATTAAATCATTTGTTTGGTAATTTTATAATTTTTCAAGTAATGTTTTAATATTTTACTTTTATTTTTTAACACAGAATAAAACAAGGGCTTTGTCGCCCTATTTGATATCATGTGCAAAAACCAAAAAAAAAAGTTCTAGGATGTCTCAAAGCCAAACTAATTTATAACCCCATTTTTGTTACATGTACAGACCCTATCTACAACTAAGGCTCATTATACCCCATGAAATGACACTTCAAGCATGCTTAAACATATGTTTTGGGTACATGTGAGTGAAAAATATATTTACCAAATATATAATTATAGATTACACTAGAGCATTCAATGTAGCATATTAATTTCCTTTACAACGACAAATAAAGTATGATTTTTTTCCTTTTCTTCATTTTTTGTGATAAATGAGGAATTGTGATGCATATCGCATTTCAATTTGCATGCATTCATCAAGTTTTAAGAGCAACCAATGACTCTGTAGTGCCCACATTTTTATAGCTCCAGTTATATGTTGGTCCCTTTATGCATAGACATGTTTTGATTGAGACTCTGTTAGATTTTGGACATTTTGCTATGTTATTTATCCTCATGGACATTATGGTATTTTGGGTGCGTAGCACCAATTGGACTAGATTCGTATATTGATATATTTCTTATGATGTTGATGACACTAACAAGGATATATGATAGTGAGATTTATTGGTTAGATGTTGGTTCTTGGGTTCGATTGGATTAATGATATAGTTTTTCTGGATTTAATAATGGTAGTTTCATGCTAGCTTAAGTGTATGTCGTTGTAATTTTATCTGTGGATGATTTGTGTCAAACCATGTGTATAATTGTATACATTGCACTATCAATTGTAAAATGATGTTAGGACATTATAAGGTAATTTAGTTTGTGATGTTTATATGATGATTTATATTGGACAGATGCGGTTAATGTGTGCAATGAGTGTGCAAGTGACAGGTATAGGAGAGCATGGGTTTCATGGCAGCTACGCAATTGTGCACGAGTGGCCCACGGGCTGAGTCCTAACCATGTTAAATGTTTGAGGCCTTAGAATAGGTGTATTTATTTGGGCACCATCGGTGAACCCTCAATTGTAATGTATTTATGTCTTGTAAAATTAATTATGTTTAGGGTGTGTTTTATTAAGTAAACTAGTTTTGGGGTTTAATGATCTCATCTTAATTTAAGTGATAGTTTTGGGTAAGTGTGTGTGTGTTGGTAGAAGGGATTGGGGACCACATGTGAACCTTGGGTGGACCCCACACCCTCTACCCTTGTGCACAAGCATGCCAAACCCGAAATTGGGTTATTTTGGGCATTTTTAGGGACCCCTTTTGAGTTTGGGAGTTCCCTTAGCATGAAAATGGGCCCTTGGACCCTACCTAATAGGTATGGAGGCTTATTTCCAAGGCTTGGAAGGAATTTCCCTCCCATTTTGCCCTCCTTAGTCACCATCCATGTAAGATGGTTGGTTTGTGTGTATTTGTTAAAAGTTGCGCCACTTTGTTTTATTTTAGTTTTTAGTATTTTAGGTGATAAGGGCTAAAAGTTGAGTTTACTTTTACTAAATTGGTTTTTGGAATCTTTGACTCTTGAGAGGAGAGGGGGTGACACTTGTCACCTTCCCATTGGTAAGGAAACTTTTGGGTTCCTCTTCTTATTCTTCCTCATGTGGAAGGAAGGGGTCTTCTTGGCTCATTTTTTTGGGAGAACTTGGAGAATTTTGGGGAGCTTGGAGGTTTGTTTGGACAAAGGGAAAAGCTTAGAGTCTTGGAAAGCATTGTAGAGGTAGGATTCTTAACCTTTTTCTTTCTTAGTTGTGCTTATCTTGTTAACTGTGATTTGATCAATAAAATGATGTGTGTGAAATGATGTGTTGTGAAGTTGTATGGTGAATGTAGTTTTGTTTGTTTGTTCTTTATTGTTTTCTTTTGGTTTCTCTCCACCATCATTTGGATTGATAGTTTTTGGAGAATGTAGGGGAAGAGAGAGGGATTTACCTCTCAAACCTCATAGTTGTTGGCAAGCCATGAAGGTCCCTTCTCATCCCCTCATATGGTTTGAGGTGGGAGAAAGGTTCATATGGCTTGAACCTTTCCCCATTCTTGGTGAGGAAACCCTTTTGGGTTTGAAAATCCTCCCAAGAAGGATTTCTACAACATAAAGGAGGAACAAGGAGGATGAATGATTAGGAGGAATAAGGAGTTTTGTAAACATGTTTTTGTTGGTGCTCCTATGGTTGGACACCTTTGATTTGGGCATCTTACTTCTTCTCTTTCCCCTTGTGAGGTTGACCTTGTTATCCTCATGTTGTTGTTTTATCATGTGTAGTATGTCTAAGTGGTTAAATGGTCTTATGTATTTCTTGTTGTGTTTTATCCCTTTTATACTTGTGCACATGGTGGAAGTTTGTTCCTCTCTCCCATGGGCTTGGGGGAGGCTAGCATGGTTTCCAACCATGGAAAGGCATGTGATGATGCCTATTAGTTGGGTGGTAAACAAGCCTTGTCTCTTATTTCAGCATCCTTGGAAGAACACTCAAGTTGGAGATAGTTGGAGCCTCTTGCCATCTTGGTCCTCTTGGTCATCCTCATCTTTTGAGGGCATTACCTTCATTTTGTAAATAAATGTGGCTTTGTGAAGTTTTACACTCTTGTAAATACCCATTATGGTACTTATTGCTTCTTGTAAACATTAGTCATTACTAAGAAAGTTTTTACTTTATTGTTGCAAGAATCTTGTAATATTATCACATTGAAATCATGAGTTTTCTTTTAGTTACATGTCATCTTTTGAAGATCTTGTTGTTTATAAATCTGCAAAGTATGATCATGCATGGTGCATTAAAACTGTAATTTTTAGTTGTGTCTACTTTTCAAGTTTTAAAATATATATATATGAAATGGCTTATATACATGTGTATCCTATGTATGTAGAAATGAAATTTACAAGCTAAACATTCTTTTAAATCTGCAAAATTTTATGGCATCACAGACTCCATTCTTTCTTTTACTTTGTGTTGAGGGCTCAAAATATGCAAAATTTCACCATTCCCACCTTAGAGGTCTTCACTCCTTCATTGCACCTTATTTTCATACTCTAACCAATTGCATGACAACCATTAACTTGCTTAAAAACAAGAAATTTGATCAATGTCTTCTCCTTGCCAATTCTGTCCTAATAGGCTCTATAAAAAAATTGGCTCAAACAAACTAACTTTGGATTTCTAGGCATAAGTACTCTGTCTAACCATGGTTGTTGTTGCATAGGCTCAAACCAATGAAATATCAACCACCAATATGAGGCAACGTGATCAAAACTTTAACTATCACTTAACTTACCAACTTTGGTTTCTTGTGTTCTTAAAACAAGGCTCTAGGTGAGTTCATGAATAGGAACATCAAAATATACCCTGTTAGTGTAAATAAGTAAATAATAATTTTATTTACACGTAAACTCATAGTTAGGGAGTTAGTTTGTTTTATTAAACGAACTTTGTTATTTGGTTATTTATTTGTTTCAACCAAATTGTTCTGTTGTTTTAACAATTTGGTCTCGGTGAGTTTGTTCAAACAACCTTTGTTTGAACATAAGGTTGTAAGAACCTATTTAATAGGCAACTATTACAATGATAATATCCTAGAGAATATTAGAAAACATTTGAGTCTACTACTCTATTTTCTATGTGTGTTTATACAGATTGACGGTTTAAATCTTAATCAGATTCCTACTTGTTAAGATCTTATGCATAAATCTGATATGGTATCAGAGGCACTGGTCTACAGAAGAAGCCCAATCGATCCTGGTTATTTGTATTTCATTGATTTTTTCCACGTTGTTGTGCTTAGACTGAAGCTTCCCTTACCACATTAAGCATTGATATTCTTGCAAAGGTTGCGTCTTGAGGAGGGAGTTGATTTGGTATTGCTAAACGACGAAATTTACAAGAGTTATTGATAATTCTTTAATTCTTCGTCAAGAACTACATTGGTCACCGACTTCAACTCGAGTTATTCTCTTTGTCTATTGGTGTATAGATTTTGTGGCATTATCGGTTGAGGAGTGAGGTTAACTAGTAGAATCTAGAATTGACTTAGCCTAGTCTCCTCTTGGATCACCCGCTCACCCAAGCATCACACCCGTTCTCATGGTTTGCTCGCACCATTTCTGATCTTGATTGCCACTGCATTCGTCTCTCATGCAGCACTGTGTTCCTACACTCTATCAGTGCCAAGGTTGTTTGCATTTGTGGTTCATTAAAACCACTAAATGCACAACAAGCTCTCATCGTGCCAAGTGGCACTATAAAAGGTTTACAATTTTTTTTAAAATTGTGAACTATAGTTTGAGGGTAATATAATTAATTAATGACCTGGTATTAATATCTCTAGTTATTTAATACTTAAAGGAACGATAAGAAGATTGTTCCAAGCCGTGATCTCGGATGATAATAACACACCACATTAGATTTGCAAAACAGAAGAGCTAAAATACCATATATGGAAATCCATCACAATCCATAATGCTTAATACATTACAATACAATGACTTGAATTACTCAATAAGAAAGATGTACATATAGGAGGAGGGAAGTGTAAATACTGCCTAAATCAGTGGTGAAGAACTCCCACTAACTGATATTGGTAGTTAAGTTAACTCCAGAAGACTAGTAAGCTAACTCCACATAACTGAGAAGTTAACTCAACACAACTAGTAAGTTAACTCCACACAACTAGTACACCTAAGTAAGTTAACTCAACAAGTGTAGGGCTGACACAAGTGTAAGAATTATTCTAATAAATAAATAAAAGGATAAATAATAACCTACACTAACAAATATTGTGGAGGAACAATATTATTTTGTGGAAATTTTTCCAAGCAAATTAATATTTGGCAAGCGATTTTTTTTTGAGCCATTAATATATTTGTGAGAATTGTATTTTCAGAGTGACGATTAAAATTAGTGGTGGAAAATTTTGTAAATCGGGATTTCATTAAAATGGAAAAAAAAAATTACATAGGATCTTCCTCAAACCCGCTAGTGGATCAAAGGTATTTTGAACCATTGAACACAATAAATTATCACATTTGGAAGCCGAAAATACAGCAGTTGCTCCAGTCCAAAGGGCTATGGAGAGTTTTTCAAGACAGTGTGTCGACGTTCACATCAGAGTATGCCTATGGATGTAAGCAAGATGAAGCTCTCAGCTTAATTGGTTTGAACATATCCGATAACCTGCAGTTCCACATTGTCGATGCCAAGACTCCAAAAGAGGTATGGGACAAATTTGATAGTTTGTTTAGTAAAATAAATGAATTTAGAGTATTGCAGTCAAATGCGTAGTTAACTTCATGCTCTCCATCAAACTTTCCATCAATTGAAGAATTTTTGGCAAAATTTAAGTTGATTAGAGCTCAGTTAAAAGCAAGTGGGAAAGAAAAAAGGATAACGAATGCATTTTCTTGATTTGCTCAAAATTAAAAGGTCCTTATAATGTTTTTGCTTCTACTTTATATTCTACAATGGATGCCCTAGGAGATGAGTTTAAAATGCCATCATTTGAGCTTTTCTGTGAAAGGTTATCTCGTGAGCAAACAAAATTGCAACCACTTGATGCCTTATCAAACTCAAGTCATGCTTTGGTGGTAAAAAATTGTGAAGGGTAAGTGGAAACCAAAGCCAAAGTCTGAGCCTCCCAATTAACCGCCAAAATCAAATAAACCTCCTACCACTGCTGAGTCCAACAATTCTGGAAAACCGAAGAAGTTTTTCTGGAAAAATCTAGTGTATGATCCTTGTCCATACTGCAGCAAAACAAATCATCTTGAATTGAGATTTTTTTGATAATTGAAGCTTTGGAAAATGCCTTGAAACAACATAAGATTACAGTACCATTTCCTTCTTCTTCTTCCAATACAGGAAAGGGGAAAGCACTTTTTGCTAGGGCATGTTCTTCTACATGTGATAGTTGGATTTTTTATTTAGGTACTTCTCGTTACCTCACTCATTCTCGTGGACTGTTGAGTTCACTTTCTGATTGCAACATCTCCCAGATTGTGATGGGTAACTCTTCTAAAATTGAAGTCTTAGAATTTGGTACAGTTGATATGGAAAATGGTTATATTAATGAGATACTTTTTGTTCTTGAGATTGCGTCAAATTTGTTATCCATTTATCAAATTTGTAATTTTGGTACTGGGAAAATAGTGGAGTTTGATCCACATAATGTTGTAATCAGAGAATTGTGTGATCCATGTGATGTTATAGCTACAGGGGTGGTTGACCATAGTTCGCGCTTATATGTATTTGATAAATTTGAATCTAACACATGTGCCTCTTTGATTGCTCATGCTGACACATTGAGAAAGTTGTGGCACAAGTGTTTTGGTCATGTAAATTATAGGTATTTGCAGCAGTTGCATTCTCAGCAAATGGTAACAGGGTTACCCAAAATATTCTAGTAATGATGGTGTTTGTCCAGGGTGCATGTTTGGAAAAAAACATCAAGATACTTTTTCAAAAGGAAAGGCAAAGAGAGCTAAGGCTCCACTAGAGTTAATACACAATGATATTATGATCTTTTCCAATTTGGTCACTTTCTGGTGCTAAATACGTATTGACTTTTATTGATGATTTTTCTCAAAAAACTTGGGTATATTTCCTACAGTACAAAAGTGATATCTTGGATAAATTAAAGGATTTTAAAGCCTTTATTGAAAAGCAATATGGACATCCCATTAAAAAGATCTCCACACAGACAATGAGAGGAATATATAAGTAATGCATTTTTTGATTTGTGTACTAATCATGGTATTCTACACCAGTTAGCATAGTGCCTTATACCCCTCAGCAGAATGGTGTTGCTGAGCGAAAGAATCAAACACTGACGGGGATGGAAAATTGGATGGTGCAATCCAGGAACTTAGCACTTGAGTTATGGGATGAAGTAGTAAACTTTGCAAATTATATTTAGAATAGGGTTCCACGTAAAGCAGTTCAGGAGGTCACTCCTGAAGAAGCGTGGTTAGGTGCAAAAACTCTAATGTTTCAGATTTTTGAGTGTTTGGAAGCAGGGCATGGGCATTTGTTCCTAATGACACAATGAAATCCATGGAGAATAAAAGTAAAGAACTCATATTTGTTGGACATTGTGAGAATGTGAAGGCATATCGTCTTCTTGATCCTACTACAAATGATGTTGTGTTTTGAGAGAGATGTTCGAGTTGAAGAGACTGAAAAACCTATGGATCGTATTATTGCTTCTTCTCTACCTCCTTTTATACCTAAAAAGGAGGTTATGACTATTGATGTTGATGATGTTATTACTAGTGGATCCTACTCCTCCTAATTCTCCTCTCCCCATACCTAAATGGGTCAAAACTACCTTGCAGGAATTTGGTGATCATGTTGGTGATCCAAGTGATCTTCAAAGAACTAGAGCAGAGACCTCTGGTGTGGTCGATCATCATCCTTATTCTGGTATGGATCTTATGAGTCAAGTTATTTCTTCTGACCCTATGAATTTTTTAGATGCTTCAGGGAAACCAGAATGGGATACTACAATACAGGAGGAATATTCTTCATTAATGAAGAATAACATGTGGGAGTTAGTACCTCTATCCTAAGGGAAGAAAACTTGATGCGGTGTAAATGAGTCTACAAGACCAAATATGTAGCAGATGGATCGATAGATAAGTACAAGGCTTGTTTTGTAGCTAAGGGGTTCACACAAGTCGAAGCGGTGAATTACTCTGAGAATTTTTCTTCTATCAAAAAGATGGATTCAGTGTGCCTTGTCCTCTCCCTTACTGTAGCACATTGATGGCCCGTCTACCAGATGGACGTGAAGAGTGCTTTTCTACATGTTGATCTCCAATAGGAGATATATATGAAGCAACCACATGGATTAATACAAAAATCTTCACTGGTATGCAAAATTCATGGTTCTCTACATGGTTTAAAACAAGCTCCTCGAGCTTGGTATGAGAAGATGGATAGTTTTTTGCTAAGTTCCGGTTTTTATCGTTGTGAGTCTAATCACAATGTTTACATTCTGAAACAAGGTGAGGAGTTTTTGATCTTGGTTTTATATGTTGATGATCTAATCCTCACAGAAATTTCAAATTCTATAATTCAGGATATCAAGCACAAGTTGAAGGAAAAATTTGAGATGATAGATCTGGGACTATTACATTACTTTCTAGGCCTCCAAATTCACTAGAATCCTGAGGGGATTTCTCTTGGACAAAAAAAGTATGCTACAGATCTTCTTCACATGTTCTCCATGCCCTATTGCAAGCCTTCTCCCACACCATATCAATCAAGTATTGAGTTAACTGTTGATTGTAAGTCTCCATTGGTTGATTCCACTTTGTATAGATATATAGTAGGGAATCTCCTTTATCTGACACATACTCATTCCGACATCACTTTTGTTGTAAACCTCGTCTCTCACTTTTCACATGAGCCACATAAGAGTCATTGGAAAGCAGTTAAGCTTTTTCTATGCTATATTTGAGGCACATTGAACTTTGGCATTCAATATACATAAGAGGGTTCCACAGATATTGAGGGGTTTACAGACTCAGATTGGGGCAGATGCAACGATATTTATCACTCTACCTTTGGTTTTGTTTTTAGCCTTGGCTCAGGCCCTATTGCATGGAGATGCAAAAAGAAGACAACTGTTGCATTGTCATCTACCGAGGTAGAATACAGAGGTGATGTTAAGGCTAGACAAGAGGCTCTCTGGTTACGATAGTTACTTGGTGAGTTTTGATTTCCTCAACAAAATTCCACTTTGATTTGGTGTGATAATCATAGTACCATTGAGATAGCACACAACCCTATAGAAGATCAGCGAACCAAGCACATAGAGATACACATGCACTTCATTCGGTAGGTTGTTCAAGATGGAGTTGCACACTTGGAGTTTGTACCTACAACTGAGTAGGTTGCTGACATCTTCACTAAGCCCTTGGCTTCTCCTTGTTAGCTTTAGTTGCTTGGGGTGAAGGAAGTTGTACTTGTGGGGATTCGTAGTGAGTCATTCCTTCCTTCTTTTCTTTCTCCTATGTTTTTATTGAGTACCTTATTAGGCCTAGTAGCCGAGACCCTTTCTTTTATTTCCTTTTCTCCCTAATATTTGTTTAAGGGAGGGTGTTAGTGTAAATAAGTAAATAATAATTTTATTTACACATAAACTCGTAGTTAGGGAGTTAGTTTGTTTTATTAAACAATTTTTTTATTTGGTTATTTATTTGTTTCAACCAAAATGTTATGTCGTTTTAACAATCTGGTCTAGGTGAGTTTGTTCAAACAACCTTTGTTTGAACATAAGGTTGTAAGAGCCTATTTAATAGGAAACTATTACAATGATAATATCCTGGGGAATATCAGAAAACATTTGAGTCAGCTGCTCTATTTTCTCTGTGTGTTTATATAGATTGACGACTTAAACCTTAATCAGATTCCTGCTTGTTAGCATATGTGCATAAATCCGATATGGTATCATAGCACTGGTTTGCAGAAGAAGCCCAATCTATCCTGGTTATTTGTCTTTCATTGATTTTTTCCACGTTGTTGTGCTTAAACTGAAGCTTCACTTACCACATATGACCTTGATATTCTTGTAAACGTTGCATCTTGAGGAGGGAGTTGATTTGGTATTGCTAAACGAAGAAATTTACAAGAGTTATTGATAATTATTTAATTCTTCATCAGGAACTGCATTGGCTGTTGATCTCAACTCGAGTTATTCTCTATCTATTGGCGTATAGATTTTGTGGCATTACCGGTTGAGGAGAGAGGTTAACTGGAAGAATATGGAATTGACTTAGCCTGATATCCTCTTGGATCACCCACTCGCCCAAGCATCACACCCGCTCTCGTGGTTCGCTCGCACCATTTCCGATCCTCATTTCCACTGTATTTGTCTCTCACACAACACCGTGTTCTTGCACTCCACCAACGCTAATGTTGTTTGTATTTATGGTTCATTAAAACCACTAAATGCACAACAAGCTCTCATCGTGCTAGGTGGCACTATGAAAGGTTTGTAATTTTTTTAAAAATTGTGAACTATAGTTTGAGGGTAATATACTTATTTAATGACTTGGGATTAATAGCTCTGGTAATTTAATATTATGGAGGAACAATATTATTTTGTGGATTTTTTTCCAAGAAATTTATATTTGGTAAGTGATTTTTTTTTGGACCCATTAATATATTTTTGGAAATTGTATTTTCGGAGTGACGATTGAAATTGGCGGTGGAAAATTTTGCAAAGCGGGATTTCATTAAAATGGAAAAATCTTTTTTTTTTTCACAGGATCTTCCTCAAACCCCCTGGTGGATCAAAGGTATTTTGAACCATTGAACACAACAAATTATCACATTTGGAAGCCAAAAATGCAGCAGTTGCTCCTATCTAGAGGGCTATGGAGAGTTTTTCAAGCTAGTGTGCCAATGTTCACATTAGAGAAGGATAAATATACCTATGGAATCTCTCAGTTTAATTGGTCCGAACGTATCCAACAACTTGCAGTTCCATATTGTCAATGTCAAGACTCCAAAAAAGGTATGGGAAAAATTTGATAGTTTGTTCGGTAAAATAAATGAATTTAGAGTACTGCAGTTAGATGCAGAGTTAATTTCATGCTCTGCATCAGAGTTATCATTAATTGAAGAATTTTTGGCAAAATTTAAGTTGATTAGAGCTCAGTTAAAAGCAGGTGGGAAAGGAAAAAAGGATAACGAATGCATTTTCTTGATTCTGTCAAAATTAAAAGGTCCTTATAATGTTTTTGCTTCTACTTTATATTCTACAATGGATGCCCTAAGAGATGAGTTTAAAATGCCATCATTTGAGCTTTTCTTTGAAAGGTTATCTTGTGAGAAAATAAAATTGCAATCACTTGATGCCTTATCAAGCTCAAATCATGCTTTGGTGGTAAATAATTCTAAGGGTAAGTGGAAATCGAAGCCAAAGTCTGGGCCTCCCAATAAACCACTAGAATAAAATAAACCTCCTACCATTGCTGAGTCAAAAAATTCTGGCAAACAGAAGAAGTTTTTCTGGAAAAATCTAGTGTATGATCCCTATCCATACTGCAACAAAAAAAATCATCTTGAATTCAAATGTTTTATGAGAATTAAATCTTTGGAAAAAGCATTGAAACAACATAAGATTACAGTACCATATCCTTCTTCTTCTTCCAATAAAAGAAAGGGGAAAGCACTTTCTGTTAGGGCATGTTCTTCTACATTTGATAGTTGGATTTTTTGTTTAGGTGTTTCTCACCAACTCACTCATTCTGGTGGATTGTTGAGCTCGCTTTTTGATTACAACACCTCCCAGATTGTGATGGGTAACTCTTCTAAAATTTAAGTCTTAGGATCTAGTACACTTGATATGGAAAATGGTTATATTAATGACGTGATTTTTGTTTCTAGGATTTTGTCAAATTTACTATCCATTTATGAAATTTGTAATTCTGGTACTGGGAAAATAGTGGATTTTACTCCACATAATGTTGTAATCAAAGAATTTTGTGATCCACAAGATATTATAGCTACATGGGTGATTGACCATAGTTTACGCTTATATGTATTTCATAAATTTGAATCTAATACATGTACCTCTTTGATTGCTCATGCTGACACATTGAGCAAGTTGTGGCACAAGCATTTTGGTCAGGTAAATTACAAGTATTTGCAACAATTGCATTCTTAGCAAATGTTGACAGGGTTACCCAAAACATTCAATAATGATGGTGTTTGTTTAGGGTGCATGCTTGGAAAACAACAACAAGATCCCTTTCCATAGGGGAGGGCAAAGAGATCTAAGGCTCCACTAGAGTTAGTACATAGTGATATTATGACTTTTCCAACAATGTCATTTTGTGGTGCTAAATATGTACTAAACTTTATTGATGATTTTTCTCAGAAAACTTGGGTATATTTCATGTAGTGCAAAAGCGATGTCTTGGACAAATTCAAGGCTTTTAAAGACTTTATTGAAAAGCAATCTGGACATCCCATTAAAAATATTCGCACAAACAATGGGGGGAATATATAAGTAATGCATTTTGTGATTTTTGTACTAATCATGATATTCTACACCAGTTAGCAGTGCCTTACACCCCTCAGTAGAATGGTGTTGCTGAGCGAAAGAATCAAACACTGAAGGATATGGAAAATTGCATGGTGCAGTCTAAGAACTTAGCGCCTGAGTTCTGGGCTAAAGCAGTAAATTGTGAAAATTATATTCAGAACAGGACTCCACACAAAACAGTTCAGGGGGTCACTCCTGAAGAAGTGTGGTCAGGTGAAAAACCCGATGTTTCATATTTTGGAATGTTCAAAAGTAGGGCATGGGCATTTGTTCCTGATGACACGAGGAAATCCATGAAGAAGAAAAGCAAAGAGCTCATATTTGTTGGACATTGTGAGCATGTGAAGGCATATCGTTTTCTTGATCCTACTACAAATGATGTTGTGTTTCGAAGAGATGTTCGAGTTGAAGAGACCGAAGAACCTATGGATCATATTATTGCTTCTTCTCCACCTCCTTTTATACCTACAAAGGAGGATATGACTATTGATGATGCTACAGTGGATACTATTCCTCCTAATTCGCCTCGTCCCATACCTAAATGGGTAAAAAATACCTTGCAGGTAGCTGGTGATCAAAGTGATCTTCGAAGAACTAGAGCAGAGACCTCTGGTGTGGCTGATAATCATCCTTATTCTGGTATGGATCTTATGAGTCAAGCTATTTCTTGTGACCCTGTGAATTTTTCATATGCTTTAGGGAAACCAGAATGGGATACTATAATGCAGGAGGAATATTCTCCATTGATGAAGAATAACACGTGGGAGTTAGTACCTCTTCCTAAGGGAAGAAAACTTGTGCAATATAAATGGGTCTACAAGACCAAATATGTAGCAGATGGATTGAGAGATAAGAACAAGGCTCGTCTTGTAGCTAAGGGGTTCACACAAGTTGAAGCAGTGAATTACTCTAAGAATTTTTCTTCTATAAAAAAGATGGATTCAGTGTGCCTTGTTCTCTCCCTTATTGCAGCACATCGATGGCCCGTCTACCAGATGAACCTGAAGAGTGCTTTTCTACATGTTGATCTCCAAGAGTATATATATATGAAGCAGCCACAGGGATTCATGTAGAAATCTTCACTGGTATGCAAACTTCATTGTTCTCTACATGGTTTAAAACAAGCTCCTCGAGCTTGGTATGAGAAGATGGATTATTTTTTTCTAAGTTCCGGTTTTTATCGTTGTGATTCTAATCGCAATGTTTACATTCTGAAACAAGGTGAGGAAATTTTGATCTTGGTTTTATATGTTGATGATCTAATCCTCACAGAAATTCAAATTCTATAATTCAGGATATCAAGCACAAGTTGAAGGAAAAATTTGAGATGACAGATCTGGGACTATTACATTACTTTCAAGGCCTTCAGATTCACCAGACTCCTAAGGGGATTTCTCTTGGACAAAAAAAGTATGCTATAGATCTTCTTACATGTTCTCCGTGGTTGATTGCAATCCTTGTCCCACACCATATCAATCAGGTATTGAGTTGACTGTTGATTGTAAGTCTCCATTGGTTGATTCCACTTTGTATAGACATATAGTAGGCAGTCTCCTTTATTTGACACATACTCGTTCCAACATCTCTTTTGTTGTAAACCTTGTCTCTCGCTTTTCACATGTGCCACATGAGATTCATTGGAAAGCAACTAAGTTAGTTTTATGCTATATTCGAGGCACATTGAACTTTGGCATTTAGTATACATCATAGGGTTCCACAAATATTGAGGGGTTCACAGACTCAGATTGGGGCGGATGCAACGATACTCATCAC
Source organism: Taxus chinensis (assembly GCA_019776745.2). Lineage (NCBI taxonomy): Eukaryota > Viridiplantae > Streptophyta > Pinopsida > Cupressales > Taxaceae > Taxus > Taxus chinensis. The sequence goes on along the minus strand of CM034147.1, from coordinate 913,362,953 downwards.
TCTTTCTTTGCTTTTGTTTTTAACCTTGGCTCACGCCCTATTGCATGGGGATGCAAAAAGTAGACAACTGTTGCATTGTCATCTACCGAGGCAGAATACAGAGGTGTTGTTAATGCTGGACAAGAGGCTCTCTGGTTATGACAGTTACTTGGTGAGTTTTGATTTTCTCAACAAAATTCCAATTTGATTTCGTGTGATAATCAGAGTACCATTGAGATAACACACAACCCTATAGAGCTTCAGTGAACCAAGCACATAGAGATACAAATGCACTTCATTCGATAGTTGGTTTAAGATGGAGTTGTACATTTGGAGTTTGTACCTATAGTTGAGCAAGTTGTTGACATCTTCACTAAGCCCTTGTCTTCTCCTCGTTATCTTCAGTTGCAAGAGTTTCTTGGGGTGAAGGAAGTTGTACTTGGTGGGATTCTTAGTGAGTCGTTCCTTCCTTCTTTTCTTTCTCCTATGTTTTTATTGGGTACCTTATTAGGCCTAATAGTCAGGACCCTTTCTTTTATTTCATTTTCTCCCTAATATTTGTTTAAGGGAGGGTGTTAGTGTAAATAAGTAAATAATAATTTTATTTACATGTAAACTCATAATTATGGAGTTAGTTTGTTTTATTAAACAAAGTTTTTTATTTGGTTATTTATTTGTTTCAACCAAATTGTTATGTTGTTTTAACAATTTGGTCTCGGTGAGTTAGTTCAAACAACCTTTGTTTGAACATAAGGTTGTAAGAGCCTATTTAAAAGGAAACTATTACAATGATAATATCCTGGAGAATATAAAAAAACATTTGAGTATGTTGCTCAGTTTTCTCTATGTGTTTATACAGATTAACGGCTTAAATCTTATTCAGATTCCCGCTTGTTAAGATCCTGTGCATAAATCTAATATACCCAAAGCAATGAAAACACGTTCTCAACTACCCTTTTTGGTCATAAAGGTGCAAGGTAAATTTCATGAGCTAGCTCTTAAACTATGGTCTTCAATCTCTAATTTGCTCTTGTCTAGCTCTTTAGCCCTAGTAGCCCTATTCAAAGACAAATTTTAGCATAACTTTTAATTTATTGGGTTCCAAATCAATCTGAAGGCTATTTGAGATACCCTTTTTCTTGATTATTCTATTCCCAAAGTTTCATGAATTAACTCTAAGCCAAACCCCCTTTTCCTGCATTGTATGCTTCTCAAATTAGGTCTTCCACTATAGAAACATATCCTCCCAGTTGACAGTTAGAGATAACTGATAATTTATAACTCCTACACTCAAAATTCCTTCCTCTTCTAGTTGTATGCCTTATCAAGAAGACATTTATCGATTTTCATCTATTTTGGATGGATAAAACTCTCAAAAAACCACTTTAGCTTCTAAAACCCTAGTCTAGGGTTTGACAGACCTGTGCATGCACAAGAGGTGGAAAATCTTCATAAAATGATGGATATTCACGTTCAAAGCCTCAAAATTTTATTGGAGTTATGTTTCAACTACATACACATATTTTCTTTACCACTGAGGGCCATCAATCCTTGAATCTTAAAAATCATCAATTTCTCTCCTTCCCAGCATGTAGGAGACAAAGTATAGACAAGAAAAGGATTTATTGTATCAAAAACTAATCTTCTCTACCTAGGTTTGTTTAAATACCCTTACAACAAGTTTGAAAAAATCTATAACATGATCATCCTCACATTACTCAAAGAGTTCTAAAATGCAATTTATTTTTAAACAATCACCAACAACAAACATAGTCACCGTTTTCATATTGTTTCCAATCATACAAGGGAAGATCACCTAATATTCAACCTCAAACCATGTCATATCTCTTAAAACCATGCATTAACATTTCATACTCTACCTATCACGTGCTAATCTCTTAAAGGCTTCAATTTAAAAGAGCACAATTAAAAACACTAAAGGATTTCCTTACATGAAAGTTCCAAGATAAAACAAGAACATGTCCTCTTTACATCTTCATTAATCTCCTATAAAAGGTTTAAAAAAACTCTACACATGCTCACGAGAATATAACCATTAGTTCTTAATCACCAGAACTCGGATTTATCCATGACAAAGGCCAAAATAACCTTACAAAACAAAGTTTTTCTATATATATTAAATTGTGATTCTTACCAAAATCAGGTCTTTTTCCTTCAATCCTTCCTCTCATCCTCCCATCCTTGAGGAATGATCCAAAACTAACTTTCACTCGAGATTTTACTTTTCCTCTCTCTTTGTTTGACTCATTGTAGACACAAAATCACACACTTTGGGTAATTATCTAGTTGTGATTACATACTACTATTCATATGATTCCTAAGTAAGAAAAGTACTGATTAACCCATGTATTTGGCCACCTTTCTTTGTCTTTTGTTGCTCCTTTCAATCTTGCACCTTTACTTGCTTAATTTTCCTTATTATACCTCAACATTTATCATCTTGGACACAAGTATCCAACCAGGATGCCAACGTCAGGCGCCCTCGTCCCCTCTAGGTGCCCCTGACCCCTTTGTACTTTACTCACACTTTTTGGGTACTTTCTAGCCATTTGAACATCTTTTTTTTTGGTATTCAACCTTTTCGAGGTTAATTATGAAATTCAATCAAGGGAATCATATAAATATAAAGTTATGTGATCATAATAAAGGACCAAGCACTAAACATTAGCTATCACCACCTAAGGTTGCATCCATCTAGCACCATCACAAGGAACACAAGGGCTGGTTATTCTACTTACACTTCATATGAGGGAAGTTCATTCTATTCCACGCACACATATATTACATTTCTTTACATCTAGCTTATTTATTCGCTATCAAGTGTGACTCGCACAAGATCCACTTAGGGCACGATTCCGCACACACACACATAGAGCTACACTGGGTCTGAGATGTAGTGCAATGTTTAGTCGTAAGTTCACCATTGTGACACTGAGGACAGTTCGACCCCTCATTCTACTTCTTTCTTTTTTAGGATTTGATGTCTATTTGAGGGTTTTACAGGTTCTTATTTGATTGCAGGTTTTCAGCGACCTTGGCGATCTTGGTGCGGCCTTAAAGTGACCAAATATTACTAACAACAAACATCTTAAGACCACCCAAAGGAGGTTTTATGAGATTTTCCACAGACCCAGGCGCCCAGAAACAGGCCTAGGGCACACATGGGTGCCCCAATCCAACCTATCTGTATAGATCTACATTTTTCTGGGTCTTTGTGCGATGCTCCTGCTGCTCTGTGCACCTGGTCAACACTTCGATACACTCCAAATTTTATTGTGAATCAGCTAAGTACCTCTTTCTCCTCTTTGCAATTAGGGTTTCATATTTATTGCTTAGTTGTTTGGGTGTAATTTCTATACTTAATTGCATATTTATTTTGCTTCTACAATAGCATCAGATTAGGCTCTAATTTTCACATTTAGCTTAATCACTCATCATGCCCATACATAGGAATATTACATCTTTTAGGCATTTATGGACTCAAACCTAGCTCTAGACTTGGTAGACACACCCTTACATTGATTAAACCTCCTTTCTACCACTTGACAAACCTTGACAAATCACATTTTCACCCTTTACAAGCTTTATTAGTTCAAATCCCATTTGGAGGGAAAATATGATATCAAAAAAATTCAAAATTTCTAGTCTTCTCATCAAGTCTAAATGACTCCTAAGCCTCACTAAGACCTCTAAGAAAATTCAATAGCTTGTAAACATGAAAGGAAGGGAGAATTTGATACTTTGATGCTTCATTTAATGATTCCCCTACATCAAATTGGAGCCCAACAACTTGCAACGACACTATCAAATGTAGGCTCTAGATTACATAGCGAGAAAAAATGGTGGCTCCAAAGTTTAATGTGTTATTCCATTATTTTTTATAATTTTATTTTTATAAAATTCAATTTGTTGGTTGTCGATTATATGTCCTTAGTTTAATGGGACATAATTTTTTATTATTTGGGAAATAAATACCTTTATTCCTTGTTAGATTTAACTCTTTCTAAAACAAGGGCATACATAGTGGCTAGTCCCTGCCTTTATAGTGTCCATTTTGTTAATGATTGAATTGCATACAATGACAATAGTGTGGTACAATGACAATAGTTCAAATAGTTTATGATTAAAATTTAACGTTACTTAAACACATTTTTGTATTTTAACAGTAAAAACTTCCAAAATTTTGAAATAAGAGTTCAGTCCCACTTACATATTATATTGATATGCGTAAATATATATTAAAATCTAGTAAAATAAACAAATGTATTTGTGAGTATTGTATTAATTATATTATTTTGTAAAATTTATAATAAAATGCTGAAAAATTATTTGCATTGTCAAATTTGAAGCCGAGTCATAATACAATAGTAAAATATGGAAGGATAAAAAATAAATGGCAGGAAAAAAGATACAAAGTTTTTCCAAAACTTTATTTTAACTAGTCACAAAATATTACAAAGCTATCCCTTCAATTATAAAAATGTCACGCTTTCTTGATTTTATAAACATTTGATAGGATTAGTAAGTACATGCATGATACATGATATAATGCATCATATAAATGTATTTTACAAAAATATTTATAATATAAAAAATATAGACATATCTAACTTTTTCTCTTAATATTAAATCAAGAATCGAAAACAAGAAGGAAATTTGGATTGGTTATAAGCATGTATATTGATTTCTAGAGTACTTGTCTGAGCAGGAATTAATAACAAATTTCCAAAAAAATTAAACACATCATTCCTAACATTTTTGAAAGGTAAATTAATATTATCATCTCAAAGCTACATGCTTTTGTAGTGTAAATTGTGTTAACAATTAAATTGTAGATAATAATATTAATGGGGTATGTCCACAATAATTCATATAGTTAAGTTTTATATTGGATAATTGTTTACACGTTTTAATGTTTTTTAACAGTTAAAACTTGTAAAATTTTAAAAATAAAGTTTCATCTCACTTGAATGTTTAAAATGTAACCGCCAACAGATACACACACTTACTTATTGTTGAAATAAATAGAAGTTAACTTTTATATAATTATTTTAATCATATTGTTTTGCACAATGTGAAAGACGATACTAAAAAATTAGTTGATAAGTATGTGGAAGCATAAAAATACATAGATTATAATAGTAACCTTTGCATTAAAAGCATATTTAAAGTATTGGCCACATAGTCATAACATATTTCATCTCATCTACCTTAGAAAAATCGAAGGGAAGAGTACGATGTAAAGTTAATTCATCCGATCAACGAGTAGATAAATCATTTTTCACATTCATGTTGTTGATAAAACTTGAAGTCTTGGATAACAAAGAATTTCGGTTATAAAAATTAAATAAACAAAAACTTTTCATTGGTAAAAAAGTCTACATTTTAATCTTTTTTTGTCTAGTTGTTTTGATAAATATTAAATAAATAAAATACAAACTCTAAAAAAATACAACAAAAGATTTTTTTTTTGTTTTCATTGGTTCATTGACTTCTTATTATTATTGTTTAATTGCCTTGGCCAAGACTAATACTAACATATTATTGTCAAGGGTAATAAATGTTACATAAAATTAGTGTCATTTTCGCGAATACTCAATATTGTTTGAAGTTTTAGGATAATAAATGAGTACAACCGTTATATCACACAAGATACTTCTATGTATCAGTATCGCTGAGCAATATTTAAACTAGAAGTTGCTCCCTCGGGGGGTGTAAGGGTACACCATGAAAATAGAGTTTTATTTTGTGGCATATGTGTGCAGTATGACATGCAACTAGTCGAATGTAATGGCAAGATGCTTTAGTGTGTTGCAGTGTAATTGTGACTGTTGAAAATGTGTTTTTAAGTTGGGCCTTATAAATGTTTTTTTTTTTGAAATGAACTTACCTAATAGTATTTTATTGCATATTTTAAAAATGTTTACATCTAAAAGGGTTGTATTACAATGTTTTTGAATGATTTATACATTGGTGTTAGGGAGTTATCTCTTGTATATGGTATATACAAGTGTACAGATCTGTCACTCGGTGTCAATGTTTTATGGTTGTTGTGCATAGAATTGTTCATAATATTTGTCTCGAATGATTTGTTGAGTGTCCTCAATTATAATTGAAGCTTGTTTTAGCATATGGATAACATATTGTAATTTTTTATGAATGAGTTGAAAATTGAAGAGATCACGCTCTTCAATAATGTCTTTTCTTTGCAAGTGTTCATCCATTGAGCCATATACTAGTTGGCACAAGAAGTTGGTGTTGTTTGCGAGAAAATTTCTATTTCATACAAAATGTCAATTCATCCTTGGCAAGTAGGCTATTTTCTTCTCTTCAAAGTATTTGTACTCGCACAAGCGAGAAATGTGTATGTATCATATGTTACATAAAAATCAATGTAGTTTGTAGATTGTAAAGTTAGTGTATAAAATTGAGAGTAATAGATGCATTGAAATGAAATCAACAAACCAGTAGCAAAGTAAGCATTTAGTAAAAAGAGAAACATCTTAGACACATCAAGTACTTGGGTAGTGCTATTTTTTATGCATTGTGCACATTATTGTTCTTTAAGCAAAGCTGAGCTTTTACTTTTTTCGTATGTTTATATATTTATTACATTTTAATTGTGTGTAACAAATGAATGAGAATGTTGGGGATACATATAGATTTGATAGCGCTTGCACAATTCATAAAGCACAAGGTCATACTTTATGTTTTATGAATTGTTAATGCCAATGTCATTTTTAGCGGAATTTGTTGGAAATTATTTCTAGTTATTAGAGAGATAGATAAGTGGGTTCAAGGGTTATCAGTATCGCCTGTGGGGGATGAGTATTTTGTAAAGATACTAACATAGAGTGGAAAATCTGGATGTTTTGAGGGTGGTTTGTAAACAATGGAAACTACTTTCCTAATTGGCCCATTAACTAGTCCAGCCTATATCCATAAAATGGTGGTTAACATGATTTTCTCTCCAACACATGAGAACAATTTTTGTTCAAGTTGTGTACCATGTATGGTACTTTTGTTTGTGTGAGTGTTTTGTTAAAGCCAACTCAAGTAATTGCATATTTAGACTTTTGAGTGTGGACTTGTTATGCACAATCACTAAGATATTGGTTGCATAAAAATGAGTATATGTATTGAAACTTTTTTGTTCTTCAATGGACACAATAGATGATTTTCTAGTCATGAGAAGCCTCCAGTCTTCTTTTATAGGCTCCATGTTTATGATTTTTGAAAGTAGTTTCATAAACCCGATTTGTGATGAAGTATAACCTTGTTGGCGGAAATTGGTGTCTAAAATTATAACATTATCCCAATTTGTTCCATAGTGTGTGGCTAATTGAGTTGCCAACATAAATTGGCACGCCATTAAAAAAGGGTAGTTGAGCTAAATCACCAACTAGTATGATTGAGCAGCCTCCAAAATATTTATCTGCACACTTTGGGAGTTTTTGTTGTAGTCGGATGTTGATGTCACCTATTTTAAAATATGTTGTACATTTTGCATATTGTATACCTAAGAATACTATACAACTATACCATGAGTATTAGAGGGGATCCAAGATTGGCCTCGACTAGGATATTTGGAGGGCTAGCGACCCTCCAATCAAGGGTTCGGGGATTGGGCTATGATAACATTTTTTGCAATCCCTATTTTCCAGGGAGTATATATATGTGATTTGTATAGATATGTGTATATGGGCGGTGTCAAAACCCATGAATTATGGGGAAGCATTATGGGTTGTTTTGTTAGCCCATGGTTTTGGTACCCATTGTATTGTAAAATTGCTTTGACGAAAAAATAAGAGGAAAGAAGGAGGAGCTCTGGAAATGCGCTCAAGAGTCGGCTTTGCTAGGGTTTTGTGCTTTAACGTTTTTCATTTCGCGGCCTTCTCGGGCTCTGCATGATATTAATACCATCATTTTTTAGGGTTTCTCGCCCATCGGTCGCCCCTATTTAATGACATCTCCCTCTTCATGCCCAGTTGTTTCAACCGTGGTAGGAGATAGTGGAGATTTGAGTAATGGCACCATCGATGAAACGTCCTCAAATTTTTGTCCCGAAAGTATTCCATGAGGTAATGTTTATCCGCTTGATGTGGTTTTACAAGTTCTTGTTTTTAATGCTACTTGTGAGTGGTTGGAACAATTCTCTTTCATTGGTTATTTTTTGGGACGATCCCCTCTGAAAGTATGCTTAAATCCTGGGTTGATTTGGTCTAGAATCCTCATGGGGTTCGACTCGACATCATCCAAAATATGACCAAAGGATTCTTCCTTTTCTGTTTTTCTGACCCAGCTAATGCCCCCAACATTTTAGCCTGACAAGCCACCTGGTATGTTCGCAACTCTTTGTTGGTCTTGTCTGCATGGACCAAAGACTTTGTGGTTTATGAGTATGCCGCACTCAAAGTGCTCGTATGGGTTGAATTTTTTGGCCAACCACTTCCTTGCACCCATTTCATGCATCAGATTGCTTCCTTCATTGGGCGGGTGGTATGAGTCGAACTAGAGTGGTTTTATCACGCCCACCCACAAAAGTGGTTTTGTGTCGAGGTTGATATTTCTCGCAACCTAAAAGAATTTGTGGAAATCTATATGGGAGACAAATGATACTCCCAGTGTATTCTGTATATCAAATTACCTAACACCTATTTCCGCTCCTAGGCCTTTGATCATAAGATCACAGACTGTACCTTTTATGTCCCTCGTAATCGTGCAATGGCCAAAATAACCCCTCAACTAGCAAAACCCCCACAAGAGGAAGGTTGGAAAATGGCCAAGGGCCGGAAAAACACGAACAAAAACTACTACTGCCAACATGTCTTTCTAGTTACCCAAGTTTTCAAGCATGCCCCAAGCGGCCTCAGTTCTCATGGACCAAACCAATTTTAATTCTAATATCACCATGTCGCAACCAATGTCGCTAATGTTAGCATGCAGTTCACAGGGGCCATACAAAAGACCCTGAATTCCTCCTCACATCTCTCAGGACCATAACCCGACGCACAGTGTAGACTCTACAAAAGAGGAGTACAACATCGAATACGCTGGGCGGAGAAAAATTGATCTGCATGATTTTGTTCAACATAACAATGCACAATTCTTGCAAAACTAGTATGATTGCCCTTGATGGATTAGATACTGAAGGCATGGATCCTAACCAACGTCATCCATGGATTGCCTTTATTAGAATGTTTAAGGTCTTACAAACTTCTGTCGCAAGTATATTGTTCGTGAAGCTCAAAAAATATTTTCCAACTTAGATGTTTTGATTTTGTAGGAGGTGAAAATTACAAGTTTTCAGTTACATGTGGTTTGTAACTGATTGACCATGGCATCGACCCCACCAATTGTGCCATATGGGTCCTCTTTAATGTTGATGACCACCCTTTTGGCATCGTTAATATTTACAGCAATAACGATGCAGCCGAAAGGGGTGATTTGTGGCAGTGGATAACATGCCCCATTCTTGATGCTTATTGGGTCATAAGTGGTGATTTTAATATGGTTGAGTCACCCAAAGAAAAATGTGGCAATCTATCGGTGAGATGGATAGATGGCGAAAGGGAGGCGTGGCTTTGCATGCACAATAAGTTTGGGTTTTATGATCCTAATAATTCACGCACTCCCATTTCTAAAGCATGGTTCATGTTGGCTAGATTTTCTGCATAGCATCAAAACCTAGGCAGTCATGAGATAAATCTCCCTCATTTAACCGGTGAGGCTCCCGTGTCAGATTTGTCAATATAAATGTGTTTTTTATCTATCAAGGGTTTTACTTTAACCACTTAGTTCATGAACCATAACTAAGAAGTTCTGTAGCAAGTAAGCAGCTGTTTAAGAAAGGAAAAATTATAGAAGAAGAAAGTCAAGGTATTACAGAGAAGAAGTAAGGAAGATGTGCATCCCAATTAGTAGATAGCAGAGCTAATTGCATGCACATAGAAGAAACTTAATAGATTTGAACACACAGAATTATAAAGCAAAGGCAGTTCTAGATCCAGATCTAAAATAACACAAAGTTTACTTTAAAGATCTAAGATTTAAAAGCAAGAAACACAGTACGCCGTGACACAAAGTTCTCCGGAAACCTGCTTCTTTGTATTCCTCTACAACAAGTGGCTCTCAGGGGTTCAGCACAAAGTCTAGAACACAAGATTGCTTCTTACAAATTCTGATCCCTCATTAACCCGAAGGTTCTTCCTCTACTTATAGAATGTAGAGGGGGCAATTACAAGCTGGAAGCTTTAGTTGAACTGGAACATGTGGAAGTCGAAAAAGAAACAGCTGGCAATCTCCTTCCTGGAATTCCTCTTTGCATGACATGTATGATTTCCAACTGAAAATAGAACCTTCTATTTTGCACGTCCACCACCTATCTCCAAGTAGTTGACTTCTTGAAGTAATGGCTTTTAAACCAATCACTTAAGTTGTATAATTGAATTGATCGCTCAATTACTTTGTCGAAGGAAAGAAGAAGGAAGAGGAAAGCTGACTTTGTTGGAGGAAAGAAGAAGGAAGAGGAAAGCTAACTTTGTCTTTTTTCATGTCTGCATGCAGCTGATTCAAACTGGATCTGGAAACAAGCTGGAATTAGTTGGATCTTGAAGCGGCTGGATCTGGAAACAAGCTAGAATTGCAAGCGGTTGGAATTGGAAGCAAGCTGGAATTTTTCCTTCGCATTGTCTTCTCTTTTATCCTTGAAGCTTTTGCAGTTCTTCTGTTGTACATGCATCAGTGCAAGGTTGGCCGTAGATAACTCATCATCCTTATTTTTAATTACATATGAGCAATTAAAAATTCTGGAAAGCACTCAGGGTGAATGAAAATTCAATGAAGGCTTCAACTGGAAGATGAGAGCAAATGCACAAGGTCTTGGAAGGAATTTCCCACGCACTGTCTTCTTCATGGGCTGCATTCGAAACAAGAGGATGAAGCCTTTGTGCCAGAAGCTTTTGCAACTATGAGATCTAGATCTGGATCTGCATATGGATTTGCATCTGCATCTGCATCTGCACCTGCATAACAAATTTTGGCAACTGGGTTATGGATGGAAAAGCTGCAGCTCGAATAATTCCACTGCTTTTAATCTGCACGCATGAGTGAAGTTTCTCCTGCACGCATGAGTGAAGTCTTTCCTGCTCTGGATCTGTCTATCAATTTAGCAAGAGGTTCCAAGCCTAGATCCATGTGCAAATTTAGAAGTGATGCATGACTCCGTTGTGCTTTCTTTTTCATCTTTCTTCGCCATAGCTTTGTCTATCTTTGTCTGAATGTCTTTTTCTTCTTATTTGACTGGAATTCTTCAATACTGGTGCAGATCTGGACAATTCTTCAGATTTGGAGGATATATGCAATGTATTGGACATTGATAAAAGCTCATTTTCCTTTGTAAAGCACCTGTAATGAATTCCTGCAATTTATTCAGACAAAAATGGCCACCGGAGCATGAATAGTGAATTTTAATTGTAAAAATCTGCACTTTTCAAGCCTGCTGCCCCAAAAAATGGTGTTTAATTTGCACACAAAGAGAGCATGAATCCTTTCAATAACACCTGAGCTCCTGTAACACCTGTGCAAACAATTATGCAGACAAAGATCAACCTCCTTCAAAGCATGCGCCAAATTTGGAAGCTTTTAGCCTTGTTAGCACTTTGTCTGAACAAAATCCTTCCTTTAATGGGGGCGCACTTTTCCTCTTGGCTGCAATTCTTTACTTGTGAATTAAATAATTCACCCATATGGCTGCCCATGCTTATATAACCTTCACAATTCTATAATTAATAATTGCCCTAACAATTAAAGGCAATTAATTAATTAAAAATCATGCTCTTCTCTTTTAAAAATAGCATGTTTAAGGACAGCCATCCAATAAATTAAATTAATCCAATTTAATCATCCACACTTCACTTCACTTAAGCTTCAACCATAGCCACTGAAAATAGGAATTAATATAATCATTTAATACTTTAAAAAGTATTAATTCCTTCTCAAAAGGGGCTGCATTAAATAAATTAAATTTATTTAATTTTGGAATTCTATTTCCAATTGATTTATTCCCCTTTGCTTTTGTTGACTTTTCCACAAGCTTAGGTGCCAAAATTGGGTGAATAAATATTAACAAATATTTATTTAATGCATTATTATTCACCCAAGGTGGGTCGCACTTTTTTGCATAATAGAATTCTATTTTTAAGAATTTCTGACAATGGGATTTTTTACCATGCAAGGCAGGCAATAAAATCCCGTGATTTCACTTAAGTCACTTTTCTTTTATTTCACCATGGGAATTTTTACCCTGCAAGGCAGCGAATAAATTCCCGCCTGCCTGCAGCCTCTAACTTTCCCACTGCAGCTAAAGTGAATTTTATATCACGGGAAAAAGTACACTGCAAGGCAGGTAATAAATTCCCACCTACCTGCTGCTTCTATTTTTCCCACTGCAGCTTCAGTGAATTTTATAACATGGGAAAAAGTACCCTGCTAGGCAGGTATAAAATTCCCATCATGCCTGCGGCTTCTATTTTTCCCATCGCAGCTTAAATCCTTTGTTTTCCAAAAATGCACCCATCCCCGCAGGGGCTTTTCTGTGCACGACTTCACTTTTTCCCAGTATCCAGACCTCCGATGGCGACTTCCTCCGGCCATAATGTGCGTATATGTTTTCCAGCTGCTCCAGGCCAAAAATCAGGCTTACCCGGCAAAGGAATTGTTCCAGAGAAATTTCACAGAAAACGAAACAGGACACCACAAAAACACGAAAAATTGTCAAAAGTTACAAATAAAGCCCAAAACTTATTCCAAGTTAAAACCCTTCTGGCACATAGGAATAATAACATATTCGCTCATAATAGAGTTAAAACGGAGCGCAAATAGCCTCATACGGGGCTCAAAATAATTAAATACAAATTTCCCGCAGACAAATCCCGACAACAAAATAAAACAATTTTGGGCATCTGGGTATTTGGCGAAAAGGGCTAATATGGCTCTTTGGGATTATATTGACGCAATACAAGAACTTTCAGGCAATAAAAACAACAAACGACCCATTATTTTAAAAGTACGAAAAAATTTCGGATAGGGTAGTCGCAGATTTCAGGGTGAAATCTGAGCAACACCAGTTCACTTGGTCCAATCTGCGAAGAGGATCAGATCATGTTTTTAAATGAATCGATCGAGACATGTTGTCCACTGAAGATTATTTTGATTTTGACAACATTTATTCTATGTCGGTGGAGGTCATGCCTGACTTTGTCCTTTTGCATCACTCCTCTATTCTGTTTTGTATTACTTGGCATGATAAGCACACTTTTTTTCATAAAGGCCAATTTTTTTTAACACTACCTTGATACAACATGGGCCCACTATCAATCCTATCAAGTGTGTGTGGAATTTGGGCCCCCGACCTTGTCATTGTCAACACTTTCATCCACCTATTCATGCTAGTTGGATTCAATGGTGGGAGGATGCCATGACTCAGACTACTAGATTCCTCAAAATCTATGGCTAACAACTGGCCGAAATTTGGCATCGCTCATACTCTGCCAACACCTCCACTCTTAGCTAGGTGGTGGTTGCACTTTAGGGAAACCCCTTCTCTGAAACTCTGTAACTTCACTTTGCAACACTTCACCAACAAATCCAAATTGCTGACAATTACAACGCTCGGGGAGATCAAATTTGTGCCCTTATGCATTGGCTTAAAATTGGCGACTGCATCTGGAAAGAATTCTTCCTTTCTCTCAGAGCTAAAAATCCTTCTCAGCTAATTCAGGCCATCTTAGGATTATAGACACTCAACTCATGCCACACCCATTTGTGCGGCATTACAAGCTAGTCTTTCAAGCTCAACCACCCACTGCTGACCGCCAAGCATCCCTTACGCAGTGTTTGGATGTGGTGCCGTGCAATATTTCCCAATATTAGAAGGTGGTCTATGACCGAATGCTAACCATTGATTACCTCCACTTTTCCATCATGTAAATGGCCAATGATAAGGCTCCAGGGTGCGAGGGCTTCCCTTGCAAATTCTACAAAGCTATGTGGGATTTGATCGGCCTTGACCTTTTTCAAGTCTATCTTGACGGTTTTTAGAACCAGTCTTTGGGAGCACAAATCAACAAAGGGAACATTAAACTCATACCCAAATCTGGGGATCCAGAGAAAATTACCTCTTGGAGGTCTATCACATTGTTGAATGTCTCCTACAAAATAATTTCGAAAACATTTGCTATGAGGCTCCGCAATGTTTTACCCCGTTGTTGTTCAACCAGAACAAACTGGGTTCATTAAGGGGCGATACATCCTGGACAACGTCATTGTGGTTTGGGAAGGCATGGAATGGGGCTGCCATTCCAATCAACCTGCTCTATTCATCAAGATTGATTTTGAGAAAGCTTATGATAAGATTGAATGGACGTTTATCCTTTTCATGCTCTAAGCCCTTGGGTTCAGCCCCGTTTTCATTCAATCAGTCAAAATGCTATTTGCAGATGCCTCTGCCTAGATCACCATTAATGGCCTTAGTTATGAGTCCTTTGGATTGTTCTATTCCATTCGCCAAGGATGCCTATTAGCACCTGCACTTTATGTGCTTACTGCCAAATGTTTTGGGTATTTGTTCGCCCATGCCAAATCTCAAGGGCTAGTTAGGGGAATTTCATTGCCTCCTGCAAACAATTCTCAGTTGCTCAATGGTCACTTCGCAGATGATTCCTTTCTTACGCTTATTGAGGAGGAATCCAATGTCAGCAATGTCATGCACTACTTTGATATCTTCTGTCTTACGTATGGTTCTTCCATTCAATGGTGGAAAACCCAGTGTTACCGAAAATATTTCCTCCTAGTGCCTGATTGGCTGACCTCTTTTGAGTGGAAGCTTCTTGCACATGGTGAAATGGTTGAATTTCTTGGCATCCCTTTTTCCTTCTAGGTGTTGCCGACTAAGCTATGATAGTATTTTATTGAACGGATGGCCAAAAAATTGGACTATTGGATCACTAATCCTCTATCATTGGAAATAAATTTCCAAATCTGCTCTAAATTCTTGGTGGCCATGCACGTTTACTACTCCTCCTGTTGGGTGCCCTCCAAATCCTCTATTCAAAAGCTAGAGAAGCTCCTCAAAGATTTTCTTTGGGCCAACGATTTCACTAGAAAAGGTTTTTATCATGTTGCTTGGGAGATTTGTTGCCTTCCCCAATGGTCTAGGGGGTTGGGCCTTATTGACATTTAGCGACAAGGTTGGGCACTCTGTGTGAAATGGATTGTTCGATGCATCCAAGGCCAAGAAGCATGGAAATTTCTCTTGCACCATGGAATCGAAGAAGGAACACCTTATGACTACTCTGCATGGAAAGTATTGGGGTTTGTCAACCTACTTATTGCTTCGGTTCCTGTTAAAGTTACTGGTACCTTTGTGCTTAAAATCATTTGGAAAGCCTAGGGGTGTATATAACCATGGCTATAATGGAAATGCAACAAATTTCACACTGGCCTCTCCATTAACCATCATTCCCTCTTATGCTCACCGATATTTCAGGCTCATGATAAGTGCTTTGCAGACACCCCAGGGATACATTCACTTAATTTTTTCAAGCGCAACATTTGCACCATCCAAGATTTATTCTGTAAACACTGTCAATCTTGGTTCTCTTGGCATGAGATTAAAGCTTGATATCAACTTACCAACCAGGATCAGGCCAACATCACTACGGTGCTCAATTCGGTCCCAGACCACATGTTGCACAAGATTTCTGTGCATTCTTCTCAGACTTGGTGGACGGATTGGAAGTGGTATGTTGATACCCTATTTTGTAATTATTCTTCTAATAAGAATTAAAGCTAGATTTTGCCTCATCTACCCATGGTTGAAAAGCTCAAAACTCAATGGGGAATTCATTCCACTCTGTCTTCCTGGAGCAGGTGATTTAACACCATTTGGTCTATCTGTGTGGAGCCTAAAATTACCCACTTTTTGTGGTGTATTCTACACCAAGGCCAACCTGTAGGATCTCGGCTTTTTCAAATTGGGGTCCCATCTCCCAAGTTCCCATTCTGTGGCCACTTGGAAATGATAATGCATCTATTTTGGTTTTATTAGAAACCTCAACTTGTTTGGAATTGGATATACTCATTTTAATTTTCTCTCAGACCCCATTGCTTACCTGGAAGAATATCCTTTTAGGAGATAATCCCAAGCTTCTACCTATGTTCACCTAGATTCGGCATGTTTTCAGAGGGGAAATTCTATTTTGGATATGGAAAGAAAGAAATGCTTTCTTTATTGCTAATTATGAAGTTGATGAACAATTTTCTATGTATAACAAATCTATGGTCATCTCCAATGTGCTGTTGCAGATTCAAGTCCAGGCAAACAAAGTCGCACTGGAGGTGGACCACTTCCAGAATCTGCTGCGACATTGGGGGGAGGGTCCATGTAATTTTTCCCGTGTGCCACCTTCACCAACTCGGCACTCCTCGTCTCTTGGTTGTGGTGTTTGGTGTAGCTGTTCACAACGACGTGCTTTCAGCCTGGCTCAATGCTCCTCGAACCCTCTCCATCAGAGGAGTTATTCACCAGCTTGCCCACATGGCCAGTGGTCACTGTGCCCTCATCAACAAAGGGGTCCTTCTCCAACTCGCCAACAGGGATGGGGGTCACTGACTTGCCAACATGGGTGGGGCTCTCCTAAAGCCTCCACGCAACGCACAGTCGATGGATGAAATCTACCCCTGCCGCCACCATCTTCAAATAAGTTCCCTCACCTCAGCGTTTCCATCCCCACTCAAGGAGAGGCGGACCAGGAAGAAGAAAATCCCACTGGTTTGCATATCCTGGATGCTGGCAAAGATCTACCATGCTCGGGCTAGCCGGATGATCACGATCCACCCATTTCAGGAATGTTTGTTGTTGTTGCTTGATTTGGTCCTTTGTATTTTTCTAGGCACTGCCTAGCTTTTGTTTTCTCCTAGGCTATACCTAGTTTGTTTCTTGCTCTCATAGGCTCGACATAGCTTGTTTGTGGTTGTGGGGCATGCTCTAATACCGCCCACTTTTTTAGCTGAAAGTAATCTTGTATCTTATTGAATTAATCTAATATAAGATCTATTTTCATCAAAAAAAATTGTTTTGATAGTTTCTTCTTGATGTGCTTACATATAGTTGGACATGTAGTAGGGTAGAGCAGAACTTGAAAATACATTATTGTATTGTAAATGGTAAATGCAATAAGAGAGAGAAGTTACTACACTCAATTTTTTCCCGAAAAAGTTTCCCACGATAAATCTTGTGTATGTCATTTTTGCTTTTTGTTTATCTTGAATCTTGTGTTATGTATAACTTCTTGTTAATTTTTTATAAGATAAAATTCTCTTCAACCTAACATTCACGACCCTATGAAACTCATTTCATTGATTAAAATGTAATCAATATATTTCATTTTTTCTTGAAAGCATAACAACATTTGCCCTTGTAGGGGTTGCATGTTGTGAATTGGAATTAAAATCACATAATCTGTAGTTGTGGCATTGATGTGGAATGTTGTAATTCATGTGGTACAAGAAGGAATAGTCGAGAGCTACCTGCGGTAGAAAGAGACTGTAGTGCATGAGAAATTCTATTCATTAGGTATGCTTTGAACAACATATCTATACATGTGTTATTTACAGTTTGTTATTGTATGTTTCCTAATGAATTTTAACTCACCTCTATGAAATTGATAGTTGATTCGTGCAAATCAATTCCTAGCTGACAGTAATACCACTTGTTGTTGGTGTCCAGCTCTCGAAGGACAAGCATTTCCAGATCATATATTTGAATGGTACCTATTGGGTGTAACCATGAGAGTAATTCCCACTCTTCCATCTCTATTATGCCTTCTTTTATTTCACTGTTTGCGCTACTTGTATATGCAACATTAGTAGTTGCGTTGTCTAAGCGTGGAACATGCCAAATATGGTAGGAATCTTTGAATTGTTCCCAGTTCTTACAAATTTCTATCGCGGTTATTCTTATGTTAGTTTGAATATTGCAAAATGGTTTATACAATAACAACTCATTGAAATAGAATCCCTCATATGTTGTTGATTCGATGTGTGGAGTAATTGAATAACGAGGGAACACTCTTACTATTGTTGGTGTAAGGCAAAATCTCCATTGCTCTTTAATTATTCACAGATCATACGACCGTGAGTTTACAATTTCTATAAGTGGTAGTGCAGATAGGTAATCTGGATGATGTATATATGCTTGAATAAATGATGGTGTTGTAATTTTCAGTGCGTTATTCTTTGTCACCCACATGAAAATTTGTTTACCAACATAGAGTGTAATGAAATAAATGGCTACACACTAAGAGTGGTAATTTGTGTAACATAGGGTAGGTTTCTTGTGCTCCAGTGTCACAATCAACAAGCATTTGTGTTAGGAACTTATTGTATGCAAGTGTGACAGGGATATGTATTGTTGCATCATTGGAGATCCTGGTCAACATTTGGTGACAGTGTTCGGAATTACGTTCGGCCTTTTATGCATACTTGGCTAAGGGAGAGGAGCCAGTAGTTGTGCACCCACCAAGTTGAGGGGTGTACAACACACATTTAAATACATCAAATTTTGAAAAAAAAAAAAACCCTTTAAAAGGTTTTTTTTTTCTTAATCTAATATTTTTTTGAGCATTTTTATTTTGTGGAAAGTGGTTTTTAAATGGATTTAAATCAA
This sequence comes from Taxus chinensis, assembly GCA_019776745.2. NCBI lineage: Eukaryota > Viridiplantae > Streptophyta > Pinopsida > Cupressales > Taxaceae > Taxus > Taxus chinensis. The sequence continues at coordinate 913,344,226 of CM034147.1, read as the reverse complement.
GTAGTTTTTCATACAAAGGAAAAAATGGTGGACCATTAGTAGGGCATTATGTCATGCATTTTTTTTCTACTTATGTGGCATCATGTGATTGGGTGATTTTTTGATGTGATTTGATGTGACACATTTTATTAGCTACCTTTTTTTCAAATGTTGAATGACAAATGTACATGTACTAGTCACTCACTTCACACATACCCTCACCATCACTGGTCTATGCTCCATTATTGGCTCCTCTCCCTTATGTATCATAAGACAACATATTGAGAGGTAATTCGTTGACAATAGATGTTTGCGTGCCAAATTGATAACATGACAGACTTGTGTATGTTAACCACGTCATCATTTTGAGCTTGTGTATAAGTGTTCTGGGCTTTATCATCAGAAAGTAAGTTTGAAATTGGTTGTACCAGCCATTGACTTTATATCTACATTGTAGGGTTAGTCCTTTCTAGCGTGAACATTTGTTTTTTGTACATTTGTTGTGTCACTCAACATGGTTCAAAAGATCATTATAGTCAAGTTTTGCATAAACTACAAATATTACCGGTGTGTATAATAAGCAAGGGTCATCTAGGTTCATACGGTGCATGATATATAGGAAACATTAAACTTATTTTGGGTTCCATGTTGTTACATACTTATTTGTCAAAGAAGTATTTTGTAACATTTACTAACCATAGGAAGCCATGTATATGCGTTGATCTTGTATGTTGCCATTCGTATTTGAGTATGGTAGAAATATTTAAATGGCTTGTAATAAAAATGTGTATATGTTGAGAAATTTCAAAGGGAAAAACTTATACATTTTACATGTACAAATAATATTTGCTATGGAATATTTTCTCCAAGCCTTATTTGCGGAAGATAGTAAAATTTATTTCCATATAAGTAGAGACAAAATGTGGATATTTAATAATATTTTGGATCATCTAATAATGTGCAACATGCGCAGCTATAAAAGATGATCCTGTCATAATTTTTTGTAAGTTTGGCCATTTAGTATCAATTGAACTAAGAGTGGAGAAGAGGGTTGGGGATCCCAATTGTAGAATCATATTTATGTGCTCACTTTTAGATTTATACCAATATGATTTGGTTGTGCAAAGGTTCGAGCCAAACCACATCAATTGAGTTGTAATTTATTCATTTAGCTGGTCTTTAAAGTATTTTCTAAGGTCTTCTATTGTACTTGGAAAATCATCGTCGATGTTTTTCTTCGCAAATATTTTTTTTCCAAATTAACTTCGTAGCCCGCAAAGAGAAAATCTTCATATCTTGCAAAACGGTGCACCGATTGAAGTGAAGTTTTCTGTGTTCTTCACCATTTCCAGGCACCTTGAAGACCCAAGTGATAACGCTTAAATACACGGCCCATATTTTTTATGGTGAGAAAACCACAACTTCATGCCCTCATTTTGTAAAAATTTATTCCTTGTTGTTCCAGTGATCGGTTTGAGCTAAAAAATTGTATGTGAGATAAAGAGAAAAACCCATCACAAAAAAGTTGGTTCCATCAAAATTTGAGGTTGGGAAAGCCACTTTCCAAAAATAGTAAGTCTTTACACGGGCACTTTAACTTACCATAAATATAAAATTCTAACAAAGGGAAAAAATTATTCAAAGGCAGTGTGTACGAGGAACATCCAAGACAACAAAAAGGGTGATCAAAAGTGAAGAAAGTGAAAAATGGCATTTTCTAACAATAGCAAATCCTCATTCAAAGTACTGGAAGTTGCAGTTGTCTCTATCTCCTTTCACCTCTTTGCTTTACAACATCTTCATAGGGGTGTGTGACAGTTGCACAGTTCAAACAAGGCAAATCATCCTCCACAGGGCATCCTGAGACATCACTGTGGTCACAATAGTCTACACAAGCAAAAAAGGACACTTTAGGGTGAAACCATTGCAAATGAGAAGCATCGTATAGTCCAAGAGGATATTAAAAAAGATTAAGATATCATCATTTTAAATATTCAATCAGGTTGAAGGCATCTACCCCCCAAGGTGAGAGAGATGAGTGAGTTCGGTAAGTTATTAAAAGTGAGCCTAACTAGTTGGACTCGGTGGGCTAGGTGAGCAAGTTGGGTTGAATCTTTCAAGACAAGAAAGATCCTTTAGGAGGGAGTAATTCATTGTAAAATACCCAATTGTTCGATCATGTCTTCCCAATGGTCATAGTTTCCTCGCGGTGATAAATAATTGATTCCACAATGAGCTCTTGAGGATGCTCCAGTGGGAAACATCATGGTTGCATGGTGCGAGTAAGTTCTCCCAAGTCTTCATTCATATGCATGATCGGTTACAAAGGAGTGGTAGCTTCTCATGGTTTGATCAAGTATTTTGGGGCATCCTTCATTGTCTATAGTAGTCTAGTGATCAAGTGCTTCTCATTTCTTCACTCAATGTGCATGATGGGCTACAATTGTTGATCATTCAAAGGGAGGTTTCTTATGATGCAAAAGAGCTCAAGATTGCAAGTTTTCACCATTTAGGAGGAGGTTTCTTTCAATACAGAGTGTCGGAGTTCTCTACTCAGAGTTCATGATTGCATCAAGGCATTCAATTGGACCATCGCAAGGAATGGATTTCCTTCATCTCCTCCCTCCTTCCCTCTTTCTCACCCTTCCTTCTCTCTCCTTTCTAATTCTTCATTGGGATTCATCATTTTATTTTGTACTATTCACTTATGTGACATAATTTCAAAATTGTAAGAGTATTTTCTCAAAATTATAAGAGAAATACTTAATTTTTCTTTTTTAATGGCAAATGAAAAGTCACAAGTGGAATATGAACATGAAGAGTCATGTGAGGGAAGATGAGAGGTAAATTCACATTGCTATAAATTCGAATGGCTTCTCCATTCGAAAGGATCCTGAAAGTTAATATTTTTGGTAGTAGTTTTGAATTATTGTGGATTGATTAAAGCTTTGTACTCATCACTACACAAGAAATGAAAGCTATTTTTCTTCCATTTCCCTTTCTCATGTTTCCTCTTTTCCCTCTTATATGTAATTTGTAAGTATAGTGTTGGAGAGTAACTTTACATCCTCGATAGATGAATCTAAGAACTTTGTGTTTTAATTCATTGGACCCACTATCTTTATTGTTGTTTTTTTCTATATTAAATGTTGAACTACTTCGGTTACTAGGTGTAAACTCTGCAATTGGCCTACCCATGACAATAACCTTCCTTTCTTGATTTCTCTCCTTCCCCCTCATAGTTGTGATTTCCTCCCTTTTACCCCATACAAGCACTTTGCCACAGGTTCAATGGAATGTCCCTGTGTGATCCCCGACCTATTTGGCTTACCCACAATAATTATTTTAGGATTAGATTAGTTACATTCAATTATATGAGCTACACCATTCAATGCAGGTAGCCATTGGGGGCCGACTTAGTTATTTGAATAGTTTTAAATCAGGTATTGTGGATGGTAAGAGAACATAGGGAATGCAAGAAATGTTTGCTTGGTTCTAAATTTTTCCAACTTAACCAATGTGTGAAGGGGAGAAAAATTGGGGATTGAGAGGAACATAAGAACTAGAGGAATAGTTCTGGTTGTTCTACTTAGACCTGACATGTATAATGAAGGTGGGGAGTAGTGAAGTGGAGAAGTCGGGGAACATAGACACAAGAGGAATAGTTCGAAAGATGCCGACTTAGCCAATAGAGGCAGGGAGTGTGGAAATATAGGGAACTTGAGGAATCAGAGAACCAAGTGAAGGATGGAACAATTTCAAGTGTTCTTTGGAATGCCGATATAACTAATTAAAGACTTAGCCAATTTTCACAAGGTCTGGGCAGTGAAGCAGTGGGAGTGGAGAACCAGGGAACATTAGGAACCTTGCAAAAGTTCAGACATTACTCAAGAAAACCAAATTATCTGATACCCTAGTGCAATGTGGATATGGAGGTGAAACGAGGAACAAGTGGAACAAGGGAACAATTCCACTTATTCCTCAAACATTTGATTTTCTCGACCAAAGGAGGATTATCCCAAAACTAGCTAAGTGCTTAGCCAAAATGGAGTATGAAAAGAGTGGGAAGGTAAATGGAACAACTCAAGAGCTTAGCAAATGAACAAAACACCATGGATCCCTGTAAATCAACTCTGCACTCCCTCTTATCATATAATGAGGCCACAAAAAACTTAGGATGAAGATAAAAACTACAAGTTTGTCCCTGAAAATCCCTCCCTCTTGAATAATACAAAACACATCTGAAACATCCCCAATCCTACAAGTTCACCTTCTAAAATTTATTCAAAGCATTAACAAGGCATGAAACTAGCGAGGAGCACATGGAACTGTAAAATCATTCATTGGGAATCCTCTAAACTACAAATAAACCTCAGGAGCCCTTTAAGCCTTCTTGAGACAGAGTGATAAGTACTTTAGGGACATAGGGAACTGAATGAAGGTATCAACAAGGTTTATATCAATGTGAAGATGAAAAATCTTGCAAGGCATGTGCACAATGATGAAAATTACTGAAATAGGAGGGTCACACTAAGCAACATTGTGGAATTTTTCAAAGATGGTGCCAAAAGATACACAGGATCAAAATGGGCACCAACAAATGCATATGGTCACAAACCCAATAGAAAATGGTCACAGATGACACCTCGTTCGAGGAATATTTTTTCCTACATATTCCCTTGGTGTCATTCCTTATTTGATCCCAAAAAAAGAGTAATTAGTTCCTTTTCTCAAAGTATGTAGCTTGTCATTGATTTTGTTCTTGTTGTACTTGATAGTAACCTGTAACTAAGTACCTATTGGTGGATTTTGGAGAAACATATCATTAGAAACATGTTGATCTTGTATTAGACATGTTTCTTCCCCCAGGAAAAAACCATCCAGGTGGGACACTAGAACCCATAATTCCTGTCTATATTGGGTGCTTCTGTCGTTATTGTGATTTTGAAGCAATTATAAGTATGGACCTATTTTTTAGCTCTTGTTTATTCTAATTCTATTGTGTACCAATATGTGTCTACTATTTTTACTGTTGAGAGGGTGAAATAATCTCCTAATGATTTCCCCCACTCATTTGGGGTGCGTGAGATGAACCAAGGTGATCGCGGCCCAAACGAGGAAAGTTGAAAATGATGTGCATATTTGAAATAGAACTCCTAATGTGGGAATAAGGAATGTGTATGGTAGCTACCATTTCACATGCAAAACAATGGGAAAGGATACCAAAAATAATTAGTCATAAACAATTATGGCATGATGTAATAGAAAATAGTCTAAAAATGCATTAAAATGGCAAAAGACACATCGAGTAGTTGGTTGAATATATGGAACGCCCCTGAGGATGTCATAAGAAACTTGAATCCTTCAAGGATATAGAAGCAAAACATACAATCAAGCATATGTCATAGCCGACAAATAATGACAATCAAGACAAAAACATATACAAGATACAAGTAAATAAGATAACCATGGTTGGAAGTAATCTTGTGAGACAACTTCTCCACACGAATCACTTATTAGCATGTTAGAAAAATTGATAGTCTGCCACAATACATACAAATGAAAAGAGGAATGAAAGTAGTAGAAATTTCAATGATAGAACATGAATATAGAAAAAGAGGAAAGGTAAATTCCCCTAGGAGCCTCATTGGGACCAATACAAAACAGTGCCAAAAATCATACATCATGTGATAAATTGTACGTATCCTGCATTCACCTCAAGAGTACCATGTGAACTTGCATGTGTGTATGGAAAAAGGATAAAGCATACTACGAGTCAAAGTAACATGGTAAGAAACATGCATTATATATTAATATAAGTGAGAAAGAATACATCCAATCAAGAGATAGGCTAATGTTTTTGAATTTTTGTAAATATTTGATTTTTTTTAATTATTAGAATATGAAATGTAATGACTAGGAGAGGCGAGAAAGTTTTTGCATAATGTATGTGTGAAAAGTGAGATCCATGTAGGTAAGTGCACCCTCAACATTTGTGTTTGAACCTAGAACAAGAGTATTTCATCAAGAAGCAAGGGGGGAATAGTATGCCTCTAAGTGTGAATGTCATGGTGATTTATCCAATGAGAAAATGAGGCAAGGGACCACTATCTATTAGTGTGAAGGAGGTATGCATGTGAACATGATTAAAGGTGTTATGGTCACTGGGAAGTACATGTGGGGAAAGAGACCGCGAAGTGGGACTAGATGTTGCATGTGTAGTATGTATCCGAGGTGGACTATGAGACTAATGTATCCGTCATAAATTAGAATTATAAGCCACACATGGAGGAGATCTAGGTGTATGTGCAAAAGTAGCACTAGGACATGGTAATAGCTCTAGATTCCAAAGGAGTAGGTGTCAAAGTGGCATGGGTATCATGAGGAGATGCATGAATAGGTGCAAAAATACTAGAATCAAGTGTAGGTGTATAAGTGATAAGATCCAATGACAAAGGAGCCCATAGTGGGATGCCTCAAATTCTGATAATGTGATACTTATGTATAAACTATGGAGGGTATAAGTGAACTATGGAGGGCATAGATTCAAAATACCTAATCCAAAGGATTTCTATAACCATTTCACAATGCATAATTGTAGATACAACAATTAAAGGCATAAAGATAGTGAGGGGCACTACCATGATAAGGAGAATGACATTCCCATGAGAAGTAGGTGATTTACGTGTCATATGAGATAATGGAAAATTGATAGCTTGTAACAAATATATTGAACATGTATAACGCTTATAAGTAGGATGCACCATAACATTATTAAAAACATGAGGACCAATAGAAGCATCAATGTGTAATCAACATCGATAAGAGGCATGAAAATCATCATTAGTAAAATAAATGACAAGTGGAGCCAGATCAGTAGTATCAATAAGAAATCCAAAAGGATGACCTGAAGATGAAAGAGGAGGAAAAGCATGATAAACATGTTTTGAAGAGGATTCAAGAGCTGAGTTTTGTGCTTTGGTAGTGGATCTTTGAAAATTTTAAGTTTTTCATTGTCATTAATCGATTTAGAAATAGAAATAGTAGATTCATGCAATTCAATGTCATTATTATCAATCAGATATTGGATTGAATGTCTAATTTTGAAACACTTGTCAATATAATGGCCATTGCATATATGATAATCACAATGTGCATTTTCATCAAATTTCTTGTCACGAGGAATATTTGGATCTAGCTCAAGAGGAGCCGGAAGAGAAATCAAATTTCTTTCTATGAGTTCAGGCAACAACATATGTGGTGGGTATGACAATCTAGTAAAGGTGCAACATGTAGGTCGGAGTTGGAGCTTTATAGGTTTGGATATAACATTAGCAATAGGCTTAGACTCACTATACTTTCCGTTAAAGTTGGATTTTATTGGGAACTTATTAGTAGATTATTCAAAAATGTTAGCACCATATTCAAGATTTCCCAAAGAAAGTAACTTGAGATAATTTGTGATAGTGTGGAATAGATGATAAAAAGAGTGAAAAGAGTCAAAGAGAACACATTCTTGCAAATGAGGTAATAGGATTTGGATAAAAGATCTTTCAATTTAGATTCAGCCAAGACATTGTTCATTTTAGAATGATTAGTCTTATAACGCAAAACATAGTCACTAAGTTGTTCATTAGTCCCTTGCGTCATTGTGGCCATTCATGCATATGATATTTTTGTTCCAATATTCATAAAAAAGTGTGCTAAAAACATATATTCCAAAGAATTAAAATATATAATAGAGTGCCAAAGAAAAGAATAGAACCAACGCAATACATAGTCTTGTAAGCTCCTAGGAAAAAACTTGGTCAATAATGTGTCATCACAAGAATAATCAAAGCCTGCCTCATGAAATCATCAAAGGTGATCTTAGGGATCTCCATGACCATCAAAGAGATGAAACTTAGGTGAGGAAAAATTGGAAGGACGTAGATAAGAAGAATCCTTGCGTGCAAGAATCAAGAGATGGAGAAGAAGAGGAAGAGGAATATTACAATTAACGAATTTGAGCTTATAAATCATGATATAAAGAATCTAAGGAATGGGTTCCAAAAGAAGTGCTAGGTTGGATATGATAAATAATGGGGGAGGAAAATGGAGTAGTGGGTGCGAAAATATGCATATGAATGGTGGATATCCCCACATTGGTAGGGGAGGAAAAAGGTGGAATAGAAGAGGTGGCACCAGTAGGGAGATCCAATGTATTAACCATACTAACATGAGTAGAATTGGCACAGACACGTTGGTCTAATACTAAAGCATTGAGGACATGTGGTACATGAGTAGGGCTATCACGTAATGTATAACAAAAAGTGGTGAGAACAATGAGTTTTTCCTGGTCCACATTAGTGCCTTCATCATAAGACTACTCACTATCAAAAGTTTCTATATCATGGAGGGGGATCTGACAAAAATTGAAGAGAGGGATATCATATGTGGTGTCATCCATACTATTGAATGAATATGAATATGTGGGAGGAGCTTAGTATGTTGTGGGAAACCAAAGCGACCACTATGGGTGATGAACATGAAAGATAGATATGATAATGGGCATGTAAGGATCGGGTTTACAAAATGATTTAATGAAATTTAAATCTTAATTAGAGGACACATATTAAATGAATATATTTGTAACAAGATATATCATGCCAAATAAAATAAAATGTAAATAATAGTGAGATAAGAGCGAGTTAGCTCATATTCAAAGATTTGGATTGATTTCAGGATGAAAAGTGAGTGAAACAGGATGGATTTGGACTAGATATGCTTCTCCTAAAAAAATGGAATCTAAAAATCCTTTGGATAGGAATTCCCAGATGAGGACATGACTTCCTAGGCACTAGTGTCCAAACAGGGTACCTATGTCCTAGTAAATTCTTTACTTTTATTCTTTTCAGGGTCTAAACTTATCTTCTTCCTTTCGCTCTTTGTTTCTCTAGCTTCATTGTAGGGTTTTAATATCACACCTGAACCAGAAAAATAAACCCTATGTACCTACACAAGGATCAAGAAAATATTAGATGAAATAAATAATGCATATTATTAAGTCAGCCTGACCTCGGTGATCACCCCAATGTGATTGTCATAGAGCATTGCACTACATTTTAGACACTATGTAGTTTTTGTATGTGTGTGTGATTGAATTGTGTCACTTGAAGCTAGGATTCCCTTGTGTTAGTAACACCAAGATAACATGATACAACTACTTTTCTGCCAAGATGACTTTGTGAAATGGAATTCAAAAATAACCCCTCCTGCGTAGTGAATAATGCAACACAAATACAATCCTTCAATGTTACTTTTTGCATTAGTATATAGTAAGTGATGCAGAGGCATCCTAGGACTTAGAAAAAACCTACATTAGAGGAGGAATATGCACACAAAGATTGGAAGGATGCATGGAAGAAAAGGAAGGAGTAGTGCAAGAAGGTGCACACAACTAAGGAGAAGGGCGTCATCGAGAGGACAACCAAACAGAGAAACCACGGGATAAGGGTTGCTAGGGTGCACATGAACCAAGGTACATCAAGAGAGAAGTGGAGGCCATTGGAGGGTCCCAAGGAAGTAGAGCATACAAAAGAGCGTTCTAATGAGGATGAGTGCAACAAAAATGACGCAAAAGGAGTTGTATTGAAGGTAATTCAAAGAAATCATAAGGAAAGAGAATCATGCGACAGAGGTTTGTGAGAAGTTGTTGAGAAGGAAAAAAAGATCACAAAAGATATGTGATTGAAGATTGATATAACACCAACCTATGAGGAAATTAGTTACAAGAAAGAAGGTGGAGATGCGTGGTAAATTAAAGAGTCATTAAGGACTATAGATCATTGATCGTGAGGCAACTAGTCGAGAGACAAAAGAAATAGAAATGTGGGAGAAGTTATAGGAAGAGCTACTAAAAGGCCAATAGATCATTAATCTATGAGGCAACTAGTCGGGAGGGAGTCGTAAAAGATAGTGATAAAGAGAAGGAAAGGAGTGGCTTGGATCAATAAGCGAAGAGATATGCGTGGGATAAATGTGCATGAGTCAGCAAGATGGTGCACTTGAATGAGTGCATAAGGAGAAGAGGAAGGGCACGTTGGTAGTGAAGGAATGCTACAAAAGAGTGTAAAGGTTTCCCTGAAGGCAACAAAGGAGAAGTAACAACCAAAGAGAGTTCATAAACAACTCAAAAGAGGAAAGGATAAATAATAGAGATGTGAAGAGAAGAGCAAAGGAAGCACGTGGAAGTTTGGGAGAATAAGAAAAGAAACAACAAAACATGAGAACGGAGCCTAAGGAGAAAAGATAAGATGATAGATGGCAGGAGAAGGAAAAATGTTAAGCCTGGATGGCCACGTGATTGATAGTGACCGAAATGATGGGATATGGATAAGGAGGAGCCAATCACTAGGTGACATGGCACAGAGACATTATCCATAGGCAGATTATGCGGATAAGGGTAATAAAGATGTTGGATTCAAATTTAAAGTTTGAGTGGAAAAAATGGAAGAACCAACACAAAGGAGAGAGAAGCGAGAAGACCGAGCACACACAACTATAAATAGTAGGGGATCTACTAAGTTAAGGGTTGTTGGCCACATAGGTTGTGGAGGAAAACCCATTTTAAGGCTATTTCCATTACTGTGGTTAACGTCGTAGACCAAGGGAAAATATATAGAGAAGGGATGATAAGTTAAGGCTTGGATCGACTATAGAGCTAAAGTGATATGTAATCCTAGTTAGCTGTAGGAGGTGTTAGAATTTGTAGAACCCCACAGAGGGATGTGTTTTTTCCATTAGAGAGAAAAAAATGCATGTAGATATTGTATGGCCATTATAATAATCACATGGAAAACTATTGAGTTGGACTTTGAGGAAACAGTAAGCTCAAGGAGTAGTCAGTAGAGGCCCAAGCCACTCTATCAATAAGTAATAGCCCAAGTTGTCCAACCGAAAATAATAATGAGTAAGTAATGTATACATACATACATACATACGTACGTACGTACGTACGTACATACATACACACACACACACACACACACACACACACACACACACACACACACACACACACACACACACACACACACACACACACACACACATATATGATTCCTTTGTTTGAATTTCATCACTAACAACCAAAAAGGCCAACCCAAAGTGATGAGTAGTATTTTAGAAAAGATAACAAATGATGTGGCAATTAAAATTTGTGAAAAGGAGGGAAAAGGACAAAAACGCACAAAGAGGACAATAGTGCTTGAGTAATCATCTCCCTAATGGGCGGTAGTGTTTGTGATGCTCAAAGGATAAAATGAAAAAATACAAATCTAGGTCACACATTGTCTAATGTCCAAAAGTAAAATGGCAATTCAAGAAAAGTAAATCATAGAAGAATGAAAAGGATAAATCAATGTAAAATAAAAATAAGTGTTGTTAATGTCTAGTTTTCTTGCTTAGGAATCATACATATAATAACATACTTAGGAAGTGGTCCCATGGGAGGGGGGCTCCTAAATTTTTTATAGTAAATGTGGTCTCATGGTATAAAAGTTTTTTTAGAGTATGCTGCAATTTTTTAGGGAAGATATTTAAATATATTATTTTTTAATTTGCAATAAAATTCGAAATTAAATTTGCTCACTTATAAATTGGCATTTGGCATAATATGTTCCTACAAAATAGAAGTGGGTGGGGAAATTTTTAAAAACCCCCTTTTTACCTTCCCCTTAAACTGTCCTCCTACAAAAGTGGTGCTCCTTATTTTTAGGAAAAAGATTATAAAATTGCTTATTTCCCTAAATTTATTTTGTCATGGGACCACCCACTGAATACAAATAGGAGAAACAAACCTCTCCATGGGACCCTGCTGTAGAGGTGTGATGTAAGCATTATTTCCGCGATTTTGTGTCTACAATGATCACATACAAATAGCTGCAGGAAACACACTAAATGGGCTTATTGAAACGACCTTAGAAACATCAAGAAAATAAAATCAGCAAGTGTAAACTCCAGCTCCATAACCTTTGGCACAATTTATCCTAGTCTAACTTGTCAACACACTTCCAACATATGAATCTGATGCAGAGAGAAATTAAAATCTTGCTTCAAGATTGATTTCAAGAGAAAGAAAACAAAACTCCTTCACATTATCTCTGCATAGAGGATCTTGATATAATCCTCTAAGGGCTAAAACTTGTCTAATTTTCTCAATCTTTCCAAATAACACTACAATACTCTTAAGGATTCCCTTACCATGCTCTTAACACTACTCTCAACACCAATTCAATCATGAAATATCACATTCATCAGCCAAAATGATAATGCACTTGTCTGCCTCACCTTGTTCTAATCGTACTCTTAGTTTGTACTAGATTCTTGCTTAATCATGCATTTCTTGATATCTTCAAGGCCTTTTAGACTTCACCCCTGCTGCACACACTCACAACAACATTAGATTCAATAAGAAAAATCATTCACACTTCAAACTCCCCTTTACCTTTACTCTACAAGACTGTCCTAGAGCTCCTTAAGACCAATCTTCTTGCTCCAACCCTGCCTTCACACTTACAAAGACATCAATGGTTACAAAAATCCATTAGTTGGATTTTACCCATGCTAACATGTTCCCAAATTTTCAAGCTTCAATTTTTCCTTAAACTCCTCGTACTTCTCTTTTTCCAATGTTGCTCCCTAGGTTCTTACTAGGTCTGCCAACCTACACAATCATCAATATATTTGTTTGTAGATGGTTTCCATGCAAAAAAAAAGGCTTCTAGGGAACTCAATAATATCTTTCCACTATGTTCCAAATTTCAACTATCAACTCCAAGTACAGACCCTGATTCCTTCATAAATTGCCCCTTTTAGTTAGGTTTTCTTGATTATGCATAGTTCCTTCAGTAGGACTGGTAAGAAAATGACCAAATGCACCAATGAATCTGAAATTTTCTTCTTGAATCAGCTCAAGGGTTCCATCATAATGAATTCTTCCAAACTTCAAACTTACTCTCTAAGTTTGGTGCATCTAAACTCCAAGCCCTAGCTCAGACTGTCAAAGCCCTCACAAGTCAACCCGAGAAAGAATAAATTGTCACAACTCTCACTAATGGTGGATTCAAGATCCCAAATTTATGGTGGAGGTCTATATTAAGGGTTTTCAACTATAAATTTTACCGGTAGCTTGGGAGACTGAGGATGGTTGCTCCATTCAATGAGTGGATGACTGAAATAACGTGGTGAAACATGGTATAAAACCCGTGGAGACAATGTTTAAGCCTTTGAACTCGTTCAAGCTCCTAACTGAGCTTATTCTTGATGACATGCATTTGATAAAAGTTTCCAAATTATTTTATATTGTTTATCATACATGGAAAAGGTTGCGCAGTCCATTCACAGTCCATTCACAGTCAGTACTATAAGGTGATATATGCAATGTTTATAAAGAGATCACTTCTTTGTTCTTAACTGAGATCTTCAATAACTTAAGGAGATATTTCACCCACTTAGCAATCATTCAAACATGTTCACACCTCTCTTCATGTTCTCAAAGTCCTGAGTTTGAATCTTGCAAGAAATAGATTTGTCAATAAGCATCTACTGTAACACACAGTCATTAAGAGAAACCAAAGATATAATTGAGTTACATGGACATTCATACAAATAGTGGCTCCAAATCAACTCAAACCTTGAGTGTAACAACAGTAACTCCCTTTTCAATACAAAACAAAATATTGCTTATATTAATGCATGCAACAATGAGCTACAAGTCAACCACATACAATTTTATACCACAATACAGTCTCCTTCCACACAAATACATCAAACCCACAAACTGTAAGATCTATCTTCCTCTCCACGAGGATTTTTTTTTCCAAAAAAACTCACTTACCTTCCTATATTTGAGCTCTTATCTCCATGAATGCATTACCCACTCTATTGTAACTGTCCTAACCACTCATAACTGACATATTTCTCATTGTAACTGCCCTTACAACTGACTTACTCAACAAAACTGACATTTTTCAAGTTTTTGAGTCAGTCCTAGTGACTTTTCAACTCCCGCCACAATATGAAACTTGTAACTCCCTTATACATCATGACAAACATCTAAATGATGCATCACACACACAAATGACTCACACTTACTAACATAACATTTATAACACACTTAACACACCTAGAAACACTTAATTTACCCTTCATACCTCATTACCCACCTTACAATCATTACATTTATTTGAATATTCAAACATCCCTTTTTGGAGGGAAAACACACAATTTGAATTTCTCAACTCCACTGTTGTCTTGCAATGACTCACATGCCTCAAATAGAATCCTAGAGCTCCTGCATAACACATATTGACATAAAGGAGCTTGAATTGACTCTTGATTGCCTCTCAATGATGCTACTACATCAGAATAGTTTATACCTTTCTACTTGGCTCTCAATTGGGCATTTTCCTGTTAATGTATCACGACTTGTAATATACCCTTGTGGGATATTAATTAATTATTATTAATTACTTGCAAAAGAAGAAAAATTAGAAGATAAACCCTTCTAGGTTCACCTCAACTAACCCAGTATCGGCTTCAATACAACCCAAATAGGGTTGGAGTGAGCCAAGGTAAGGGTTCAGATGGGCTATCTACTTGGAATTTCCACTCTTTTATCTAATAAACTTTGCAGAAGTAAAATAATAAATTATAACTGCTGAAAATTGTCTGGAACTTTGGAAATTAATAACTCCCGTGATATTAACTCTTTTAGCTTGAAACAAAGTCTAGTAGAAAGATAAAATTATGAGCTTTTAAATGCAACCAACATCAAAATTTTCCACCCACTGAAACCCACTCAAAACAACTCTTAAATCTGCAGTTCAAGTTGCTGGGGTTAGGGTAAAATATGCAAAATAATTTCAGCACTCTTCCTTCACTTTAAAAGTCAATAAATGCAGTTTCTAGATCTACAATCAATAGATCTATAACAACAGATTTAATAACATTTCAAATCCCTCCAAAACAATGTTAATACATGCCTAGGTAAGTCGACTTGTATTAAATAAATTCCAGCAATGTATGTAAACCAAACTAACATGAAAATGGCCACAAAATGCCCCAGTTAGAAGCATAATATAAATTAGAATGTAACCTCCATATGCAACCTCATAAAACCATACAAAAATGCTTCATACCAAGTCGATTTGAACCTACAAATTTCTGGAAATGAACAACAAGTATTTGGGCATAAAATCACCTCCAAACCAGCTCTAAAATTGCCCTAGACAAGTCGATTTCATCAAGGGAAAACCAACAACATAATAAATGATATTCACTATAAATCACACTCCAAACTCTCAAAGCAATCTTATGTCTTCCCCCCAAAAATGATGACTTACACATATATAGAGAAATGACTGCTAAACTTATTAATTCAAGCTCAAATGGGCACACACACTTCACAAATGGGTGGTGTTGAAGAACACCTTTTATTTTTTTATCGTAAGTGGGCATACATCCATTCTTCAAGCATGAAGATAAGTTTCATAAACCGTCAACATGCGAAAAAGGAGTGTCCACATCTTCTTTTATATCTTTTGCCTTACTCATCCTCCAAAGTTCTTCTCCGTCTTTGACGCCATAATTTAGGAGGGAATCTTATTTAAAACATACCTGAAAGTAACACTTAATAACAAATATTAAATACATAGGGATTTAAATAAAAAAGGGGCCCATATGGATCGACCCGTGCCTAAAAGAAATCATTTTATTTTAAATATCCAATATTTAAATAATCCCCCAGAAAAATGCAACTTGCTTAGTCACTCAATTCACCTTTAAAATATGAATTTATTATCCCACGATTTTCTCCCTTTATTTTTGATTTACACATTAAAAAAATATATTTTATTTTAATTTATTTGTGCAAATCGATTTTCTCTTCTTTTTAATTTTTAATAAAAAAAGGGGGACATTACACGAGTGTAACTTTCTTTAGTATTTGTTATTCTCTCAATTTATTTGAAGAGGGAAATGTTATTTGAACCTTGAATAATGAAGACATACTTTATGACCACTTATTGTAAGTTAAGAATTTTCTTAGGATCCAAAAAAGAGTAATGACACACTTGAATTAGGGTAGGTGAGTACTTGCATATAACACCAAATTTACACTCATGAACTCTACCTTATTTAGCTTGAGTTCTTTAAAACTTAGGTGCTATGTTCTTTACAAAATATTTGGAGTTTGAGCATTTGGATCAAACTTATTTGCATTCCTCACGTCTATATTTTAGCTCACAACCTTTATGGGATCAAATTATACCTTAGAAACCAAATAGAAAAATAGGACTCAAGCATACAAGAAAGAACAAAAAATAATATTGAACAAAATGGGGCATTTGAAAATGATTTCTTTGTAAATGTTTTCTAGGTTTTTAGGGATGATACTTGATAGGTACAAAAGTTTCTTTACCTCTGGTAGTTTTGTTGAAGATGCCCAAAATTACGAACAACACTACCTGGAACATTTTAATTTTGAAAACCTTTAAAACAAATACATTATGGAAAGTTTTCTTTAACTTCTATATTTTCTCAGGTATGCGGTTCCACTTCCTTGCTGGAAACCTCTCTACCTGGGTGAAATGAGATCCTTGAAGCATTCGAGTCATGTGATATGTTTGATGATTGTCTCAAATAAATATTTATGTTATTAAATCTACTCCTCCCAAATGGCATTTGGGAACAAGTTATAGATATCCATCTCAAGCATTCGAGAATGGGATTTTTTGATGTTTTAGTTATAATAATTCCTGAAAGGCTTGGAATTTGCTGAGTATGCACAAATTTGGTTTTCTTTTTTGAAATTTTTTTTGGAGACACTATGTTTTTGCAACTAACAGGTGTTATTCGAGGAAATGCCTAAATGCAATTTCGTGGCATGGAATTTGATTGAAAACATGCTATTCACAAATGGATCTATTGGAAATTCAGGCATGGATTTCTTCTCTCCTCCTAACTTGTTATAATAAACGTTTTATGTTTACTGGAATAGATTGCTTTGAGTTGAGTAGCATGTGTGTAAATGAAAATAATTTTAAAATTTTAGTTATCCATAATTAAATATATAATGATCTCTTATCTATGAACCGGTTTATTAAACGATTATTCAGATAATTCATACAACCTTTAAAACTCTAGAAAACAAATACTTAAAATTTCATGCAATTTTAGATCGGATCTCAGATTTGTGAGTGCAAATAACTCATAAAACTAAGTTGTGTCGAAAAGAAAACTTATTTGTAAATGTTACAAAACCTCTCTAAAATAGACACACAAAAATCATCTCCAACCATAAACATCGTCAAATCATATATTTGATTGGTTTTTAAGGAAGTTTTGAAAGTACCTTAGAGAGTTGGTTACAAGAGGTGACTTCTTGATGTTTTGAAACCCCTTAGGAATAGCCATGGTTTAAATGCCTGCAATCTAGAAAATGAGACATACCATCACAACCCTCCTTATTGTCATATAGAAAATTTCATGCCATAATATTAAACACCTAAGTCGATTATATATCACTTTTTCCATTTTTGTTTTGGAGCCACTTTGGCTTATATTGCTCAAGTGCAAACTATAAAATTTCACCAACCAACTTCAGAATGGTGCCTCTAAAATGAGCGTCACTTGCCAAATTTCAATTCCATCAATCTCCTTGTATCCTCACCATATAGAAGAATGGGTAAGGAGTGAATAATTTCTTTTTGAAGGAATTGGTGACCTTTTTTTGAGGCCATTTAGTGACCATTTCATTTTTTGAAGTATGTGGTTATTATATATCTCTTGCCCAGATTTTGACTCTACACGTCAATCCGCTCTGAAATTATTGGTTTACCTTAAGGCAAAGAAAGTAATATGTTTTTGGCTTTGGGAATGTTTTCATAACACCCTCAATGATGATTTTTTTTTGTGTAATGGTCGCCAAGTGACCTTTAGGTAATTGCGGGTTATTTTAATACGAAATGTGGGTATGATGTTTTGTTGTGATTACCAAGTTTTTCGGACCTCTTCCTAGTAATATGTTACACCCACCATGGTGTGAATGTGGTAAGATGAAAACGATTTAACATAGTCACCTTCATTCCTATATTCTACTTGAAATGAAAACATGTACAAATGAAACAAATAAAACTATTCTTCCTTATGATATTACAAAGTGGAAACTCAACACAAAGCATTAAACGAATGATTATTTCTCCCTATGAAATCCTTCTTGATAATGCTGACTGGAAATTCTATATTCAGTGGAATATGATGTTATCTCTCTTTAAATATTCTTTAGACCTTGTAAATAAATTGGATGTTTGTGTGATGAAATTGAATGTTTATCTATCTCAAACTTAGGAATAGTGAATAAAGTATAAGATTGCATAGAAAATATTGATCTCTCTCTAAACAATGAATGTAGCTGTATGATTTCATATCTAGAAAGGAAGGGTAAATACATGACAACTTTTGTGGTTGACCCATGCTATGCTACACATGGTAGATGCATTGCATGAAAATATTATAAATGATTGGTGATACTCAAATATTGAATTTGTATTTAGTTGTTAATTTGTATAATACTGCTACTCTGAAAAAGAATTGGGATTGTATATTGTCACATTCTCATAGTCATACTTGTGGATTTGGTTGAAAGATATTGAAATGATAATATCATTTAAGAGAATTGTAAAAATTCAGTGTGTACTTATGCAATGGTATGGTGTACCTAGATTCAATCAATTATATGCAATGGATTGGTTTTCATTTTGTTATCATGTATGCCTGAATGAATGAATTAGAAATGAAATGAAATCAACAAATAATTTGTGACGAGAATTTCCTTAAACTTACCCTTGTAATAATTTCTCCCTTGGTGAACCAAAGAAAGAAAACAAACCCTCATAGGAAATAACTTTGTAATTTCACAAAATAGATATTTACTGGAATGTGTAAGATGACACTTGATAGAAGACCAAACCCTACAATCTGATAGTGAAACTTGATCACATTACCCTTTGGCATACACCTCGTGCCACTGAGCTATTTATGTTGTCATGCTAGAATGTTTGTCTTATGAGTTATTAACTTGAATGGATAGGCGCACACGTAACCCTTACCCCTCTATTATGTGTATTTACATTCTCTGTGAAAATGGGTGGTTTATTCTTGAACTTTGCTTGTGAAATCTGGAATCATACTAGACCTATAGAGTTTCAACCCTTGAGGGAAAAGGGGGTCTTCCTTATTATATTTTCCTACCATCGTTTCCTACTCCTATTACGCTAAAATGGATATTCTTGTGTGTTCTTTGCTCTTTTGAATAACAAGTGAATGAACAATTGAATTACACAAACTACATGAAATGATTAAATTGTTTTAATAACAACTATTAAATGTGAAAATTGGAAATCAATTTTCTCCCTTATAACATGTGGTTAATCCTTTGGATTGCTTACTAATAGTAAAGTGGAGGTGTTCCATGAGGATACACGTTTATTTAGAAACATAAATCCCTAAATTGAAAATGAGTGTTATGTTATTGGCGTGTACTTTAAAAATGATGCCAAAAAAAGATTAAACAAGTGAATTAATTTTAATATAATTACTGCTTAATTATAAACTATAAACAATGTGGATGTAATACCTTATTCTCTCTCCTAGTGATTTTTCTATTGTGTTGTATCACTCCTTTGAAAAAGTGTTAAAGTGAATATTTTGTCGTCGGATTTTTATATAAGTTTGCATTTATGTGTGGAGTGAGATTACAACATGGTTTATGGGAGGTATAAGTGATTATTAGCGAAGGGGGAATAAGGGTTTGTGTTTTATTGCATTAAAGGAACGAAGGGAATCTATGGCTATTCTTAGAGGAGGTATAAGGGGTGGGTTAAATGGAGGAATAAGGGGTATGTTGGTGTTATTGTGGGGTGCTTATCTTGGAGGACCCAAAGGCTAGTAGGGTTGCTTCGTGAAGGTAAAAGGGGTAGTACACATGATGGCATATCCCCTTTACAAGCCTTATAGGTAGGCTTAGTAGTGTGATTTTTTTGTACATTGGCATAATATATTTCTCTTATACTATGGCATGAGCGGGTCAATGTTTTTGTAATTGTATCATGTATTTCGGTATCATACAAGTAATCCCTAAGTGTTGTGTATGCAAGTGTTTTAAAAACAATTATCCTAGATTTTGGCTTTTGTTTTTGGTATGTATTTTGTGGGTGTTACATATGGTATCAAATCCATGTTCAAATTATGGAACCTCTCGGATAGTTGGTGATGTGATAGTCGAGCATGAGATAGTGAAGGAGATATAAATATTATGTTGTGTTTTTTTTTGTTAGCTAGTATATACATGCGATGGTGTGGATGTGCTTATAGTGTTGTACTACATTTGAAATTGTGAGCTATCGATGTGTTTTTTGATGGAAGTACTCCCTTGTGAATTATGGATGTATTGCATATGTTTTAACCACTTTATTTTTTAAAACCAAACTCCTTATGAATCATGAATGTGTTGTAATGTTGTATCACCCCATTATTTCATATGATTTATATGAGCATATTGCTCGATAAAAATGTTTTCTAGTGAATTTTGGATGTATCGTGATGTTTATCACCATGTTTCACCGTATTGGTGTTATTTGTATGGTATGTGATAAATTAATTCCCTTGTGAATTGGGGACATATCGTGAGGTTATGAACCATTTTTTTTGGACTTGTACTATCAGTGCATTATGTGACGGATGTGTCATGTTGTGAGCCATGAACATATTATGATGTCATACTCATTAACGTAGTACATGTGTGTATGATTCTATTATTGTGATGTTGTTAGCAAATCATTGTGTTAGTGATGTAGTTATGTGTTTTTTTGTGTTACCCTACACCACCAATCCCTATGGGTAGTATCAAGGTGTAAGTGGGGACAAAGGAAAAGTGAACAGTTGTCCATATTACTCAAACTGGGTACGAGATAGGAAGAAGAGTCTTATATAGACTAAAAACCCACATTTTTTCATTTGGTATGCATGAAATTTTATCAATGGGTTTCATGCATATTTTGTAGCACGTGCACCTCGCACTCATTAAATGGAAGCCTGTAACTATTTCTCATTCCTTAACTAGTTTTCCTAGGGAGAAACTTTGTGTGGTTACTTTGTTAAGCCTTGTGGAACAATGGATATGATGATTCAAATAGAGCCTTTGACAACTGCATTGTTTTTATATTTTGATTCATTCTCAATCTCAGATGAGTTTCAATGTTCAACATGTTCTGAGACACATGCTCAATGATATAGTACCCCAGTGAGTGGTGTTTTGAGGTTGCATAATGCCTTGTGATGTGAATTGCTTCATATGTAAATTATTTTAAAACTCAATTGTACTCATAACCATTAATTTAATTGATTTTTTGTTAAGCTTCAAGGCTCTTTTGTTGCCTTATTGCATGATTTTTTTTTGTAGTTTGAATGTGATTATTTAACCATTTTTATTTAACTGTAAGGAATTCCTTGCTTTGTTGTTTCACTAGACTTGGAGCTTTATGGATTTGGATGTCACTTGGCTATCCATCATCTAGTGTGGACTATCTGAAATGTTTGATGAATCAGTTCTACTACATTTTATGTGTGTATTTATTAGAAATTGACTTGATGCATTCTTTGTGCAGAATACAAGGTACACTCAAGGGTCATAGGACTACATTGCCTAGGTTTGTAGGATGTTAGACCTTTAGTTTTGAGGTGACATGGGTCTATGTGTTCAGGTCCATATAGTTCTGGGTACCATGATTCACTTCCTTATTTTGGGATGCATATGGAGGTTGTTTTGGGAGGCATATAGATTTTTTTTGGGAGGCATATGGAATTTATATTTGTGATGTATTAATTGTTTGGTAAGTTAATTATGTGATTAATTTTGGTCTATATTGTGATGTTTGAGGCTTGACGATCTATATTGATGTGATGTGATATTTAGACCCATATCTTGACACTGTGTTGGATATAGTTGTTACTTTGAGTCATGTGAAAAATTGTTGCAGATATACTGCTATGATTCCTTGTTATGTTGGACACGTGTCAATATATTATTCCTATTAGTGAGTACTATGATATGTGGACTATTTCATTCTTCCCATGGTTGGGTTGGTGGCCTTGTTATAAGTCACATTTTGAGTTGTGTGCAAATGTGATACACGGTGCTATGTGGGGTTGCCTCATGGTATGTTTTGGGCCTTATATGACCTTATGATGTCATGTGTTATTGGGCAACATGTAGAAAATTGAAATAAAAAATTTTAACTATGAAAATCATATGAGAAATAAACTAAAGAAACAATAAAGTAAGAGAACTTCCAATCTTCATAGAACATGAATAATTGAAGAAAATTACAAATTTTTTGTGCTCTTACCCTAGTGATCGTGGTTCAATACCAAGGTTCATTTCCTTAGCAACATGAGTCCTTTTTGGTTTCCTTTTCGCATGTGTGTACCTCTTTTAAACATGACATTCTGGTTGCATAAATGATGTTGCTCTTATAAGGGGAGGGAAATGCAGCGCCCCACTCCGTTGCACTTGGCGAAAGAGGGCGTAGGCCTATTTCACAAAATGGCATGTCTTTGACAAACACACTTAAACTTTTCTTTGAAAGGATACAATGATTCATTCTATAAGTGTTTGGTTAATTACTTTACATCAGTGTGTTATTATGGCCTTATATTTGCAAGCTAACTAGCTTGAGTTTTTCCTTTCTTGAGAGACGTGAAATAAGTCAATAACCTTTCCAAACGTCTCAAGATAATAATGGATGTTAGACATTGGTATGAGGTTTTCGTTGATCAATAACCGCGTTGTAAACGCCTTGCCAAGCAGTGGCGTAGTGTAGATTTTGTATACGGGTCATAAAATCATGGACTATATTGTTTGGGAAATAATAATAATAATAATAATAATTGATTTAAGACTTAAAATACTAATGATGATGATAATAATAGTACTACAATAGAACTAAAATTTACAACAACTAAATAAAATAAATAAATCTAGTTGGTGGTGGTTGGAAGGTTGGTTTCCAACTTTGATGGGGGGTGGATGAGCGATGGAGTGTGGCAACAAGTATGCAAAACATACACACCATCAAAACTTAAATGAAGTGGATTTTGTTAGGAAAATTAGTGTTCACATTGTTATTAGCGATTTACCGTGTGGTAAATACTATTAGGTAATTTTTTGTAAGTTTATGTATGATTAATATGGTAAGTTGGTTCGTAATATTATTGTTATGTAACAATAATATATATTAGGTATTGAGGTCGACACCTGGTGAAAGGGAAGTGTGGGTACTTTGTGTGAAATAAATTTGGATTCTTTGATCTTAATGCATCTTGCTTTCCCACCTCTGCAGCTTGGTACACGTGGTCCAATCTTCGTGGAGGGACAGATCGCATCCTTAAACGGCTTAACAAGGCCATGTTGTTAGCTCAAAACTTTTTTTGAGTTTGATAACATTTATTCCATGCCAGTTAAGGTTATGCATGAATTTGTCCGTTCGGACCACTCCCCCATACGATTTTCGTACATGTTGGCATGATGCGTGCCCATTTTTTCATAAAGGCCAATTCTTTCTTAATACGGCCTAGATGTAGCATGGTCCCCCTGTCAATCATATCAAGCGGATTTGGAATTTAACTCCCCGACCTATTCACTGTCAGTGATTTCATCCACCAATGCATACCAACTGGTTACAATGGTGGGAAAATGCGCTGACTCAGTTTGCCATATTTCTTAGAATCTACAGCCGCCAGCTGAAAAAATTTGGCACCGCTCATACGCCGCTAACAACTCAACTCTCAACTGGGCGATGGTGGCACTTCAAGGAAATCCCTTCTCTGACGCTCTGCAACTGCAAGTTGCAAAACTCTGACATAAAATCCAAATTGTGGACAACTATAATGCTAGAGGTGATCAGATCCGGGCTCGAATGCATTGGCTCAAGATTGGAGATCAGGTCTAGAAAGAATTTTTTCTTTCTCTTTGAGCCAGAAATCCTTCTCAACAGATCCAAGCTATCATGGACAACAAAGCTCGAGTTACTGACCCACAACTTAAGCTTGTATTTCAAGCTCATCTACCCTCTGCAGCTCGTCGAGCCGCTCTTGACAAATGTTTGGGGGTTGTGTCATGCAAGCTTTCAGAGATGCAAAAAGGTGATCTATGAAAGAATGCTCATCATTGAAGACCTCCACAAAGACGTTATGCAAATGGCTAATGATAAAGTGCTGGGCTATGACATATTTCCTTTTGAATTATATAAAACTCTCTAGGATTCTATCGGGCAATAAATTTTTCAGGTCTATCTTGAAGGGTTTCAAAACCACTCCCTAGGACCATGCATCAAAAAGGGGAACATCAAGTTTATCCCTAAGTAAGAAGATCCCGAGAAAATCACTTGTTGGTTGTTGATTACATTATTGAATGTCTCCTACAAAATCATTACCAAAGCGTTAGCTCTGTGATTACGCAATCTTCTACCTGTTATTATTCAGCCAGAGAAAACAGGCTTCATACAGGGGCGTTTCATCCTGGATAACATCATCGCGGTTTGGGAACACATGGAATGGGCTCGCAGATATCACATGGCTCCCATGTTTATCAAGATTGACTTTGAGAAGGCTTATGATTGGATTGAATGGATTTTCTTCCTCGCGATGCTTCAGGCCCTTGGCTTTGGACCCTTTTTATTCAAACTGTCAATATGCTCTTTGCAGCCGCATCTACTCAAAATTTCTATCAATGGCCTTAGCTTGGAGCCCTTTGGACTATTCTGGTCTAACAAGAAAGGTTGTCCTCTTGCCCTTGCACTTTATGTGCTAGCGACCAAAGGATTTGGTTATCTCTTAGCCCATGCCAAAAGTACAAGGCCTTGTGCGTGGAATCTCGCTACCTGCTGAGCCCGATTCTCAACTCCTCAATGGGCATTTTTTAGACGATTCCTTCCTTACACTTATCAAGGATGAGAACAACATTGAAAATGTTATGCAATGCTTGGATAATTTCTACCTAGCTTCTGGTTCATCCCTTTCAATGGTGAAAAACTCAATGTCACAGGAAATCTTTCCTTCTTGCGTCGTACTGGTTTGCCAAATTTGATTGGAAAATTCTGCAGCATGTTTAGATTTTCAAATTCCTAGGTATTCCTTTTTCTTTTCAAGCCTCCCCGACTAATCTACGACATTATGTCATTTAACATGTGGCGAAAAAAATCAGAATACTGGCTTATTAGGCCTCTGTCTCTGGTTGGAAAATTCCAATTTTTCTCTAAAGTCTTGGCTGCTACCCATGTCTACTACTCATCTTGTTGGGTTCCTTCCAAGGCCTCCATCCAAAAGCTAGAAAAGCTACTCAAAGCTTTCCTTTGGGCTAATGCCTCTACTGGAAAAGGTTTTCATCGAGTAGCTTGGGATATATGTTGTCTGCCTCGCAACTTTGGAGGCCTCGGGCTTATCCACATTCAACACCAAGGGAAAGATCTCTGTGCTAAGTGGATTATCACAAGCATCACTGGCCAAGAATCTTGCAAAGTTCTCATATGACATGACATCAATGAAGGCTCTCCTTATGTACGCCCTACATGGAAAGGCTTAGGGTTTTTCAATTTGCTCATCACCCCTGATCCTGTCAAAATCGTTGGCACTTTTGTGCTTAAAAGTATCTGGAAAGCATGGGAATGTGTTAAGCCTTGGATTTTATGGAAAGGGGATGGCTTTCGCAATGGGTGATCTCTTAACCAACAATCTCTCTAGTGGTCGCTGATTTTTCAATCCCAAGATCAATGCTTAACATAGGTCCTGGGAATCTCTGCGCTCAAATTTTTCAAGCGTGGAATTCACACCATCGAGGAATTCTTTTGCAAGAACACGCAGTCTTGGTTATCTTGGCCAGATTTTAAAGTTTTGTTTTGACTCTCTAACCAAGATCAGGATACTTTCAATATTGTGATCAATTTGGTTCCTAATCACATGATACATAAGATTGTTGTGCACTCTTCTCAGCCTTGGTGGATATACTTGAAGTGGTATGTTTATACTCCTTTATGTAACTAAAAATCTAACAAAGGCTATTGATGGCTCTCACCCCATTTCCCCATGGTGGACAAACTTAATACTTGTTGGGGAATTCACGCCACTTTGTCTACCTAGGGTAGACGGTTTGAGACTGTTTGGAATATATGTGTGGAGCCCAAAATTGCTCACTTTCTTTGGTGTATTCTACACCAAGGCCTTCCTATCGGGGGCCCATCTTGTTCAAATTGGGATTCTAGCTCCCAAATGCCCTTTTTGTGGGCATCTGGAAACACTTTAGTATGTCTTCTAGTTTTGTCCCAAAGCTCAAATTGCGTCGAATTGGATCCATAATTTTTTCTTTCCCTCACGGTCCCACTGTTTCACTTGGCAACATATCCTCTTAGGAGACAATCCCAAACTTCTGCCTATGTTCACCTAGATTTGGCATGTTTTCATAGGGGAGATTTTATTTTGGATATGGAAAGAAAGAAATGTTTTCTTCTTTGCTAATTCTACAATTGATCAATCTTTCTCGATTTATAATAAATCTATGGTGATCTCCAATGTGCTCCTGTAGATCCAAGTCCAAGTTAACAAGGTGGCACTGGAGGTGGACCACCTCCAGAATTTGCTGCAACACTAGGGGGAAGCCCCGTGTAACATTACTCGAGTGCCTCCATCTCCCACCAGGAGCTCCTCACCTTCAGCTCGTGGAGGTCGATGCAGCAGATCTTAGCGCCCATGCCTTCAGTCGCACCCGTCGTTCTCTAGGATTGATTCATCGGTATATTCATTCGCCTGTGTACCATCATGCTCAGGATTCACCACCGCACTCCTCAGCTCGCCAACAAGGTTGGGGCTCGCCACCTCGGAAACATGGGTGGGGATCTTCACCACATTCGTCAGCTCACTAGCAGGGTTGGGGTTCTCCTCCTGCCATCACTTCACACCAGGCCGCTTGGAAACCACTGCCACCCCCCACCATCCTCTAGAAAATTCTCACGGCTCAGCCTCGCCATCCCTACGTGTGAGGAATCTAACCCTGAGGAAGAGCTTGCTACTGGCTGGGAGATTCCAGACATTGGCAAAGATCTGCCTGGTTCGGGGTGGCCGGATGATAAGGATCCGCCCGCCTCGTGCATGTTTGCAGCTGCTGCTTGATTTTGCCTTTGTTTTTGTCAAGAACGATGTTTTTTGTTTTGTTGTACTTTCTTAGGCTCAGCCTAGTTTGAATTTTGTTGCTCTAGGCTAGGCCTAGTTTGTTCATGGTTTTGGGGCGTGCTCTCATGTCGCCCGCTTTTTGGTTGAAATTTATCTTGTATCTTATTGCATTAATATAATATAAGATCTTTTTCAGCAAAAATATATATTAGGTATTCACTTTTTTACTAACACGTGAATAAGTGGTGGTTTAAACCACTCACGTATTTAAGAATGTGTAGTTGAGTTAATCTCCTTAAAAATAAGATTAGTCACTCATATAAAATTATATGAGTTTTATGTAATCAAATTAATAAATTTTAATTTAGTGTGCATATCTGCTCATACCATTTCATTGGTATCAAAGAAATATATAATCCAAGGTAAACAAGGTTCGTGATGGAAGTTTAGGTTACTTTCAAGGGGGGTGGCCATATCATCTATTGTCCCATCGTATGCATCTAGTAATATTGGACTCTATGTGCTTCTCTTTGGGTGAATGAGATCTATGTGCAAATCTGTTGGCTAGATTTTCTGCACAACTGAAAACCTAGGCAGTCATGAGATAAATCTCCCTCATTTACCGATGAGGCTCCCGTGTAAGATTTTGTCAATTATATTTCCTAGTATCTATCTGTTGGTTTTACTTTAATTGCGTAGCTCATGGACCATAACTAGGAAAATTTGTAGCAAGTAAACAATTGTAAGCAATATGTGTAGGAAAGGGAAATAATTAAATACAAGAAGATAGGGAAGGAGATGTGCAACCTAACCAATAGTTGACAAAGTTGATCACATGCACATAGATGAAACAAATAGATCTTTGAAATGTAGAATTTGAAGCAAAGGAAAGTTTCAGATCTAGATCTAAGACAACAAAAAGTTTATGCAGAGATCTAAAAAGAAATAAGAAACAAATGCACCGTTGACACAAAGTTCTCCTGAAAATTGTCTCTTCTCTATTCCTCCACTTTCAGAAAGCTATCAAGGGTTTCAACTCAAAGTCTGGAACACAAGAATGCTGATTACAAATTTCGATCCTCTAACCCATAGGTTCTTCCTCTATTTATAGTGTATAAATGGCAATTACAAATAGGAATCTTTAAATGAATTATCGCATGCAGAATCTATGAAAAGGGAAACAATTGACTATCTTTCTCCTGGAATTCCTCTTTGCATGACATACATGATTTATAACTGAAAAATTGAACCTTCTATTTTGCATGTTTGCCACCTATTTCTAAGTAATTGACTTCTTCAAGTAACAACTTTTAAACCAATCACTTAAGTTTTATAATTTAATTGATTGCTCAATTATTTTGTCGGAGAAAATAAAAGAAAGAGGAAAAGAAATAAGAAGAAAGTTGCAACCGTCTTAGTCTTGTTCTTCGTCCATAATCTGCATGTGGTTGACTCTTTTTCCTTTGATTCTCACCAAACTGGATTTGGAAGCTATGCATGACTGTGATTTGCTTACGTGTATTTCCTTTTACCTATCTTCCCTTCTATCCTTGAATCTTTTGCAATTCTTCTTCAGTACATGCACTAGTGCAATGTTTGCCGTAAATAATTTAGATAAAACTCATCATTTTTATTTTTTAATTACATACGAGCAATTTTAAATTCTGGAAAGCACTCTAGGTGAATGGAAATACAAGTAAATTCAATGAAGGCTTCAATTGGAAGGTTGGGAGCACATGCACAAGATCCTGGAAGGAATTTTCCATGCACTAACTTCTACACGGGCTGCGTTAGAAACAAGAGGATGTTTTTGCTGGAAGCCTTTGCAATTATGAGATATGGATCTGCCAATTAAATCAGTGATAGGTTCAGGGCCTATGTTTGTATCGTTGACTTCAGAAAATCTAGAAGCTATGCATGATTCTGTTGATCTTTCTCTTTCATCATGCTTTAACATGGCTGAAACAATCTTTGTCTGATCTCTTTTTCTTTTAATTCTGCTGGAATCCCTTGCAATTAGATCCATTTGTGCAGATCTAGCAACTTATTCAGATTCAGAAGATATATTCAATGTACCTAACATTGATTTGAGCACTTGTGACGAATACCTGCAATTATATTCAGACAAAGATGGAGTTCATAGCACAAATACTTGATTTTTATCACCAAAATCTGCATATAAAGTCTGCTGCCCTAAAATTTGAGGTTTTGCTTGCATGCAAAGCAAACAAGAATATTAATTAATTCACCCGGGCATATATACCAACATACAGATGGTCAGAATGACCAAAATTAGGCTATTCCAACCCTAGGTGCCAAAACTGGAAGCTTCCCGACAGTGGAAAATAAACTTTAATGCAAAATCCTCCTTTTTGCGCCAAAACCTGTCTGGGCTGCAATCCTCATAAAAAATAATTAACTGACTCTCCCTTATGGCGTCCCATGCTTATATAACCTCTAACATGCTATTTTTAATAATTGCCCTTCCAATTTCTGGCAATTTAATTAATAAACAATCATGTTTATTCACCCAAATTGGGCGCCCAATTATGCATGTTGGTGGTTGCTTTTAAATAAATTTATTTTATTTATTTTTAGCATGCATCCTTGACTTCTCCTTAGCTCTTCCACTTGCATTAACTTTCCTTCTATTTATGGCACCAAAATTGGATGAATAAACCATTAATAAATATTATTAAATGCATTGTTATTCACCCAAGGTGTGTTGCATTTTTTAGTAAGGGTAATTTCCAAAACTAAGAAGTCAACTTTGATGGGAATTTCTACCCTGCACTGCAGCTCCAAAAATCCCCTCTTTCACTTAAGTTGTTTGACTTTCATAATGGGAATTTTTACCCTGCAAGACATGTAAGAAATTCTCAATGGTGCTTTAAGTGATTTTCTTTTATAATGGGGATTTTTACCCTCCAAGGCAAGGTAGAAATTTCCGTCTTCCTGCCACCACTAATATTCCCATTGCACCTTAAGTGACTTTGACTTCATGGGAAAAATTACCCTGCAAGGTAGGTAAGAAACTCCTACCTGCCTGTCACTACCAAAATTCCCATTGCAGCTTAGATCTATTTATTCCAAAAAGTGTGACTTGCCTAGGAGAAGCGTTTGTGTTTGACTTCATCTCTTTTTATCATAAGTTTGCTTTCTGAGGCTGATTCCATCTGGTGCAGCGGTTGTAAATGATCTCAAGATGTTCCAGACAATTAAACAAACTATACATGACAAAGAACGGACCTAGGGGAATTAAACAGAAAGACAACGGGGAAAACCGAAGAAAAACATAAAAGAAATAAATAAAAATGAAAAATGTAGCTAGAAGTCAAAAACAAATATCTGAATTCATTCCTGGTGAAAACCCTATTGAGATGTGTGAATACTAGCATGCAAAACTTCAACAAGATTCAATCGGAGCACAATTTACTTCAAACGGGACATTATTTATTTAATAAATAATTAAATAAAAATTTCCCACAGACAAAACTTGATGGAGGGATAAAACGAGTTTCGGCATCTGGGTATTTGTCGAAATTGGCTCATATGATTCACTGGGAATATCTTAATGTAATGCAGACATCTTCTGGCAAAACGAAAAGACCCGTTATTTTAAAAGAACATTTTTTTTTGAAATGGGTAGTCCCAGATTTCAAGATGAAATCTGGGGAAACCAAAATCTGTGCATAATCATTATTTGCATCTATATTGCTTCAGGGCTAACAAACTAGAATTCACATGGAGATGTTCTTGTGGATAACTATGTTATATTTTATCTGAGTCAAGCATGTGGGTCTAATATGTGGTAGGATATTTTAGTCTAAAAACTTCTTAATTGTTATCATTAGGTTTGTTTGGATGTATAATTTCTAAGAAAATTGGCATAACATAGGTTGTGGTTATGTGATAATATTCAATATTTAATGAGTCAAAAGAGTTTGTATCACTACACCATAGGCGTCTTCTATTGTGGGAGACTTTCCTGATTTTTCGTCGTTTTTGTTTTGGTTACGCCGTTTCAGTTATGTTTCCCATTTTTGTTCCTGTGCATTTTTTTTATCGGTTTCTGTTACGGTGTTGCATGGGTGTTTGTATTTTTGTTCCGAATTGTTGTTTCAGTTCCACCATTTTCCTTCGTATTAACTTTTTGGGCTGCATTTAGATCCAACATGCATGAAGTTCAAAATTTGCGGTTTTATATATTTCTTCCAATTATTTTCTTGACAGATTCAACAATTTGTATTCGCAAGAAATCCACAGCTTCAACATCGTCTTTGTATTTTTGAAGTTTCTTTCTCCTTATCCTTCAATTCTACGCCCTGCCAGTGCCACACTTGTATTAGCATTAAAGAGTTTCGGTGTCATGCAAATATATTGGCTTTACAAGAATTTTGTATGCACTCAGCATCATTAATATCTTAATTGTGAATTAACGCTTAATCACGATTAGTGCAGGGACTAAAAATTGACAGTACCCAATATTATTTTGTCTGGGTTACTCCATTTTTGGTTTCTGGTTGTGGATGGATGGAGCAAATGAGGTTACAACAAATCTCTTTCACAAAACCTTTAATTTAGGGGAAGTGATATTCAGATAATTTTTGCAAAATGATGGGATTAGTATTCTTCAATTACATAATTCTATTTTTTTGGGTAAGAGTAGTCAATGCTACAACACAACACAACTCCATATGTAAAGAATAGAATTATAAAGCCCTACTTTTCACCCTTATTGCGCACATTCTTCTTAATTTACATTGCTTCCCTAACCTTAATGGCTTACTGTTGCGATGTATTATGTTCCTGCTCTAATCACGGTGTATGCTTGCTCCCCGTGGAGGAGCAACTGCTAGTTTTATAAACATCGTGACATCTTCTTTAGATTCATTTGTTAAAAATTCAAAATCAAAATGTCGATATTAGTATTATTTAAAGTCATTGTCAAAGTTGTGTCATCCTCAAAAGTGTCAAAATTAATATTTGTGATTCAATTGTCAAAGTTCAAAAATCTATTATATTTATAATTGTTGTCAAAAAGGGGTCATTGTAAAAATTGTTAAAATAAAAAATTAACTCTTTTAGCCGTGTGCATTTTTTGTGCAACCCGACGAGGGAGAATTGTACGTTGAGCCTCAAAATCATATTCAACTGAGTTAAGTAATGCCATTTATCTATAGAGGATGGAGGCATAGGAGGCTGGAGGTCAATTAACGACCTCTCGTCAGTTGCCACTGACGGGGCCACATACAGACTTGGTGAAATTTTTTTAGTGTGTTTTCTTTCAATCACGTGTGGTGTGCAATATCCCTGTTTGTATGAATAAATGAAAATTTCACATTGATCACATATAAATAGTATGAATTCGATGTAAGGGGAGCAAATTTGACAACTCAAATTTTCCTTGTAGTGAAACATCATGGTTGCAGGAAACACACTAAATGAGTTTGTTAAGATGGCCTTGGAAATTTCATGCAAATACAAGTGCTAGATGTTTTTGGCGACTCTGTTGGGGAACAACTATCTTTGCAAATTAAGGCTTATCTCTTGCACATCAGAGTGTTTCCCATTCAACTTTCAACCTAGGCTGAACGTCCATTCATCCGATCTGTGAAGGCACAAGGAAGGACTGATCATTTCTTCAGATTGCAAGAGCAATTCAATTTCAATCATCCTCCTCAAGTTAGAAGCCAAAAATCTAGTCTCTCGCCAGGAAGAAGGATACACATTCATCCATATCCGAATCGTCTTCAACATAATCCGATGGCTGGAATTATTCACCAAGTCTACACAAAGAGAAGACGTGCCCCATTCATCATGTAGAATCGGAATCAGAACTAGATAGTACCTGTCGCATGGGGAGCAGCTTTTGGGCCACTGAACTTGACTCCACCTATGCACAATCTGCCTAAAGAATCCACAAATAATTTCCCAAAATTCTTTGGAGATGGTAAGCAAAATACGAATGATCATTTGGCAGCATTCTTCATATCTTGTGGTGTGCTTGCAGTGGAGCATGAAGATGTCTCAGTTAGACTTTTCATTGAGACTCTACACGACTTGGCCGGCGAATGGTTCTATCGGTTGGCCCCTGGAACCATAACAAATTGGGTGTCCATGCGAGAGCAATTTCTGAAAAGATCCAAGCCTGCAGAAGACGCTAGCACGTTGATCACTCAACTAACTCAGTTGAAGAAGGAGCCAAATGAGAACATGCAGGACTTTATTGCAAGGTTCCAAAGGATTTTGTATAAAATCCCCACTTTTGCCGCATTGAGTGATGAAAATCAAAAGACATTTTTTTTATAAACGCTTTGTTGCCCAAAGTTGGATATCAACTGCGAAGGGCAAGACCCGTGAATCTACTAGAGGCACAAAATGTTGCTGTGGAGGTTGAAGATGACTTGATCATGGCTGGAAAAATCAAAAAATCACCCCACAAAGGCAATGGAGCTTCTTCAAGTACTTCAGATCCTTTGCTGCAAAGGTTGGCTAACGATATGCTGCAAATCAAGAAGCAGATATCTCAAGCAGGAAATGCGACCCCTTCAAGAATAGCTCCTACTTGGACCTTTAACAGTCAAAATCAAAATTGAAATAGACTTGATGCTACACGACAGTGGTTGGAAATTGAAGCTGCTCCAAGGAATAACTTGGAAACTAATGAAGAAGATCTAGGCATTGATGAATCATTTGATGATGAGGACTTTGTAGATCCCGCTGGCGACTCCAATATTGGTTACCTGGACTACGAATCTGATGAGGGCTATTATGAATCTTTTCAAGATTTTGATGGTCACACATTTGCGGTGTTCACAAGGGCCCAAGCACGCCAAAATGCCGAAGCATCCACAAGTGGCCAAAGAAGAGAAAGAGAAGATCCTGAGCCGGATGTTACTATCCTAAAAAGAGGTAGTACACTACCTTCTTCATTAGCTCCCAAAGATAAACATGCAAATTCCTTCAATTCGCAGCAAAGGGCTAATGTGCATCCGACTAAAGTAAGTCAAGTTTTTGACATCATTGATCACGTTAAAAAGACCAAAGTCCAGATGTCAGAAGATGAATATTTGAGGGCATTTCCTGATTAACTAAATAGGTTGGTTAAGTATGTGCAAAGTAATGGTCCCAACACTTAAAAAATAAAGTTTCACAGGGTATCTTTTCTAGCCCAAAGATTACTCCTCCTTCAAACAATGCGGATGCAAGCTTATCTCCTTCGAATTCTTCTCCTGCTACATTGGAAAGAATCAAGCCATTCTATGTATCATTGCTTATTAATGGATACAAATTGAGCAATTGCATTTTGGACTCTAGAGCTTCTAACAACGTCATGCCTGCCAAAGTTGCTTATGCCTTGGGTCTCACATTGAAAAAAACCATCGGAAGATGTTATTCAATGGAAAGGCAAGTTCCTTTGGTTGGGCAAATAAAAGATGCACAGGAATTACTTGCTTCTTTCCTAGACAAAAGATTGAAGATGATTATCCTGGTAGCAGACATCCCAATTTCTTATGGCATGCTTCTGAGTAGAAATTTTTGTAAAGAGATGGGCAGAGAAGTCAAGATGGATTGGTCTTGTGCGCACATACCAATCAAGGGAGTTAATCCGAAGTTAGAACCTGAGAGGAAATCCAAGTACACAGTATCAAATTTTGAAGATCCTAGATCTCAGATCTTGTTTCAAGAATTTGATCACAGAGTCTATTATCTAGAAATGGATAAAGATGAAATTCAACTTGTGATCCAAGAGCCACATCAACTGGATAATAAAGTTTGGTCTCTGGAATTTGATGGCAGTTGTTGTTCATTTGGATCTGGTGCAGGCGTTGTTCTTGTTTCTCCTGAGGGAAAGGTGCATGCATATTCCTTCAAATTAATGTTTGAAATTACTAACAACACGGCAGAATATGAAGCACTATTGTTAGGTATGGAGCAGGCAAGAACAATGGGAATCAAGCTCTTACATACAAAGGGAGATGTTGAGCTGATTGTTAAGGAGATAAGAGGTCTCTACCAAGTAAAAAAGGAAAAACTTTGGCATTATAGAGATCGCGTCGATTATGCTATCCTAGATTTTTTAGCTTTCTCAGTATCTTATATTCTGAGAGATCAAAATTCTAGAGTTGATTCACTTGCAGTGACTGCAGCTTTATTAAATCCAGATCAGCCTCCCACATTTTTCAGACGGGGGGGGGATTACAAATTTAAGATGGTCTTCTACCTGAAGATTCCTGATAATGTCCAACAATGGCAAGTTTTTAATGATGACAAGCAGATTGTTGCATTTCTCCAACAAAAGGACAACTTCGAAGAGATCTACTATGAGCGAAGCAACTCGCCTCTAAGACAAACTACTATGGGAGAAACAGATCCAAAGGTCTCAGGAATTCAAGAGATTATCCAGCTGAAGGGAAATAAAATTCCTAAAGGATTAGTATCTATTGAGGAAATGTTCGACAAGCACGATCAAATGCTTAAAAAGAATGAAGAAAGTGGGGAAGGTTCTTCCTCCGAGACACAGTTACTAAATTTGGGAGCAAGCAATGATCTCAAATTAGTCAATCTGGGTAAGTGTTGTTCAGAGGCAGAAAGAGAAGCTTTTAAAAAGCTTCTTAAGAAATACATGGATGTTTTTGCTTGGTCTTACTAGGATCTAAAGACATATCATCCTGCAGAAGTTCAACACTATATCCCATTAAAACCAGAACAAAATCCTTTCAAGAAGAAGTTGTGGCGGCATAACCCTACTATTTCAGGGACTATCTTTGCAGAAATCTAGAAGCTGTTAGATGCAAAGATAATTTATCCCATACATCACTCTGAATGGTTAGCCAACATAGTTCATGTGAGAAAGAAGAGTAGCGAGATTAGATTGTGCGTTGACTTTCACAATCTTAATCAAGCCTCATTAAAAGATAATTACCCCATCCCCATCATGGATCACACTCTGTAGGTGGTCACTGGATATGAAATTCTTTCCATGCTTGATGGTTTCTTAGGCTACAATCAAGGCAAGGTGGCTGAGGAAGATTAATATAAAACGACGTTCATTACACCTTAGGGAACTTTTTCTTATCAGAAAATGTCTTTCGATTTATCAATGTTGGAGTTATGTTTCAAAGAGCTATGGATTTAGCATTTGCTCATCTCAAAGATGGAAGCATAGTAATATACCTCGATGATCTGATAGTCTTTTCTAAGGATAGAAGAACGCACATTTCAAAGATGGAGGGGGTCTTAATCCAATGCTGCAAACATGGTATTTCTATGAACCCTAAGAAATCCTATTTTTTTGTAACAGAAGGGAAGCTACTAGGACATATTGTATCCAAGGAAGGAACCAAGATAGATCCGGAATGGGTCAAATCTATTCAGAATTTGCCATTGTTGAAATCCAAAAAGGGAGTTCACTCTTTCTTTGGTAAAGTTAATTTTCTCAGGAGATTCATCATGGACTTTGCTAAGCTAACTCATCATATCTCAAATATGATGAAGAAGACACAAGATTTCAAATGGAGCAGCGAAGGGAAGGAGGCATCCGAGAAAATTAATGAGGCTTTATCAAAAGCCCCAGTCTTGGTTTCACCTGACTTTAGTAAAGAATTTATTCTTTACTATTATTCCTCCGAACACACCATGTCAACAATCTTGATGCTGAAGAATCAAGAGGATGTAGAAGCTCTGATTGCTTTCATGAGCATGCCTCTAAAATCTTATGAGTTGAAATATACTCCGATGAAAAAACATGCATATTCGGTGGTAAAGGCGTGTAAGGCATTCAGGTACTATATTATTTCCTCACATACTGTGGTCCCAGTTCCAGATACTACAGTGAAATCTATTCTCACCCAACAAAAGTTAGGGTTGTTAAGAGGCACATGGGTGATGAAGTTCAAGAATACAACCTGGATATCAAACCTACAAAGCTGGTTTGAGGAAGCAGTTTGTGCGAATTGATGACTGAGATGAAAGCAACAACGCCAAAGGGAGATCAAGATTTTCATATGGTCCTTTTTATAGATCTGGTGGAGGAGTGGTACAGTAACATTGCCTATTTTCTGACTTATGGAGAATGCCCGGATCTACTTTCTCGAAAAGAGAAATGTACTATTAAACTTAAGTCCAAGGATTTTGTTCTTTGGGACAATGGTTTATACAAAAGAGGAATTGATGGTGTGTTTCTCTGATGCGTGGATAAAGCTCAACAAGATCAACTCTTAAAATAATTTCATAACATGGCTTGTGGTGGTCATTTCTCAGCCTGAGTCACTGCTCACAAGATCCTACGAGTAAGGTATTACTGGCCCACACTTTTTCAAGATACTGTAGAGTGGGTGTCTAAATTAAAGTGTGCCAAAACTTCGTTGGGCATGTAAGATTTCCCGCATCACCTTTAAAACCGGTTGTAATTGAAGAACCCTTCCAGCAATGGGGTCTGGATTTTATTGGTATGCTCAACCCGGCCTCCAGTGCCGGTCATCACTATATTCTGGCAGCTACTGATTATTTCAGTAAGTGGGTAGAAGCCATTCCTATTAAGAACGCCACTTCCGCGGAGGTGTGTAATTTTATAAAGGAAAATATTGTTATCAGGTTTGGCGTACCTAATAAAATAGTAGAAGACAATGCTCCAAATCTATTTTCTGAGGAGCTGGTTGATTTTTGCTATACTCCTGGGATCCAGCTGGTACATTCCTCCAACTACTATCCACAAGGGAATGGCCACGCTGAATCAAGTAATAAAAATCTTGTGACTATCGTGCGAAAGCTGGTAACTGAAAATCAAAGAACTTGGCACAAGAAGTTGTTTGAAGCATTATGGGCAGATAGGATTACACCAAAGAGGGCTATAGGCATGTCCCCTTTTCAGCGATTATATGGAAGAGACACAGATTTGCCTCTTACCTTGGAATTGCCTGCCCTACAACTTCCTAGAGCCCTGGAGGATTCTACATTCAATGATGTTATTGAAAAAAGGATAATGTATCTGACTGAATTGCGAGAGGTACATGCTCAAGTCGCAGATAGATTGTCAGAGCATCAAAAGAAGGTGAAAGTAATCTTCGACAAAAATTCCAGGGAAAGAAAATTTGAGATCAATGACTGGTTCCTTTTATGAGACAAAAAAAGAGAAACAAAAGGCTTGCATGGGAAATTCGATTCACTATGGAAAGGGCCTTGTGTGATTAAAAAGATCACCCGAAGCTAATAGCTTCATTCTTGCCCATCAGGATGGAGTTGAATTTCTGTTGACTTTCAATGGGCAACACTTGAAGCTATTATGGACATAAGAATCATGATAAAACCTGTATGTATATAAATAAAACTTTGTTTGTTTTTCCTTGTTTTTCTGTGTTGTGTCGTTTTTGTTTGCCTGACCCCGAGCCCAAAGGACAAGATACGAAACCAGAGATGTTGGGATCTCATCTTTACCCTTGTCATTTTGATAGAAGTAAAGATGTTCACAGACGGAGCCGACTGGTGTCCCCAGATTTCACCTTGAAATCTGAGACTACCCCGTGTAAAAAAAATCATACTTTTAAAATAATGGGACATTTTGTGTTTTTATCGCCAAAAAAATGTTTATATTGTGTCAAGATATTCTCAAAGAGTTATATAAGCTAAATTCGCCCAATACCCAGATGCCCAAACTCGTTATATTCTGTCGCCGGGGTTTGCCTGCGGGAAATTTTTTATTTAATTATTTTAAGCCCCGTTTGAGGTAAATTTTGCTCCGGTTTGTTGGTTTGAAAATTTGTTGAGTGGACAGATCTATGGATAAATGAGCCAACAGTGTGCAGGGCATAGCCCCTCTTTGAGTCAGCAAAGCGAAACTGGTTTATTGTTATTCTACCAACAGGAATCTTGTGCAAGTCTCACAATATTCTGCCTTCAGGGGTTGGGATCTCATCCCAGTAGAGGTATTTCCAACTGCAAAAGAAAGGAAAGAAAAAGAGTGGGGAGATAGGAAAGATCTGAAGGGAGAAAAGAAATGAATTCCAAAGCAGAAAGGTCAGAAGTTCTATGATTTGGGTTGGTAGTATAAAGAGCCAAACCTACTATGCATAGACGAATAAAGCAATACTGATGAATAAATGACAACAAAGTAGAAGTAGATTCAACAGAACGATCACACAGATCTAACATAAGAAAGGTCTAATGTAAAACACATGTATTCAGCACAAAGTCTAAATATTGTATTAATATTCGTTTCTGTTACAAAAAGTTCAAAATCTTTTCTTCCTACTCCTATTTATTATCTGAAAAATATCCACCTTGAATACAACAAGTATTCAATTATTTATAGAAGAAAAGAAGAAGAGAAGGCAAAAACGAACCAACCACTTAATTACAAAAATATCTTACAAAATATCTCAAAGTTATTTGTTGACTTTTGACAACTTTTGTGGATGACATCATCCCATGGTGCAACATGGATGATGTCATCATTTTGTGTCAACATACTTTAGTTATTTACAAGGAGAAGGTCGGGAAGAAAGAGATTATTCATCATCGTCCCAAGGCTGAAAGGGGTATCCTGCTTTTGTTGCTGCTCAGGCGACGAGATGTGGAATTGGGCACGGTATTCCATGAACTTGCTGATCATGGGTTGAAGTTGATCCTGGGAAGGATCCTTGTGTCAATCACTGATAGCCTCGCAAGTCTCCCGCCCGTCTGTGAGCTTTTCTGGGAGTTTGGAATATTCATTTTCTGCGTCTATCAGGTACCCAATGAAGTCACGACATGCCAGCAGGTTATTGATGGATTCAACGTCGAAAGTGACCTCTG
Organism: Taxus chinensis; assembly: GCA_019776745.2. Taxonomy (NCBI): domain Eukaryota; kingdom Viridiplantae; phylum Streptophyta; class Pinopsida; order Cupressales; family Taxaceae; genus Taxus; species Taxus chinensis. Next base: position 913,304,191 of record CM034147.1, on the reverse strand, counting down.
GTCCTAGCCCTTGTGAAATGATCTCCTTGAAGATCTGAATAGTTTCCTCTACCTTTCTTAAGGCGAAAGAAGGAGTGAGCAAGCCCGGAGATATTCTCAGGACAATTTGCTCCATTTGATGCATTGCATCTAGGGCTTCCTCCTTTATCTTGTCAATCTTCTCTAGGATGAACTCCAGTTGATCGACCTGATAATCCAAAGTAGAAAGGATTTTGTTGAGGGCTCTGGGGTGCCCAAAAACGCCGAACTTGACCAGATCTTCGACTGAACAGTCGAGCATTTTCTGAAAGGTCTCATGCTGCATCCTGGCATGGTCCAGCTCTTCGGAGATGGGTCCTACTATCGCCTGGAGCTCTTTGTTCACCCGATTGATATTCTGGTATAAACTGGTGAACTTGGCGATCACTCCCTCACTTTCTTTGAGGATTTGGCTCCTCCAGGCGGAAACTGCCATATCCTGCTCGCCGATTTTGGTGTATTCATTAATCTTGTCCTGGCTCAAAGGCTCAGGAGTTTCGGCGGCAATTGTAGGAGGTGCACTGCCCATCTTCTGCAAGGCGTGGAGGAGATGTTTATTTTGCTCCTTTAACAGCCTCTTTTCCTCCTTTACTTCCTGGAGCTTCTTGCAAAGGGCATCAACTGCAGATAGGGCCTCTCCTTGAAGGCTTTCTAAAGATTTCCCCATCGTGACTTGGGTCACTGTATAATCTGTTGAAGACAGATCCTTTTTATCCTTTAAAGGATTGGGGTAAGCTATCTCCATTACTCTCTCTCCTGACGCACTCTGAGAGAAGCGGGTTAAAGGATTTTGCTTCTTGGTCCCCTTTGATGGGATGACGGAGAAGTCCATCGGTGCTATGGGAACTTTCCTCTTTTGTTGGCTCAGGTGCTGAGAGATCCATGCTGGACTTATGGGAGAGGGGCCAGAAATAGAAAAGGGAGCAGCTACAGTAGTAGAAGGAAAATGCATGGAGACACTTGGAGGCGGAATTGAGAGAGAGGCTGAGGAAGTGCTCACGGGAGGAAGAGATACTGCAGGGGAGGCAGACATGGGAAGGGAAGGGAGTTGAGAGATGAGGGAAGAAATGGTGGGGGAGAGCTCCGTGAGAGAAGAGAAGATGGATGACGAGGAAGGGGGAACAATAGAAGATAGGGGAGAGGATACGACCAAAGGAATGGTCGCTTGGGTCACTTGAGGAGGGGAAGGAGGAGAGGGAGAAGAGATATAAGGGACCTCAATAGTTGTAGTAGTGGCAACATCCTGAGTGGATGTGCCCATCGGAACATCCTCGTCTGCTTCTTTCTCTGGAGAAGCCAGAGTTATAACTTGTTCTTGTGCGGTGGAAGGGGGACTCTCAGGAGTCTCTTCTTGGGCAGAGCTTGACTTGCCCTCCTTGTCTTTACCTTTGCTCTTTGGTAGATGTTTCGGTTTGGAAGGTGCATTGCCCAATGGAGATGTAGAGAAATCAACTCCGAGGTAGATGAGACCATTCATCCTACACCAGTGCTCTTTTCTCCGCAGAGTTTCTTTGATCCTTTCTTCTATCGTCTGAGGCGCTTTGGTTCTGTCAATGACAACGAATGGCCAGTCGTCCCCACGTGTGTTAAGATATACCTGATCAACATCTTGATCAATAGTTTGATAACCTTTTGGGACGATGGGTACGTCGTACTGGATGATTTCAGCCAAGGCTAAGCAGGAATGGTCTTTCCTTCTGAGCTCGACCTCATGATACAGGTTGATATAAATATCCTCGATCTATGGAATGTGGATCGGATCGAGTTTGGCCCTAGGTAGGCAATTCCTTGGGTCGAAAGTGGGCCTTGCCGGGAATTTGTTCTTTAGATTTAGCAGCTCCAGCTCTGCAAACATCTCCCGTGCTTTGTGGTGAGAGAGGCAAGTGTACCTGCCCACTGTGAGGGGGAAAGGAGTTCCACCCTTCTTTCTCTTCAAGCACTTCTCGTGATAGGTTATGAGCTGTCTTGACAGCTCCAACATGATCAGCTTGGGGCCGACATATCTTGGCAATTTGGTTGGTTCCCCCAAGAAGTTGGCTGCCCTCAGATAAGTGAAGGTGGGGAATTGAGTGAACAAGGCCCCCCATTTCTCTGTTGCTGCAACAATACTCTGGGTCATACGACCATGAGTCATGTTTGGCCTCAAAAGGCAAACGATGCCGTAGAAGAAGGCATTGTTAATCTTTGTAAACTGAGGAATATTGTTCTCCAGCTTCAGCTCTGGATAGTATTCATATATTTTTACTTGGGGCCAAACCCTGCATCGCATCAACGCTGGATAATCTCTTTCTAAGGCTGCAACATAAACTATGTAGGAGTTCATGTAGAACCTCCCCGTTGTGGTGAGTTGTTGGAGCTGCTCAGATATAGTGCTGTTTATGATCTCCGCCCACTCGAAGCGTTGATCTGGCACATTCTTGTTTATTGTCTCCAGGTATCTAAGCATCCATTTATGAAAGTAGTGGGCATCAGGAAGCCCAAATACCCTGCTTAGGAACGTGATGGTATCACTAAGTTCCTATGAGAAATCGCTGCGATGAATGACTTGTGGCCATCTGGTCACCACCTTCTTGTTTTTTAGGTATACCTCATTCATTAATTATATACAATGATCTTCATTATCTTCCCAAGCCTTGGTGCAATCTTCTTGGCTTACGGGCACAAAGTGCTGGTGGTGAGGAATGCCAAGCATTATTTTGAAGTGTCGGGTAGTGAGGTTGATCACAACCTCGCCTTTCTCATTCTGGACACACCTTGTGTCTTTGTTGTAGCAGCAGGCTACTACCATCATGAACTTGTTGTTCACAGCACTGACCGGGATCCATCCAGCAAAATGCAGGTCACTGCCTACTAGTTTGTCCATCCACGGAATTCCTGTGACCCTTCTGGTTCTGGCCCAGAAGTCCTCCATATCGATATGACCAAGTTCTGAGTCTCTTATATCCAGGTCACACTCTGCCTGGGATTCGAGCATCCTGACCCTCTGATATTTGTACTTCATTTCTTCCTCTGTAAGCTTGGCTTTACCCTTAGACTTGGTAGGTCTCTTGCTTGATGTAGACATATGTAGTTCTGAAATTAGTTGTTGATCTGCAAGAAAAAGAAGCGAAACCCAACGCAGGAGAGTCATGTTAGCTGTTTGATCTCCCATTGAAGTATTGACAGAAGGAAGAGTTAGCAATTTTAAGGCATCAGGGCGCAGGGCACATGAAAATTGCAGGCTGCAGGGCTAAATAGTGTGGCGCACAGAAAAATGGTGTTACAAGGGACAAATCAGCACCAAAGGGCGCAAGGTGCATGGATACTGCACATGACATTTTGTTATTGTTGCAAGCGGGAGTGCGCCGGTGCCATTTATATGCGTTTTATACCGGGCGCATGTATTTTTCATGTTGCACGGGGACAAGATGCGCCAAAGGCGCATATAATTTTTATGTTACACGGGGATTTGGTGCGCCAAAGGCGCGCAAGTTTAGCATGTGTAACATAGACTTCAAGTGCAAAAAAGGGAACTTAGCGCGGCGCATGGGAGGTCTGCATGACATGATGTTGCTGTAATAGGGGATGCGCCTGCACCGCTAACAGTTTTATACTTGTCGCAAGCACGGTTGGTGTTGCATGGATGCAGGGTGCGCCGAAGGCACAATTTTTTACAATGTTACACATGCATTTGGTGCGCCAAGAGGGCGCAACTATTTTTTATGCAGCAAGCATGGCGGATGCGCCGTTGGCGCGACTGTTCCTCATGTTGCAAGGGTGGTGATTGTGCCAAAGGGTAAAAAACGTAGTTTATCAATTTTTAAGCCTCTTCTTTCTCTGTGGGGTTTGAATGGGTGTTAAGCCTCTTCTGCAGGGTTCCGCGGATAGAGAAGGGGGTACAACAAAAGGCCCAAGCGCTTTGAGGCAAGGCACTCTTTACCAACAGATCCGGAAAGAGAAGGGAGAGCATGGGAGAAAGACAGCCAGGGTAGCAAAGGAGGATTTTGACAAACCTATGCAACCTACTACACAAACAAACAACAACCAGCAAAAATACAAGTGGAAAAGACCACCTACCCGGAATATATAACATGAGAAGCGAAGCGGGGTCCACGAACGCAACATGAGGACGATAGGCGTGCTGATAGGTGCAGAGGAAAAAGATCAATCACGTGTTTTCTGACTGTTGATAATGACAGGGTGGATGCGCCTATATATAGGCAAAGGTGTAATAAATGCACCAACCACTTTTTTTAGTGGCGCATCAAAACACCTATCGACATTGCAAAACTTGCGCCCTGTGGCACACCAAGATGTGTGTTAACACGTTGTTATGTGTGCCTTTAGCGCACCAAAAGTGCTGTCAACACGGAAATATGTGCGCCCTTGGCGCACTAAAACGTGGCGCAATAAAAGTATTGTTGACACGAAGGCGCATGCGCCTTGGCGCATGCAAGAAAGGCGCAACATGGTGAGGCGCAACAAAATGTGTGTCGACACGCCAAAGGGTGCGCCAAAGGATATGAAGGGGGCGTAGATTTACCCTGTGTTGCACAAACAAAAGGTGCACCCAACCCAAAAAGACCAAAAATGGCTAAGTTCGGAAAACCAGATTTCCCGGGAGAGGGTTTTGCAACATTCCGAATGCAGAGGGGTCCCTGACAAGGGACCAGAACAAAATTTTGGTATGGTTACCCGTAAAATTACCCTTGCCAATTTTACAGGATAACACGGTTTAATCCTGTTGAGGTTTTACATGTCAATATTCCCATATACCGGTAGGGTTTCCACCAGGAATGAATCATGGGCTTTATCTGTGACTTCTGGCAATGTTTTACGTTTTTGTTATTTTTCTCGTGTTTTTCTCTGTGAAATTCCCTTAGATCCATTCCTTTACCGATTTGGTCTATTTTCGTGCCTGGAGTATTTAGAAATCATCTACGGATGTCATGCCATACGGAATTTTCCACACGAGGTCTGGTTCTCTCTAGAAAGACGAAGTTATGCACAGAAAAGGCCTCTTCTGGGTAAGTCGCATTTTTGGAAAAGGAAGATTTTAAGCTATAATGGAATTCTTGGTAGCAGCAGGCAGGCCGGAATTTTGTACCTGCCTAGTAGGGTACTTTTTCCCATGGGAGCAAAGTCACTTAGTCATGATGGGAAAATTAGAAGTAACAGGCAGGCGGGAATTTCTTACCTACCTTGCAGGGTGAAAATTCCCATTGTGAAATAAAAGAAAATCATTTAGGGCATTGATGGGAATTTCTTACCTGCCTTACAGGGAAAAAAATCCCATTATGAAAGTCAAGCAGCTTAAGTGGATTATGGGATTTTTGGAGCTGCGGTGCAGGGTGAATAATCCCATTGGAAATTGACTTTTAAAAATAGAAATCAGCCATGTCAAAAAGTGCGACCCCTTTTGGAATAGAAGGATAGCTTTAATTACATTTATTAATTATTTATATTCCTAATTTTGGCGCCCAAGCATGAGGAAAAGTCAACACAAGATGAGAGGATAAAGGAAATTGGAAATAGAATTCTAAAATTAAATAAATTTAATTTATTTAATGCATCCCTCTATCATGCAAAAAAGTGCAACCCACCTAGAGGAGAAATAATACTTTTTAAAGTATTTATTGATGGAATTAATTCCTATTTTTGGCACATGAGGTCAAAGCATAATGTGAAGTCAAAGTAGACTGGAAGTAGAAAGCTAAAATTAAATAAATTTAATTTATTTAATGCAGCCATGAGCATGCACAAAATAGGCGCCCAAGTTTAAAGAGAAAAGCATGATTTTTAATTAATTAATTGCTGGAAATAGAAAGGGCAATTATTAATTATAGAATGATCAAGGTTATATAAGTATGGCCTGCCATATTAATGGAGTTATTAATTCTTTAGCAAAGAAGTGCAGCCCAGGCAATTTTGGCACCCAAAGAAGGAGGCATTTTGCTCAGGAAAAGGTGTTTTCACTACCGGAAAGCTTCAAAGTTTGGCGCCTAGGTTTGAAGAAGCTAGATTTAAGTCTGATTAATTGTCTGCATAGTGGTATAGGTGCCCAGGTGAAGTTGAAAATATTCATGCTTGCTTTGCATGTAAACAAAGCCTCAAATTTTAGGGCAGTGGGCTTTATATATGCAGATTTTTATGATTAAAATCAAGTGTTCATGTTCTGGTTTCCGTCTTTGTCTGAATTAACTGCAGGTATTCATTACAAGTGCTTATATAATTGAAAGGGAGCTTAAATCAATGTTAGATACATTGAATATATACTCTGAATCTGAAGAAATCCTCAGATCTGCACCAGTTGTAAAGAATTTCGGTCGAATAAAGAGAAAAAGAATTGCTCAAACAAAGACAGATCCGGCCATGGCAAAGCGGGATGAAAGAGAAAGCTCAACAGAATCATGCATTACTTCCAAGTTTGTTGACATTGGAGACACAGATCTAGGTCCAAAACCTCTTTTCGAATTGATTGACAGATCCAGAGATGGAAAGACTTCTCTCATGCGTGCAGTCAAAAGCAGTGGAATCATTCGAGCTTCAACATTCCCATTCACATCCCAGTTGCCAGAATTCGTCATGGAGTGTGCAATGTTGTACCACCCGCTATCTATATCAGTTTGAGATGCTGCGGGGAAGACAATAATCCGACTGGATGCATAGTTCATCAATTATTGTCTGAAGATTCCATCACGACAAGTGGTGACTACTATCAGCATACTGGATGCCAGCAACAGATGGGAGAAGCATAAAGTCAACTATGTGGATAATGAACAACAGGTATATGAAGAAGCCTAGATCTCCATCCAAGTTCGTGAGGACTCTTCCACGATCCAATCTGGTGCAGGAGGTGGATGACATTACCAAATTGCTATGTAGGATAAATGGCGAAGCTAACGCTCACAACTTCTGCTCATGGATGTATGCCTTCATTAGGACCATTGAGATCAACAAAGAAAATTCTATAATCAATTGGTCAAAAATAATCAGTGACAACATCAGTGAGCAGCTCCGAAATGTGAGGTGGACTTACAGCTTCAAGATGACTTTGTATTTGGTATATGCAGCATCTTCACAGGGTATCTTCTCCAAGCTCGATATACGTGGTGTGCTCTCTAAGGATCATATTTTTGAGTGCTATTCGTAGCTTACTGTGCCTGCATGCAATAAATATTACAAGGTGGTCAACGATGGATTCTTCTACGGATTCATTTGCAGGCTGAACGGTGACCTAAAGGCCAACAGGGTAAGCAAGGAAGCTTGGGAAGTTGTGTCCTAGATTGGCAGTATCTTCATCCAGTTTGCAGACTTTACATACCTTAGGATCACTGGCTTTTCGGGAGAACAAGTCAAGTTGCCCAGATATCCAAGTGACAGATTGGTCATCATGGAGTTGAGTAGACAACTCGTGGAGATGCATGACCTACAGTCGAAACGACACAAGTCTACAGGCTTCTTCCTGATCATAGTGGGTTATTACAGCTGTCAAAGCATTCATAAAGCCTGAGGAATTGAAGCGGAGATGCTCTTTGAGTACGAGCAAGAGTTCTTCCCAACATGGCTAAACTTTGATCCATATGGGGTGGCAAGGAAGACAATCTCCCAGGAGTATGTGCATGTGCCTTTGTTAGAATATTTCTGGATGAAGTGTAGAAGCGAGTATGAAGTTAAAAAGAAAGAATTCAGCAGGTTATCAGTGCGACAAGTGTTTGAATTTGGATTAGCATGGATACTTACGGATCTTAAAGATGATGGGTTTGTGTTACTTGACGCATACCATCAAATGGGAGGAGATAGAGTTGTACTTAAAGAGAACATTGGTGGCTGCCATATGATCGAGGAAAGGTCTGCCGCCGTTCTGGTCAATACTTCAAACTTGTTGCTGACAAAAGGATATTGCCCGGATGAAGCTTTGATGAATCAGATCACAGGCAACCTCAGCACAGGATATTCCCTCAAAAGGAAGCACAAGGGAGAAAGCAGCAGAAGGCCTGAAAAGATTAAAGTGCATGGAAAGTCTCATTCAAGGGAAAGGATCACTTCTACCACTATGGTGCTAGCTCCAACTTCTCCAGCTTCAAGTACTTCACCAACTTTTGCACCTCAGCAAGATATTTCTGCTCCTCCGTTGAATCCAACAATATTTGTGTTTTCTCCTCAGCCACTCATGATCTTCACCTCTTCCTAAAGAAACATTGAAGTTACAGATGGCATAATTTGAAAGAGCTTTGTCTTTGGACAATATAGAGGATGGTAGCCATGACACTGTAGCAGTTTCGGATGGAGAGGAACCAAAGCACGAGATGGTGGTACACTTGGCAACTTCTCATTCTCTGAGAAATAATTTCTCGGAATGGTTGGCTTCACAGTTGGTCCTAGAGGCTAGAGAGGAGATCAACTTGGAGGAACATGACTTACAGCTACTCCTGAGTTTGGGCGGAAAAGACAGAAAACCTAAAGTTGCTAAGGTGACTTCGAGGTTGATTATTGAGGAGTCAGGGTAGAAGTTCGCTGGGGTGTTAGTTCCAGCAGAAGGAAAGAAGAAGGATGAGCTCACGACAGAGGATATAACAGTGACCAAGGTACCCATAGGTCAAGCCACTACAGAAGGATTGAAGCAAGACACACAGACATTGATAAATGCTTTATTCCTTAGGCTTGACAAAGAAAAGGAGAAGAAAGTTGAACTACAGAATTAGGTGACTCAGTTGTGCGAGATTATTGCCAAAGTTGCCAAATCTTCCACTCAGCCAATTTCAGCACATAAGCAGGTGAGTGATCATCTGATGTAGGAAGTGGAAGATGCAGGTAACCAGGTTAAAGCTATCGATGAATGGAAGAATCTAATCATTTTCCAAGCTTCTGTACAACTCGGAGAGGTGCCAGCCCGTTTAAAAGTTTTGAAGGATGCATCGGTTCAGCTGAAGCAACTGGTGACGAGCACAATAGACATGAACAAAGTTACTGAAAGTAACCTGTGTACTTTGGTCAAAATAAATAAGCTGCTGATGGAGGTGTTGACTATGGAACAAATAATGCCTGACGGATCAGTTGAGAAGGGGAAGCAACTTGAGTTTGCAGTATCTTTTAGCTTGGAGATCTTTAGAATCATGCTGAAAAGGATGCGGGCACTTAAAAGTATGGCATCATCACTACCAGATAATTTCATTGCTTTCACCAATGAGGAAGTGGTCGGGAACGTTTCTTCATACACAAGGACCATTCCTAGCAAAGTGCTTAATTCCCTGGAGGGATCTCTTCTGATGGTGCAAAATAATATTGATGGAGTTGTTAAGCCTTTCACGATGGATTCCATCTGTAAGCTGGTAACACTGCAGTCAGATATTGAAAAGTTTGGGCCTAGCTTGAAGGATGTGGAAGCGTGCATCAGGGTTTTAAACAAAGGCTTGCTGCAATTCAGGACAGAAAAAGAAGTTGTGGTTAAAATAGATGGGAAGTTGTTGAATGACATGTTCGACAAGTATATTCAGTATCAAAACCAAAAGAAGATATAGATGTTACAGCTGGTGAATCTTTCATTTTCTACTCTTTCTTCTTCTATTTTCCACGTTCCCGAATTTAATTGTAAAACTTTAAATTTGTTGATTTTAAAACCATTACTTTAAGTTATGTGGAACGATTCTATAAGTTAAGTGACAGATGTGTATAAGTTTGACTATGGATCCGGATGCATGTCACTTGGAGAGGAATTAGAGGAAAATGATTGCTAGATGTTATCTTTACTTCTTGTTTATGTTCTAGTTCAGTTGAGTTTCCCATTTGTAATTTCCCTTCTACATTCTATAAGTAGAGGAAGAACCTTTGGGTTAAGGATCAAAATTTGTAAGCAGCATTCTTGTGTTCCAGACTTTGTGCTGAAACCTCTGATAGCTATTTGAAGCAAATGAATAGAAAGGAGCATATTTCTGGAGAACTTTGTGTCACGGTGCATTTTGTTTCTAACCTTTATCTTAGATCTACTTATAAAATTTGTGTTATTCTAGATCTATATCTGAAAGCTACCTTTGCTTATAATTTTGTGTGTTAATATCTATTGGTTCTGTCTATGTGCATGTAGTCAACTTCGTAAACTATTGATTGGGTTGCACATCTTCCCTCTTTCTTTCTTGTTTTATGTTATTTTCCCCTTCTTTAGATATTTCCTTTCTTTAACAACTACTTACTTGCTGCAAAACTATACAGTTATGGTTCATGAGCTGCATGGTTAAAGTAAAACCCCAAAATAGATACTAGCATATTTAATTGACAAATCTTACACGGGAGCCTCACTGGTAAATGAGGGAGATTTATCTCATGACTGCCTAGGTTTTCAGATATGCATAAAATCTAGCCAACAGGTGTAAAATACAACTCCATAACCTTGGCACACATTCTTCCAGTCTTCCTTGCCATCACACTTCCAACATGTGAATCACTCATACCCTTTTTCTTGGATCTCAACTAAGATTTTTTTGTGAAGGTCTCATGGCTATGACTTGATTTAGTATTTGTTACGTTCTCAATTTCTTTGGAGAGGTAAATTTTATCTACACCTTGAATAACGAGGGCCTACGTTATGACCATTTCTTATAAGCTATGGATTCTTCTAGTATCCATAAAATAGTAGCGACACACTTGACTGAGGGTGGGTGTTACATTTGTTTAGATTGAGTTCTTTCAAACTTAGGTGTTGTGTTCCTTACAAAAATATCTGGTTGGAGTATGAACATTTGGATCAAACATATTTACATTCCTCTCATCTATATTTTGGCTCACATAGCTCACAGGATTGGAGTCATCCCAAGGAACCAAAAATAGAACTGGAGTATACAAGATTGGACAACAAATTTATTGCACAAAATAGAGCGTCAAAAAATGATTTCTTTTGAAATGTTTCCTAGGTGTTTTGTGACAAGAATTGATGGGTTGGTAAGTTTCAGCAGCTTTGATAGTTTATTTGGAGATGTCCAATATTCCTAGAAAGACTAGAGGATAGTTTTAATTCCTAGATACCTTTAAAATGGGTACGGTCTTGAAAGTTTTCTTCAAATTCTATATTTTCTCAAGTCTTACAGGAAACCTCCCTGCATGTGTGAAATGGGAGCCTTGAAGCATTCAAGGCATGTGATCTGTTTGATAGAATGTCTCAAATAAATGTGTATGTTATTCAATCTACTCCTCCCAAAATGATGTTTGGGAACAAGTTATAGAGATCCATCTCAAACATTGGAGAATGGGATTTTCTTGGATGTTTTAATTGCAGGAATACCTGAAAGGAATGCATCCTCTTGGACAATGTTGAGTACGCACAAATATGGTCTTCTTGTTTGAAAAGGCTTTGGAGACTTTATGCTTTTGCAGCTAGTAGGTGTAGTGTCAAATGCCACAACCTTTTTTATAATCCTCTCAAATTGTGCCAAAATAAGAGCTTTGGCGATAGAGTACAAATATCCCTCAATGCACAATGGAAAGCTTTTTTTTTTCTTGGGTAGTTGCAAAAAGATGCAAGAGTTGAACTAGAAAAATGCCTCAAAGAAATGTATTCTTCAGGCTTACAATATTTAAATATTTGGAAGAGGTTTACAAGTTTATTGAATTGTTTGAGGATATGTGCCATCTGTTTGACCAAACGCCTCTCCACAACAAAGTCTCTCACACTGCTATGACTAGCAATCACACATGAAATGTGCGATGGAAATACTGAAGGGGATGAGTTGACAAATTTACAGTCAAGGGAGATGAGCAATAAAGGAGGATGAGGGGGTATGAAGAAGGATATTGGAAAAGGAGAAGTGTATTGGTGTGAAAACTGACAAGGGGAACCTATGACCTATGCAAAAATCTTCTTTCTTACAACAAGGAATGTATATAACACATGTCATTTGTGTCAATCCTGTGAAGTAGAAAGGGGGTATTAAGAGCTAGTTGTCGAGGAGACATACTATAGAGATATCTTTGAAAGTAAGGTATGGTTGATGAATAGTTTGAAGGGAAACTTGCACATGTTTGAATGTCGAAATGTACATATGTTATACAATGAACCTCTATGTTTACCAATCCTCATGTCATCGTTTCCATGCATAATTGTGATAAGAGTTTCTATCAAGTGAATAAGGTAGCAATTAGGGTTTCCCCTCATCAGTAATGTTGATGATACTTTTTGTCGATGACCATGGACACAAAACCTTGTCCTCTCGTTTTCTTGATTCATCTCAGGAAAAGTTACTAAGAATCATATTTGGAAATGCCTATAAGTATAATCAATGTTTAAAGAATTGGCATGAGAGGAAAATCATTTTTTGTGTGCACATTTTGGTCATGTTTCAATCCTAGAACACATACAAGGTCATAAAAAGGGAACATTTCAGTTTAAAGAACATAATTTGATTGATCAGCTAGAAAATTATAATTTGGTTGGTCGGCATAAGGATTATAACCTAGTAATGAGAAAACGAATCTGAAAACATGGAATATGTTGAATGCGTGGATGTAAGTCAAGAGTAATTGGAAGAGCTTCCAACCCGTATGTCGGGGCATGAGGATACACGCAATCAACATCACATAGTTGTTTGGAGAGTCAACCAATATAATGTTTAACCATTGCATGTAAAGTGAAATGTTGGGCGAATTGAGGGAAGATGCAAACTTGGGTGATCTTGTCAGTGGTGCGAGGAGATACCATATGCAAGAAATTATGAATCACAATATTGAATATGGGTCCTTGATGCAACACAATGTCGAACTTGAAGGACCCTCAATGCAAAGACCAATGTCTGTTGATCGCAAAACAATTGTAGATTTAATACATATCAAAGTCGAAGGATCAAATCAAGCTCAGAAAAAGTTCAATCTTTGACGTTAGCACGAAGACAAGTGAAGTGAAGAGAACAACTTAAATTGTCCCACACAAAACAATTCTTGTTATATATGTTCCACTTCATCGTCTCAATCTTACTTGCATTATTCATAAGGCCACAATTTTCATGGAAAAGAGCCAAAATAAAACAAATGGAAAAATTAATTACGTTCCACGTGTGAAATCTAACCACACCTTCGACGTATTGGCAACATCTGTACACTAGCTATATACTCAATAAAAAGCTTAGAAACAAATGTTCATTTAGATATACTCCATGTATCTACGGTGGCATGTGGCATCAACCATTTCCCTTGTTTATTCCATATTCATGTAGAGTGTGGGAATTATAAACTTCCATCCTTTAAACATATTTAATCATTCCATCTTTGTTGAAATCCTTTTCTTAGTTAGGCAGGATATGGAGGAGTTTATGGGCGTGAAAGATTCGGTGGAAAAGATGGACAAACTTCCTCCTCATTTTATTAGACACTTTAAAGAGCGTGGTGAATTTTATGATGAGAATATATTGCTAATTGACTTGTAAGGACATCATGCCCTCTCTCCAGTGGTGTGGAGGCCATCGGTAGAGCTTTTCATGAATGGGGGTGCGCTAAGTGATTTTCATCAAACCCACCACCGTAATTTCTTCATTTTTAGAGTTAACAATGATTCCATGATAATGTAATTGAAATTTTAGGTGCTGAATCACGGAATAGCTCCATCCACCATAAATGAAATGATGAAGGCAGCAAGAGAACACGTGGCAACGCCTTCCTCTAATGAAGGTACTATGTGTCTCTCATTCATGTTTTGCTATCAAGAGAAGCTCTACACGATGGGAGGGAGAAATGACATGGAAAAACATTAGCGAGTTTCATGATGTAAAAAATGGGTCATGGACGATTGTGGAGGGCATGTGGTATGCGACGTTGCATTGACCAGACAAGGAGACATGACACAAGCTTACAACATAGATTCCTACGTATTAAGCACAAACTAATCTACGAAATAAATCCAACACAACATCGGCATGCCCATGGTGATGCTATCTTGTACCAAGTTCCATGCACAATGCGTCACAAAACAGGCTACAACAACCTGCAGGATGAGACAATACCCTCAATTGTGGTGCCCAAGAAACTATGCACCCTTATCTCTAATTCGTTCCAAAAATCTAGGAGAAAAAACAATCTTGCTACTCTCCATTGGATTGGAGTGCACAACCCACAAAAACAGTCTCCAAGTGACCTCCAGTTCCACAGTGAGCTCCTCCATTTGTTTTTAGTTGAAAGTTGTAAAACTTCTAAAGGATACCTAGATTACAGAATGGGCACGTTGTTTATCTAACCATTCTAGGCATTCCACCTCATCCTTCCATAAGCTTGGACGGACCTTGGTCGTCTTCCTGCTATGTCCCTCCAAAAAATCAAAAGGAATCAAAGGGCCAATCGGATACACACCCGCTTCTTTGGACAATTTTTCCACAACGGGATCTTCTAGCTCGCACAAGAAATTAAACAGGATCCACTTGATTTGCTTAATTTCTTCAGCCATGTGAATCCCTTTCTGAAACACGTATTCACCACCATACAACCACAAAAGCTCACAAGAATGCAACGACGACATGAAGGGAAGATATTTTACAATCTTATCTCCCTTTCGAATTTCTTCATTAACAAAAAACATCTGTTCACCTCAGGGAAAAACATGAATGGTCGTAGATATCATTAAATGGAACTAACAAAAAAAGCGAATCAAAGAATTTACCATTTGAAGGAAGGATCCCAAGGGAGATGAGAGCAGGATTGAAGTAGCGGCTGGCAAAGAGGGAGACAAGCGTTGTGTCAAAAATAGACAGTGAAACATTTGTCATAGGCTATAACCGTCCAATGTATTAAACACAGATCGTTTGATATTGTGTTGATACGACCTGTCATATCAATGTCATAATTTGCAAGCCTCAACCCCCTAATAAGTTGACTGAGAACACGCCTTCGACGTAATTACAATATATGTACATTCTGGAAATGTTGATGAAGCTATGAAGCTCTTTGATAAAATGTCATGTAGCAAGTTAGTTTCTAGGAATATGAGGATTAGAACATATGGACAAAATGCTAGTGTCGATGAGGCTCTCAAACTATTATAAGAAATGGCCGAACAAAATTTTGTGGAATAGAATGTGATTAAGAACATTGTATTAACAAATGGATCTATTGGAAGGGCGGGAGCATCTAATCCCAACTTGACTACTTCTAGGCATGGATTTCTTCTCTCCTCTTAGCTTGTTATTGTAATAATTTTAATGTTTATTGGAATGGATTGATTTGAGGTTAGTAGTATGTGCGTCAAAGAAATGAACAAAAAAAATTATCTATCCATAATTAAAGGTAAAATGATCTTTCATCCGAGCAAACAATTTATAAAATTCTTGCTCAGATAACCGGAAAACAACCTTTGAAATATTAAAAAACAAAAACTTAACCTTTCATGTGGTTTCAAATTGGCTCTCAGATTTGTGAGTGCGAAGCAATAATAAATTTTTTTTTTTTCAAAAAGAAAACAACCTTGTAAGCATTTCAAAACCTCTTTGAGATCGATAGGTGAAAAGCATCTCCAAACCTCTCCCCTATTTTTTGATCTCTAAAACACTCTCTCATATATACCGATCTCTTCACAATCCATAAACCTCGTCAAATCCTTTTTCTGATTGGTTTCCAAAGCAAGTATCGAAAGTACCTTGGAGAGATAGTTGCCGGAGGTCACCACTCGACATTGTGAAACCCTTCAAAATCACCCTGGTTTAAATACCCATAGATCCAGAAAATAAAACCTACCACCACAAACCTCCTTATTGCCATATATAAACATGCAAACCATAATTGGATTCCCATGATTCCCTTGAAAAACACTTTTTTTAACCTTCTTTCAATCCACCTTGGCCTACATTGCTCAAGCATCAACTACAAAATTTCACCAACTGGCTCCGGAATGGTGCCTCTAAAATGAGCATCGCTTGCTAAATTTCAATTTTGTTAGCTTCTTTATATGGTGCTATGTGCTCTGGTCCAACGGGCCGGAAACAGAGTCTCCCTCTATCAATAACAAGCAGTGTGCTGGGAAGGATTCTGTGCTTATGATCGCTCGACTCCTTGTTGCCGAGTTTTTTTGCAGTATGATTCCTTTGATATGGAGATCTCTGCGGGCACCCTCAGTTCTGTCGTGTCTTTCACGTCTCTCAAGAAGCCCATGTCCTGAAGCTCCACAAGTACATTATGCGTACACAATATTTTGTTAGCTACATACCTATAATATTCCCTGTGTAAGTATTGCCAATTGAATTCATATTTTCTACTCTTTCACTTGAAATAGAGAGGTCAAAATGCAAATAAACAGAGCTCAACGGTCACATTATAAGGGTGTGTTCTCAACTTCCCCTCTTTTCCGTAAAGAAAATAAAGGAAGCAAAGGAGCACACCTCAAAGATTATAAAAGAAAAAACTAAAAGCAACATTCCAGCTGAATAAACAATCAAAAAGAAAAATAGGCAGGTTCTTCATTGTGAGGCGAAATTTATTGTTTTGGATAAATATTTTTTATATTCAGGGTGGTGAAGAAGTGTGTGATGTGTGTGAGGCCATGTGAATGATTGAGTTTGAGGTGTTTTAATAATCCAACATATAAATTTGGAAGATATCTACATGGGAAGTATAATGAGGAGCATATGGGTTCACTTCAATCTTACATCAATCAAAAATATACTTAGTAAGAAAAATAAGCCAAGTCTAATAGTACACTAGTTTTTTAATTGTAAGTAGCCTTCATTTTAAAATTTGTTTTGTGCAAATCCTAGTTTGCATGAGTTGTTTATTTAATATTGTGTAATTTACAAGCATGCATGTGTTGTATTGTTTGATTGCATCTACTTTTCTAGCAGGCATGTGTGTGTAATAATATGTGAAGTCTTGTTTTGAGCCATAGTCTTAGTGGGTTGTGTGCAACCTACAAGTGCACAAATGTTGTGTTGTTCTTTGCATATATTCTCTACCATGCCTATGTTGTATTATTATTGGTGACTCTATCGGTGCACACAAAGCATTGCCTAGTTGGTTGTAACTTGTGAAATATTGTGCAAGAGTTGTGTTCATTAGCAGTTAGAGCAGTGTTACCATAGAAGGAATTAAGGATTATGCAATGTGTTTTCTACGCTTACTATAATCAGAGGTTGACTCCAATGCCTTGTCTTATGTGCTGAGGCATGGTGTGTACTAGATCTTCTAAAGACATCAAAGTTTCAAATACAATGTTCTTGAAGGAGGAGCCAACATGGATTCACCTAATCCATAATTGTAACCATTAAGTTGAGTCAATACATCGACTTGTGTTATCTTTTAGGCCCCATCTTACATAGAGGGTTGGGACACATTTAATATTATATAGTTGCTTATAGGTTGGAGGCATGTTGTATGTAGGTGGGTCTTGCATCTATATAAGCATTCCACTATACTTGTGTTACGAGGGATTCTCTCACATTGGCAACATCAACTAGAGATTTAATTAGTCAATTTAAAGAGTTGGAATTATGAAATACATAGAGTTATACTTGCAAAGACAAATGAGTTAGCAAGCACAAATCTATGGATCTAAGTTGTTTTAAAGCAATTCCATTTGTGAGATTGTTTTATTTTCCTTGTACATCATGTTGTTGAATTAAATAAAGGTCCCATTATTTCGTTACATGTTCTGTGTTTAGTGCTTACTATTGCATATTTTCAATGTGTATTCTGAAGATTATGGTGGTATAAAGCATCTCTTAATTGAGGGTCGGTATCATTTGGTATTCACAAAGTTTTGAGTCTATGTAGAGTTAGTGATTACTCTTTGTATTTGTGTAGTATAAAGTAGTTGCAAACATCTTCCAGCAAATGAGACAGATAGAAGGGAAAAGGAGATTGGTATCAAGGAGCTCTTTTGATTAGAAAGATTGCATCATTCAATATCCTAAGAGATATTGTATTTAGAAGGAATGGGAAATAAGGGAGGCAAAAATGCAAGGAGGCCTACTGCCTGTGGATTTCTCAGCCATGGAGTGTCAAGACTTGTAGATTTGACATGATTGATGATAGATATGCAGTCCCGTTTAAAGGCCATGGAGATAGTGTAATGTTAATGTGTTGTATTCATTGACGATGCTAACGATACTAAAGTTGCTGAAGAAAATGCACCTAAGAACTAGGATTTCAATGGAGAAGAAGAGGTTAAAGAGCATGAGGACATTAAGACTTGGAATTGATTTATCATGAAATTTAAAGATGAGTTCATTTCAAAAGACTATAGGCTAACCATTTGAGTTGGTCATGTTGAAGATGATCCCAAAAAGATTAGGTGTTGTGACTCAAGATGAATTTGGAATATTATCAGATTGAAGTATGTTGAAGAAACATATTAGTGTGCGTTGAAGAGGAAGGAGAAATTATCATGCAAGAAACATGGGGTAATGCAAGGTCGAGGTAGGTTATCATGTGGTCATGGACAAGACAATGGAAGAGGAAACTTTGTGCAAGAAAATGAGGCAAGCACAAGACAACACAGTGATGGTGCACAAAGAGGAGAGGAAAATTTAGAGTGTGTAGTAATCAAAAGCATTGTCTTCTTCCCTTATGTGGTATTTGTTGCTAATTTTATGATCCTGAGAATGATTCCAGTCATTCTCTTATTGATGCAAGGAGGTATGTGATCTCCATTGATATAAATGACAATACATGGAACTTTGACAGTATGGGCTGAAAAGAGATGCATGCCGAGTAGATATGAAAGGATGCAATGGTTGATTGAAGTGGATCCCTATTAACATAAATAAAATAATAAAAAATGGGAACGATGGAGTTGTGGTTGAGTATCAAAGGGTATAGAGGTCTAAGACATGGAAGCATGAGCAAAGGACCACACCTTTGAGGAGACCTGTGAATCAAGATCTGAATAGTAGGCGATTGAAATGATTGAGCCGTTCAATTTAGTATCAATACAAATGATGCAGTATTCTATGGTAAATTAAACCTTCACATCCAGATCCATTAGATATGATTTCTTCTTCTTTCAATGCCTTTCAAAGATTGAGCGCCCAACTTCCTGTTAAAAAAAAATTCACCCCAAAATTTGTCGAGATAAATCAAAGGGGTCTAATTACAACTTGCAAACAATGAATTATGCCAACCAAATTGATGTGTATAGATAAATGTTTTATCTACCTACAAAAATGGATATATACAAGGAAACCACATGACCGAGCATGCAAACTACATGGAGATGATTATGGGCATGCTATCTCCATCAAAGTTTCAGCTAGTTCAGCAGCTTTATGCTCTTCTGATTGTTTGAAAATGATAATGATGTCATGACCTTGGACATGCTATCTCCATCAAATTTTCAGCTAGTTCAACAACATTCTGTTAGATTCTAATTGTCTGAAAATGATAATGATGTCATGACCATGGACATGTTATCTCCATCAAATTTTCAACTAGTTCAACAACTTTCTGCTCTTCTGATTGTCTAAAAATGATAATGATGTCATGACCATGGACATGCTATCTCCATCAAATTTTCAGCTAGTTTAGCAGCTTTCTACTCTTCTGATTGCTTGAAAATGATAATGATGTCATGACCATGGGCATGTTATCTCCATCAAATTTTCAGCTAGTTCAACAACTTTTTGCTCTTCTGATTGTTTGAAAATGATAATAATGTCCTGTATTACTTGCCAAAAGTGTATTAACCAATATCTTCTAATAATTACGCTGAAGGCGTTCCCCCTGTGGCAAAGGCCCTTCTAGATGTTTCTGTGACGATGTTAAATTTGAAGGCCATCACTTTTGAGAAAAATCACGAAAGTTAGTTTATTAGGGTTACATATTTATCTCCTTTTGCAGGTCTGATGTAACACATAGTTACACTTATTTTAGGACGGCTATTAGCGAGAGCTCCATTTAGCACAGTTACGGTTGTAATTTCTTTAGCACTTGCATTGATTTTGATCATCATGGCAGGTGGGATGCATGGCTGGGCAATTTGCAAATCCCTGGTCTGAGGATTTTGAAGTGGTTAATGGAAACACGAACTTGCCATCGCTTTCTATAGTGATGCCCAGCGCCACAAAAGACTCATCCAGAAATTGGAAGAATGATTAAAGTTTTTCACAGGAGTTATCTTTCTGTTGCTGCTCATTTTCTTGTCACTGAAGAAGACTGGAAACCATTGCAGGAATAAGAAAAAGTTGTGAGAGAAATAAGATCGATAGCTCTCCATCATGCGAGGGTATCCTTGGGTAATGGTAATCTTGCATAACAAAAAAAATATCAGTTGGCGGCCCCTGTTTTCTTGGTGCTTTGGCATTCATGGAGATGGATTCTAGATTTTAAAACAAGAGATTCAAAATTTTCAATGAAGGGGAGGATGTTGTACACCTCTTGAAGTATCTTGAGTGAGCTCTAATGGCTGAGCATAATTAGTTGCTTGTAATTATTTTTCTGATGCATTAATGAGGAATTATATTTCATCTATACATGACTGTTATGTTGTCCTATTCAACTGTTTTTGGTACTACTATTCTTCTTTTGGGCGGCTTGGCTGTTTGAGTATTTGTCTTGATGTATAATCAGTCGGTTGTAAATGTTTTCTGAATGCCCTAGTTTGAATGTTTGTTTTCATGTTTTGTGGGTAGAGATGTGTGCATTAGAGGCTGGATTAAGAGTAGGGTAGTTGCATCAAAAGAACCAAATGAAAATTTAGAGCCACATATCCATTCCACTAGACCAAATCTTCCACCATAAATTATATGGTGGATCCTTCATTAGACCTACCATCATCCCTTGTCTTAATATGTCTAAGAGATATTAACCAAAAGAGGTTTTGTTGCAGTATGTTTTTGGAAAGAAAATTCATCATTTAATCGTTGCCTTTGTAGGATTAAAAACAAAAACTCAATTGATTTACATCATTTAGTAAAAAGTCCCAATTGAAGTTTGTGACCTTTTTGAAATTTGTTGAGATTATTTGAAGTCCCAATTGCGGATTGTGATCTTTTTGAAGAACAAGATCATTTGTGCCATCCTTGGCATAAACTAGTCTAATCTGGATAAAGGAGCAGAAACCTATGACTACCACACATTCAGCATTGCTGATACCGATTGACGCATGGAACAAAGATCCAGATATCCACCTGCAAGAAGAGTTCACATCTATTGGGAAATTGATCGAGGAAAAGTTACAAT
Source organism: Taxus chinensis (assembly GCA_019776745.2). Taxonomy (NCBI): domain Eukaryota; kingdom Viridiplantae; phylum Streptophyta; class Pinopsida; order Cupressales; family Taxaceae; genus Taxus; species Taxus chinensis. The sequence goes on along the minus strand of CM034147.1, from coordinate 913,283,059 downwards.
ACTCTGATGATAATACTTGTGATACTCACTCACATGATAACGAGTTGTCTACATGGATGACTAGGATACGTTTATCTAAAGGATTCCAAAAAAATACCTGAGATAGAGAGAAGGCTTTACATCTTATTGTACATAGAAAGGGGAATACATTGGTTCAGATACTCAAACAGAGGAACTTACTTAAAAAAAAGATATATGTCGACAACAAATCACAATAACCATCATTGATTTATTTGAGAATGGTTTCTTCCACTTTTGAATGAGAAGAAAGTTAGCGCTAAAAACAAAATTACAGTGACTGCAGTCAGGACAACATGAAGGCACCCCAGTTCAGTGGAGGAAACACAAATCACATCCTGTTTTGCCAAAGAGAATTGTGAGCGCATCTATGATAAGTAAAATCCAACCCCACCCAGTCAGAAGTGTTTGTGCAGTGATTCTTTACATGTAATTTTTGTAAGATTGGGAAGAATTTTATACAATGCTGCAGAGCTTGTTAATGGTGTTTTGAAAGAAAGAATTGCCTCTATGTTGTGCTATGGAGCGACAGGGGTAGACAAAACCTACACAATGCTTGGAATGGTAGGGAGTCATGGTGTGTCATGGTCATTGTGATAAAGGATTTGTTTGCAAAGCTCGAAGAGTTGAGATTTAATGGCGAACATGTTGTTTGGATTTCTTATCTTGAAGTGCACAATGAAGCAGTGAAGGATATCATGTCACCTGGCAAGGCTCTTATTCTTAGAGAGGATAAACAGGTGTGTTATATGCCCCTCCCAAGATTTTTGTGTGAACACTTTCATTTCCTTTGTTGACCTAGATTAACTGATCTTAGGCCTTTTGTTCCAGGGTAATGTTTTTGCAAGGCTCAGTTAGCATAAAACTTTTTCAGCTAAAGAGTTATGATTTTCTCATCGATTTCCAAGCTCATTTTACTTTTATACAAAATAATGAAGGCCTGTCAAGGAAAAAATTCAATGATTGGGAATTTGGGTCTTCCAGGTAAATGACCTTGCTCCATAGGGGAAACCAAAACAAAGCAACTGAGGAAACCAGAGTGAATGAAACATCATCTCGATATCATGTTATTCTACATGTTTGCACTTCATAATCCTAACGAGTCTGCTAATTTTACACAATTGCAATCTGAGTTGGAAGCATCAAGCATCCGAATCTTGTGAGCCTTCATGGATATTCACTTTCTCCACATGGAAACCTGTTGTTTTATGATTACATGGTAAACATAAGTCTGTGGGACATCCTACATGGTGAGTACAATGATTATGTTATGAAAAAAATGGATTTATACATTGTAGATTCATATTTTGAAATAAAAGAACCCTATCAATCTCTAACCTTATACTGAATATTGAATACTGAAGAAAACTCTTATATTTTATGACAAAATTATCACTACACAAACACAATTATCGAGTGAAGGCTTATATAGTTGCCAAAATGGCTTTGGTATTTTTGTGCTTATATTTGTGTTCTCTGCATTGTGTAGGGGGGTTAAAAAAATTTGCCTACTTATATCTGGCCTCCCATGTGTGATTATAAGTTATGCTATTTTTAAACAATGCTTGTAACACCATAGCCAATTATATATTTCTCGTTTAAATTTTTTGTGGTTCTCATTATGTCATCGTACATGCACATTTTAATTGTAGATATAATTACAGATAAATTACAATAATAATATGCTTATTGGGTTTGTGTTCTCTTTAAATGCTTTGCTTGCATGATCCTAGGTCATGTTGACATGGAAAAGTATAAATGTAGGTCCAGTATTAATCTTGTGATGAACTTCCACCTGGTTAGAGGATTGAACTCATATAACAAGAAAAGGATGTAGGTCCAATAAGAGTGACAATGGTTGGGCATTGAAGTGAAAGTTGTAACCAATTTTTTAAATTTGGTATGGACATTAATTGGTTGACAAAATACCCCATAGAATTATACTTTGAATGTCATCCATTTTTCTTATTCTTTCTATTCTAAACCTGTCAATTTGGTTTCTAATTTTGTCCTACTCTTGATATCCTCTCATATCCTATTCTATGTCAATTGATCTATGTGCATATCGTCTAGTGCTTGGTCAAAGCACAATGTTGTGTCCCACTTCGTGTCCCAAAAATGCGAGTAAGAGGTTAGGCGGGATCAGAAATCGAGGGTGTTAGCGCGAACACCCCTTTCGCGTGAACCCTCTTCGCCGAACTGCCACGTAGAACAAAGAAACTTATTCGCGCGAATGGGGGTTCGCGCGAACACCCCTTCTTGCGAACCCCCTTGGGTTCAAATAATTTTGGCGGCAAAGAGTTATGTATAGATATTTATATAGTTTTGGGCGACAAATTTAGGGTTTAGGGGGGTTCGGGCAAAGGGGGGTTCACGCAAACCCCCTTCGGGCGAACCCCCTTCACGCGAACCCACCTATGTGGCACATTTTGGCGCCAAATCCATTTGGAGGATAATTTTATGCCAAAATGTGCCACTTAGGTGCCACATAATTAGGGTTAACGAATGAATAAAATTACAAAAATTTAACACAAAATACAGAATTTTATAAGCTTTCTAAAAATATAATTTTCATTTTTTAAATATATGTTTTACTATTTATTTTTTATATTTTTCTAACTTATGGTATTTTAGGACAATCGATCGTACACAATCAACCCAATTTGAAAAATAGTAAAAAATATAAAAAAAAATTGAAAAAAATAAAATTACTATTTATTGAAGTCTTCTTCTTACCTGTGAAAAAAAAAATCAATTTTGATTTAAATCTTAAAAGTTATTGGCATAAACATTTGTACGCCATTTATTTGAAAATATTTTTACTAAATAATTAATTAAAAAAAAATATAAGTCCAAAAAATATGAAAATTTGACAGCACCTCAAAATTCAAATCTTGAACATATATTTAAAATTTCATGGTGAAAAAATAAAATTTCATTTAAAAAAACCACTCGGGGACAATCATTCATCTTTTATAACATATGAATAAAATTAAGAAAAAAACCATTTTTTTCCACTTTTTAAAAAAAAAAATTACATGTATTCTATACTCTAAACACAACATTTCGTTAGTTTGTGGAATTTCATGAATATGTACGGTTTTATGGCTATTACCTTTAGAAAATCAATGAAACTGAAAATTCGTGTTTATATTGATACAAAACATACCAAAAAGTGGGACATTTTATTGTAGGACACTATGTTCATGTAGCTAAGCTGCACTTTCAAAAATTGATTCTTCAATACGTCAGATACACAGGATTTTCATCATGAAAAAAATAAAATGAACAAGCTAATCATAAATTTTAGGATTTACATCTTTAGTATGTTTAACAACTAGATGTGTGCCTCACTAAAGGTCGGTCGTTATCAAATATCTCAATTGGTTATATATGATAGAATTATGTTGTTTCATAGATCTTCTTAGATGACATTAAACTTGTGTTTGGTATTCTTATGTCCAGTTTGTCAAGATTTTAATATGAGTATATGCATAGCAACTGAGACAAGAAGAAATTTTCCAATATTTTTGACAACTGCAGTGGACGAATTTAATTTATGCGTTATCAAAAACGAAGTCTTGGACTATGTATTTTACCTAATAGGGATCCAAGAGTGGATGATGTTGTGTTATACAAATGTAAGAAAATTTGAAAAGGTGAATAGGCTTGCAAGGCAATGTATCCATGGATACATGGTGTCAATATGTTTGATATATTTGATATGTACTAATCTTGCCTTATCTAATGTACTTGGAACCATGGATCTATTCTATCTAAGAGAATGCAGATGTAAGGGTAAATATTGGGTTTCTTTACTAGAGGTCATCAATTTACTATTGCTTTTATAAATGTATAATAATGTTTGCATATGATTCTACATCTAAATTGATACGATAACTACAAGGATATTTTGTGATTCTGTAAAGTCTGCCATGGCATTATATATATATATAGTGGCATATATATATATATATATATATATATACCAATTAATGACAAGGATAATTACTTAAATTTACTCTTCTTCAAGAAAAGGGAGCATACTTTTATTGCATTTTTTTCTAGATTTATTGCCACTTGTTTTCTATCCTCTTGAGAATTTGATAGTTGTATGTTTGTTCCTATGTCCTAAAGGATGATAGTGCTTGTTTTGCTGTTAAAAGGCACTATAACTTAGAATAATATAGTAGTAACCAATAATTGTAGTAAATAACAACGAAGATATTCATGAAAGTCATCTTCACTTCAAAATTAGTTGTCACCTTCTAATGTAGGTAAAGAATATTAACTTTAATTTAAATAACGTGTGGTTATTTATCATCATGAATTCTAGTGATCTTTGTTTTGCTTAGCTAGACTACATTAGATTAATTAGACAGACTTTATTTCTTGCATTAATCCACTTATAAAATATGCAAATGTATGGAAGTCTTGGTGTATTCATGTTTAGTTCAAATCAAATAGTCTGCAAAATGCTACCACTCATGATATAAGATTTGGAAATGTATATGTACGAATTTGTAACAAATTTAAAATGTAAAGATAGAACCTTTAAATGTAATGTTTCATCTATATTTCTACACTTACAAAATCAATCACACCCCTTATCAACATCAATTACAAAAGTAATAACTATCCCTCTAAATAAAATAACATATACCGTTTCACGTTCACATTGCATTGTACACATGCGATTGCTAGTTATTATCATTGGCAAAAAATCTAAACACACAGAATGTGGTTTTAAATAAGTAATATGTAATTTCAATATAGACATGCATATAGTGGTTATTATAGGTGGACATTTCAAGTAATATTTACATGAAAGGAGGGAATAAATATAATTTCACCTCCCGCTGTAAAAGGAAAAAGAGGGGAAGATGGGAACCGTCGACCTCTGTTTATTTGCATTTGAGCAGAGCAGAAAACATGAATTCAATTTGCAAGACTTACACAGGGAATGTGATGGATCATGGAATACTTACAAAATATTGTTTGTGGAGTTTCACGACATAGGCTTCTTGAGAGATGTGAAAGACACAGCAGAACCTAGGGCGCCTGCAGAGATCTCCATATCAAAGGAATCGTAGTGCAAAAAACAACTCGGCAACAAGGAGTCGAGCTCTTGCAGAAATTCTTGAGGTTGCCATGATTTTCTTCGGAGGGATCGAGGTAGGAGAGCGTGCGGAAGCCGCCGGTGTAATGAGGAGTGGGCATGTAGGTACTGGTGTCGAAGAGCACCGGGAAGCTCTTGGTGTCCAGCAGCATGATCACCCGCAGGTCTGGAAAAAAAGGGCCCGCCCGGTGGCATGTTGACCATGTGCTTGCAGGAACAAAGTGCTTGTCGATGTGGAAACTGTGATTTCATTTGGGTAACAATCTCGCCTTTTTCCACTCCTCGAATTCGCACAAACAAACCGCGTCCTTGTGATTCTCTGTGCGGAACACAAACACGGGGAGGGTTTCGATCACCGATTTTTCTAGCCCGGCTCTGTGAAGCGTCGCTCTTAATGACCGGTACCAGAAATATCGGGCAAAGATAGGAAGCCCCAGAATGGAGAGAAGCAGCGTGAACAGAACCACTATGGCCACTAGCATTATTTTTCCGCTGATGGCGTACGTCTTCGCTTGGAAACTGTTATTTACGTTGAATCTGACTTCGGAACCCATGGCCCTCAAATGTGAAATCTCTCTGCGATTTGGGACTGTGAATTGCTTGCAGAGGGTCTGCCTAGGAAAGTTTGTGAGGATTACACGAGAATTTTCCATGTCTGGAAGGTCGCGTGTGTTGTGTCCTCTCCATGCTCTGCTTTGGGTTTTGAAAAGCGCTTACCCTGGTTCGTGGATTTTTTTAACATGGATCTATTTTCCCCCTCAACTTTTATTTTGCTATTATATACGTGGGTGGCACTGGTTTTGCCACTCCGGAGGCAATTTTTTTTCAAAATTGGAATATTTTATTGTTCTAAATCTAATATATATATATATATATATATATATATATATATATATATATATAATTTTATTAAATATAGTTTTTTAAAAAATAAATTTAACCTTATATTTCCGGCACACAAAAATGATTGCGGTAAAGAATGACATGTTCAAAATTTAAAAATCATCATTTTTAAAAAATTATGTTTTTAAATAATCTTATATAAATATATGAAAATATATAGCTTTATAAGAAGACATGCTAAAAATAAATACAGAAAAAATAAAAATTTATAGACATAAAAAAACTAAACTCTCAACAAAATTTGATTTGACAGGTGGAGATAATTTGAAATGTCAAGCATGTTCTCGGGTCTTGTAAGACCGTGTTGACGGCGACCTGACGGGTCAATTGACAATTTTAACCGAGCGACACCTCCACATACCTAAAACAAAAGGAAAGTAGTGCAAGTCATTCTTAATATTATATTAATTTTTAATTTTAACATTTGTAACTAAATTTATTCTTAATAAAATAAAATTTTATAATTTATAATAAGATAGATTTATTTGCAATAAACGAAATGTTGTTATATTGTCTTTTTGAAATACAAAATAATTTTAGTTATATATCATTAATAAAGAAATATACTATTATGATATATTTATTTATATACATGTGTGTATTGTAATATATTTAAAATTTACATGTCGTATAAAACATTATTTCAAGTATTTAACGGCTAGAATCATGAGAAATGTGTAGACAACTGTCAAATTTAACGCATAGTGGATATCGTATTACCCACTTCATTGATAACTTTCTAAAATAACTCTAATGTCGTGTTATATAAGTTCAAACATCATCTTTTACTCCCAAAATATTGCAATGAATGGACCTAATTATATTGTATTATTGTTGACGTTGACATGCACCCCTAAAAACCTTGCAGAAAATAACAAACAAGTTCTTGTTTTGGTGTTCTTTTCCATTAAGTAAATTTTGTTTCAGTTGTTCTTTGGATGGTATTACATTTAGTTGTACATCTATAACCTTGTGCTTTGTGTGAAACAAAAAATTTGCACCAAGGGTCTTGCCAACATTGGCGTTGACAACAACAACCACAAAATCCACCTTTCATTAAGCCTTGATGGTTTATTTTGCCTTGTTATGAACGCCCTTTTTTTTGTACAGTTGTAGGGATATTAATGCATGTCCAAAAAGGCTTGGATGGAATTGTGTTTGTTTTCAAACAAGTTAGTCCCTAACATAACAACATTAAAGACATGCACTACCTCATAAGACAGTTGCAGGACCTCAAACAAATCCATGAGATGTTATTAATGGCCTCGACAACGTTCCTGCCGATAAGCATAGGCCTTTGCATAATGCACAAGCCTCGTAGAGGAGGCATCATAGTTTCAGAATTCTTATCTAATTCCAAAACTAAGCTCTATATATGCCATTGAGGGACCAAAATGACCCCTGTCTAAGGGGGCAAGCCTTGAGCCATTGATTACACTATCCAAATTCTCAATGACCTCGATGGCTTCGACGAGTCTCCTTCACCAACGCCTACAGATAGGAAGCTTCATCAATTTTGAGTCTCTCATGTTTTTTACCTTACTCGTCATGCCCTCCAGCTCATCCCCGCCATCTTTCTTACCTTCTTCTTTAAGAGATAAAAAAATCAACAAAACAATTGACGTTGTCTTTGGATTTTTGGATGTCCAACCCCTTCAATCAGTGTTCCTATGCAATGAGATCTCCAAATTCAACTACTCCCCCATCTCGCTAGCCAACATTCCCACTACAAATCATAACCAAGAACATGACCATAGGAAAGCAGGGGACTAGACTAACCATATTTTGATTCGATACTTGTTTCACACTTCGGATTGAATAGTTGTTGTTCCCTCCTTTTCAAAAAAATACTCCAATGTGTTCCTTCTATATATTCACTCAATTACACTACATGGTGTATTTCCATCTCTCACTTCGCTTTCATATCCTCCTCTCCACATGACACATTTGATTTTTTTTGCAACTATCGGTGTTTCCATTGCACCCTTTTGGTGTGATTGCTAGTGTACTCCCTAACGACCAATTTTGGGTGTCTACATGACACGTGTTGCACATGTTAAATATTTATCACCGCCCATTGATAATTACCACTTCAAAATGTACAATTTCCCTTTGTTTTGTTTGGTTTCCATACTCTTTGAACTGGGAATTGGGAAGCCTATAACAAACTTTGGTTTTGGGGATCTTGAGGCTTGTGCCATTCACGGGGGGTTCATTAGCTTAGGTAATATCCTAGCATGTGGGTTCATATTGAGGTAATTACAATTAATAATATTGAAGTCAATATACCGGTAAACATGAGGGGGTGAAAGGGATTAATTTATTAAGGTTTTGAATCAGGTATTAGGGGTAGATTAGAGAGGTGGGCCAAAGGAAAGGGAGGTTTAATTTTAATATAAAACTAAAACATTTAAACCCTAGTTATTAAAAGTAAATACCTTAAAATTTAGAAAAGAGTGTGGTCATACATTAAATTATAATCTCTTTTTTAATAAAGAAATCTCAATTAAGAGATTCTTAACCAAGAAATAATAAGATTGTAGAAAACTAGGATTGAGTCTGCTTTTCAACACAAGTGATATTATTTCACCATCTTAATTATTTGAAGAACTATTGATAAATGATTAAATCTTGATATTTATAAGGTGATTTGTAATAGGTCTTCAATGGCTTTAGACTATCTTTCGAGAGGAAATGCATATTAAAAAAAATTAAGTGAGCAATATAATATATTTTCTGTTTAATATATTAGGGTAGAAATAAAAAGGAGTAAATAAAATTGTAATTGAAAAATGGGTTAGGAAGGTACATGGAAAAAATAGGGGGGTATTATCAATTGAATAATTAGAAGTAGAAACTAGAATTAATGGTATTCTTTAATACCCTTCGAACACACATGCTATACAATACTTTTAGTAAGTGAACCCCCTTGTAGTGCCATTCATGTTCCATGGTGTAGGGTGTAGGTACAGAGATGGACATAGCTATCTTCACTGCAACTACTGCCATTGTTGGAAGAAAGCAAAATAGTGATAATTAAAAGGTGTATGAAGCAAAGACCACTAAAAGTGAGAAATATATCTAATGAGCAATTTTAGGTGTCCACATGACACGCGTTGCACATGTTATAGACCTACCACAGCCTATTAATAATTACCACTCCAAAATGCACAATTTCCCTTTGTTTTTTTTTTGTTGTACGAAATGTGTAACATAATACAAGACATTGGACATGCTATTTTAGGAGTTTTAAAACACAGATCAACAATTTTTCTCACATGTTCTACACATTGAAAATAAATTACGTTTGTGCTCACCTTCTAGAGTTTAATGTATTAGACCATACAAATAAGTGTTGTTGAGAAAAAAAGTAAATTATAAATTAAAGAGGAGAGAAATTCCTATGTAAGTGAAGAAGATGACTATGAAAAAGCGAGAAAACCCGGTCTAAGTACCTACCTACATCTCAATATTTAGAACGTGACATGAAGTGACTGCAGCTACTCAATATTTAGAACGTGACTAGAAACGTCTAGCAATAGCTGCAGTCACTTCATGTCATGTTCTAAATATCGAGATGTAGGTAGGAACTTAGACTGGGTTTTCTTGTTTTTACTTTTTCATACTCTTTCTTCTTCACTTACGTAGGAATTTCTCTCATCTTTACTTTATAATTTCTCTTACCTTTCTCTCCACCACTTTTTGTGTGAGTTCCAACCAATGCTCTCTAATGCATTGAAATTTAGAAGGTAAGTGCATACATATTTTATTTTCAACGTATGAAGCATGTCAGAAGAAGTGTTGATTTGTGTTTTAAAAGTCCAAAAATAGTGTTTCCATTGTCTTGTATTATGTTATACATTTTCCTGCAACCAAACAAACAAAGGGAAATTGTGCATTTTGGACTGACATGATTATTAAGAATGATATAGGGCATGGACGGTGGAAAGTTTTTAACATGTGCAAAACATGTCATGCATACACCTAAAAATGCTCGTTAGGTGTATTTCTTACTTTTAGTGGCCTTTTCTTCATACAACTTTTAATTATCACTATTTTGCTTTCATGATATAGTTGGTATGCCAAGAATATAAAGTTTACTAGTTGCATGCCACTTCATGTCACGTTCTAAATATATTGAGATGGATTTATTGTGACAATTATATTCGTAATTTTAAATAATGCTTACACAGTTGTAGTGAAGATAGTTTTTCCATCTTTGTACCTACCTACACCACATAACGGGAATGGTACAAGCCTTAAGATCACTAATAATAAGAAATAGACCTATTAGTTGAGTGCCACTTCATGTCGTGTTCTAAATATTGAGATGGATTATTGTGAGAATTTTATTCCTAATTTTAAAGAATGTTTACTGAACCTATAATTTTAGGGGGACAAAGGAAAAAGGATGTTATGATCCTCAAATTATTATGCTTCTTTCTTGTTTTGTTGTGTTTTGTCAGATAGGAAATTTGGAAGCATTGATTTTCATACACGGTTTAATGCCTCGAGGTTTTGGTGTAATGGTTCGTTACATTTGGTATTAGACTAACCACCTAGTTTTGAGTCCTAGCATGAGTGGCTACGTTGACATTACAGTGTTTGCCCAGGGCTCATATGGGGCAGAGAGTGGTCCCGATATATTGGCGCAAATATAGCCCATGGTCCGGGTACAAAAGCGTGGTCAGATGTTATGATTCTCATGTGTGGATTTCACTAACGCCTCAAGGTTTTGGTGTAATGGTTTGTTACATTTGATATCAGAGCAACCACCTAAGTTCAAGTCCTAACACAGGTGGCCATGCCAACATTGCAGTGTTCACCCGAGTTTTGTATAGGGCAGGGTATGGACCCGCTATACATTTGAGTTGCATTGCATGATCTTTCCCTTGTTTCCAACTATATATATTTTCCCACAGTGTTTTTCAATAGTGTCTAATTTGAGTTGCATTGTATGATCTTTCCCTTGTTTCCAACTACATATTTACATTGACATTGAGTCGGAGTATCGTTACCATTTTTTGGCTCCACGGGTTCAATAAAAGGATTTTTGGCTGCCCAATCAAACTCGAAAGTCCTTCATATTGTGCAGTTACTCCTCTTTCTTCTCACATATTTTTTATTACTTTCTTCAACTTGTGCCTATAGGTACATTGTAAGTTTGTTCTCGTCAAGAATATCCTGATCATCATGTCTCCTTTTTCTAAAAGTAGAGATTAGAGTAGAAATTTCGTTCGAGGTCGGTGTTGGATGAGAATTTGATATGTCTTCTCCTAGTTCAATGTCATCAAGGGAACAAATGTTTTCATCAATAGGATCATCTCGAAATACATTAGTTTCTAAATGTGTTTGAAAAATGTCTGCATAAATAAGTGTTACAAAAATATAGTATTAATTAGTTATATGATTAATACAACTAAATAAACAAGAGTACAAAGAGTAAAAATTCAATGTAATAAACAGGAGTACAATTTATTCAATAAGAGTGCAAGGAAAAAACAGTACGGAAAATATATGATTAAAATTTTGTAAATTAATAGATATTACATGAACCTATATTTTCTGTAGATCCTAACACCAATTTCATTTTTTGTGACTGACAAATATAGCCAAATAATGTCGTATTACTATTTTTTGAACTGGCAGTATCCTTCTTACCCTGTTTTCCAGAATCCATGGATATGTCACAGATATTGACTGTTGACAAACAACTACAAGGTTAGATGCTACAGGCCTTCACGGTAGAGAGTTGGGCGATAAAGGGATACACGAAAAGGGGTAGGACAGTGGAGGGACTGGACGGTCTAGGTTAAAAGGCAATGGTTGGACGACAAAGGCAATGGTTGGATGGTAAACGTAGAGGAGCATGACGTAGAGATGTAGGATGGATGAGGGGTTGGACGGCAGCGGTTAGATAGTAGAAGCAGGGAAACAAGATGACAAAGGTGTTAGACGGCCGTGGGGTAGGACGACAACTATTTTGTACAACAGATTGCAGAAAAAACGAAAGTGGGGCGGCAGAATTGTAGGATGATGGGCTCAAACGGTCGTCTATGTGCCGAAAAAGGAGACACACGTCTTTTTGTTGATAGCTTGGATGGTCGATGTATATGTATTATACCTCGGCGATATATATTATACCTTGACGAATATGAGTGTAGCTTAATTCGAAACGTTGGTGAAATACATGCATAAGTTCTTTTTTAGTGTAAATAGTAGACGAACTAACCCATACAAATGACTTGTTGGCCAAAATTTTAGGCGAACTAGGCAGTAGCCGACTGTTGAAAATTTTCCATTTCTAATTTTCAAAACCCCTAATATTCGCGAGCTTACAAATGTTCACCACTAAAATTTTCCCTGCCCTTTTTGTCCCCCATTTCCATACACTTATTGTAAAGATGGATATTGCATTGAGATTACCCACACTCAAAAAAAACAATTATTCAACTTTCGTTGTTGAAGATAAGTTTTAAAGAATGACACATTTCATTACATGTAAGAAAACTAATGATGCTCCCAACATAACAAAATTTTTTTCCAAGAAATGGTGAGATTACATGCATTTCCAGAGAACTTAGGATTACATGCATTTCCAAAGAACATAGCTTGTCTAATAGGGATACAACCTTTGTTGGGCATGTTTGGAGAGAACCATGGTGTAAGTTAGATACAAGTTTGTAATTTAGTTCAATGTATTGTTTGCAAATTTAATTATATGTTTTGTGGAAAATAATAATAAAGAAATAAAAGTGTCAAGATGAAAACATTGAAACAATACTGGGGTGTGATAGAGTTGAGGGACATAATTGATATGTGTGCAAAGTGTTTGAAGTAGATTAGTTTGCAAATTGTATGAAAGAGATGCATAGAAAAATAAAGAATTGTTGGTATGAAGTACAACCACGTATAAAGAGCACATTAATCACTAGCAAACATAAAAAATTCTTGGTAGGTGATTTAACGCACACACATTTAAAAACAAGAAAGGTTTTTGAATACCCGATTTATAACAACTCAAGTGGAAGAAGATTGAGCCATGTAAAATTCTGAGAATTTTCAAAAAACATGTAAATAAGTTTGAGTTGTTTTAGGCATGGTTATCCTAATTTTCAATGTGACTCATTTGTATACTAACCAAAAGAAACAACTAGTTGAAGATAGTGAAAAATCAAATTTTCATCTATTAGATTGCAAACAACAAATCCATGAGAAGGAAAAAGAAAGAATACGAACTATTATTGATTCTGATTTTTTTTTAAACGATAATGAAAGTGGATCATTTGGTCAAATAGAGAATTTAGTTGAATAAATCTACACCCCAAAATATTTCATTCAAACTTAGTGGGCAACGACTCACTTTTTCTTATTCACCCATAATTTAGTGAACTTGCAATCTTAAATCACCAAAAACATTTCTCAATTGTTATCCCATAGTTTTTGTTACAAAATTCAACACATGTTTGTCACTATTTGGATTCCTCATCTCTGAATTCCATAATGTCTCGAGTTTCAAAAATTCATTTTATTTCCTATGATGGTTGAAGTTTTGGTTGATGTCTCTAAGTAATTGATTTATCAAAAAAATTGTCATTATATCTAAATTCTCTGGCTTCCCATGTTTCTTTTCTCCGTCAAGCTTTAAAAAATCCTTTAGTTTCATCGGATCTTTTTGTGTCATTATTCAAGCTAATTTATGAGTTTTGCAATGGCCATGAAACAAGGCACTAACAAGTTCAAAAGGTTTAAAAAGGTTACCTCGGGATTTGTTCTTTTATTTTAACCCCAAATCTTCTGATTCAATCTGTGCTCCAAGGCTTCCTCAGTCATCATTCTCATGATATCAAACATGTTTTTTAACATTGGCTTTGGTTTCACTCAGGCTTGGATTTTGCAAGGCGTTTAGACGTTTTTAGTCATTTTAGATGTCAAAGGACAGCCACTTTTAAAATATGACTGTCATGATTAACATGCAAAAATATAATTTAAACGTCAAAATGACATGTATATTACAAATTTAACCATCAGTGTATATATATATATATATATAAAGTTAATAAATTAAATATTAATTCTTTTTGAGATTTATGAAAAATGCAATATAAATAAAAATAGAAATTTTCAGATATGAAAAAAATAAATATAATAAAATCTTAATATCTTATTAATGATTATGAAATAGAAACATCTATTAATTTTGACTTTCAATTAGTTTTGTTTGATTTCTTTTTTTAGTTTTATTTGATTTTTTGTTTAGCTTTTTCTATTAATTTTTGATTTGTAATTGTTTGTTTTATTGTTATTTGTTTTATTTTTTACAAATAAAGATTGAAAACTGCAATTATTGCAATAAATGTGAAATTTGAGAACATGGATGTAAGAAGATATCACTCATTTGATAATTATTTATTTCAATTTAATTTTAGAAAGTCATATAAATTTATTGTTTGAATCTTGTGAATGTAAAATTTTACTCAATTTTTGTATTTTATAATAGTTGTTATAAAAATAAATTTGAAGTGCATATTATATTTTGAACGTCAAATGACATCCATATACTTTTTTAGACCGTCAAAGAAAATTATTGTGACATGTAACATTGAACGTCAAAATCCAGCACTTTCACTCTATGCAACGAGATTTTGGCACATGCTACTATTGAAATATGCTCGAGCTTTGTTTATCATTACCTTGAATTCAACTAGATCCAAATTATATGTTGCCACTTGTCTCCGCGTAAGATCTCATTTGGTCTGGCCTTTTTATCACCTCTAATTTCCATCATGCTTCACAAAACAAGGTATCAAGACGTGTCAAGAACTTGTGAACTTATCTCATAGAAGGATTTCTCCGCACTTAATGTTTGGGTCAATCGAATAAGATGGTCAATTCTTTGTTTTCACAGTGTGTTAAGTCCTACAAATACAAGAACTCAAGAAAATCGATTTGAATGCTAATAAAGAATAAATCATATATCTCGGGATTCACACAATCTATTATCCTCGAGAGAAATCTGGTGGTTACTTGCTAATAATAGATTACTTGTGTTTTAAGGATAAAAATGTCTTCAAGAGAAATCTGGTGTTTACTTGAGGTGTCATATCTTACCTTTGAAGATAATGATTTTAAAATATTGAATTTGATAGATGTACATTAAAATGAGGCTAATATTTAATTGGTTTCATTATTCTTCTGAAGAATCAAGTTTCAAGGTTGATTCTATTCTTCAATTATCTTGCACGAGAAAATTGATTAAGGGAAATCCACAACAAGATTAAAGGACAATATTTTGGATGCATTCTACATAAAGGAAACTAGGTGCAATATTAGTGATGTTGCCAATTTTGTTGGGGTTTGTAATATTAAGAGGGAAACTACTTAATTAAAAATCTGCTAAAGACTGTTAAAAGGATTTGGTTAAAACTTATGTTTAAAATATATGTTGATCCTCATGCTAACCAGTGTAAGTAAAATGTTAATTCAAATTTGAATCATAAGAGTGAGGGGATAAAATTGATCGTGTACCTTGTATAAAACAAGGTGATCTCATTTAAGATTGTTGACACGCACATGATGCATGATGCGAGCTATATGTGAGTAAAAGAAAGAAACATGAATGTGAAATACGCGAGTTAATACTTTGTATTGAGCAAATGTTGTTTGCAATTTGTAATACCTTTGATAAGGTGTAACTGTTGGGGATCAACGGAAATAATGAGAGTACTGGGTGAAATTCAATTCTTAATAAAGATAAGTGATATTTTCAGTGGGTTTTTACCAAAACGTTTTCCACTTAAAGCATGTGTTGTGTGTTCATTATTATGTGTTAGTGGCTATTTATCTTCACTATTATGCATGTAATATATGATTTAATTCAATCTAATTCATTTTAATTTGTTGTACATTCATAAACTATAATCTTTGACATATTTATGGTGGATATCTAATTTGTGTTTATTATTTATCACTGCTTTCTTAACACGGTATCAGAGCCTAGGAGTTTTTGGTTGTGCAACATAAATTTGTTTTTGTAGGGAAAAATTCATCTATAAATTAGTTGGAAGAAGATTGCTTGAAAATTTTCAAAATCTTTAAAACCTTGTTTTTGCTTCGTGGCTTTTTCAAGGTCTACAGGTACAAAACTCCAATTCTTTGTGAAATAAATTTAATTTGGAAGCTTTGTAAGTTTTAAATAATTATGAAAGATCAAAATCAAGTTTGTTATTTTGTTCCTATCTTCCACATCCTTTTGAGCAATTAGAATTTTGTTTTTTGGTCATTCGCAACCTTCCTCAGTGTTTTCCAGTCTTATGTGACTCATTGCTTGTTGTGCGGTGTTTTTGTGTGTTGTGCGGACTTTTTTCACTCTACAACATTCTTCCTTGTTGTGCGAACTATTCTTTGCTCTGCAACATTATTCCTAATTGCACGGACTTCATTTTGCTCTCTAACATTCTGTCTTTTTTTTATGGATTTTTTTTGTGTTCCTTTGTTCCACAACTTTTATTTTAAATTTCTGCAGAACACTATTTCTTTGTTCCACGACTTCCAAACTTTGAAAAGTTTTATCTTCTTGCCTCTTGCGGCATGGCTTCTTGTGGCTTGTTCTTTGTGTTTTGTGGCCTCCCTTCTTGATTTCCATATTTTTTAAGAGTGCTTATTAAGTTGTAAGTAATCCTCTTTATTTCAACTTCACATAATATTTTTTTCCTTGTTCTGCAGAGTTTTGTGTTATGTTAAAACCACATAACTCTAACTTTCTCTAAATTGATAAGCATTTTGAAGTATGGCTAGTTCATTTAATTTCTCCTTGGATAAATCACGGCTGTTAAATAAAACTAACTATAGTATTTGGAGAGTTAGGTTGAAAGCAATATTTATGGTACAAAAACCCTAGAATCTTGTCAGTGGTGTTGAAAAATGACCCACTAGGAGACAAATTAACACTGAAAGTTTGACTTCCTTCTTCCAAAAATCCTAGGAAGCCATGTCAATCCTATTACAACGCATTAAATATAAATTCTTGTGTAGGTGCCGGTGAAAATTGATCCTATCTCATACACTTGCATATTTGTTGGGTATGGCAGATGCACAAAAGTATTAAAAGTGTATGATTCATACACACGTGAGATTATAGAAAATATGATTGTTCATGTTCTTGAGAAATCCTTTTGTGAAAGGTTCTCTCATCCCTTCTCTATTTCCCCTAAGTTTGAAACACTTAACCGTTCTCTAAACAATATGGAAACAAATTCCAAGATTCATATGAACATATTTTTAAAGATATGATGGATGTGGATATTAAGGGGGAGTCATCACAATTTGACTCTCGGTCTAGAATTCCTAAATAGGCTCAAAATATGGTTTATAATTCTCAGTCTAATAATCTGAGGGAGATGACCCGCAATCAACATTCTTATCATGATTTGTCAACTATGTATGAGGTTGAACCTCAATGTTTTGAAGAAGTCAGTCTAGATGAAAGATGGATCGAAGCTATGAAAGCTTAATACAATTCTCTAATCAAGAATAAAACATGAGAACTAATTCATTTTCTTCTTAATAGAAGTATTGTAGGATTCAGATGGTTATATAATATCAAGTATGACTATATTGGTAAAAGAGACTAGTTCAATATAAGATTAGTAGCTAGAGGGTTTACTCAGAAACTTGGTTTAAACTACATTGAAATTATTTCTCAAATAGCCAGAATGAGCATTGTTAGAATTCTTTTAGCTCTATCTACTTAACATGGATGGGAAACTCATCAATTAGAGATTTAAAATATTTTTCTGAATAGTGACTTGAAAGAATAAATATACATGTGTCAACTTAAAGAATTTGAAGAACCTGGTAAGGAATTATATGTTTGTAAGCTTAAAAAAGTTGTGTGGTCTTAAACAAACTCTTAGAGCTTGGTATGTTAAGATAAATAATTTTTTTCAAGATCTTGGTTTCAAAAAATGTTGTACTGATAATGATTTATTTGTAAAATCTAAAAACAATCATATTATACTTATTTTCTTATACGTTGATGGTCTTTTGATTACTAGTAGTGATAAGAATCTAATTCTTAAAATAAAAAAGAAATTAAGACAAATGTTTTGAAATGATTGATTTAGGATTGTTAAAACATTTTTTGGGGTATGGTTCTTTATCAAAATCACAAATCTATCATTGCATCTCAAGAAAAGTATGCTTCTAACCTTCGTAAAAGATTTAACATGATTGATTGCAAACATGTCACCATTATGTAAGTTGATGTTAAGTTAGATCCAAAAACTACATATGATAAATTTAATCTTACTTTGTATAGACAGTTTGTTGTAGTTTGATTTATTTAACTATCACTAGGCCTGATATATCCTATATAGTTGGAATTGTTTCTAGATCCATGTAGGATCCTTATGATGACCATTGTAAAAAAAAATTAAAAAAAATTAAGATATATCAAAACTACAATCAATTATGACTTAAATTTTTCTTCGAGTAATGATACACATTTATTTGGTTATTGTGATTTTGACCATGTTTATTATATTGTGGATCAAAAATCTACTTCTAGATATGTTTTTGTAGACACCAATTTTCGGTATCCCTTGTCCCTTATCCTGTGTCTGCTCCCCTTCATCATCATTGTTCACATACATACCTCTCTTCCCATTTAAATCCCACATTCCCTCTTAAATTTCATTTGTCCCTTTAATTATTATTCTCCACCTTAATCCTGTCCTAATCACATAATTAATTTCTCTTCCTTGAACATCTCAAATCATCCGTAAATAATCCCTAAACTTATGTATTAACCTCTTTTATCCTCCTTAACTTGGTGCCCCTAGCTTTACTAACCTTGTGTCCCTACCCACCTTGAACTCTATAAAGTTTACCCTTCTCTAAACCCTAATGCGAGCCTTCATATTAAAAATACCTCTTACCTAAGCATCTTTATCTTCCCACGACATCCCTAATCCGTATTCACCACATAAAACCCTAATCTCATCTCACAAGGCTGCTTATTGTCTCGAGTTCATCACATATGCACTTCCCAAATCGATAAACCGCTTTACACGTCACATGACATCTATGGGTCACACTTAGTCGACTCTATCAATACGAACATGAACCCTCCTCTCTTAAGGATGCAAGATAAGAGACTTTGAAATTTTCCTGCCCCCTTTTATACTTCTTTCTAAATTTTCTATTGCATTAATTACTCCTCACTACCACCATCTAGCAAGCTATTAAATGGAGATATTTTGCATTTTTCTTGGAGCTTTGAAGTTCCTGCTTTCTTCCACATGCATATCAGTTGTAATCTTGCAAGCCTGCCAACACTTCCCAGGCTACAGTTATCGTTGCACCGCACCTTCTTGGTTCACCTATTATCACAGATCTTCCTCTACACCACATACCAAAGTCAGTGTATCCTACTACTACCTCCCTGCAGTGTTATCATTGCATGACCATCTGCGTGGTTTTCCAACATCTGAGCAATTTCAAACCTTATAACACCATCATCCTTGAAGTCACCTATCGACTTAATCTCTCTTTTTTTATGCATACTCAATGTCATATCCATTAAGTCATCCTTATTTACATATCTGATCTCACAGTGCTCTCTGATCTGTCAACTATTTCCATTTATGTACCAGACATGTAGCATCAGATTTCATATTCATCATCCACAGTCCTCTTGCCGAGCGTACCCCATCCAGTCACTGGGGTATGGTAACATAAATTCAACATGCAACAAAACCTCTACACCATTGCATCTCAATTGAAAGGGTGTGGCCTCTAAGCTTCTTAAAAGATTTAACATGATTGATTGTGAACATGTCATGCCATTCTTATATAGAGTTGACTACTACCTTATCATCTCAATCCTTTCTTCCATACATCACATTTAATCTTACATTAGTGTCTAGACCCAAAATCTTGTTGAAAGCTTCAGTTAGTTAACTATAACTAGGCCTGATGGGTGATATAGATTTGGTATTGTCTCTAGATTCATGTAGCCATCCTTATGACAACCATAGTGCCAACACAATATCTATATAGTACATCATATATATAGATATATGAAAGGTCCAATCAATTATCACTTATATTAGGCTCAATTAGTACATCCATACTTGCCGATGATGTTAGTTCCCATTGTGAACCTAACGACTGTTGAGCAGTATTGTGGATCAATCCTTTACTAGGAACATATATGTTTACACACGCCAATTTTTGGTATCCCTTGTCCATCATCCCGCGTCCACTCCCCTTCGTCATCATTGTTCACATACATACCTCTCTTCCCATTAAAATTTCCTCCTTTCCCTCTGTAAATTCCATTTATCTCTTTAATTATTATTCTCCACCTTAATCCTATCTTAATCACATCGATTAATTTTTCTTCTCTAAACATCCCTAATCATCTTTAATTATCCCTAAACTTATTTATCAACCCTTTTTATCCTCCCTAGGAACCGTATTTATAATCCCTAGGTTCCCATCCAATTTAATAATTTTACCTCCCCTTTGCCTTTATTTAATATCCTTACCTCTCAACTACCCTTTATCTTCCCAAAGAATCCTTAACTCCATATTTACCATCTGAAACCATAATCCCACCTCATAAGGGCTCTTTGCATTGAGATGATCACATTTACAACTGCCCAAATCAACGGACTGCCAGAGTCTTCAGTGACCCATGCGGGTCATTGTCGACCCTATAAACATGGCCACATACCCCTCCTCTCACCAAGGATGTAACTTTGGAGACATGATATTTCTTTGCGATCTTCCCTTTGTTTCTTTATCTTCTTTGCAATATGTTATCATCATCTCGGAGATACTTTGGAGATCTTGTGCATCACCTTTAGAGATTTAGAGTCCTCTCTTTGCTTGATATCATTCTTTTTCATGCTTGAAGACCCCATCATTATTGTGCATCAGCCTTGCAGGTTCATATTTCTATCTTAGAGCTCAACCCTTACATCATTCATCCTCGATTCCTCTCTATAATTCATCATTTCCATACATTTCCATCTATTAAACCCTAGTTCACTCCCTAGATCGACCGTTGAACTAAACCCAGTTGTCGACCAAATCCGATCCACTTTTGTTTGAATTTTTCTATCATCAATTTTGTCCCCTATCTACTTTTTGATCCCACAATCCCTCAAATCTGTTAATCTTTCCATTTTTCACACTTGTGGCTTTGGATTTCATCTTCATCGTAGCCATTCTCTCCCAATCTACACCAGTCACTCTTGACCTAATTAACATGAATCACTTTTTATCAAATTTTCTTGCATCCTTTATGTTTCTCTCAGATCCAATCTCTCTGAATCATCTCAACATCATATTCAGATTCCTAGATTAGCTTCAGACCAGTGCCTATCAAATATTTCCTTTCTATATTTCTCTTTTGTCCTATACTGCCCAGTCATTATTGACTATGCTTAACAATCTCAGGTTGTCGATCAACCCAGGTTCAAGTTTGGCTTAGAATTTTTTATAGTCAGATATTGAATTTTATCTTGTCTATTTTATTTTAGATTCTTTGTTTTAGTTCAAATTCTTATTGCATCTTATCGTTTATCCATTATCATATTTTATCTATATTTTATCAAAAGGAGGGTTTACATCCATCCTAGAAAGTTATCATTTCTCAGGACTAATTTATCAGGGAAACCGTCCATCTTTATCTACTAATCATTTTTTGTGTTTTAGTTATCTTTTGGTTGTGCAGTTTATTAATCTTCACTACGAGGAGGATATTTTGCACTCATATCCATCATCATCTCATCTAGAGGTAGCATTAAACCCTCTCATTATTAGAGTTACTTGTTTTCTTTGTTACGATTTCACTAATCTGAAAGCATGAATGAGTAAATTTGGTTCAACATTCTTGGCACACTAGTGGGACCCACCCTTATTTGGTGAGTTATTTCATCTATTTTCATTTCCATTTCCATTTCATAGTTACCTCTTTCCTCTAACCTCACGGGTAGGGGATTCACTTACTTGCGTGTGTGGTGGATTGCTTGCTTGGATCAACAACACACTTGCTAAAAAAAATAAAAAGGAAAATAACGTTATCTAGGTATTCTTCATTTTTTCCCCTATTTTATCTTTTTGTGTCATCTTTCCCTTCTTTGTCTACTTATTTCATCAAATTTCACATTTCTGATTTTGGACTTAAAAAGAACCTCTTCATACTTTCTTGACAACATAGTTCTAATTAGGGGGTCAATTCTTTGCATTCACTTCTTCCACACACATCCAAAATGCACACATCAATTTACACATCTTAAACATCTCCTAATAAGTGGAACTATTGGGATTTCATCACCCAATAGGAAATCCATCGTGTGTTCTGACCGTGTTATAATTTTTTGGCTATCAGTATATTGGCTAAGTTCCTGACACCCTTATTGATGTGGTGCATGAAGTGCAAGGGTAGGCCCCAATATTAGGCCCTATACCGGTAGTCATCAGAGATTTGAGCCTCAAGTACCTTTGGGTATATCGAGGACGTCATCCAAAACTACCTGAAACCATCCATAGTTTGGCCATTTCCTAGGTTCCCTTTGAGAGCCCATTTTCCTTTTTTTCACATTCCTTCTAATAAGCAAGATAATTAAAAACTATACTGTGTGACTTGTTTGAAATATTAAAAATCAGCATAATTTCTTGTTTATTATTTCATGCTTGTTATTACACATTCTCAAGAAAGAAAAATGGAACAAGCCATGTCATCCAACAATATTCCTATTTCCAACACTTCCTCCCAACAAACTTCAACTCTTTCCATTATCTCTTCCACCCCATTGGTCACTTCTTCTACAACTACCCAACCTATGGTTCTCATGTTTCCCCCTTCTATGAGTCTCAAAAATATCCCAAACCAACACCCATATTGAAACTAACCCCTTTGCTATCACTATTCCTTCCTTCTAGACTGACTACACCCCCCATCTGCCACTTCCTTAGAGACTTTTGGGCCTCCCCTTGTCCCTCGTGGATCCTTGGAGTTCCAAGAACTCCTTGATGCCAAGCCGGTTGCTCTTCATGACTACCTTCTTTTTAAATCCACCAACCTTCCCATCGACTGGTCCCCCTCCTCAAAAAAACTATGCCTATCATTCTCACCTCGAATCTACTCAAGTCCTTACCTCTCAACTCGCAAATGTTTTTCCCAAGAGCTATGAATGAGCTTGTCATGGCGCAACGTCAAGTTTGGCTCCCATCAATCTTCCTCTACAATCCCTCAAACTCACCAATCCACTCAACTAGTGGATCCCATTCCTCCTAATCTTCTTCACATATCAAAACCACACCCACTTCTCTATCCCTATCTCTTCCTCATCCACAGTCACTAGTATCCCTATCAAAACCTTGCAAGAATCATATCTAATCCCACCACCCCCTGAACAACATGATCAAAATTTGGTCCCTATTTCTACATCCCAACATCCACACAAACGTCATCACCTCATAACCTCACCCTTCAGAGTCTACCCAAACTCACCAACCTCCCCTCAGGAGTGCATTTTTCTATATCTCCTCCCTAATCAATCTATTCTAGCATCTCAACCGCCCCATACATTGTATCTCCAATCACCCCATGCAAGTTCAATCCAACATCCCCATCTCTCAATGAACAACAAAAGAAAACTTACCCAATCCAATTAAATTCCTACCTCTCAACAACATCATACTTACTCAACCCATTCAATCACAACCCTTCATCTATCTTCCCCCTTATCAACCACTTCCACAAATGCCTACTCATCCCCAATCACATCAATCTCATCCTCAACCTCACCCATCTACCTCCTATACTCCCACCATCCTCATCCATATTACCTCTAATCCTCACACATCGAATCGACCATTCTTCACGTGTTACTAAGTAGAATGGCCAATCTTTAAGCAGACTAATTTGGGGTCTAAAATCACCTTTTTCCTATGAATAAATTTGTAATGAGCCCATCAATCCATCAGTTTCCCATAAAACCTTATCCTCTACACTGGGAGATTGCCCAAGTTTTCTAAATTCAATAGTAAGGAGGACCCACAACAAACACCTTTGTGACTTCATGTACATGCATGTTACCTCATTTCCCATGACCAAGATCTTATGCTTCACACCTTTCCCTATGTCATTGGTCGACCTCGCTTTGGATTGGTACAATGACATTCCCACAACATTCACTATTCTACTTCACCTAACTTGCATAATTATTCCTAGAGTAATTTTTCTATCAACATTGCACGTAAAATCATCATTTCAAACCTCTATGCCATTAAACAATTTTATGACAAATATTTCACAGACTTTGTCGCTAGATGGCATGGCATAATCAACTAATTATCCTTTTCTCTTCCGTAAACCAAGATAATAGAACTCTTTTCACGGTCTTGTGCATGAAGTATATTTCATCAAATCTTTAGATTCAATCCTTGTAAACCTTTGAAGAGGCATTCATCATGGCTCACAAACTTGAAATTTGTGCCCTTTTAGCAAGGCCATGTCAAACTCTTATCTAACAAACCAAAACCCGAATTCACCAAGCCATCCAATCATGGTGACAAATCTAAAAATGTGGCTAGTACCATCGTCGTCAAATCTTCTTCCATGTCCACTTCTCACACGAAGCCTCCACAAAGAGCTCCTAGGCCAACCCCCAGCTATAACCCTCTTCGGGGAGTCCTATAGTTCTATTTTTGACAAGCTAATGGTCATGCATCTCATCCAACTTCCCCTCATTCAGAACTATTGATGACTCTTCGAGCCTAAACCCATATGGTATCATGAGGAGCACTATTATAAATACCACCAAGTCTGTGGTCATGACATTGAAAAGTGTCACACCTTTGAAGATCTTGTACTTCGCATCTCATAGATCATGGTGACATCAAATTAGATAACCCACATGCAACCCATAATCAACCCCTAGATGTCTTCAAATAATTGTTCCCCAACTATCCACAAAATAATCAAACCTATCCTCAAATATCTTAGGTTACCTAACGCCTATACCATCAACACTCTAAGCCAAGAATTGACATCGTCACCTACACCCACCATTTCTTCACCTACTATACTCATTGAAATATCTCCTCCTTCATCCATGACCTTGTTTACACCTACACCTACTTTGGTTTCCATTATAGATACATCTATTATTCAAACCCACACCTACTTCACATCACATTTACTTCCTCATCTATATCCACTCCTATTGCACCAATCACATCTAGCTCCCTATCTATATCTATCCCTACATCCATCACAACCTATTCTTCATATAACCCTCTATCTGTATCCACTTATATATCCTTACCAATAAATGCACTTGTAGCTATCCATAATCTCACATCAACATATGAATCTACTAAGAAAACAACTACTCCTCATGTAATCACAAATAGTCCTCCCATATAATCCATTCATTCAACCAATTCTACATCAACACCTCCAAAGTCTTCAAAATTCGTGGCTTCTTCTAAGCCTCTTATTTCAACACCACCTTCATCCTCAATGAAGTCTACAATCCAAATCATCCAATTCTACCTCTAAGGACTATCCCCCTATAGATATGATTGTCATTTCCACCAAGGGCAAACCTTCACAACCAAAATCCAAAAACCTTGGCAATCCTATTCAGTTATATCTCACCCATCCACATAAAAATATGGAGCTCCCTCCTCCTAATCCTCATCATCCTAAGAAATCTCATCATCAAATTAGGAGCGCCTATCATCTATTTTGGGACTGACCCCTTCATCCAAATACCTTGTCATCAATGAATCAAAAATAAAAATCAAAGTCACTTATTCTCCCTCCTAAATCTAAACCATAATTATAGCCATCCACTCCTTCTTCCAATCCAAATCAAATTCCAAGGCTCCTATAAATCCTCATAAAAGTAAGATACCTCTCTTACCTTCATCCCCAACTCTAAAACCTAATACATCCACAATCCACACAACCTCTCCTTCAAGCACTCCCTTTGGGTCGTATATGGAGAGATTTCAACATCTTGTGCAAAAATCTACCATCACTCTTCCTCCTATCAAATATTTCAACTCACGCGGACAAAAAACCACATGGTTTAATCCTAATGCCATGTGTTCCTATCATCACAGTCCTTGACACAAATACTGAACATTATATGGACCTCTAAACCCTCATCCATAATCTCATCAAAGAATATGACCTTCTTATTGAAGAAGATAATCCTCTCCCATCTACATCTAATTGTCACCTTCCCATCAAATATATAAACTCCAAATCCACTTCTGCATCCAAGACCTTCATCACAATCTCCCCACTAAACGTTACTTCTTCAAAGGAAGGTCCCCCTCTCTTTATCGACGTCATTTGCATCACCACTCGCTCTCAACCTTATGACCCCCCAACCATCTACTCAACCTTAGTCTAAAATTTTTTTGTCACTACTCCATCCGATCAATATATTCCATCTTCTTCATCCAAAGCCAAGATATCTATTTTATCTAATCTACCCACTTCAAAACCAGTTGCTATCAAACAAAGTATTGTGAAGTAAACTCCATCAAGTGCCTATTAAGATGTCACTTTGCGAGCTCTTCCAAATCTCTCCCAATCACACAAAATCTCTCATTAATGCTCTAGGAGTGTATCCCCAACGAAAACTCAATATTTCACAACCATTGTTGGAGTGTTCACATCTTCTGCTACTATTTCATTCAATGAAACTAAAATTCCTGATATATAACCTGAAGATCACAATATTATCCTCTTCATCATTTTCTCTGCATCAACGATACATTCATCTGACATTCAATGATAGACAATGGATCTAACATCAACATCATATCATGTCATACCTTTGATCAACTTAAATTCTCTAACTTCATTTTATCGCACAATCACCCATGGTCCTTCTTGATCCTTTAATGAAGTTGTTTCCCCCTCATTGGGAACAATTATTCTTCCCATCTGCATGTTGGTGAAATACTCCTCCATGAGATATTTTTACATCGTAGAGGGGTATTTTAAATATAATGTTTTTCTTTGGGTGACAATGGATTTGTGTCATGTGTTGTGTCCCTTCCACTCTCCATCATTGTATCAAATATGAGGAGGGGAAAATCCTAACAATCCCCACAGATATTCCTCCCTTCAAGGCATGTCACATGACTTATCAACCTAACAATATGCTTGTCCCTAAAAAGGACTCACCTAAAGAATTACTAGCTCGTCTTTCCCTGCATCCAAGCTCCTTAATAACAATTTTATTGATACTATAATGCAACATCTTTCACTGGGGGAGTATCGGTTCCTCTCTCTCAAGGCCCTGCCAACACCTAATAGGATCGGTATGTTAGGTTGTGGAGCTAGATTGCTTCACAGTTAGCATGCAATGGAAAGTGACTAGAAATACAGTAATCAGCATCGGTTACAGTGGGACTAACGTTGGTCAAAAAAAGGAGGAACCGGCCACGGTTAGGTCTAACCGGTGTCGGTTACCTATGTGAAGCACTTTATTTTGAAGTCGCAGGTTTTAATATTGTTTTTTTTTTAAAGCAAATCTATTGGATGTAATTTCATGGCTAAGTTTCCCTAAGTTTGTCTAAGCTTATATAAGCTAGAAAACTAGGGTTAGAGAGAGTTAGATGAGTTGATGAGAAGAAGAACATAATCCTTGGTTGGAAGGATGAAGAAGAAGAAGAATAAAAATCTAGATTACATGAAGACAAGAGCTTTCATGGAGAGAAGTTGAACAGAAGGAAAGTGCAAGTACACTGTTGGTGAGAAGATGTTATTGTCTTCTATTGTATTTCCTTTGTATTGTTTAGTCTCATGTAATGGCTTACATAGTATGAAAAGCACTTAGGGTTTCTTCTTGTTAGATCCACAGGTTGTTGTGAGATCTTGTATTGCAGATCCATGAGATCATGTTGTATTGTTGATCCATAGGAATCTAGCATGGTAGAGGAAGTTGTCTTCATGTTTGCAGGTTGTTGCAGTGATGGAGGAGAGACTTACTTCTTGGTGCATGGTCAGGGTTGCACATTTGTAGATGTTTCTAGAGGTCCTGTTTGCATATTCAAAATACAGTGAGAGCTTGGCTGCACATTGGGAGATGCAGGGTAGCTTCAGGTATGTGAGATCTGCTTATGTTTGAGAGCCACAGTTGTAGTGCACTTAGGTAGATCCGGTTAGAGATCTGGAGGAGACACAAGTGGTGGTATGGAGGCACGGTTTAGTGTACTCATGAAGATCCGGTTGGAGATCTGGGAGGAGGAGATACTCTTGTAGAGATGCATGTGTACTCTTGTGCAGAAGAGTTGGTTTGTAATCTCTTGTTATATTATATATATATATATATATATATATATATATGAGATCTCTATCTTTGGTGGATGTAGCCCACATTGGGTGAACCACGGTACATGCTTGTTATGTGTGTATACTTTTGTGTGATTTGGATTATTCTAGTTTATACTTCCACTGTTGTAGATTTTGTGGGGAATTGTTTAGATCCTGTGTGCATGATTTTGTTTGTTATTAAATCATATCACTATTCTGCAGTCCTGTATTCCCAACACGGTAGACCCGATAAAGCACCAATGTATCAATCAAATGTCGGGTACATCATTTCTTTTGGACCACCCCATCTTCGAACCAATCTCATCTATAGTGGTATCGACCTTCCTTCTTCTCACATCGACGCTCAAACTCACACCAGACCATACACCAACGGCTTTGACTTTCTTTACAACAAATCCTTAACCTATACTTACTTATATCGTTGTGCATGGAAAAGATTTGGTATGGGGAATTATGAACAAGGTGTACATGATCTCATTATTAACCAATCTCGTAAACCCCATGAGAAGTTTGTCCTGGGTTTCAAATTACAACCCATTTACCCTCATGCATCTTCTTCTTCGACATCTCCCATCAGCATCGATCCTTTTTCCACTTCTTCTCTATCAAACGAACCCATGGATACAGATGATATCAGTGTCTGTTTATTTTAGCCTTTTTTAAATCTCTACGATCACTTTGAGACCGCTCACTTATCAATGTGAAGGTGAAACTAGGTCCCTTCCTCTTCAATTTTTCAATATGGTAGAGGAATATTCCCCTACCATTGAAATTATTCAATGCACTGATGATGATTCCATTCTTTCTTATATGGGGCAAAGGATTCTTATCTTCATAAGTTCGTACCTCTCTGACCTTACCACCTCTAATCTTCTCTATGAATCCACCATCGACATCAATAAAGGGACTCTGCAAGATCCCCACATCCTCAAAGTGGGTCAATCCCTTGATCCTCAAGAGCTTGAGTCTTTGACCACCTTCCTTTCTAAATATAGCCAAGCCTTTGCCTAGTCCTATGCCGACCTGTTAGGCCTCAATCCTTCGATTTTTGTCCACAACATTGTCACCATCCCTAATGCTAAGTCAGTTAAGAAGAAGCTTCGTCACATGCATCCTCCGCATTTCCATCCTTATCAAAGAGGAGTTGCAATGCCTTCTCTCAGCTAATTTTATCATTCATATAGATTATCCACAATGGGTCTCCAACATCGTGCATGTTGTTAAAGCCTCCAAAAAACTTTGCATTTTTACTAAATTTCGAGATTTAAATCTCACTTTCCCAAAAGATGATTTTCCCCTTCCCAATATCAATCAACTCGTTGACCTCGCCGCATACCATGAGATGCTTTGTCTTATGGATGGTTTTCTAGTTATAATTAGATCCTCATAGCACCCGAAGACCAAGATAAGACTTCTTTCATCACCCCTTGGGCGACCTTCTATTATCGTGTCATGCCCTTCGAGTTTGAAAAACGTTGTGGCCACCTATCAGTGAACCATGACTTATATATTTTATGATCTCATCAATACTTTGTAAATCCAAGTATTGGTAGGATCATCTTGTTGTCCTTGAAACCTTCTTCGCATGTCTTATCCAGTTATTTCTTCTTCTAAATCCATCCAAGCGTGTATTTGGAGTTCTAACTAGAAAACTCCTTGGCTTCATCATTTCTATTAAGGGTATAGAATTTGACCCCCGCCAATATCAAATCCATCCTTGAAATGCCCTCTCCTTCCAATCTAAAGAAACTTCACAGTCTTCAAGGCCAACTTCAATTAGTCTGTCGCTTTATCTCACAACTCTTTGATCGTTGTCAACCCTTTCATCATCTTCTTCAAAAAGACATCGACCTCAATTGGGATGACGATTTCCAAAAGGCCTTTGATGATCTCAAGAAGTACCTTCTATCCCCACCTTTCTACCTTTACATCTCCGCCACTGATCATGCTTCAGGTACCATGTTGGAACACCATGATGAGCAAGGAAGGGAGCAATTCATCTACTATATCAGTCGCACCCTTCGCAATTATGAGACCCGCTACACTGAAGCCAATAAATTCTGTTGTGCACTCTTTTTTGCCACCTCCAAACTTCATCAGTATCTCCTTAATCATAAAACCTATGTCGTCACTAGCTTCCATCTTCTTAAAAACGTGCATTCTAAGCCTTATCACAACGACTCCATCACTCAATGGCTCATTCTCGTGACCGATTTTTACCTAGAGTTCATCTCTCAAAAGTCCATTAAGGGCCAGGCTATTTCCGATCAGCTAGCTAAGGCCCCTCTTTCTGACAATCATCTTCCTCACGAGCAATTTCCAAACGAGTCCATCTTCACCATTGATCATGAATTCACTCCCTTCCACACGACACTTTTTTTTGATGGATCTAAGTGTCAGCAAGAAGCAGGTGTCAGCATTATCATCATTCCTCCTTGGGATACTATTATCCCCATCGCTTATAAACTTGATTTCAAATGCACTAACAACATGGCCAAGTACAAAGCCCTCATCCTGGCTCTCAAAACCGTTGTCATGCTTGATGTCCAAATCCTTGACATTTACGGTGACTCTTGACTTATCATCAACCAAGTCAAGGGCATCTATCAATGCAAAAATGAATTCCTTCAAAAGTATAATGACATTGTCGACTCTCTCCTTGAAGCCTTCGACTTCTATACCATCTAATATGTTCCCCGGACATCTAACTGTTTTACAGACATTGTGGCATCTCTCGCATCTCATCCCATGGGCAACTGAAGAATCCAATCTTTTGGTTGTTGTCTATCATCTCAATCAACCATCTGATGTCCATAAGCTTCCACATGTCAATCATGTTGATATTAATCAATCATATCTCTGGTATTCTCATATCTTTGACTATTTATCTCAATCCAAAATTCGCTCCGAATTATCTAGGAATGGTTGGAGATCCTTTCTTCAACACACTAACCACTATGTCATTCTTTGTGGCATCCTCTAAAAACGTGGGTTTGATGACATCTTATTACATTGCCTTAAATCTCATGAATCTTCCCGTGCTATCCAAGAAGTTCATGAAGATATATGTGGTTGTCATTTTAGTGGTTTGGTTGTTGCCAAGTGTGCCCTTTAGATGGGTTATTATTAGCCCACCCTTAATCTTGGTTGTGGTGAATACATTAAAAAGTGTGTTAAATGTCAGCAACATTCCAATCTTATTTGCATCCCTAGTCAGGCCTTACAACCGGCCCAATACCTTTGGCATTTCTCACAATGGGGGCTCAACCTCATCAGTCTCATCAATCTACGCTCCTCTCAACGCCATCATTCTATCATCACCACCACCAAATATTTCACCAAGTGGGTGGAATCCACTCCACTCACGTCGACCAAAGCTAATAAGATTGACAAATTTTGTTATCAGCATATCATCTGTCGTTTCGATGTCCCTCATAAAATCATCACGGAAAACAAAAAATCCTTCAAAAGAAAAGACCTCAAGAAGATTTATGACTCTTTCAACATCAAGGTTAGCTTCTTGTCTCCTTACTATGCTCAAGCTAATGGTCAAGTCGAAGCCACTAACAAATCCCTTCGCAATATCCTTGTTAAAACCATTAACAAATCAGGATGTAATTGACACATTCACATCCTCTTTTCCGTTTGGGCTTATCAGACTGGCATCCGCACCTCTACGGGCGCTACTCCTTTCTCTCTCGTTTATGGCTCTGAATTTGTTCTTCCCCTCAAATTCCAAATCCCATCTTTACGTGTCTCTCTTCGTGAATTCATCTCTGATGAATACTATCATCAAGAGCATTTAGCACAACTTGAACTACTAGACAAGCATCGCTTAATTGCTCTTCAACATCATCATGTCTATCAAGAATGGATTAAACGTGCTTATAACAAACATCTCAAAGAGCATGAATTTAACATCGGTGACCTTATCCTTCAAGAAAATCATAATGTAACTACTCTAAAAAGGAGCCAACGTGGAAACTTTTCTCCTAACTGGATTGGACCATACATTATCATGTATAAGTATGGGTCTAGAGCTTATCGTGTAGTGTCTCTAGATGGTAAACTGGAAATGGAACCTCTTAACGACTTGCACTTGTGACCCTTCTACTATTAACATATCTACTAATGTGATCCTAGTCTTATCAACAATATTATTTCCCTCATCAACCTTTCAATCTCTCATCGTAATGATTTGGAATTATGTGGTCTACCGTCACTTTCCTCTCTATGACCTTGAATATGGGCACCATGGCTCTGCCCATAACATATTCCTTGTGGACGAGTTCCTCTTTCTTGGTGAGAACCCCGTGATCATTACATCCATCACCCTCTTATCAACCTATTCAATCCATGCTAAGGGTTTATAGATGTTGTTTGTACATCTACTCATCCCCTCCCCAAGTGGTCTACTCATCTATCCCCAACTCTATCCTAAAGTCAAAATTTTGTATGCTCATATCAAAAAGCTATCATATCCAAAACAAATTGCTCCCTCGAAGGATAATTTTTCATGATTGTCAACAAGTATAGACTAATCCCTCGAAGGATAACTATCATGCATATCTTATCCTGTCATTTAAAAAGTCAAAAGCTCAAAATTCAAAAGAAAAAATCTAAATGTAGACCACTCCCTCGAAGGATGGCTACTCTCTCATATCATGGTAGTAAAAGGCTTCCCGTATTGATCACCCTTCCAAATATCTAAAAAGCAAAAGCAAAGTATCATAAGCAAACATCCCCGAAAAGCTTCCCGCATCGATCAACTTTCTCATCTACAACAAAATTCCCACATTAATCAGTTTACACCATATTGCTCAGAGTTGGGGCATAAACCTAGGACTGCCACCTAAGGAGAACCTATTTTCCCTATACAAGCTCCATCTTAACCCCCTTTTTCATGTCTACAATAGGTCTATAAACACATTTTCCATCTTGCCCATGGGATCTTAAGTATGACTAACTATCATTGGTTATTTCTTAACATATTGTCAATGGTCGCAAGTGCATTGCTTTGTCTCGTTCCCTTCCTCGTTCACCTCTAATCTAGTTCAAAAGCCTCTCTTCCATGTGCGCTCCCCTCTCTGATGAAGTGTATCTATCTCACGCTTGGCTCATCCTATCAAGGTTGTACCCTTTTTAACTCCAATATCCTAAATTCCCCCTATCCATCAGGTCACATCTAATCTTATTCCCATCATTTCTTACCTACATGTTGTCTCGATTCCTCATGTATTCCTAATTATCTACATTCATAATTCATCATTTCATCTAAAACATTCATCCATTACATGAATCAAATCTAAAACATTCACATGTTTTATCTATCATCAATCACATTATTTCCTAATCCACATCCACGATATCATAATATCATCATCATTTAATTTAAACATCATATCCATGTCAACATCTAAAATCTAATCACCATATCACATCAACAAAAACAAACATCACATCGTCAATCCACCTCATATCACATCTATCATCTACACTAACATCCTTACTACAATCAAATAATCAAATCCATCAAATAGCTTATCACACAACACATGTACGCCGACAAAATCATATATATATATATATATATATATATATATATATATATATCATCAAAGTGTGTCCATACATCCATGATGGGCCTCTAAGGGCTCTATCTCATAAATCTATACATCGTCAAAATCCATATACCTAATTAGTGAGTTGAACATCAGACAACCTAAGTATCGAACCTTGCCCCTGGTGTAGGCGTCTACACATTTCTTTGTTCATCATCTCCTCTGTCATATGAACTTGGGTCTCGCCTCGGCTGCACCACGCTAGCCGTGCTCCCAGAATGTGTTGTTCACGCTAAGCTCCCTGCTATTTGCTCCCCTGCTAGATATGTCACATATTGTGGCAAGTTTAGTAGCTTCAATGTAACAATGTGCTCATAGTAGCATGCCTCTGCACCTAGAGCCTTGTACTGATTTAGTGACACGGTACTCAGCAGAGCCAACTGGCCAACTCCTTGTTAAGTTGTTAGTGCCTCACTCCCTGATGCTGCGATCAGAGGTCCAAGATCTCCAACTCTGGCCCTGTAGACCGCCCTTTGTCTACGATACCTATCTCTCTGTTGTATAGATAGGTCTCTCTCCTGGCATAATCCTATCACCTCCTAGCAGGCTACATCCAAATCTTCCTATAGGCAGGCTATCTTTGTTACTACCCCTCCTTCTCCACCCTCCTCTCCTCCAGGTGTTGCCTCCTCCTCTCCCACAGGGACCCATGCCTCATCCTCATTCAATCCCACCTCCTTCCTCTCCTTCGTTGCTTGATTTTCCCATGCCTCTGTCATCCACTCTACAAACCTTGCTTTGATCCCCATATCATCATCACTATCCCATGGAGCCTTTGCCTCTTCCAACGGATCAGCCATCATAGGACTAGGTAAGTCCCTCTCCACCCAGTCCCACTGTCTCCAGGTGGTCCCACTCTACATCAGTAACATCCCTTCCAATCCAATCATACATAGTTGGCATTCTATCTCGAAGATATAATGTGTCTCTGACCTGTAAAACCCATCAAACAAACAATCATTAGCATCTCAACACATGTAAATCATCATCCAAGATAAAAAAAATCCCACCTTAGGCCTCGATCGCCACCAACCACCCTTGGCATTGACCTCAAAACTCAGAAAAATGCAAAAAAATAACAAAAAACAAAGATAGGGCATATGCACTTATCATCCTCTGAGTCCTCTAGCGCTTCCTCGGTTCTTTGTTGGCCTCCATCTCGCTCCAACACTCAATTTATCTCTCGTTCAGAGCTCTCGATCGACAAATGCGTACAGTGCAAATGAGCTTCATTGTCTGCCCTGACCACTTATATAACCCACTGACATAAGTCGTCGTCAACCCTACCCAATAGCCATCGACCCTACCTTGTCGTCGTCGACCCTACCCTAATTTTTTTTATCTTTTTCTCATTCCAACTCGTTTCTCCATAAAATTATCTTTTCTTCCGCTTTTGTGTTGTCCATCCTACACCTTTATTAGTCCCAATGGGCCTCGTTGGATATCTTTTGTCTTATCTTGAATCTCACTGCATATCTTTACTCACATCTAGCAGCCCGCTATGCGATCATTCGTGTCCCTCCTCAGGCGCCATCTTTCATTTTAAGCCCACCGTTGTGGCCATCTTTTATCCTCGTCCTACCAGGACGCATATTTTCAATTCCTTATGTATGAAGGATATCGCATTCGCTTTTCCCCCCCACATTTTGTCAAATCATTGTCTTGACCATACTCGCATTTGTTTGCGTATACTTTTGATGTCTACCTTTGTCCCATTGGACCCACGACTTGCACATCCATCTTGCAGTGATTTTCTCTGACTTAGAAGTTCGTAAGACATTGTCATCGTCTTCATTGAGGTTGTACTTTGCTCCCTACCGAAGTGATCCCAAAATCACTGCCATATTGTTGTTTTTGTTTTTGTACTCCTCTTGGGGCATCTTCTTTCTTTTCTCATCATTTCCCCTCTTTATACCTTCATTTATCTCTTTCAAACTCATGATCGATTCCTCTTCGTGTTGTCGATCCCTAGTTTGAGGGGGTGCACCTCAATCGTCACCTTTTATTACTTCTCATTTTTGTCTCATGACTTTCCCAACGCAAACCACTCGACAAAAAGGAGCAAATGTAAACACCAATTTTTGGTATCCCTTGCCCCTCATCCTACGGTTGCTCTCCTTTGTCATCATTTTTCACATACATACCTCTCTTCCCATTTAAATCCCCCTTTCCCTTCTAAATTCTATTTATCCCTTTAATTATTATTTTCCACCTTAATCCTATCATAATCACATCATTAATTTCTCTTCCCTAAACATCCCTAATCATCCTTAAATTATCCCTAAACTTATTTATTAACCTCTTGTATCCTTCCTAAGCACCTTATTTACCATTCTTAGGTCCCCACTCACCTTCATTTAATAATTTTACCTCCCCTTTGCCTTTATTTAATATTTTCCTACCTCTCACCTACCTTTTATCTTCCTAGACATCCCTAGCTCGTGTGTACCACCCGAAACCCTAATCCCACCTCATAAGGGCTCATTGTCTCGAGTTGAACACGTTTCCATCACCAAAATCAATGGACCACTGCAATCACCGGCAACTTATCTGGGTTGCCGACAACCTATCTAGGTTGTCGCCGACCCTATAAATACGACCATACCCCTCCTCTCTTAAGGATGCAACTTTGGAGACTTTGAGCTTTCTTACAATCTTGCCTTCGTTTCTTACTCTTCTTTACAACTGTTATCACCATCTTGGAGCTACTTTTGAGATATTTTACATCACCCTTGGAGATTTGAAGTCCTCTCTTTGCTAGATATCACCCTTTTGCATGCTTAAAGACCCATCATTATTGTGCATCAGTCTTACAGGTTCATTTGTTGTCTCGGATCTCTACCCCTGCATCAACCATCCTCCATTCATGTATGTAGTTTGTCATTTCCATTCATTCCCATCCCTTAAACCCTAGTTCACTCCTCAATCGTCATTGACCTAGCCCAATCATCGTCGTTCTGATCCACTTATGTTTGATTTTTCGTCATCCATTTTGTCTCTTGTCTACTTTTTAATCTCACAGTCTCTCAGATCTGTCAATCTTTCCATTCTACGCACATGTTGCTTCGAATTTCATCTTCATCATAGCGAGTCGTCGTCGATTTTCCCTAATCACCATTGACTAGATCAATAGTCATCACTTTTTATCAAATTTTCTTGCATCCTTTCTGTTTCTTTCAGACCCATGTTATCTACATCATTTCAGCACCATCCTCAGGTTCCAAATCAGCGTCGAAATAGCTTCCTCCAAATTTGTCTTTTTTTGCATCTCTTTTCGGCCTATACAGCCCTAGTCGTCGTCGATTTTGCCTCACAATCTGGGGTTGTTGTTGACCCGCTCAGGATTGGTTTGTTTTGACATTTTCTATAGTCAAATCTGCATCTTATCTTATCTAGCTTATTTCAGATTCTCTGCTTTAGTTCAGATTCTTTTGTATCTTATCGTGTATCCATTATCTTATTTTATCTATCTTTTATCAAAAAGTGAGTTGACATCCATCCCAGGAAGTTTTCACTTCTCAAGACCGGCATTGTTGGGCAACCCACCATCCTATCTACTAATAATTTTCTTTGTTGAATTTCTCTTTGTTGTGCAAGTTACCAAGCTCGCTACATGGAGGATCTTTTGCGCCCTTATCCATCATCATCTCATCCCGAGGTAGCCTTAAACCCTCACATTATTAGAGTTGCTTGTTTTCTTTGTTACCATTTCACTAATCTGAAACAGGAGCAAGAAAACCGGTTCAATGGCTTTCAAATTAGATACAGGTGCAATCACTTGGAGTAGCAATAAACAACGAATAATATTTATTGATTCTACTAAAGCAGAGTATAGAAGTGTTATGAAAGCAACAAAGGAAACTGTGGTTGAAAATTTATTGGATAAACTTCATATGGGCATCGAAGGAAGTACTATTCTTCTAGGTGACAGGCAAAGTTGCATTGCACTTACAAACAATCCATTTTAGCATCAAAGAACAAATTCTATTAAAATACATATGCACTTTATTCGAGAGAAAGTTCTAAATTGTGACATTGATCTCAAGTTTTGTTCCACTAAAGATCAAGTAGTAGATATTTTTATAAAGTCATTGTGTACTGCAGGTTTTGTGTCATGTTACTTCTTTCAGAATTTGACTCAAAAGATCATGTGGATGACTTTGATCTCCACATCTGAATCAGATGAATATATGACCTTTCAAAGTTGTCATTGAGGAATAAGTATGTCAATGCAACCTCTTAACGGTTTGTTGTAAAGTCCCAATACTATTTTATTTTATTTTTGTAAAAGATCGCTATAGATATGAGAGATTTTTGTTCTATAAAAGACTCCATAATCTTATGTAAGAGTTCCATCTTAATCACTTTATCTTGATAATTTTGTTTTATTCCTGAGTAATGTGGAGTTTTTTTTTTTCAAAACCCATGGAACATTATGCAATGTGTTACGACTTTTCCAAAATCCATGTAGCACAAAAATTTACAGCAACATATTTTTTTCAAAAGCCATGGGACACTAAATTGTGTCGCAACTTTTTTGAAATCCACATAACTCTAAGCATTGTACCACAGATATTTCAAAATCCGTGAAACACTGAAGCTTTATACCTCGACATGTTTTTCTCAAAACTCGCGGAACACTAAAGCTATATATTGCGACTTTTTAAAAAAATTGCAGAACAAAGAGCTTCCCTAAATCATTTTTGATTATTTATGGATTGCAATTCTTTTTGAATAAAAATGTGACTTGACAAGTGTTATGACAACAATTTGTATGAGATTGCATGCTAGCTTGAATCATTTTTGGATAATTTATGGATCGTAATTCTTTTTGTATAAAAATGTGAGTTGGTATGTGTTTTGAAACAATTTTTATATGTTTACATGTTAGCTTAAATCTTCATTTGATGATTTATGGATTGTAAGTCCTTTTGTATAAAATGACAATTTTGCATGTTTCCCTACTTAATATTAAGGGGGGTGTTGGGGTTTGCAATATTAAGCGGGAAACCACTTAATCAAAAACCCACCAAAGACTTTTAAAAGGATTTGGTTAAAACTTATGTTTAAAACATAAATATGTTGAGCCCATGATGACTTGTGTAAGGCAATTAATTTTAATTTTAATTTTAATTATAAGAGCGAAGTGGTAAAACCAATCGCTCACCTTGTTTAAAACAAGGTGATTGCATTTGAGATTGTTGGTACACACATATGATACATGATGCAAGCTATATGCAAGTAAAAGCAAGAAACATGAATGCAAAATATACAAACTAGTACTTTGCATTGAGCAAATGTTGTTTACAATTTGTAATACCTTTGACAAGGTGTAACTGTTGGGGATCAGTGGAAACAGTGGGAGTGCTAAGTGAAGCTCATTTCTTAATAAAGATAAGTGATAGTTTCAGTGGGGTTTTTTACAGAAAAGTTTTCCCACTTAAATTCAGAGTTGTCTTCATTATTGTGTGTTATGGGCTATTTATTTTCATTGTTATGCATGTAATCTATGATTTAATTCAATCTAAATCATTTTAAATTGTTGTACATTCATAAACTATAATTCTTTGCATATTTATGGTGGATATCTAATATGTGC
Organism: Taxus chinensis; assembly: GCA_019776745.2. NCBI lineage: Eukaryota > Viridiplantae > Streptophyta > Pinopsida > Cupressales > Taxaceae > Taxus > Taxus chinensis. Next base: position 913,243,418 of record CM034147.1, on the reverse strand, counting down.
TTATTATTTATCCCCGCTTTCCTAACAGAACTTTGTGTAAACCGCAAATAATTCCAAGGATAGATTTAGGATGGGGTTTTAACCCTAAAGTTGAATATATGGACTTCTACAAAAAATGATTGAGGCCTACATGCATGAATCCAAGCAAGAGGTTTTGAGTAGTTTAACAAAATCCCCCAAGTGTTAAAATTGTGGTGATAATCAATGAACATTTATTGTTTGGGGGAACCTCTTAAGATAATCATATCCTATGAACCAAGTATATTTGGTTTCAAATTCTGAAATAAAACAATCACAATAGCCTTAAAATCAAATTTGGTAAAATTGGTTTGTAAACAAACCTAAGCAACTTATGCCCAATGCTGGATTTCTAAACTTGCAACTTTTGGTGTACGTAATATATTATATAATCAATATGTGATAGTCCTTGCCAACACATGTTTTCAACTAGTTAAAAATAAAAGAATAGTACTGCATATTTGAGTTTCTCAAGTATTAATTTATTTACTAGAGTTAAGAATCCCACCCAAAAGATATGTAGCTGCATATTGATGATAATCAAGGCAAAAGTATCACATGCAACAAAAAGCTTGGACATTCCAAAACCTTCTTAAATACTATCATGCATCGAAATCTTTGCCAATCCGCACTGCTTCAAGAAGTGCCAGCAACACCCTTTACTTCTTAACATCGATTAAAGGTACTTGTATGATTTGGGGGAGAAGAAATGACTCGTGTAAATTTGGTCACATAAAAATGACTAAGCACCTTCTTCGCGGGCAACTAAAAATCCACAAAATAAAAATATCTACATAGTAATTTAAGGTACATGGAAGTGATTGACCTCCATCATACCCATTTGCTCCTAGCTCGAAAAGTCATAGATTTCGGTAGAAGTGTTAAGCAACTCCCAAGTCAATAGAAACGTGAACCCCATGGCATTCAAATGCAAAAAAACAATAATATGCCTGTGGATGTAAGACACAGGAAAAAATTAAAATCGAGAATGCCTGGCTAATTTATCTGTGTAACACTACACAATGGAAGGAAGACGGAGAGACTTGATAGGATCATATAATCCTACTGGCCGTAGGTTACAGTCCCAAAAATAGCCTCGTGAATAAGCAGCTCCCATGAAATCAGTCTAAGAGCATAAACTGTAGAGGCAGCAGACAACTGGAGATGCCACTCAGACTGCCAATGTCCTCGACCTCAAGTGTCAAAAGAGTTTTTATCTTGAAAACAGTCTGAGAAATTTGGCTATCTTTCGGTTCTACTCCTCCTCATCTTCATTTTGTGTAGGATGACATTCTAGGGTTCTCCTCTGCCCAACACCTTGCTTCCTATCTTTTAGTCTCCCTTTTTGTTTTTAGCTTCCTCACTGTTGGAGATGCATCAGCCGCTCCTGAGTCCCCTGGTCCAGTTTGAGACTTGTTTATATATTAGCATCAACTGTTTTTGGTCTTCCAAAGACATTAATGTTCAATCCAATTCAGGAAGCAATAAAGCTGACAAACAAACTTTCGAGCTTCTCCAAAAACAAACAATGTCGCATAATTGTGGCATGTCCTTGTCTCAAATATTTATAGACTATAATCACTGGTAATATTGGAAAACTTTTAACAATGCAAACGATTAGAAAAAGAAATAGATTTTACCCATCAACTACAGATATTAACACGTAATTGCATATTAATATATTGAGTGATTGACAATAGTTAATATATTGTTAAGTTCCTAAAAGAATAGGGTGTAGTAAATTTAAGTCCTTGTCTACAGAGATCATTACAATAAAGGTAGTTTGCATCAATTTACTGATAATTTACTGATAAATCTCCCTACTGTATCGATGAGTGAACAATTGCAAGGGCCTTCAAGCCTACATTTTTCGAAAACATCTAAATGGAATTTAAAGCTAGCAAATAACCTTTCTCATATTAACAAGAGTAAATAATTTTGAGTAAGAAGAAACCGGGTTATTCCAAATTAATTAGCATCCATGAACACTTTCCAATCACAAGGTATCAAATCTCGAAGAAAACTAAGATTTTAAACCTGATGTTGTGCAACCAAGAAACATCATTGGTACACTGCAAAAATTTCAGGACTATGATGATTCTATAGATTCAGCAGATCTATAATCTTAACAGCGCATACAATTTAGGATCTGGACTAACAAATGTCAAATTATTTCAAGCTGAAGCTTGCAATGCTCATAAGATGATGCGTATTATACAGATACCAAATACATTTCCTTTACGAAGAAATGCTAAAATGTTTTCATCATAGGGAAAAGTTCACCAATTTATGCATTACACCCTTGCCATCCATAGATCTCCAACTCCGTCATTTTGGACAAAGCTAGGAGTTTATATGTCACTGAGACTTTTCTGTTTAGATGGAGAAACTACGAGCAAGGAGATCTTAAACATATTTACAAGTACAGGAAATGACCTTATCTTCCACATTTAGAGCATAACAGACAATAAACAAATTGAACATCAGAACATGGCAAATTGTGAATGTGGTAAATTACTAATGGCCTAAGAATCATATATGATTACTAATGCAAATTACTAATACAATAATCATATAAGTAAATTACAATCAGCTTAAGAATCATATATGATAATTAAACAAACACAATAACAAGTAAATCGTACTCCGTGAGTAATAGCATATATTGCAGCACTTGCAGAGCTTTGTAGGGATTCAGATAATCCTATAAATTTTGGTCTTCCTTATACATGTCAAATGGTTCCTCCTCAATAAGATGAAACTGGTCAAAGACACTTTCTATTTGATTTGAAATAAAATAACAATAAAAATAAGATGTATAACATGAGAAGTTCATTTAGAATATGAAATCATTCCATCTTAAAATATGAACCACGTCAGACCACAAACACTATAAAATAAATATGGCTTCAGAATATCCAAAGTCTTGGTTCATACTTGAAGTTCATCAGCCTCATTTTGCAAAGGCTCTAAAACAGAGTCCACCTCACTTAAATTGACCTCTCCAATGGTCGCTGGATTCCATTTTTGATTCTGCCAAAACAATAAAAGCCAAAGCTCAGAATAGTGGCAAGATAAAACAAATCCAATCTTCACAAGCATGAAAACCACAACCCCTCCCAGATGCTGTTCACTGTCAAAATGACTTTAGTTAAAACCACGTTGTCACTCTTATATCGTGCTCATTTTCTTAAGAAATTGTATGCCTTTTTTTTTTACCAATAGAGATTTATGGCTTGTATTAATATGTTTAATTTTCACATTCAAATCCCTTTAAAATGAATCTACTCTGAAGTCAACCTTGTTGGCATCTATGATTTTTGTATTAAACCTTCCAGTTAAAATATGAATTCTACTCTAAACTCAGTCCTGTTAGAAGCCATGATTTTTTTATATTGATCCCTTGCTTCATTGCATACCCTTCATAGAACTCGGCCTGTATGTATTCCTGTAGTCTAAACATGCAAGAAAAATTATACTTTCCTCTATCAAAGCAAATCCTATGCATATAGATCACAGAGGCTTTTCCCACATAACATTTTAACAGCCCATGTTCATGTAGGGGGGCATCCTTGTATAAACCAGTGTTATGTGGGGATGTATCCTCTAGATTTTGGTGACATTCTGGACATACTAAGGGGACTTATTGGGGGTTTCCTCTTTTTTTTTGTTTCTTTTAAGTTTTTTTTTATGTTTTTACTTTTAAAAAGCTGGTTTTTTTACCAAAAGCATTGAATTCCAATCTCAAAAGTACCTTAAATACAGTTTAAATCCCTAAATTTCATTGAATAAAGTTAAAATATTTAACTAGAATTTAAATCTCTAAATTTCCTTAGATAAATCAGTGTTACGCGGGGACACATCCCCTAGATTTTGGTGACATCTCAGAAACCCTATCTTTCCATCCTCTTCACCCCTTGTCCCCAAGACTTAGGTAACTATGGTATAAAGTATAAACCAATGTTTTAAAAATCGGAACCGCACTCAGAACCGGTCAAGGGTTGGACCGGACCGGTTCAAACTCTATGAACTGGTTTACTAAAAAACACATAAAAATTACATTTTTAAAGAAAACAATATATTTGAAAGATTAGAAACCATGATTCCAACAATTACACACAAAATATGCATAGTTTGCTCATGTATATTACCATAGTTGGAATACTCGCATTCAGCAAATACTTGGCAGAACCCCCAAAAAAAAACTCGGCAATATTCGGCCAATACTCGCGAATATGAAATATCCCTAGTTGGGATCTTACCACAAAAATGACAAAACACAGAAATTTGCAGCAAAATACTAAATCTGATTTTTGCAGATTTTATGCAGAAAAAGTACAGCTAGGGCAGCGAACAGAAAAATGTGAATAACTCTCAAAATACCCGTCCAAAATACTTGAAATTTTAACTGGAACAAGATAATAATATGAAGAACACAAGGGAAATATTTTTGGAAATTTTCAGTCAATATAACGCTGCCAGAAAATTACAGCGTGCCTAAAATAGCCGGAAAACTTCGAAAATTAATATCTTTCCAAATACAAATGCACTAATGATGAAACTTTGGAAATAATATATATAAAAATAGTAGATGACTTTCCAACCTTCAGATCTGAAAAAGGACTGCTGGAAACCCTAGAAATTAGGGCTGCAAATTCCCAAACAAGTCGCCCCCTTTGAAAAATAGCCAAAACCCTTGTGAAACCCTCTGTAGATGATGCCGAATCCTTCTTCTATGGCTGCCGTAGGTCTGATCCGAAAACCAGCTGAAAAATCTCCACCAAACTCTCAAAAAATCCTCAAACCCTAATTCTGAAAATTCTGAAAATACCTCTGTAAAACCAGCCCTGAAATCTACTCCAAATGACAAGTTAGGGTAGATCTTTCACTACCGAAGAATGCCCTGCTAGCTAGGGATGGATCTCACCACCGAAGCTAGGGTTCCCGTGGGATCTTACTCCACAAGCTAAAAGTTGCAAACAGCAGTTGCACCATGAAAAGAAATATAAGTGTATGTATAAATGATTATCCTTTCACCCCTCACCTCCTTTTATAACCTTTTCATGTCAAAGAAACCCTAAAACACTCAAGGCGCACTTTCCCAAAAAGAGGGCCTTATTAAAAATAACTTGAAGTTGCTTTTCCCTTCCTAGGCGCCTAAGCCCATAAAGTAACCTCAATGAAGAAATATAACATTTAATGCCATGCATGTCCTCTCAAGTCGCCAAAAAGGTACTTTAAGTGGCCCCAATGATGAAACATAACATCTAGTCCCTTTTTAAAAGTACTTTATGACCCAGTCAATAAAAAATAATAACAACTGGACTAGATGCCCATACCCAATAGCAAAATAGTGTTCGTAACCCCCTGGGCATGACTAGGGTTAGGGCACGCATTGGCCCTTAGGCCATAGGCGAGGGAAAAGGGACATTACAGAATACTCAACAACTTAAAAAATACTCAAATTTCTTTAAAAAAACATAAATTTGTAGCCAAAACCATGTATTTGCAGCGTTTTTTTTCATTGCTATTAATGCTTTCTTTTTGTTGGGACCTTTACGATAGCATTCAGTCTTGTGTCTGAGGATGAGTAAATTGGAGTGTAAACACAAAAAACTCTTAAAATAGCAAAAAAAAACCTACGCATCTATTGATATGTGAAGTCAACATTTGAATAAGCAGGTTGCGACCAAGCTGGCAGGTGGGACGATTAGTACAAGCACGGGAGAATACTCGCTGAGTTTTGGTGAGTATTCGTCGAGTTTTGGAAAGCTATCTAGTATTTTTAATTACTAATATGTCTACAAGCGATCAAAGCTCGTGATTCTTTCAAAAGATTGCAAGAAGTTGCTTGGTCCAAAAAGGTGCAAAAATGGATTTTATGAAAATAAGAAAAATATTGCCATTAATGCGTAGAGCTCGAGAAAATATACACTTTTAGAAAAAACAGCACCTGAAACGGAGCCATAGAATGAAAGTTATGGCACATGCAAGTTTTTGCTGCTACATCTTCCCGGAGCTTTTCCAAAAATGGCAAATTTTACTCTTTACTTGTGTTTTTTCCACCAAAAATCCAAAAAAAAGGAAAAAATCCTGACTCGGCGAGTTCAGGATGAAACCGGACCGGTTCGACCGGTTTGGTACAAAACCGGCCGGTTCCTTACAAAACCGGCCGGTTCAGTACCAAACCGGTCGAACTGTCCAGTTTTTTAACCGGTTCATGTCTAAATATGTTGAACTGGTCGAACCGGCCGGTTCCGGTTCCGGTTCGGCCGGTTTTTAAAACACTGGTATAAACTATTCAACTAGGCTATTGGCAAAGTTGAGTTTACTCCCCAACATAGTCACGAAGGCAAAACGCCGGGATACAAAATTTGAACAATATATAAGGTAAATGGAAAGAAAATGACCTTGTTGGCTTCTATATGTACGTCTCCTATACCAAATTGGAGTCAACATATACACGACCTAAAAAACAACACTTCTTGGAGGCTATCTCTTGATTTTGCTATGCATGTTTACATTAATAGGTGGCACGGCATAATCAAGACATATTTATGAGATAGATTTGTTAAATACCATTTAGGAGCGAAAAATAAAGTTTCTCAATTATAGAAGAAAACCACTCTTTAGAGTGATAAAAGGAATGGAAAATTTTGAACACTTATCAGCCCCTAACCAGCAAAATGCAACCAACACTAAGTAAATAATTTTTTTTCACGAGTTTATCTCTTCCGAAGTCTTTATTTGATGAATTCTTTGATTTCTTGATTGCATTACTTTTTGCTGCCTTGGACTGACATTCAAAGAGGCTTCCTTATTTTTCGTGCAAGTAGATGTTATAGGAATGATGCCAATAGATTAATTGAGCGTGACTTTAAATCAGGATCATTACACTTTCAGAGTCATGGGATGTAAGATGCCAGAAATTACTATTTACAGGCCTCGTTGATACCTCCAACTAGGCCTTTAACCTACAATCTATTGCACCCTAGGGAAATCAATAGGTACCATGCACTTGTTGAAACCAAGCTTCATGTGATATTTCACATGCCTGTCTCTATATGATATGAATCAAGGCATACAACTGAAAACAACTCTTCCAATCCACAATTTAAGTGTGGATGGCGAGTCTTTACAATTGTATTGTCAAGTTCTCCAATTTAGTGTTGCATATAGTTTGACAACTGCATAAAAGAAATAAAGAAATATATTGTTTACTCAATTCAAGGCTTATTTTGAGCATTTCAAAATTAGCAACACCTTCAAACTGAACCTGATCCATACTCTGCTTCATAAATGACTACAACAACTCAAGAAGTGATCCACATTTTGGATCAGCAATTTTAGCCAAATGATCTAGAAAATCCACTATTGTGATTATGTAACTTGTCATCACTTAACACTCTTTCTATGGCTCTTTGTTAAATATAATCATTGAACAGGGTTCAAGGGGAAGTAGTAAAGCCATGAGACCTCAAATAAGATAGGTTTCGATTGTAGTTACCTAAGACTCCAGGAAGGCGGGACGGGGTTTCCAGGACGACAATTTTTTTCCAAATTTTGGGGACAGCGGGGGGGCGGCTGATTTGGTTATATATATATATATATATATATATTTTGTGTGGCACGTGCGTGTGCAAACACATGTGTGTGTGTGTGTGTATGTACTCTATATATCTATATATGTGTGCCATCTATATATATATAGCCATATATATATATATTTGCATTAAGCATACAAAAATAATATGAATAATTCCATAAACTAAGACTCAAAACTGAAAGTCTGAAGATTGAAACCATTAATGATTAAATTATTAATCCAATTATTCATCACATAAGCCAAGGCCCAAAATGCTATATATTCAATGTTCAAAACTTCAATATGACAATGAAAATTAAAAACAAGTCTTCAATAATCAACATGAGAAGAGTACAACTGCATATACCAACAAAATGACTATTGCATGGGAAGGGATACCTAGATAAATGTTACAAGCTTTTAGATCCCTAGTATTGGCTATATCTATTAAACCATTAATTTGATCTATGCTGCACATTTTCAAAACATATTTAAGAGACAGACAGTTACTTGGCATACAAACTGTCCCAATGTCATATGCTGGAAAAATACTGAGCAAGAGCATTCACAATCCATGTTGCATCCAGCTCATTTTCTGAATCAGCTCGCAACTGTTTTCAAAAATTCAAGTCTGGACTCTCCCAAACAATATCTCCTAGTCAATAAGGATTTTTTTCTTTTCCCTATGAGTTGGATGTCTCCTGAAACAGTGAATAATAGCCATTTTCAAACTACAAGGTATATAATTTTGAATTTTACAGAATGCTAGACTGTTTCGGTATGGGTACGGATACGGGTACGGCATGCTGAAACGGCAAATTTTTAAAAACCTTGGGTAGGGTACGTTGTGGGTACATTCGTACAATATATTTTTAAAAAGTAAAAAATATAGATATATATAAAAATTTAAAGAAAACAACAAGCTTATAGTCTCAACAACCTATAAAATATTAGAAGCCAACAACAAGCTTATTATGAATCGGAAGCCATCTAAAGAAAGATTTCTTTGACTGAATACAAGAAGACCACAAAACATTAAATCTATGAGTCCATCTACTAATGGGCTCACAAACATTCCACTTATTGTTAAGGCCCGGGGAAAGGTTTGGGGAGAAGGCAATCTTTTCATAGAGTTGTTTCGAGGTGCCTCTTGGAGAAGGGGCCCTTTGAGCCACCTCATAGTATCCCAAAAGTCATTTTCATCCTCCATAATTAGTCCAGTAGAGGGAGCTGTGAAAGCATTTCTGAGCATTGTATACATTCTGAACCGAGATTGAGCAAGCTTATAGAAAGCTTTAAGGTCTGTCCATTCCATCCACTTCCCAAATCTGTACAAGTCATGAGATATTTTAAATTCTTTCTCAAACCAAAGGAGGGCAGAGCAGCCTCTTGTCAAGGCAAGGATCTTGTCATTATATTTCAGATTCGACAAAATCGATTTGTAGGCTTGGCACCTAGTGTCAAAGGAAGAGAAGATAGGCTGCCCAACCACCAAATGCTTCACTTGTTCCCATGCCTTCCAAATTGACTGAAGAATAAAGGACCCATGAGGAGCAACAAGAAAGCACCCAGATAGTAAGTCAACCAAATGAAGTCATTTTCATCTCTCTTGAACCTTCGGAGCCTATTGGCAATATTGAATCTCACACGAACTTTCCAAGGTTCAATTCCAGTCAAAGCCCTCAAGTTTTATTTATATTTTTGCACTTAAAAAATTAAAAAAGCTGTGGGTACGTACCCACATGCCCTGGGTATGTCTCGGGTACTGATTTCCATACCCGGGACGTACCCAGGGCCTGTGGGTACATACCCACAACATACCAGTACTAGTACTTAGTACATATCAAGCCTGGTACAGGGCACTTGGCGTTTCCGTGTAGTCTAAACAGAATGCTTGAAAAATGAAAATGCTTGAATTTTACAGCCTAGACATTGAAAAGCTACAGACATTGAATTTTTTTTTTTTTTTAATGTTTTAATGTATAAGACGATGGGGACATCCCTCATATGTCCCAGGGACATCATAATGTCCCCTATGTCATCCACTCAATGTCAAAGCACACAGGACACCCCAAGTACTTCCCCTAACCGTAGGGGGCGTCCCCTCTATTTTTGAAATTTTCAGGACGTCAGGGAAACGTCCCGTCCCCAAGTCCTGAGGACGTCCGAGACTGTTGGAAAAGGGGGGGTGCACGTCCCCACGTAACATTAGTTTAGGTGCAAAGGCTTAAACACTATAAAGATGTCATCAAAATCAAAACTTGATTGAATATTTGTGTTCCTCTTGAAAAATTATGCAAGTTCAAAACAAACGGCACCCAATTTTGAGTTTGTATGCAAAAATTATGGTGGCAAAACCGCCCTGGCGGTTTTGTACCTATCAAAGTTGGTTATGCAACCGCCCTAGCGGTTTTGCAACTATCAGTGGTGGTTTCGCAATCGCCCCGGCGGTTTCGCAATCGCCCCGGCGGTTTCGCAACAGTTTTGACATGCGGGAATCTTCTGTGAATAGTAACTACTGCAGATGGTGTCTCTTCGACTTCTGATTCGAGCTCTCTTTGGTGTCAAACTTGTATATATTTGTATGAGGAAGGTCTTTGTATGCATGGGAGAGATTCCAAGCAAATTTTCTTCTTGACTATATGTGGTTTTTCTGAATTAGAGTGTGAAAGGAAATAGTGAGTGAGTGAGTTACAAAACTTGTATGAGTGTTTGAACATCAGTAGTGTTCAAGGAGGCCTTGAGAAGGTAATAAGCTTGAACTTGAAGAATGTGATAGTCAGATGAGGAAGCATCACTTCACTTTTGTTGGAATTTTATCAACTTGGGTTTCTCCAGGGTAATCTTTTGTCTCTTTAGTTTTGTTTTGCTTTATTTCATGGCTCGGTATTCCTTTAATTGTGCAACACTTTCAATTCATTCCAAAGCACATTTGATGACTGTTTATGCAAATTAAAAGCAAACAGCAAGTTACTTCATGAAGGGAATTTTTAGGAATGTATAAGATATAGTATGCATACTCGGCGAGTACTCGCCACTTTTTTCTACAGCCAAATATTCGCCTGAAAAACTCGCCAAAACTTACACAAACGAGTTTTTGGCAAATACTCACAAGTCTTTGGTGAATATTCCCAAATACTCACGAGTTTTTGGCGAATACTTGAGAATTTTTAGCAAATATTCGCGAATACTCACGAGGTTTTGGAGAGACTTTATTTTTAAATGTTTTGCTTAAAATTTATGTTTTTAAAAGAAATTTGCATATTTTTTAAGTTGCCAAATATTCGCCAAGTCTTGTTGAGTCTATTTTTTTTGGGTTTGCCAAGTATTCGCCGAATATGAGTATGCGAACTATGGTATAAGATCTGTGTTGATGAAACTTAGTGTGGACTATCCACCTAGTTTACAGATCAAGAAGGAAACAAAGTAACATTTGGGGACAAAATCAAATCGATAGATAATCATTTTAGAATACTATAAAGATTATGAGTACAACTGAAATGTGCAAACAAACCATCAAACAAATTTGACTTAGTTTTATGACAGATTAGCAAAGTTAGGGTTGTAACTTGTAAGTGATTCGCATGAAACTAAATGTGGTCCACCGCCATATACAGTCATCTACCAAGATGGAAACCCTTCAACCTGCTTTGAAAGTAGAGCATGCAACATTGAGATGACACCTTGTATCATATATAAAGGTACTAAGAATCAATATAAATTCCCCAAGGCATTCCTATAGCAAATGCAAATATGATGCAATAGGTGTGGTTGCTCAGTACTTCCAAAAGTCGTTTACTACTTAATCATTGGATATGGACTCACAACAAAAACTTCTAAATGTTCTTCCTAATTGTGTTTCGCAGCAGTATAATGAATACTTGAACCAACCGGTTACGGAGGAAGATCTTCAGGGAATTGTCTTCAAAATGAAGAAAGGTAAAACCCTAGGTCCGAATGGCTTTCCTATTGAGTTCTTTCATACTTTTTGGGACATTATTAAAAGAGACTTGTTACAGGTAGTTGAAGAAATCAGAATGACTAATAATGTGCTCGAGGACATTAACAAGACATACATTGCCCTCCTCACTAAGGCAAATAAGGTGGAAGATGTCTCTGGTTACCGTCCTATAGCCTTATGTAATGTATTGCATAAAATCATCACTAAGGTGATAGCGGAAAGACTAAAACCCATTCTGTACAAGATTATATCTCCTGAGTAGGGGAGCTTTGTTCTTGGCCGTCATATCTATGATGAGATTGTGTTAGCTCAAGAAATTTTGCATTCGATGGAGGTCCAAAAAACTCCAGCTATGTTTATTAGATTGGATCTTTCCAAAGCTTATGATAGAGTGGATTGGGGCTTCTTGTGTAAAATCTTGGAGCGATTTGGGTTTTCTATGAGATGGATTCAATGGGCGAAGACTTGTTTCTCTTCAGTCTCTTTTGTTGTGTTGGTGAATGGGTCTCCCTCCAGTTTCTTTGGAGATTTTAGAGGTATTAGGCAGAGAGATCCCTTATCTCCTTTCCTATTCATAATTATGGTTGAGTGTTTGGGAAGACTGGCTCGTAAACCCTGTTAGGAGAAAAAAATACATGGTATTCAATTGGCCACAAATAGTCATCCGCTTTCTCATCTTCAATTTGTTGATGATTCCACTATGATGCGAAGGGCTACTCAACAAGGAGCTAAACAGTTTCAGAAAGTTCTTCAAACTTTTTTAGCTACTACTAGTCAGACTATTAATCATGGAAAGTCTAATATTTTCTTTTTTCATTGCTCTGAAAGACGAGCAAATTCTGAGAATATTCTAGTTTCAAAAAAGTAGGCTCCCGTGTCAATATCTAGGGGTTCCTTTAGCATCCAAGAAGTTAAGAGATTGGCAGTGGTTAATCAGCAAGTTTGAACACAAATTAAGTGGACTAATAAATGGCTTTACTCTGGAGGAAGGATGACTTAGATGAAGTCGGTCCTTCAAGCTATGCCAATCTATGTTGCCTCGGTCCTAAACATCCCTGGTGCTATTTTGAAACAGGTGGATACTATTTGCCAGAAATTCTTGTGGAGTGGAGTTCAAGATAAGAGAAAAGGTCATTGGTTAGATGGGAAGTTATTTGTCGGCCAAATATGCTCGGAGGGTTGGGATTTAGGTCTTCGCCTAAGCAAAGTAAGGCTCTGGCAAACTAGTAAAGATAGCTCTTTTGTGTGGGAGAAGACCAAAATTAACATATCGGAAAGCCTTAAACATAAGATATCTTTGCCTCATGATCTTTCCTCTGAATGGGAAAACATTTGTAAGCAGCTAAATATTGATCCTAAGGATGTTTCCTGCCCTAGGATGCAGAACAAGAACAAAGTCCTAAAGGACGGCCAGTGGAAGAATCCTTCTCTAGGATATGGTAAGTTAAATACAAATGGGGCTTCTAGAGGTAATCTTGGAAAAGTTGCTATGGCAGGCAGTGATAGGGATGTTGTAGGTGAGATGCAGTTCCTTTTTGTTGAGAATCTTGGCTTTACTACCAATAATCTTACTCAGGTGAAAGCTATTTACAAAGGCATGCAAGAGGCCTTGAAAATTGGATGGCATAAAATACAGGTTGAATTGGATTCCCAAATTATTATCCACCTGCTTTTTGATGATAGAGGGCATTCCCCTCCTAATTTGCACATTGCCAAAGAGGTGTGGAAAATAAAGCAACTAAGAGGTAAATTCCATGAGGTTCAATTCTGTCACATTCCCCGTGAAAGGAACAAAGTTGTTGATGGACTTGCCAGCTGGGCTCTTAACAACGACTTGTTTTGTTATGGATGGCTCCCTCCATGGTGGTCTAATAAGATTCAAGAGGATATCAGACTCATTCTTAATCTTGACTCTCCATCATGATTGTTTTCTCTGCCTTTCTGTTGTGTATAATGCTCAAGCTTGGGCAAATAGCTTTCAGGCTTGGCATTGCCGAATATGTAATTTTGAGCTTTAAATAATATAAAAAGTTTTGTTGGGGAAAACAAAATCATTTGAAAAGCAATTTTGAGTTGCTGATTAGGAATTGTGAAACTTTAGTATTATGGATAAACTACATTTGAAGATAGAAATGGAGATGATATTCACTCCCACCAGTATCAAATGTGTCTACTGGAACTGTAAATGAATACATGTGATGTCAAGAACAAGGGAATCGGCAAAGCAGCTTGTATAAAGAACGGGAAAAAACCAATGGTTTCACAAAAAAAAATGGGGTTCCAATTAGGTGTCTTAGTATAAAGAACGGAAAAAAACCAATGGTTTCACAAAAAAAAATGGGGTTCCAATTAGGTGTCTTAGTTGAAGGTACTATCACTCTTAACATCGTAGACCAAGAAAAAATAATTACAAAAGCAAAGAAAGTCCTGTGCTGAAAATGTTAAACAGTAAAGCCCTGGAATGAGAAAATCTGAATACTTTTATCACACATTTGATGTCTGATGGAATAATATATGATGTTGAAAGAAGGCAATAGATATCTGTGCATGGCCTTTGCTATGAAGATTCCTCCATACTGAGTTATATCAATGAAAAGGACTAAACATATTTGGCCCTCATTGAGAAGATGTAAAAAGGGCAGCAGCAGTGGTTCCACACCTCATTGTAGACTAGGCATCTGAAGATAAACTTGTTTTTGTCTCTGGTTTCACACAACAGAACAAGCAATTATGTTGGCCTTTAGGGAAATAGTTTTTACATTCTATCACATCAGACAATGAGCTAGACACATTTCATAAGCGTTGGATATAACAAAAGTAGAACATAGATGGATTTTAAGGCTTACATCACAAGAACAAACTCGAATACAGTCTAAGTGTACAGAAAATTGCCACTATTATACAAGAAGATATGAAAGCTAGCATCACTCTTGGAAAGCAACATAAAGATCCTTAGAACCTGCTAAATTACAAGATTAAAGGTACACCAGGCTTCTTCCAGAGGGGTTCTCAGACAACTTGCAGTTCAAAGTCCCAATTTTAAATTATAGAGGACCAAAATCCATCATAATTATATCTGGTCCAGCTCCCAATATATAAGGCTAGTTGGACCAAAGTTTCCCCCTATGGGAATATACATTATTTACTTTTATATAAAAAATGTTAGAACCAGGACACTATGGTGTCCCCAAGATTTCACCCTGAAATCTGGGACTATCCCTGTTTAAATTTTTCGTTCTTTTTAAGTGAAGGGTCGTGTTTTTGTTTTGTTTTGCCTACAGTTGCTTGCATTGCTCAAAAGGTATCCCCAGGAAGTCATAAAGTCTCATTCGCCAAATACCCACATGTTGAAGCTCACTCAATTCCTTCGCCAGACTTTGTCTAAAAGTGTTTTATTTATTTTTATATTAAATAAATAAAATTCTTTTAAAAATAGGTCGAGCTAAAAATAAGAAATTTGGGTTATATAAGCACCTCACCCCGTCATTATTACCACAGAACATTCACCCGGGGAAGAGTTTTTGTAGACCGAGTAATTGGAGAAATTTTTCGAGCAATTGCCCACAACTTCATTCGGGTTTTGTTTTTATTTCTTTTTGTCTGTGTTTTGGTTTTTCTCCGTTTTCGTCCTGCAATCCCCGTAGCCTATTCGTTCTTCCTGTCATACCTTTTCCCGGGCCTAGGGTTTTGAAAAGCTATCCAGTGTTTTTAATTGCTAATTAATTTGTCTACCAAAGCTTGTATTTGAAGGTGACCAGATCAAACAAGAGGAAAGCTCAAGGTTTTTGCCTTGTCCGAAGTTGAATGATTAAACAAATCACGGATCTGGAAAAGATTGTCTTCCGTTTGCAGAGCAACCATGGCCAGGGAAGAAAAAGCAGCATTCTGGAGGGTTGTTCAAGAGGCAGAATCACTCAGACAATTGTGTCAAGGATCAAAGCGAAGTCTTCTAGTGCAAGTCGAGGATTTCAAGAAGCCAGTCTTCCAAGTTTTAATGCAAATCCAAGGCAAAGATGTTCCAAGACCAAATCGTTGATTTATACATATGATTTTTTGTAAGCGTAGTCTAGAGAATGTGATGATCATGATTTTAAAGCATAAAACTGCAAATTAATGTCGTCACTAAGGCCTACCAGACCATCATACATACAAGAAGAAGAAATGTAATGCAGGTATATTCAGCATTTAATCTATGTTTCCAATTTTCCAAAAGCATGGGCAAGCTTTCATTGACGATACCATTAGAATTCCTCATTCCAGAAAAATGAAAGAACATTGTATCCAGAGGGAAAATTTTGTAAGCGTTGCAATGATAATATTGATTTAAGTTACAAGAGCTGCAAGGATTTCGTAGTTGTATTATACCATCCACCACTTAAATAGATCGAGGTTTCATATAATTCATGAAGGCAATATCCTATCTGAACATCCAAACCACTTCATTTGAAATAATGTATGGTGCAACTGCACCCCATTGATGTTAAGAAAAATTCTCGGTAACTAAGAACAAATTGGATGATGGAAATTGTTTAGTTATGACTGCATGTGTAGTATAGTTTTTTGGTCTATGTGTTTTCTCTCGTTAAAATGGAACCTTCTGTGGTTTCTAACTGTGAGGTAAGAATCAACTAGGTACAAGAACTTTTCTTGATTGATGCCAAACACATATATACAGAAACAAACGTAATAAGTAGATTTGATGGAAAAGAGATTAGACAAAGTTAAACCTGATCCTTGTCAATAAGCACTGCACGAACACCCTCAACAAAATCATTTCGAAGTGAACTCCTCAGAGCTATTCGATATTCTGCTTTCAAGACGCCATTTAACTGAACATGCAAAAAACATAAGGAATTTCACAAACAATACCACACCCGCAGCATTAAGCTTCACAGCTTGATTCCTTGGCGATGAGTCACATGTAATTCTCCAAATTATGTATATATGAGCTGTGAAACTGACCTTAGAAAGCTCATTTGCAAGATCTTCATGTGCAGATGCAACATCTGAAAAATGCTTGTGTGTCAAACAGAGAGAGAATGGGGCACCTTTTCCCAGTCCTGAAAGAGCATCTTTTGCCCATCCTGCCACTGTTCAAACACTAGGAGTTAAACACAAAGCATAGAAAATATCCAAAATCATACAAAGGAAACATGTTTTTTCTCATCAGTTGAAAGACCAAAAATCATGGTGTCTGAATGCAGATTATAACTTTTGGAATTTTAGTTAGAATACAAGAACTGTAATATCATGAGGTATCTTTCAATATATTCTACTTGGAGTCGCAAAATACTGACTAGCAGGAACGGGACATGATAGGACAAATGGTTATAGCCTCAGGTAGCAGTCTGTGAGAGGAAAGAGAGAGCAACATTGTCAAATACAAGATGGTAACAAGAATGTGTAGCAAGAATGTATCCGACTATAAAACAGGCATAGAAAGGGAAAGTCCAAAAAATGGAAGTATACAATCTGAATTCAAAACGGAACCAGTGAAATTGTAGTTCCCAAAGATGAAAGATTATCAAAATCTTAGTTTCTGAGTATGATTATCCATGATATTTGGGCCTTTTTTATGTTCTGTAGAATAACTATGATTCCACAGGTTTTGAAGTTGTGAGAAAGATGAAAGATTATCAAAATCTTAGTGTCTGAGTATGATTATCCATGATATTTGGGCCTTTTTTATGTTCTGTGGAATAACTATGATTCCACAGGTTTTGAAGTTGTGAGAACTAGATGTCTCTCACACTGGAAGTATACTGGTTTTGAAGTTGAGAAAAAGATACCAAACCCACCTCCCAAGAATTGTAGCACCATGCATTAGTGTTTCCTCAATTTCGAAGTGTCTGGAATAATACCTATTCAACCAACTTTTAGAAATAAAAGCAGTTCTAATATTTGACCAAACCTGTTTCATCAGAAGAAACCTGTTGTTTCGTGAGTTCTTCTATTGATACTGCAACTGACTTCTCGCTACAGAAAGTTGATGTTATTGATGGCAGGAGAGCCTTCAGTTGAGACTCTGACTCTGGTTCTCTGCAATAATCTGCCAATAACTTCTGAACAGCTTCATATGGATCATGTGACCTGCAAAACCAAGTGTCATACGAGTTCCCACTGGAATTAAATGAATATGTCTTCTTCATATTCACCCAAAAGTAAGAGAAAAACTATTAATGTCTTAGAGTGACTAAAAGAGGCCCATTGGAATGTTATTATCCTCGTTGAGATCCAAACATCTAAATCCTTAAAAAAAAATAGTAAAACTGAAAGTACGGGAGAGAAACATATATTTAAAGAATAGTGCTATAAAGGCTGAATCTCAGAGTTCACAAATCTGAATTTAAAACAATCTCCCATTGCATGAAATGAATTAGAAAAAATATGCCGATGCGGACATACAAGTCATGTTGAAGGAGAGCATCCTTTAATGATGGTAAATCTGCCGACGGCACATAATGTGTACCCAAACCCACATAAAGAGCATCAGCAGGATTTGAAATCCTTTTCCCAGTCAATGCAATGTAGGCCCCTGCACAGAACTAAAAAGACTTAGAACTTCCTTGCACTGTACTGGATTAATTATATGGATCTCAACAACGTCTCAATGCAATTACCTCAAACTCTAGGAAAATTGGAAGTTTCCTACTCAGATTAATAAAATGGTCTAGTTTTATTAGCATAAACCAAAACTTGAGTAGATATGAACCCAATAAAGCAGAGCAAAATATTCTAAACAGATTCAGCTCATTGTATTTTGGCTAACACAAGAAGGAAATTTCAAATATTAGGTGCAAGTAAGATATTGAAGTATTATATCCAGTTACCCTCATTAAATTTTCCAGATTTCCATAGACAGACATATAATTTTGAATTTTTGGAAAAAACTGTGTTGTAACCTGTAATTTAACAATGTTTCAGGTCTATAAATTGCTAACCTTGTGAACCTATTTAAATACCACTTTACAATTTTTATTTTGTAATGTCAATGCTTGTTTAAATCAGTGTTTTGAAAACCATTGCGATTCCAGTTCGGTTCGACCGGTTCATTAAAAAAAATTGCAAACCATTAGAAAAACCGAACCAATGATCGGTTTCGTACAGAACTGACCAATTCAGTAGTGGTTCAATACTGAACCGGTCAAACCGGTCGGTTCCGTACTGGACTGTTCTGAACTAATTGAGGGGCAGGTTTTGCCTTAAAACAATTTTTTTCCCAATTTTAGCTTTTAAGTTACTTTTTTCCAACCCTAACCCTAAAATGATGTTATATAGACCCCGTTTGGAACAGCGGTTAAATGATCTCGTCTCCGTGCAATACAACCTCTGGCTAAGGCGCAACCAATTACTGAATAGGATACCTAATACAGATCCCATTGTCTTGGATGATATTGATCCAACCTCAAACTGGGTAGAGGAGAGTCACCTACCAGAGTTTGATCCCGATGACTTGGGGTGGATGGCTACGGATGATGAACCACTAGTAGCACCGGACATGACAAATACTAGTCGTGCTACTACAACTACTGCAGATGTCCCTGAGGAGTCTAATGTGTCTGAGCCAAAGGAACATGATGACATTGATGAGGATGAGGATCCCATTCTTAGTAGTGGTGTTGAGTTTGATAATTAATATCAATCATGTAGTAGCTTGTAGCATATTGCTTTTTGGACTCTATAAGCCATTTAGAGCCTCGTTGTTTATGTATTTTGTTTCGGATATGTAGTGCACTCAATGTCGTTTTGCTATATTTACTCTTACATGGTATATACATGAGCAAACTTTGCATATTTTGTCTCTGATTGTTTGTAATCATGGTTTGGAATCTTTAAAATTTCTTGTTTTCATTAAAATTGTAATATTTTATGTATTTTTTAGTAAACCGGTTCATAAGTTTTAAACCGGTCTGATTCCGATTCGGTTCCAGTCTAACCCTAAGCCGGTTCAGAATCTGGTTCCGATTTTTAAAACATTGGTTTAAATGCCTAGGCCTACCTTAATGTTGAGATAATGGGTCTCCTATGTTTGGCTTAATTTCCAGCCTAACATTTCCACCACCTCTCTTAAGTATCTTTTAGTGTAGTTGTCTTCTCTTGCTAAAATTTGGCTTTGTCAATACAAATATAATATTTAAAAGCATGTGAACGTTCAGCAAGTGTCCATGAAAAGCTTCCCAAACTGAGTCCGACAAGTGTCCATGAAATGCTTCTTAATTCTAAAATGAATGGACATACAAATTTAAAACATTGAGAAATTATATAAAGATAAACGAGCAGCAAAGAAAAATTCAACAGGGGCAATTGTTGAACTAACTACATAATGCCTTATCAATCAATGAGAACGGTGCAATACATCACTATCTTCATAAGAATCACTTGATCATTATGTTAAGGAGAAATAAACAATGATGTTCAAATGACACCTTAACTCAGACCATGTGAAGACTCACAAGTAATGACATACCAATCAAATACAAGGAAACAGTTATATGGTATATGTAACGACGTACCAACCAGACTATTGTGAGTATACTTGGCTGTTGACGATAAAATGCCTTGGCCAAACTTCATGTCAGAAGATGTGAAAACGGAAAAAATGAAGAGGGAAGCGGAATGCACATATATTCATTGTGTCCGCCATTTTATTATGTAAGAGATTGTTACAAAAAGGTTTAAAAGGTTACAATCATTTATTAATTAACAATTTTAATTTAATGCTAAATATGCTATATTCCTATACCCCCTCGTAAGGCTTACACTACAGAAAGTAAAAACAAACATAGTGACAAAAGATTATAGCTAATCAAAGTCACGCATTCTTCATAAGCTTCCTCTCTAAACACAGTGCTTTGACCAAGTAGAACTCCATCAAGTTGCCTCCCTAACCCTCATAAAGGTGTAGTTCCTAAGCTGAATTCCTGAGTTCCCGGATTCCACCCCCCCAAACTCCCGAATTACAGAATCTCTCAAAGTGTTGGGTAACCCTCTATACAGAACTATTGCCACACCATCAAGTTGTCTCATGACCCTCGTAAGGACAAATTGTTAGAAAATTACTTTGTGCAAAGAGATATAATCACAGTGAAAGCAAATACACAATAACAGATACAGGACACATACACAGATTTAACGTGGAAAAACCTAGCAAGTCACCAGGTTAAAAACCACAGGAAAACGTCTTCAGTATTTTATTTATCAGGAATTAATCCGTTGTTACAACAATGGCAGCTGCAACGCACAAGCTCCAAAGCATAAAACTCACAATACAAAAAGGGCTATATACTTTACAATTCGTGAGATCCTTTTATAAGGATAGTACATAGTACAAAACGCATGTAGTACAAGTTCGCGTGTAGTACAAATCCGCGTGTAGTACAAATCCGTGTGTAGTACAAAACGCGTGTACTAACTGTCCCACCTGCCAGCTTGGTCGAAACCTGCTTATTCAAATGTTGACTTCACATATCAACAATCTCCCACTTGGAAGTCACATTTCATTCCTACGAATTATTCCACTCTGAAAAGACCTTTGCCACATGTTGTCTATCACATAACGTGCAAGCCAAGAGAAGTTATGCACCAAATAAACTTCTCTCTCCCAATGGGTTTTGTTAACATACCTGCTGGATTTATATCTATGTCTATTTTGGTCAGTGAGATTCGACCTTGCTCCACCACATCACGAACAAAATGATAATGTATATCAATGTGTTTAGTTTTGGCATGGTATGTTGGATTCCGTGCTAAGTGCAAATCACTCTGGCTGTCACAATGTAACACCATTTTATCATGCTTAACTTGCAATTCACCCAATAACCTTTGAAGCCAAATTCCCTCCTTGCAAGCCTGTGTAGCTGCCATATATTCAGCTTCAGTAGTGGACAATGCTACAACTGTCTGAAGCTTTGAGACCCAACTAACTGCACTACCTGCTAAGGTAAACACATAACCTGTAGTGGACTTTCTTTTATCTCTATCTCCACCAAAATCAGAATCCACAAAACCACTTACCTGGAGACTACTCCCACTGAAACAGATAGCAGCATCAAAAGTACCTCTCATATATCTGAGAATCCACTTCACCGTTGTCCAATGATCACTACCAGGATTCGCCATGAACCGACTGACAACTCCCACTACTTGTGCAATGTCTAGTTTGGTGCACACCATGGCGAACATAAGACTTCCAACTGCTGATGAGTATGGTACACGAGACATCTGTGTCTTCTTTGCTTCTGTACTAGGGCACTGATCAGAAGACAACCTCAAATGAACAAGAAATGGGGGTACTTACTGGCTGTCCATTCTGCATATTGAAGAGCTGCAGAACCTTTTCCACATGTCTGTTGTGACAGCCAGAGCTTCCTGCCTTTTCTATCTCTATGTATCCTCATTCCAAGAATCTGGTTTGTAATCCCTAAGTCCTTCACTTCAAACTCCCTAGCCAACTAAGCTTTTAACCTGTTGATCTTGTGCATGTTTGCACCTGCTACCAACATATCATCAACATATAAAGTAAGATTATGAAGCTGCCATCTTCATACCGCTGAAAATAGGCACAATGGTCAACCTCACATCTACTAAATCCTAAGCTCATCATGAAGGAATCAAACCGTTTATACCAACACCTTGGCGCCTGTTTTAAACCATACAATGATTTGTGCAACCTGCAAACAAGATTCTCCTTTTCTTTCTCCTCAAAACCTTCCGGTTGTTTCATATATATTTCTTCAGAAAGATCGCCATGCAAGAAGGCTGTTTTAACATCTAACTGTTCCAATTCTAAGTCTAGACTAGTAACAAGAGCCAAAATTACTCTAATGGTACTTAGCCTCACTACAAGTGAAAAAAAATCATCAAAATCAATTCCAGATTTTTGTGCATACCCTTTGGCCACCAGTCGAGCTTTATATCGCTCTATATTGTCATTAATATCCCTTTTCCATTTGAAGGCCCACTTGTTACCTATAGCTTTCCGCCCCATAGGCAATGGTACAAGCTCAAACGTTTTATTCTTGTGTAGAGCTTCCATTTCTTCCTTCATGGCAGCTCTCCATTTGTTGGCATCTTCAGCTTCACATGCCTCCTAAAATGAGCTAGGCTCACCAACATCAGTAACTAATGCAAAAACTGAACTAAATGAAGGAGAGTACCTTTCCAATGGTTTTGTAACCCTTGTGGACCTTCGCACAAAATGAGATGTATCACCCTGTGGCTCATCTAGTTGTTGTTCATCTTCTTCATTTTTCCTGATCTTGAATATTCTCCTACTGGTTTTCATTTACAGGTGGCTGATTTTCATCTTGCACCTCTCTCTCAGCATCAAATGTTTCCACCTCTACTGGAGCGGTCTCAGAACTTGACTGTTCTTTACATCCTTGCATGGAATCTTCCTTAAATTTCACGTCTCGGCTAATTACTACTTTGCGGGCAGCAGCATCCCACAACCTGTACCCCACTGTTCCTTCTACATAGCCAAGAAAAATACACTTCATGGACCTTACGTCCAGTTTACTTCTTTTCTCCTTTGGAATGTGTACAAAACCTTTAAAACCAAAAACACGTAGGTAGGAATAATCAACAGGTTTTCCTATCCATACCTCTTCAGGAATTTTAAGATCAAGAGCTGTAGTAGGTGACCTGTTAATCAAGTAGCAAGTTGTGCTGAAATGACTGAGACCTAGTACTTCTAACAAAGTAACTCTATGAGCAGGGGAGTTCTTCAGCAGATCCAAGAAGGAAATGTGAGAAGAGGTCTTTGTCAAGTCATTGATTAAATTGTATGCTCCTACTAGCTTTGAAACAGTTTGCTGGATTTATTCTGCTATTGGTGGATAAATGGGTATCGGTTATGTGGAATAATCCTTAGTTTTGGTGGTGGCATTAATCTGAGGCTCAGTGTCTAGTTCGACCAATACCACAATTTTTGTTTGTTGATGACCATCCAAGGGAGGTTGCAACTTGTGGGTTTGAAGAAGTTGAGGCTTCATGATCGGTTTCTCCTATCACAATCCCTTTATTTGGACCATTGAGATTTATCCTACTATCTTTTGGGCGAGTAGGAAGAGGATCATTAAAGATCCTCAGTGGCATGTTTTGAGGCAAAACCAGTCCTACATAAGTGTTTTGTGTTGGCACGGTTGGGTTTTATAGAAACATTCCACAAAGAGTTGTCTTTGATCTTTAGGCAAGTGTTTTAAGAATTTGTTGCAATCACTTCACCCCAGAATTTCTGATCTAGACCAGCAATGCTCAGCATGCATCTAGCATGCTCCATAATCGTACGGTTCATCCTTTTTGCAACACCATTCTGTTGTGGCGTTCTAGAAACTGTCAACTACCTTGCTATGCCATGCTCACTACAAAAGTTGTTAAATTCGTTTGAACAAAATTCCCCCCCGTTATCTGTTCTAAGACATTTAATAGTTTTATTTTTCTGATTTTATACCAAGGCTTTAAAATTTTTAAAACAAGAAAAAACCTCAGACTTCTTTTTCAGAAGGTAAATCCACACCTTACGGGAACAATCGGTTATAAAAGAAACAAAATATGACGAACCTCCTAAAGATGTAATATGTGCTTGCCAAGTATCTGCATGAATTAATTCTAGGGGTTCCTTACTCTTAGTAGTGGTTTAGAGAAACGCAGCCTATGTTGTTTTACCATATAGGCACTGTTCACAAAAATTAATATTTAAGGATTTTGCACCTGGGAGAAGGTTCATATCAAGTAGTACCTTGAGTCCACGCTTGCTCATATGGCCTAACCTATGATGATCAGATAGTCATAGACATTGATCCTACATCATATGCCACTGCAGCCTCTCCAGTACAAGGTATCTTCAATCAGCCTGTAGAGATTGCCCATCTTCTCTCCTTTTAGCACTACCAACGCTCCCTTTGTAACTTTCACGTTACCTTTTTCTCCATTAAACCTGAAACCCAACTCATCAAATACTCCAAGCGACAGAAGGTTTTTCTTCAAGCCTGACACATGTCTTACATTTTGAACACTTCTTACTGCTCCATCAAACATTCTAATCCTGACTTCTCCCACTCCAATAGCCTTACACGGATCATCATTTCCCATATACATCCACACCTCCATCACATGGCCGATAAGAAGAAAACCAGTCCCTGTGAGGAGTCATGTGGAATGAGGCTCCCAAGTCAATAAGCCATACATCTTGTAAGTTACCTCTATTATTTGCTGACAATACTTCTCCATCTTCTAGCGGTGTCTCAACCTCAGTTGTATTTGCCTATGATGGTTGTGGGCCTGTATTCTCCTTGTTTACCTTAACCCGGCAATCCTTTTTAACATGACCCGTTTTACCACAGTTCTAGCACTTAACTCTTTTCCGCCCCTTGGATTTTGATCTGGACTATCCATGCTCAGATTTCCCTTTTTCCGTAGATCTGCCCCTTGCAACCAAGGCATCACTGGAAGAAGATCCTTGAGATGTCTTCTGCCTGGACTCTTAAGAAATCGCTGCGCCTACCACATCTTCAAAGGGCAGTGTCCCCTGTGGTGCTGAGTTAGTAAGCGCCATGACAAGTTGATCCCAAGAATCAGGCAAAGAGGACAGTAAAATGGTCGCTTTATCCTCTTCTTCGATCTTCACCTCCACTGAAGCCAACTTGTTAATCAGTGTGTTAAACTCGTTTAGATGATTTGCGACTAAGGAACCATCCTACATCCTTAGATTATACAACTATCACCGTAGAAGAATCTTGTTTGCCAGCGACTTGGTCTCATACAATTTTTTCAAGCTTTTGCCATAAGCTATGTGCGGTTTTCTCCTCTGAAACATTAAACTAAACTGAATCTGCCAAAGATAACTGGATCGTGGCCCTGGCTAGGTCATCCTTTTCAATTTCCTCCCAATCCTCCTGGGTCATAGCTGCAGGTTTTGATGCTGCCCCTTTTAAAGCTAGGGCGCATCCATCCTTCACCAACAAAGCTTGAACCTTCAGCTTCCATAGAGTGAAATTGGATCCATCAAATTTTTTGGACCTCATATCTTGTAACCGTTCCTCCTATCATTTATTGCTTTTCACAAAAGCCTCTTACATGAACCAGGCTTTGATACCAACTGTTAGAAAATTACTTTGTACAAAGAGATAATCACAGTGAAAGAAAATAAACAATAATAGATACAGGACACATACACAGATTTAATGTGGAAAAACCTGGCAAGTCACCAGGTTAAAAAACCACAGTTTTAACCACGGGCAAAGGTATTCAGTATTTTTATTTATCAGGAATTAATCCATTGTTACAACAATGGCAGTTGCAACGCACAAGCTCCAAAGCATAAAACTCACAATACAAAAAGGGCTATATACTTTACAATTCGTGAGATCCTTTTATAAGGATAGTACATAATATAAAATGCATGTAGTACAAGTCCGTGTGTAGTAGAAATCCACGTGTAGTACAAAACACGTGTAGTACAAATCCGTGTGTAGTACAAAACGCGGTGTACTAACCGTCCCACCTGCCAGCTTGGTTGTAACCTGCTTATTCAAATGTTGACTTCACATATCAACATAAATTTCTGAGATCCGCAAACTCCCAAACTATTTGGGTAGACATCCATGCTAAGTTTTAGCTACATTGGATTCCCTCCTGTCTTTAGAGGGCTGGACTTCTTTAAAATACATAGTCTTCATCAACGAATTTTTCATCCATTTGGTTTGTTTTTGAACTTTCCCTTGTTGTATGTAGAAGGCAAACTATTAAATAAAATAGCTTTGACATCTTTGTCATTTACTGTAGTATTGACTTCAGTTGGTTGTCTAATGAGAGACCTCAAATTGTAAGTGAGGCTAGAAATGGTGACTTTGTTATCCATTTTTCACTCCAAAATTAGTTTCTAAACCGCAAATTAATGCAGCAAAATGAAATTGATAGTCTATCATTCAGGTGCGGAAATGAAGTCAACAAAAAGAAATACAATTATGTATTCTGATTTTGTCTTGGAAATTAATGCAGGAATGTTTAATGCTTGAATTTGTTCAATAAAGGAATATCACAGTGCTCTACAAAAACATTTTGCTAGATAAAATAATAGTAAAATCATGTCAAGAATCCCAAAAATGTGAAGCTTTTTGCCCTCAAACCTTTGCCCACGTTGTTCCACTCATGCCTTTTCCATTCCCGATAGAGATATGTGCTTGAAATTTACATCTAGAATTTGCAACTATGTTTCCGTGCCCTTGAAATTTGTGACTAGTTGTACCTTTTTGACCTGTTTCCTTCGCAAATCGTGACTGTTGCATTTTTTGCGAATCACAATTGTTGAATTTTCCCCTCGATGTTTATATTTTACTCTTCAAAAATCGTGAATATTGTATTTTTCCTTAATCGCAACTGTTGTATTTTGCCCTAAATGTCTGTATTTTACCCTAGATGACCCTCACAATGTCGTTCCAAGCCATCACACGCCCTCGCGATCCTTTTCCAGGCCCCTCATGATAGACTGTAAATTCTCTCTGAAACTCAAGATTTTCTTTAGTCTGAATCTTCATCAATGGCTTCGTCTTGGCATTTTTTACTATGTTCTTGTCCTAAAAATGTGTCCGTTGTATTTTGTTCTATAAAACATACCCTTATGGCCTCTTTTAGGCTCCAAATGACTGCAGATACCCTCAATTTTTGCCCTCTTGCAACTGTCGTGAATTTTCTAGCATAATTGGTGACTTCCAATGAAATTTTTGTGATTTAACCTTGAAATGACATTTGCACAACCTTTTGATCACGATTTGCAATCTTCTATTTGAATTACAAAGCCTATCGGGCGCCAATGACTTTGATACCATGTTAGAAGATGTGAACAAAGAAAAAATGAAGAGGAATTAGAATGCCCACATCATTCATTGTGTCCATCATTTTATCATGTAAGAGATTGTTACAAAATGCTTGAAGTAGTTACAACCTGTTATTAGTTAATATTCAACTAATAATAACTTGATGTTATATGTAAGCCTTATATTAATATACTTCAATGAAGCCTAGATCTCTCATTTCAAATATGATGTTCAAGAATCGGCCAACTAGAGATCATTTTATCGTTATGATCAAGTTATCAACGCACAAGATAACAATCATAATGATAACCTTGCCAAGACAACAATCATATATAATTCTTAAAACAACAATGATAACCTTGCCAAGGCGATTTACTTGTTATTGTGTTTGTGTTTGGCTTAATTTTCAGCCTATCAATTCCACCACCTCTCTCGAGTATATTTTCGTATACTTGTCTTCTCTGGCTGAAACTTTTGCTTTGTCAATACAAATATAATATTTAAAAGCATGTGAATGTTCAGCAAGTGTCCGTGAAAAGCTTCTCAAACTGATGACAAGTGTCCATGAAATGCTTTTTAATTCTAATTTGAATTGACATGCAAAGTTAAAACATCAAAAAATTATATAAAGATAAATGAGCAGCAAAGAAAAGTTAATAGAGGGGCAATTGATGATCCAACTACATAATGTCTCATCAATCAATGAGAATGGTGTACTACATTATTATCTCCATAAGAATCGCTTGATCATTATGTAAAGGATAAATAAAAAATGTTGTTCAAATGACGACCTAACTCAACCCATGTGAAGACTCACAAGTAATGACATACCAATCATATACAAGGAAAGAATTATATGGCATATGTAATGATGTACCAACCAAACTGTTGTGAGTATACTTGACTGGCAACAATAAAAAGCCTGGTTTAACTTCATTGTCCAAACTTCAAAGAAGCCTAGATCTCTCAATTCAAATGTGATGTTCACTCATCAGCCAACTCGAGATTATGTTATGTCCCCTTTTTTTTTATTTAATCCAAAATAAAGGATTCCTTGCCTTTCCTCTTTCTGAAGGAAAGCAATGGATGAGCAAGGGAAGATCGTGGGTTATATTTCCATTTTTTCCTCATTCATGTTTATGTTTTTATCTTTGCAATTCCCATTATCAGGGGTCAGCTGGGTTTGGTGCATTTTAAAAGCAAATTAAAGGATTAAATATGCTTTAAATGAGTCGGTCTTGCCTTTTTGGCCTTTGGCGCCAAGATGAAGATATAAAACAAGATTAAGGACTTCATTTGGAGACATCGATTTTGGCACATTTTACTTGAATTAGACCTTTGGGCTGTTTGCTCATTGTCGTTCCACTTTTGGGTGAAAATCCAATTGTGTGGCTTTCCAAGAAGGACAAAAACCCTTCTTGTGGTCGGTTGGGGAACGAAAACCCTCCATCCTTGGTTGAAGCAAAGTCATATTGAAGGCCTTTTTGCATATTTGGGGCATTGGAGAATAAGGAAAGAGATCTACAAATATTTGTGTGCATTTTAGAGTCATTCCTAGTTGGAGTGACTAGGGTTTGACAGTATTTAGGTGCCTTCTAGGGCACAAATTGCAAATCTTATTTCATATTCTGATTTGGCATATTTTATAAGGCCGGTGTCTATAATTTTATGATTTTTGGTGGTTTTTATCTATTAATTTCAGGGTTGGTTTATGGCTGCCCTGCAGTTGTCATTTATTTAATTACAGCAGTGTAACTTCGCTGCTTTTCTCCATTTAATTGTTGCAAATGTTATGGATTTTGGTTGGCATGATTGAAATAATTATTCAGAAGTATCTATCAGCTGTTGTGCATGATTATATGGTGAATTCTAAGTTCTTACTCAGTTCACTCTATGGTTTGGAAGGTTATTTCAGCTGCTGTCATAAAAATTAGATTATATTTCATTTGTGGTGTATGTATTTTCAGATCTGATCCTTGGGGTTTGTATCCAAACCCATATCTTCGTTTTTTGTCCCAAAAAGGGACATTACACTGCTTAAACATACTTCAATGAAGCCTATATCTCTCAATTCAAATGTGATGTTCACTCATCAGCCAACTTGAGATTATTTATCATTATGATCAAGTTATCAACACACAAGACAAAAACCATAATGATAACCTTGCCAAGACAACAATCATATATGATTCTTAAGGCAATAATGATAAACTTGCCAACGCAATTTGCTTGCTATTGTGTTTGTGTTTGGATAAATTTCCAGCCTATCATTTCCACCACCTCTCTTAAGTATCTTTTTGTATAGTTGTCTTCCTTGGCTAAAACTTTGGCTTTGTCAATATGTTATCCCGTAAAATTGTCAAGGGCAATTTTACAGATAACCATACCGAAATTTTGTTCCGATCCCTCGTTAGGGATTCCTTGTGTTCGGAACGTTGCAAAATCCCTTCCCGGGAAATCTGGTTTTTCGAACTTAGTCGTTTTTTGGTCTTTTTGGCCGGGCGCATAGAATGACTATGCAACATCAACTTTTGATGCGCCCCCTTTAAACCTTTGGCGCATGTTTTCTTGTGTCAGCAGGCGTTTTGGTGCGCCTCTGCCTGTTAAGGCTTCCCTGCGTGCGCCGAGGCGCATGCGCCTTCCTGTCAACAGATCATTTGTTGCGCCTCTTTTTGTGCGCCAAAGGCGCACATTTTCCTCTGTCAACACCCCTTCCGGTGCGCCATAGGCGCACATATCTTCATGTTGACAAGTCTTTCGGTGCGCCAAAGGGCGCATGTTTTCTCATGTCGACAGCTCATTTGGTGCGCCCCTTTAAAAAGTTGGTGGCACATTTATTGCTGCCTCGCCTATAAATAGGCGCGTCTGCGCTGTCATTGTCACCGATGCAAAACACGTGATTTTTCTCTGAGCTTGTCAGCGCACCAGCCCTGTTGCTTTCGAATTGATTTGTGGACCCGTTCTCACGCTTTTTCATCGTTTATATCCGGGTAAGTGGCCTTCTGTCTTTCTGCTTCATGTTTGTGGTTTTTGGCTGTTTGTGGGTAGGATTGAATTGGATTGAAAAGAATAAAATTCATGATTTTGCTTTTCCCCCCCTGCTGTCCTTCCACATTTCTTCCTCCTCTTTCCAGATCTGCTAGTAGAGGAAGCTCTTTCCTAAAAAATATATGATAGCTCGAAAACCCTTTTGGTATAGCACCTCTTCATATCCTACAATGAACCTTGTTATAAAAGCTAAGCCATATGTGGAAACACCTCTGAGAGAGATCAAAACTAAAAAGAAGTTGTTTTCTCCTTTGGCGCGCTTTCCCCGCCTGCTACATCATAAAAAGATGCGCCCTCATGGCGCACTTCCCTCGCATGCTGCAAATGTTTCCCATGCGCCCCTTGGCGCATCAAACTTGTATGCAACATAAAGAATTCCTGAGCCCTTTGGCGCACCCTGCGCCCATGTAACAGCTCTTTCATATGCGCCAAGTGTTAAGCTATAAAGGCGCAGGCGCGTTCCTCATCGCAGCAACATCATGTTGTGCAGACCCTCCATGCGCCGCGCCAAGTTCCCTTAAGCGCACCAAAAGCACATGTTACACAAACCATATATGCGCCTTTGGCGCACCGAAATTCCATGCAACATGAAAGATACATGCGCCTTTTACAAAATACATCCACATGGCGCAGGCGCACTTGTCCTTACAGCAACACAAAATGCACTCTGCAATATCTGTGCGCCATGCACCCCGAGGCCTCAAAATTGCTAGCTCTTTCTTCTGTCAGCATTTCAATGGAAAATCAAATAGCTGACACGGCTTTCTTCGATTGGGTTTCACGTCTTATTCTTGCAGATCAACAATTAAACTCAGAAGAACATATGTCAACATCAAGCAAGAGGCCTACCAGATCCAAAGACTATTCCAAACTCCCAGAGAAGCTCATAGATGAGCGGGAGACTTGCGAGGCGATCAGTGAACGACACAAGGATCCTTCCCAGGATCAACTAAGGCCCATGATCAGAAAATTCATGGAATACCGCGCTCAATTTCACATCTCGTCACCTGAGCAGCAGCAAAAGCAGGCTACCCCCTTTCGGCCGCAGGATGACGATGATGAATAGTGGCTTCTTCTTCTTCTTCTCTCTCTTCTTCGACTTTCTTTTTGTAAATATCTAAAGTATGTTGGCACAAACGATGACATCATCCATGTTGCACCATGGGATGATGTCATCCATCAAGTTGTCAAAAGTCAACATGACTTTGAGATATTTTGTAAATATCTTTGTAAATAGGTGGTTGGCTCCTTTTTGCCTTCTTTTCTTTCCTTCTTCTATAAATACCCCAATGCTTGTTGTATTGGGCATGAGTGGATATCTTTCAGATGAAAAATAGAAGTGAGGAGAAAAGACTTTGAGCTTTTTGTAACAGAAAGAATTATTAATACAATATTTAGACTTTGTGCTGAATACGTGTGTTATTTGCATTGGATCTTTCTTACGTTAGATCTGTGTGTTTGTTCTGTTGAATTTACTTCTGTTTTATTGTCATTTATTCATCAGTATTGCTTTGCTCGTTTATGTAAGTAGGTTTGGATCTGTTTACTACCAATCCCAAAACATAAACCCTCTGACCTTTCTGCTTTGGAATTCATTTCTTTTCTCCCTTCGGACCTGCTCTTCCTTCGCCCTCTCTTTCATTCCTTTCTTTTCGCAGTCGGAAACATCCTACTGAAATGAGATCCCAAACCCCCGAAGGCAGAATATTGTGAGACTTGCACAGATTCCTACTGGTAGAATAGCAATAAACCAGTTTCGCTTTGCTGACTCAAAGAGGGGCTATGCCCTGCGCACTGTTGCCTCGTCTATCCATAGATCTGCCCAAGCGACAGATTTTCGGACCAACACAATACAACTATAATATTTAAAAGCATGTGATTGTTCAGCAAGTGTCCATGAAAAGCTACTCAAACTGAGTCAGACAAGTGTCTGTGAAATGCTTCTTAATTCTAATTTGAATGGACATACAAATTTAAAACATCAAGAAATTGTATGAAGACAAACGAGCAGAAAAGAAAAGTTCAACAGGGGCAATTGTTGATCCAACTACATAATGCCTTATCAATCAATGAGAACGGTGCAAAAGATCACTATCTTGAAATCTTCATAAGAATCACTTGATCATTATGTAAAGGGGAAATAAACAATGATGTTCAAATGACACCTAACTCAACCCATGTGAAGACTCACAAGTAATGACATCCCAATCAAATACAAGAAAATAATTATATGGCACAAATAATGAAGTACCAACCAGACCGTTGTGAATATACTTGACTGGTGATGATAAAATGCCTTCCTTCTTAAACTTCATTGTCCAAACTTCAATGAAGCCTAGATCTCTCATTTCAAATGTGATGGTCACTCATCGGCCAACTTTAGATTATTTATCATTATGATCATGTTATCAATGCATGAGACAACAATCATAATGAAAACCTTGCCAAAACAATAACCTTGGTAAGTTATTTGTCAGCAAAACAATCAATTACATTCTTAGTTCTGTACTTGTCTGTAACTAATCGGGCACTTCGTGGTAACTATGCTTGCTCTTGGGATTGATTTATTGTTAAAAAATTAGTATAAATATCTAAAATTTGTGAACCTGAAAAATGCCGGGAGATCAATTTTAGGGCACCTATCTTGGATTTGTCACATACCAGAATGATTAATGACTTCAGTAGGTTTTCCTTGAATTTCCCACTTAATAGTGATAGATGGCCACAATCTAGTTGCACCACTGTGTTGGCCTCCAAAAAAAATTCCGGGATGAAAACGGTGCTCCAAATTCTACAGTATGCACAAGATATCATAAATTTTCTATTGCCTTCTCCAAACAAGATGAAAAAATCTCATATGACGGTCAAATCGTATCTAATTTAAAATTGGACATTTTATTGACATCTCACACTATTACACTCCACCACCACCTTCAGCTGTCATTGTAGGTTACGCCCGTCGGCATAATTATACTCTTTCATAGCTGTTTACCATTTTGGCCTTCCTTGCACATCCTCACACGTTGACTCATGTGTTGGCTCACTTCCTATCAACACTCGAGTGAACAATACATAATTACCCTGCTGCAAATTAGAAGCTCTCATTTGTGCTCCTTTTAACCTCTTGTCATAGCTGTCATATACCTAAACTGATTTGGAATTCGAAATAGTTTGAGATATCATTTTAAAAAATTATGTGTTTGTTCTGTTTTGCTCGTGCTGGATCAGACTTAATCTTCCTCCACCTTTTCTTTTCCTTTGTAGCAAAAGTGTTCTTTACATTTTTTGGGAATGCTGCTTGTAAAATTGGTATAACTCTTAAAGTTGTGAGAGTTTTCCAATATCTTACAGCCTTGCTGCCGTTCCCATCTTTAAGGGATTCACTTGTGTTCAGGTTGTTTATTGCGAAGTGAAGAACAGCCCCTTAGTAACATCACCACTTATTTTATGATGATAGAGAAACTCATTTGTAGTTAAACAAACACCTTCATGCACCCATGGGTGTGTGCGCACGCACACACACATGGGCTCAGCCTTCTTTAAAAGTTCTTGATGCATTTCTATCTTCATGAATTTAAGTTTTAGTTTCATCTGTTAAACTAAATCTTGTTTTGTGATACATTGTTAGTTTTATTTATAGCTACGAATGAGGTTTGTAAATATTTTGAGCTTCATAGCTTGTAAATTAAAATAAAACATCACAGACACTTCAAAGGCCTTCTTTTCAACTAAAATAAACAGATATGGGATGTAATAAAATGTATACCAATTGTTCCATTTCCTGGACTCTTTGCTGCTATGTGAGCAAATCCAACATCAGGAAATAGGCCAATTCCATTTTCTGGCATTGCAAGAAGAGTCCTCTGAAAACCATGATTTCAAATGAGCTCCAAACATCATAATTCATAATAGGTTAAAATCCAAACCAACAACATCAATAAATGATAAAAATGTAAACCAAGATCTAGAGACTACAGACCTCGGTAATAACACGGTAACGACCATGGCCAGAAAGTCCAATTCCAAAACCCATTGTTACACCGTCCATCAATGAAATGTATGGCTTTTCATAATGAGAAATCTTACATATAAGAGTATACTCTGCCGAAAAGACCTACAACAGAAATAATTTTAATCATTTTCACATAAGTGATAAATATAATGACCCAAGAACCATACAGTTTAGCTTGTACATAAGACCAATAAATAAGATCTTGTTGTAGGTACAAAATGAAATGACTGTTTGAAGCCCGAAAATGTATTATCCCTTCATAAAGCTTTCAAGGAAAAAACAAACACGGGAAAAAATGGTTTTATTATTTTATATGACTGACTTGGGCTTGCTCCATTATTGTCTTGGCAAGCTTTGGCATAAGAACAGGACTATTTATTTAACAAACCAAACATACAAGAGAGCTGCTGAAGAAATCGAGAACGAGTAATCCAACGTTACCAAACTCCAATGGAAGTTAGCATTAAATTAACAAATGAAGGTGAAACAAAGACATTAAGTGGAACCTTATATAGACAACCAGTTAGTAATTTAAACATTTAATCTACTTAAACTACTAATCCATATATTAGTTACATTGTCGATGGCCTTTCAAGATTTTTGGCCTCACCCAAAGAATCTCTTTGGGTAGCTGTAAAAGGAATGCTGTAGTACATAAAAGCAACAATAAACTTTAGTAAACGTTTCAAGAAGTCCACAGATTCCAGGTTTAGAGGAATCATAATTCATATTGCACTAAATCAATTGATAACCAGAAGTCTACAAGTGGTTATGCTTATAGACTAGGATAACAATCAGTTTCTTGGACCAGCAAAAACAATCTACAATTTCCTTATCTTCTACTGAAGCAGATTACAAAATCAGCTGCTGAAGCTGCACATGATGCACTTTGGATCGGGTGTACGATCGCTGAAATTAGAAATTAACTAAATCAACCAAAAACATGTTGGTAAGATAACCAAAGCACAATAAAGACCAAGAATCCAGCATACCATACCCCGACAAAGGACATAGAAGTTCATTATGTCAAATTTCAAGTGCAGAAGAAGATCGAGCCAATCTGCTACAGAACTAAAATCATGCAGTGTTCAAATCAAGAAAGGCCCTAAATCAAGATGAATTTGCAAAGTTCAGGAAATGTTGGGTGTTACTGAAAAGACATGAAAGGAGGGGAGGTGATGCAGTCACAGTTAGAGGTCCCAATGAAGGGATGCCTTAGACCATGCAGCCTTAACAAACACACATATGCAGTGGAATTTCAGCAACAACAAACTTCTTGATGCATCAACAAAAAATATTTAAACACACAACCTCAAGCACTCTGCCAATCTAGCTTATGACAATCTCGCACACAATGCTTACAGGCTTACAAACAATTCGACAACACATTGTTCCCCAAGTGATTCAGTACTATAGTCCTGCCCCAGACATTTGCACAGCTGTTAGCATATGCAAAGAGAAGAAAAAATTCAGAGAAGGCTGAATGCACACTCAAACAAGTGTGACAGTGTTTATTATATAGGAAGAGGTGGTTACAGATTGGTTGAACAGTTACCAATTGAATAACAACTAACTGCATTATATGCTATATAATGCTCTATATTTTAACACCCCCTCTTAGTGACTAAACCGGAAACAATACTAAGTTTATCCCAAAATTTAATGTCCTAAAGCCCACATGTTTAGTCATTAGATCTATAGATTGTGCCATAGGTGGTACTTCAAAATCAGCATGTCAAATGGAGGACCGCAAAACAAAAATTTGGTCGTGTGAGCAGAGGATATAGCAAGTGGTCCACTGATTCTGCGTTACGTGATTCATTGACCAGTGATAAATCATCAATGGCTGAGAGTGTCAGCCCCATCTCCAGAGTGCTGGAATCAGAAACTCGGAGAGGTGGATTGAGAAATCTGTTCCAAGCTTGTGTAACCTGTTGGTGTCTATACAGAGACTCAGTTAGCTTGATGAATCATCAATGGTTGAGGGGTGTCAGCCCCATCTCCAGGGTGCTGGAATCAGAAACTCGGAGAGATGGATTCAGAAAAAAATTAATAATCTAATTAAATTGCTAGTGAAAGCCTTCAACTTAACAATATGCACATCATTCAAATTTAAATCTTTTGTTAATAAATCTACCAAAAAGGCATTTCAACATGGCATTAGCCTGACCAAAACCAACGTAAAAACAAGATAACCTATATTTTCTCCCCTTTAACTTACATTCTTTATGTCAAACCCAAGAGGAGATGAATACCTTTTACTGTACTGCTCTGTTGCAAACGGGCCAATCTCTGAAAATTCGTTAGTCAACACTGTTCCATCATTTGTTTGCGCCATGATCAACTTACCCATGGCAATAGAATCAGTGCTGGAAGTCAACATCTCTTTGTGTAGGTTTTTTAAGCTTCCATAACTCAAATTGAGGCCCCTTATACAGAAACCTTGATGCAAAAGTGTTAAAACAATTCCCATGCGCTCATCAGAGCAAGAAGCTGGTAAGTGATCTTTGTGAAGATAAAAATCCTGTGAAACATGCAATCTCTTAAAAAATATTCTGTAGTTAATTATATCAGCTTGGAATGTTCTTTTTGATAATTAAACAAGGAAATTTCACAAAGTGATAATATAAAGACACCAAATATACTTTGAAAGAATGTTTTCCTTACATTGTGATCAAGTCCACCTGAACTTATCAACAAATCGCTAGATGAAATAAGATGTGTCAGTTCTGTTGCCAGATTGATAGCTGCCAATGCATCCTTGGATCCCAAGGGCATCTAACAGTGACTTGAAATCTTCCAGAGAATCAAGCATCTTAAGCCATGTTTGTTGGACTGGATTTTTGGTTTCCAAGTATTCCTGTTTATTTTTGTCACCACTACCAATATTAAAACCTACACGACTACATTCATCCATCAATGGAAACGTTTTATATACAGCTGTGACACTTTTTTTATCATGAAGTCTGTCAAAAATATTGGATTCTGCAAGTTTGAATGAGGCTTTTATGCCTTCAGTCCCCATACAACAGGCTAAATCCAACTTGTTATCATGTGTATTTCCTGTAGATTTCAGATGATCTGCATCGGAAGATGCGCCACCTGTTTGTGAGGCCATGCAATAATCATTTCCCACAATATCTATAAATTTTTCACAATGACGTACTGATCCTTCCACAAAGTTAACACTTTTTAAAACGTTATCTTCCGAATCCGGTATCATCTCCTCCACTTTAGTTGGGCATTCCAAATTCTGAAACTCTGCTATGACTCCAACTGGACTGCAGATGTTTGAGAGACAATTATCCACAGATCCAAACACATTACCACAGTCCACTGATCTGACATGATATTCAATATCACAATTCAGCACTGTCTCAGGAACTACTGAAGATTCTGGAACACACGAGGCGTCCATCAATGATCTTGTTTCAAGAAAATCCACATCTCGTATTTTCTTTAACCTTCTGAAGACAGCAGAAGTAAGTTCTGTTTCTTGTCTTCTGTCTCTGCAATTTGGAGAGCTTTCAAGAACATCAGGGCCTGAAAATGTTATATCATCAGGCTCACTTGTCAATTCAACTGGAAACACTTTGCTTGGGTCCTGAAGCTGAGTTTCAGATATAGCTGAGGTAGTTTCATGACAGTCTGCATCTTCTGAGTCAGAGTTCACTACTACACGCCTCCTGTGCCTCAGATGCTGGTGTAAGGACCGAGCTGACGACTGAGTCACCTTCGATATTACATCCATCTCATTCTCATAATCTCTGAATATATGCATGCTTTCATCATTAGAAGAGATTCTTTTCAGCATGGCAGTTTTTTTCTCAGCTTCATTCATTTTCTTTTGCACTTTTTTAAACTGAGCAGCCAGTATGTCTCTAGCAGCACGTTCTTCAGCCATCTTTCCTTCAGTTAACCATTCCTGTTTTTCCATCTCATCTAATGCTTTTGAAATATCCCTGTTTAATCTCTCCGATAATTTGCAAGGAAAACTCCATGGCATTATCTTTGGCATTATGTGATGTTCCGCATCCAGATCAAGTGGGACTGAACTATACATGTGAGATGCCTGCCCATCTGAAGCTGAACAAAATGTTTTGCAGTCAATCCCAAGAACATCAATATCAATTTCACACCAGATTTTCACCAAAAAAGAAAGTGCCATTGGCATAAACAAATTAGCAAAATTAATAATTATAGAATGGAGATAGAAAGCTGCAGCTCTAAGGTAACAAGAAGACACCTCTTCCAGAGTCACTCTTCCCTTGGCACCAAAATTGTAGGACCATCCATACTTTAATCCTCACTGTGCCCTATGACAACATCTCAGGACATACCTCAACAAGACTAGGAGATATAGCCAATGTACCTTCTGCGTTTTACACAAATCTGAAAGCAAACCAGAACCATGAATGCAAGCAATGCTTTCTTCAGAATTTGCCTATTTGATAGATTGTTGGTAAATAGCAAGCATAATTGACCAAAGCAAATGATACGACAATGTTAGAAATAGATGCTAAAGCTGAAGCAAGCTTTGTCACATACCATGAAAACATGGCAAACCAACTCCTCCAAGTGATGGGAGTTCAAGTTGTATTAGTCAATCGGTCTAATAGTCGTGGCAGACAGGTTGATCCCGTTACCTACTGAAGTCAAAGAAGCAGGATATATAAAATAAGTCATAGATATGTCGGATTAGCTTTATTATGGTCTACAAAAGTTGTATAGTAGAATATAAAACAAAAACGCAGTACATTACTAAGCATCAGTGAGACATAAAACTTACGATTGCTTGTCAATACTATGGGTCGTTTTGCTGTTTCAGAAATCTGCAATAAAGCTCCCATAAATCCGCATCTTCATCAAACACCGTATCCACATCTTCAAACAGGATTAATGCCTTGCTTCTACTCTGACTCCAACGTCTTTCTTCCATACCATAAATATGGGGATTTTCTTTTTCAGGAAATATTTGACATTTTTTACCACTAGAGACTGCTACATGCTTTTCCTTATTTGCCTTGGACTGTGCATTTCCTTTCTCCCTTGCTTCCTTTCCAGAAAGAGAATTCTCGAGTACAATCTTATGATCATCCACCCCCACAATGTCCTCAACTGCCCTGAAAAGAATCAACTGTTTGTAAGTACTGATATATCCGCATGAACTGAAACTATATTAATGTCCATAAATGACCAAAAATGTTCAATGGGACTTGAAAGCACATGCAATTACAATAGCAAAGTATTCGGGTAGAAAGAACCCTAGTTTCTAGAAAGCAAATAAATGCTACAACACCAAATCAACAAGTGTGTAAATATTCAAACATGACTAGAGAGGTAAAACCACGGCAATTAAACCCCAAAGCATATCTAAACCTTTTTTTGGTGATAGAATGTAAAATGACATTAGAAATGGGAGGATATAACATCAAAAATCACACCTGAGGGGAGCATATACCCCATATATGAACCAATGTTTTAAAAATCGGAACTGGACTCGAAACCAGCGGAGGTCCGGACCGGTTCAAACTTAATGAACCGGTTTACTAAAAAATACATAAAATTTTATATTTTTAATGAAAAAATATATATTTGAAAGGTTCAAAACCATGATTCCAACAATTACACACAAAATATGCATAGTTTGCTCATGTATATAGTACCATAGTTGGAATACCTCGCATTCAGCAAATACTCAGTAGACCCCAAAAAAAAAAACTCGGCAAAAACTCAACAATATTCGGACAATATTCGGGAATACTCGGCAACTTAAAAAATACTCAAATTTCTTTAAAAAATCATAAATTTGCAGCCAAAACCATGTATTTGTAGCATTTTCTTTCATTGCTATCAATGGTTTCTTTTTGTTGGGACCTTTACGATAGCATTTAGTCTTGTGTCTGAGGATGCGCAAATTGGAGTGTAAACACAAAAAAAACTCTTAAAATAGCGAAAAAAAAACCTACGCATCTATTAATATGTGAAGTCAACATTTGAATAAGCAGGTTGCGACCAAGCTGGCAGGTGGGACGATTAGTCCAAGCACGGGAGAATACTCACCGAGTTTTGGCGAGTACTCACCGAGTTTTGGAAAGCTATCCAGTATGTTTAATTACTAATCTGTCTACAGGCGATCAAAGCACATGATTCTTTCAGAAGATTGCAAGAAGTTGTTTGGTCCAAAAAGGTGCAAAATTGGATTTTACGAAAATAAGAAAAATGTTAACATCAATGCGTAGAGCTTGAGAAAATATACACTTTTAGGAAAAACGGCACCTGAAACGGAGCCACAGAATGAAAGTTATGGCACGTGCAAGTTTTTGCTGCTACATCTTCCCACACCCTTTCCAAAAATGGCAAATTTTATTCTATGCTTGTGTTTTCTTCACCAAAAATCCAAAAAAGGAAAGAATCTTGACTCGGCCGGTTCAGGATGAAACCCGACCGGTTTGGTACTAAACCGGTCGGTTCCTTACAAAACCGGCCGGTTCAGTACCAAACCGGTCGAACGGTCCGATTTTTTAACCGGTTCATGTCTAAATATGTTGAACCGGTCGAACCGGCCGGTTCCGGTTCCGGTTCAGCCGGTTTTTAAAACACTGCCAAGGACTAAGTAGGTCTTGTCCATTCTAATGCTTTTGTTTTATTTATTTTTTAATGTTTTTTAATTCAATCTTTATTTATTTATTTTTTAGGTTTTTTTTGTTAATGTTTTTTTCTTTTTTTTTTTTTAAATTAGTGATACAATAATATTTCATTTTTTGTGTTAGTGTTGTTTTTTTTCCATTTTTTAATGTATTAATTTATTAAATGTTTTTTATTTGTTTATTCTTATTCTTTCTCATTTATATTTATGTTCCATTATATTAAATGTCTTGAAAATTTTATTGTCATTTATTTTTATACATTTTATACTTTTTGATGTTTCTTAAAAAATTAAATATTCATATATTTATAATAATATAATTATTTATATATTGTTATATATTTAATTATATATATATATATATATTATTTATTTTTTATTGAAAAGCCCACTTTTATATTAATAGAAAAATATATACAACACCATTCGTATAAAAATGGGTGGACAAGTCCCACTCTGGAATGCCAAAAGTCACATTGAGCTAAAACAAGCTTCAGGAGAGGCAAGCAAGAGCATAAAAACCACTATATAAACACTGTGAATTTCAACCAAAAAAAGAGAGCAAAATTAAGCAGCATTACCGCGAACATGGAAGAAGGTAGCAAGGGGGGAGGGGGACTATCAGGCTTGTCGCCCCATCCCGAACCAAAAGGGTGAGCTACATTAGAATTGCGATCCCACCCATCCCAACCATTATCTTGCTTATCACCAGAATTATCATCAAGTCAAGTGGAGGAAATGGCTAACGATAACCGACGGAACTTGCCCTGAGCAAGAGCGAACCAACCAAAACCACCTGTCGAAGGAAGCACACCGGCGAAGGCGACCGAGAGCGGGAGAGATCTCCGTCGAGGAGAAAGACTTCGCACGCGGCGACGGGCATGCCTCCATCGATGACTAGGAGGCGGAGAATGGCGAGGCGGAAGGCGGTAAATGACGACGCGACGACGAGGAACGGCGATCGGGGGCGCATACGG
The DNA here is from genome assembly GCA_019776745.2 of Taxus chinensis. NCBI lineage: Eukaryota > Viridiplantae > Streptophyta > Pinopsida > Cupressales > Taxaceae > Taxus > Taxus chinensis. The sequence continues at coordinate 913,201,353 of CM034147.1, read as the reverse complement.
GGGAACCCGATTTAAAACACAAGGGGCCGAACACTAGTGGTTGAGGAGGCGCTGAAGATGCTCCACCTCGAGCCAAACCTTCTCTGGCTTGATTTTGAATCTAAAGCATGACACTAGAGATCACAGCCACTTTATTAGTAACAGAGAAATAATGATCAAGCGTAGCACTATTAAAAATTGCATTATTTCTATCTTTCTAGAGAGCAAATAAAATCTCAGTTCTAAAGATGTGCCAAATTTTGGTGTAAATTGTACAGGTAGCATGGCCGAGTCCCCCAAAAGAGTCATCTTCCAGGAGAAAAAATATGGAGAAAAGGGTTGGAAGAGGGAATGAATCCATCTCCAAGCCGTTTGCGAACGAGGGCAAAACCAAAAAATGTGCTTAATAGATTCCGGTTGTTGGCAGCATAAGCACACTTGATGAAACCCTAGATGAAGGAGACGAGTGCCAACCGAAAGGCCTTGATGGAGGATGCACCATAGAAAATGGGCTTTCTTGGGCTCACCAGGAGCATACCAAACCCTCTGGAAACGACGAGACTAAACAGAGGCCGATGAAGAAAGGCACCAACAACGATTAAGGGTAACAAAATCAACTACTTCTAGGAGCCAACAACGAATAACCGAGGGAGGGTTTTGTAACGGCAGAAAGACATAGCAGTAGGTCAGTTCCAGGCACGCCACCAAGGAACACTAGAGGTAAGCCCAATTTTATGCAAATATTCATTAGGAATAGCTTCAATCAATTGTTGAATAGGTTATGCATCAGTAAGGAGAAGTCGAAATTTTAAAGCAATAGAATCCCAGGAAAGCCAGTCTCTGAGAATGTTTGTCAAATTAAATCTCCAATGAACTGAATTCCCTTTTTAAACAATCAGAGAGCTTTAGACCAGGGGACTAAAGCGAAGGGTTTATCTTGAAAAGAAAACATAGGGGACCACCAAAGAGACGAGTTAATAGAGAGACCAGACCTGAAACCATCACCTACCCAAACCAAATTAGGTTTGAGCAACTCCCAAGCCTTCCAGAATACTCTCCAGAATAAATGAACCTTTAACCTTAACAGAAACTGGACAAAGTAGCAAAGATTGGAAAGTCAAGGCCTTGCCAAGCAAGTCTGCCCAAGGGGACCCCCTAACAAATGCCATGACAAATAAGCAGCTTCCAAGCTTCATTGCCCTCTGAACTGCGTAAAATCCATTTAACATAAAGAGCTTTTCCTTGGAGTTTGATGTCAATCAGACCTAAGACCCCAACATCTTTAGGCATACAACAGATGTCCCAAGCCACCCTATGGAAATCCTTGTGCCCTTCAATGTTGGCCCACAAAAAGTCCCACAACAGCTTCTCAAGTTTGGCATAAGCAGCATTAGAAGGAGCCTGACAAGAAGAATAATAGACATGTGTGGCAGCAAGCACTTTGGAGCAGATTTGAAACTTACCTACTAAAAAGAGAGGCTTAGAGATCCAATAAGAAATTTTGCGTTCAACTCTCTTAACAACATATGCCCAAAGCTGAGCAGAAGTGGTCTGGAAGGCAAAAGGGATCCCAAGAAATTTAAACTGCACACCAGGTTCAATCCAGCTCCATTTCATCACTGCAAGCAAATTAGGCATGGGAAGTTAAGACTACCTGTAGCACTGAGTTTTTTCCCACTAAATAGCAGACCCTAAAGCAAGACAAAAAATGTCTAAACAATCCAATTCCTAACACACAGATTCTTCTTCCTCCAAGAGTGTGAGAAACGAATCATCAACAAAATGATCATTAATAAGCTGCTGAGAAGTAGAAGGTAACGAGATACCTTTAACAAGTCCTTGAGAAGCTCTATAGGCAAGAAGATAATTCAAACCTTCAGCGGCTAACACATACAAGGAGGGAGCCAAAGGGCAGCCTTGGCGAATAGACCTGAAAAGACCAAACCTGGAAGATTGTGCCCCATTTATAGTGATACAAGCCCCAACATTCTGAAAAAGCATTTGAGCAGACTGTACAAACGTGGGACCAAAGCCCAGAGCCTTGAGCATGGCTAAAATGAAAGACCACTCAATCCTGTCATAGGCTTTAGCAAAATCAATTTTAAGAAAGAGTGCTTGCTAAGATGATTAATGAGCCCATTCCATTCCTTCCCAGACAGCAATAATATTATCAAGAATGAATTTGTTCTTAATAAAACCAGTTTGTTCACTTTTAACAATTAAGGGCAAGAGATTGGCAATCTTGTTGGCTAAAGCTTTAGCAATGATCTTATAAGAAACATTAAGCAGAGTGATGGGCCTCCAGTTGATGATGAGTTTAGGATCCCCTGCTTTGGGAATGAACTTGATGTTGCATTGATTAATGAGGTTCCCTAGGGAATCGGAAGCACTGGCTTCCAAATAAACATGGTGGAGGTCCAGATCCACTGTGTCCCAAAGGGTTTGATAAAACTCCACTAGAAAACCATCAACTCCAAGAGCCTTGTTAGCTGCCATTTGAAAAGCAGCTTCCTTCAGATCAGAGAGTGAAAGAAGGCAATCACAGGCAATCCTCTGAGGGTGTGAGACTTTGCAAGGAACCACCTGAAGACATTGCAAAAGAGCTTCCTCGCGAGCAGGAGTGGCAAGTTGAGCTGCAAAAACTCCATGATAGTGCTGGACAAAGATCTGAAGGATGTCAGGTAAAGCAATTAATTTTACATTATTATGCAAAATGGATTTAATCTTATCAGAAGAGTGTTTGGAATGCAACATGGCGAAGAACTCTTTAGAAACTCGATCACCAATCTTGAGCCAATGTAGGCGAGCTCGCAGCTAAGCCCTTCAAACATTGTAGGCTTCATGAACCTTGAGAGCATGTCTCCAAACAACAGCCTGAGATTGTAAATTTGTGTTGAAAGGAGAAGCCTCAAGCTCGTGTGAGATTCTTTCAAACTCGTGATAGGAAGTTGCATAATCATTTTTCCTAAAAATGGAAGCCTATTTACCATAAATATGCAAAAAGACATTGGTGCGTTTGATGGCATCATTCCACCACTTAATCCAGCGAGAGGAATCCGATGATCGAGGGATTAGATTCCAAATGCGTTGTATGTGAGACACAGTCCAAGCATGTTTAAGATGAGCAGTATTGAGATAAAATTGCGAAATGCCCTTAGATTTCTTAACAGGATGATTCCAAGAAATATTGAAGAAGATGGGCGAATGGTCTAAAAGCAAAGCAATGGTGGCTACAGCCACAGGCCGGTCAGAGACAGGAGCAAAGAAGAAAAAATCTTGAGAGGACATTAGAGCACGGTCAAGCCTTTTAATCACTCATTCATGGCCCTCCCGGAAGTCGCACCAGGTAAACCAAGGAGCTAAAGAATGATGTCGGTAAAGGAGATTAGGTTCAAAAAGGCCCAGTATATGCCTGAAGTAAAACCGTGCTTCCCGCCTCTCCCGCACACCACCGCATTGGCAATCTACCCCGTTTGTCTTCTTGGGTTCTCAATCATGTTGAAGTCACCACAGACCACCCACAAAGCAACTGGCAGAGAATTTGCAAGCCAACACCAAAAAAGAGCCCTTTCCCCCCGCATCATTAGAGGCATAGATATTAACAAGACCAAAAATAGGATTGTCAAAATCAAACAGAGTCCACACCACACGATGCATGGGGTATGAACCCCACAAGATCACATGTATTTTCATTTTTCAAACTTAATAGGACCAAAAATATTAGAGGCACAGATATTAGCAAGACCAAAAATAGGACCGTCAAAATCAAACAGAGTCCACACCACATGATGCGTGGGGTCCGAACCCCACAAGATCACATGTATTTTTATTTTTCAAACTTAATGGCAAAAATTTTCAAGCTTTACTCATTGGCGAATTTAAACCAAACTTTATCCTCATCAAACTTGAACTATAAACTTGTGACTTAGCATCCTACGCATAAACATATCAAATGTGTTGCAAATGTTAAATGAGGAATAAGGTTCTACAGACCCATAACATAGCACAACTCAATGCAGACACAAGTTGGCCCAATGAACACATTTTAGAAGTAGTAAGTCGTCGACTTCTATTCATAATCTCGATGTAGCCAATCAGATGATTCTGCCATTTGCACTCTCTAAGAACCTTATGTGCTATTGCATAATAAGTCTATGCACACCTTGTCTTTAAGTATTTCCTAACCGAAAGCCCCAACAACCTTATGGTTTCTTAGATAGATGCATGATATCAAGATGAGTCTCTCCTAGCACACACCTCTGAAAGTGCACTATGCATTGCCACGCATGTTTTGAAGGTGTAGACACATAAATTCCGCTTTTGCAATCTTATTGCCAAACACACGCAAATCACTCTCATTCTTTACCAATTCCATTATAAGTAGTGATTTCCGCTAATTAACTAACGTTTCTTACTATTTTGGCCAATTAACAACACATTGTTGATTTCCTAACCTCTCTCGCATTTAGGATGTTGTTTTACGAGAAATCGTAAGACAAAATCCTCTTCCAAACACACAATTAGCGATTATTAGCTAATTAAGCCTATTTTACCCTTGTTTTGGTCAATATACCCTATTATTGGCTTAAACCCCTCTTCCAACCACTCAAAATCACCCCACTTCCTTCCACAACGTCTCAACAAGCTTCAAAAGCTTATCCTAGCCTCCTAATTGACCCTAAGAGGTTGATTAAAGCTCCTCACATCCTAATCACTTGATATATCACTCATTGTGATTAGCAAAGCTTAATCATGATTAGCAATTCTTAATCTTCTTTGTACTTTTAGTCCCACATGCACCAAGATGCAAGTTTTCCTCAAAAGAAAAATTATAAAAGAAGACTAAGTACTATCTTCCAATTTTACACCATGCTTTGATTTGCATCTCATATAAGAAATATGATTTATAGCCAAGCTCAATCCTTGCCTAAAGTCTTCAATGGGGTTAGTAGATGGGTATCCAATATGATCTTTTAGTCATTGTTGGACAGACCATTTCACCTCTCTTGGAGTAGCAACAAACCCAATTTGATTGCCCTCTTAGATTTATTTAGGTCTATGTTAGTTTAGCAATTCATACATAGTAAGGATGCTTTGTAGATCAATGTTTAATTCCATTTAGTTTACATTCATAGCATGCTTTTAAGCTTTGATTTGATGTTACATTCCTAAAACTTAGAGCTTGACTATAGGTGGCAATGGTGTTAGCCCTTCCTAGTTAGTCATACTATTTGCTTTGTAAAGTTTTAGGGTGTTATCAGAAGGTTTCCTAAGTTTGCACCATCTTCTAGTTGTTTGTGCAATGTTTTCACCTCTTGCCAAAGGTGACAAGCTTTGCACCACCCTTTGAAATGTATAAGCATAATGGAGAAGTGTTGCAATACCTTATTGGTATCCTTTACCTACGCAAGACCTCCTAACTCTGAAATCCCCATTTTCTAGTTTGGGCTCATGATTACTCCTTTGTGCCAACTTTTGAGAACGTGACTATGATTAGAGAAATACTATAGACCTTTCTTGAACACTCTACTTATGCCGCACACGACAATATGTACAAAAACAAAATCTACTCTATTGTTTTTGGTTGATGCAAGATCATGTCTATAGGTACTCCCCCGTCTTCCAATGGTTGGCGCCAATTGGATATGTGCCCGACCTCCACCAAACCAATTATGTACATCCACACCCCAATCCCAATCCTCTTCAGGCTAGCATCTTATGTCTGTGCAAGGTCTCTTTCCTTCCCTACCTCTTCTACTCTTGTGCGACATCTCTACGAATTGTCATCTCACTGAAATATCAACTCCTCAATCCCTTGCACTCTTATCTACACAACTTCCTCTCGCATCGCTACACATATTTCACTTCCTCTTCTTTGTGCAACAATTTTTTGTGGTGTTGCGCACGCTCCACTTTCTTCATCCCACAAGACCTGCTCCATTTCGTGCACAACCAAATGACTTTGGTGCACCACTTTATCTTTATCCCTTAGTGGCTTCAAATTGAAACTCTCTCCATCTTTCTACACTAGCACCATATTAGCTCTCCCATCATAAATCAACTCCCAATCAAATTGCCACTGTCTCCCCAACAAAACATGACATGCATCCATTGGTAAGATTTCACATAGAACGTTGTCCATGAACCGTCCAATCTTCATCTCCACTTCACGTTATTCTCACAAAACACCAACTTGTCCCTCTACCACCAAGCTACTCTATAAGGATCCAGATGTGGTTTCCACTCCAATCCCAAGTTCCTCACTATCTCTGTGGATGCTAAATTATTCATGCTCCCACTATCTACCACCACTATGTAGTATAAATCTCATGTATTACATCTTCTCCAGAAAATGTGTGGCCTTTGTTGCCACAACTCTTTTTCCCATAACCTTCAAGACCGTCCTTATTACAAGTAACATCTCTCCTTCCTCGAGTTCAATTATATTGGATTTCATCAACTCTCCTACTTTGAACAACGTGCCTACTTCTACTGCTCCCTCTCTTTCCACCACCACTATGGGCATGAGGATAATCATGTGTGATGTCCAACTTCCCTGCATCGAAAATTGTAATGTTCCCTTTTCCAATCTAGTTTGATTTGGAGACTTTGAGCCCATTCCACTTCCCATGGGGCAAGAAGGAAATGAACAAGGTGAGTAATTTTCATGTTTTTCAGTTATTTTTGTGAGCATTGCATTCTTCTTTAATAGTTTTCTACATAAAGTCAAGTCAGTTTGGTTAAAAAGGTGAAAAGCCAAAGAAAAAATAAAAGAAGAGTATCAATTATGAGGTCGGTCCTAATTGGAAGTTTTCTAATTGGGTTTGGCACCACAACAAGGTATAAAAGGGGTCGCTTAGCTCATCGGTGCATAATCATTATCTTGTCAAAAAAATATAACTTGCATGGTTTTTGGACTGATTGCTCAATCACTTCCACTTAAGGGCAAAAATCCTTTCGTGTGGCTAACAAAGAGGACAAAACCCTTGCTTGATTGAAGAATGGAAACTCTTCAATTTATTGGGGATTCTCTATTCTGGGGTTTCCAAAGTACTTCAAAAGGATTGATATTGCAGATTTTTAGTGAGCATTTGATCCTAGAGTAATTTACAGCCCCACTCTTAGGGTAGCAACTTGCTTGGAGGTGGAGATGGGTGCCATCTAAGGCACATTGTTTCATTTGGAGTCAATATTCATATTCTTGTAATGTCCCCTTTTTCCAAGCTAGTCGTTATGGAAGACCTTATCCCATCCTTCGTCATGGGACTAAGGATGTGGAGCTAGAGGAAAGTTGTTTGAAGATATCTGGATTAGTTTCAGGACATATTGCGCTATTTTTTGTATTCTTATTGGATGCCTAGCACTTCAATAGATGAAATAAATTACTTAATTAGTTGTTTGGTGAGCATATATGCTCAAAATTAGAAATAGACTTTAATATTATAAGGTCGGCCATAAGTTATAATGTAGCACCCCTTATGTTATAAAAGGAGGATGCTTGGCCATTATGATGTTATGTTGAATCTTATTATTTATTCTTGGTAAAGGTTGTACCTTTCATATCTCTCTCATCAAGGACGAAAACCCTTCTTTGAGATCCCTTCAAAAACGAAAACCCTTGATGGTGGAACTTGCCTTGAGGACAAAAAGCCTCCAGCCAGCATATTTGGAATCATTGAATATTTAAAGTATTTGGAGCTGATATTTTTCTATCTAGCCTAGGCAACTTGCATCATTAGCACTTTGGAGGTGTTTTGATGGATGTATGGTATGATTCTTGCATGGATTGACTTGTACTAATTTCTAAAGGTGAAAGCAATCATTTCTTTGCATGTTACGCCAATAATTCAGCCTTTCCAAGTGGGGCTACTTGCATAGGAGTGGGTTTACATTGATTTGAAGGGTTTCTCCATGTTTGGTTTGTATCATTCAATTCCTCATAATTTATAAGGGTGAAATCTACAGTTTGGTGATTTAAGGAGTTGTCTAAGAGCTATTTCCAACACTTGGTTGTGGCCGCACTGCCGCTCTCATAAAAATTAATTGCAACTGGGTGTAATCACTTGTTTTCTCCATTTCTCTTATGTAAATTGGATTGATAAATGTTGCCATGATTGGATTAAATTTAGAAGCATTTTCAGTGGTTATTACATGATTGTATGATAATTTGAAGTCCCTATACAGTCCGCTGCTAGGGTTTCTGATATTTTTAGGTCTGCTGTTATAAAAATCAGATTACTCTCAAGTGGGATTGGTGTTGTTTCCTATTTTTCAATTTCAGCCCTAGAAAGGGACATTACAATTCCTCATAATTGTGGAGGCTGATTGCACACTTTCATGAGATTTTTGGGGTTTGGAACCTCCATTTCCAGCCATTGTTGTGAGTTGTAATTCTGCTGTCATAAATTTAATTGCAGTTGTGTAGAATTTCCAAAATTGCATATACTTTGGAGTGTTTTTGCTTGGTGTTTGTTCCATTTGTTGAGTATAATATTTTGGAGAATTTATACATCCATTTTCAGCTTGTTGGGAGGGTGTTTGATGCCCTAAAAGTGCAAATACAGTTTGTTGCTAGGGTTTATAACATTTTTTGGTTGGCTGTTGTAAAAATCAGTTTTCTTTCAATTGGGATTTGTGTTATTTCCTTGTTTTTTCAGTTTCAGCCCTAAAAGGGACATTACAAAAGCATGTGCCTCTAAATCTTCCACCTTGACCGCTCTCCCTCACGGAAGTCATTCTTATCGTTGCTTGTTGTTGTTGGGAATTGCTTGTGTTTTCTTCATGCATCGCTAGTTCCTTACCACCATCGAGCTTCCTTTCGACCTTCTGGCATTTTGTTTGTGCGCCACTTTCTCCTTTGCTCTCAAGGCATATTGGTGTTCTTCTTCCACCATATGCATCTTCACTAGGTTGATGTCATCTTGGATCACCCACTGCAGTCCATTGATATACCACACTACCTTTCCTTGATCCATTTCGCTATGACCAGCCCGAATTGTGATCTTATAAAAATCCTTTGTGTAATCTTTCACACTTAACTCATTTTGTCATAGATTCTACAACCTCTTCAATACATCCAACTCACAATCACCAAGCGAAAATTCCGTTTTCATCTTATCACATGATCTTATCTTTATCCTTCCTATTATGCTCACTTCTTTCCACTACAATGGCAGATGACCTTTCAATTTGATCTATGCAATCTTCACCTTGTGCTCATCTACAACCTCATCAAACTCAAAAGATTATTTTGTCTCTGCGAGCCACTCAGTTAGCTCCTCCACATTCAGCGTCCCAAAATTATATGGAACTACCATTCCCACTCCTTTTCCAATTTTTTACATGGCTCTGAGAAGCCTTTCTTCACTGTCATCCAAACACTCAGGCATAGACCTGCTTCTTGCATGGCACCTTCAACTATTTCTTAAATTTTCTATTCCGCGTCACTTACATCATTGCTCGAGATGAATCCTCTTCTTCATCTTCCTCTACAGTAGTCAGATTTTATTTGTACCATTTACAACATCTATCTCATCAAGTCTTTCAGTTATACTGGCGACTAAGGCACTTCCTTTCCCTACTTTTCTTGGGAGCATCTTAACTTCTCACAACTACGGACCTACTATTGCACCTTCTTGCAACCTAAGAAAATCACACAACTTGCTTCACTACCTTCTTTATCAACCTTGCAAAGATGGAGAATTTTAGATATTTGCTCTCTCAACCCAAATTTAGGCCTCACTCTAATACTAATGATGCAATCAAAGTTAGGGGTCCCAAGGAAGGGATGCCTTATACCATGCAATCTTAACAAACAACACACACAACATAATTTCAGTAACAACAAACTTTTGGATTCATCAACAAAAGAAATTTACACACAAAGTCACACACTGCCAATCTAGCTTATTACAACAATCTCACACACAATTGACATAGGATTACAAACCATTCAACACCATAATGTTCCTTTATGTGATTCAGCCCTATAGTCCTACCCCAAACCTGTGCATAGCTCTCTACTGGTAGCACACTTATAAGCGCACCTAAGACTATTTTCTTACGGGATTTCTAAATGTCTTTCTCAAGTGTAATGATGTGTTTATATAGATATACAATAAGCTACTTACATTCTTCACTCTACTACATCCTACCCATAAGCATATTAAATGCGTTGCAAATATTAAATGAGGAATAAGGCACAAAGAATCCATAACATAACACAACACAACTTAATGAAAACACAAATCGGCCCAATAAACATAGTTTGAAAGTGATCATCCGCTAATGTTTGCAATCTCGATGCTACCAATCAAATGATGTTACCATTTACGCAATCTAAGAAAGTGAGATGTCTACGCACACCGTGACTTTGAATATCTTCTAGATGGGCATCCCCAATGACCTTGCGATTTCATAGGTAGATGCATGGAATTAAGTGAGTCTCTCCTTCCAATTTGAGCCTCTGAAAGTGCACTTTACACTGCTAGGCACGTTTTGAAGATTTCCTGGTTTTGTGTGATCTTCCAATTGTTTGTGCCATGCTTTGGCCTTGTGCCAAATGTGACAAGTTTTGCACTACCCTTTGAGATGTAGTATAATGCAAAGGTGACGCAATGCCTTATGAGTGTCCTTTACATGCGCAAGACCTATTGATTATGAAATCACCATTTTCTATTTTGCACCAAATTTTGAGGACATGCCAATGATCAGTGAAATACCACAGACCTTTCTAGAACAATTTGCCAATGCCACACACAAGAATATGTACAAACATAAAATCTACTCTACTAGTTTTGGTTGATGCAATATTGCATATGAACTTAAATGCATTCTTCACTCCACTACATCCTACCCATAAGCATATTAAATGCATTGCAAATATTAAATGAGGAATAAGGCACAAAGAATCCATAACATAACACAACACAACTTAATGAAAACACAAATCGGCCCAATAAACATAGTTTGAAAGTGATCATCCGCTCATGTTTGCAATCTCGATGCTACCAATCAAATGATGTTACCATTTACGCAATCTAAGAAAATGAGATGTCTATGCACACCGTGACTTTGAAAATCTTCTAGATGGCATCCCCAATGACCTTGCGATTTCATAGGTAGATGCATGGAATTAAGTGAGTCTCTCCTTCCAATTTGAGCCTCTAAAAGTGCACTTTACACTGCTAGGCACGTTTTGAAGATTTCCTGGTTTTGTGTGATCTTCCAATTGTTTGTGCCATGCTTTGGCCTTGTGCCAAATGTGACAAGTTTTGCACTACCCTTTGAGATGTAGTATAATGCAAAGGCGACGCAATGCCTTATGAGTGTCCTTTACATGCGCAAGACTATTGATTATGAAATCACCATTTTCTATTTTGCACCAATTTTTGAGGACATGCCAATGATCAGTGAAATACCACAGACCTTTCTAGAACAATTTGCCAATGCCACACACAAGAATATGTACAAACATAAAATCTACTCTACCAGTTTTGGTTGATGCAATATTGCATATGAACCTGAATCCTCCAGCATCAAGAGGGCTTGGAGGAGAGGAGGTTGTGAACATTTAACATTTCAAACTTTATTTTGCAGTTTTTGGTGTTAGCAATAAAATATTGATGCCACTGCTATGTTAATCACCATTATCATCTCATGCTAGCCCACAATAGATGATGTCAATTTTCCAAAAACAATTTCTTAAAACAATTACATACATGAATGCTCCTTCATTCTTAAGGTGTAGAATTTTCCATGAATCAAAGCAATGAGACATGGCTATCATCTTCATGTCCATTGCTGTTCTCCCCTTTATGTAATTGAAAAATGAACTCAAGTATGACCTATGGATGGACTAGTTAATCACATACATAATAGACATGTCAACAAAAGTAACAATTCAGATAAATTAGAGATAGTAATGACCATAGTTCAAAAACTCGCCCAACTCATGAATCAAAAAGCTTAGTGAGTAATTTGCTAGCAACTCAGATAGCGAGTTTCTGCCAATTACTCACGAGTACTTGCACACCAAAACTTGCAAGTAGGTGAAAAAACCTGCTAACCTCCAAGTTAGAAAAGAAACTTTTTAAAAACGTATTTTTAACTTAGTTTTCTATTTCCTCTTCTTTCATGCACTACACTCTCATGCTGAAACACATTTGAATATTTTCTATTGTTGTGAATTGATTTTTATCGTATTTAAATATTTTTTAACAAGTGGAGTTCAATTTGAGAGGTAATTGCTTAGTATTTTTGGTTTTTGTCTTAGGCTTTTGAAGCTTATTCCTAAGGTTTCAACATTTTTTTGGTTCCTTTTTCCCAATTTCTTCTTTCTTTCTTTACTAGGCAGTTAGAGTTTTCAAAAATAATTTTCACTTGTTTTCTTACGCTTAGCAGTTTGTACTTGCAATGATATACAAGAGTGGCATCCTCAGCCTCATGCGGCCGTAGGAGGAGGTTAGTTAACCCTGCTTAGATTTTCAAATGAGGCATCAATTGCTTCAAATATCACCTAGCACAAATCCTTGGCCAATATGTGCGAGCAGATGAAGGAGAAGAGCAGATTTAACAATAAACTCTTTGTTAGTTACACGATAAAACTTCGTATTACAATACAATTATATATAGGAGAGAATGCTCCTATAATCTAGGAAATTGTTTTAACAATACTCCTCACAAAAAACTATACATGTGAGTTTGGTTTAACAACAAAATCTCGCCCAAACAACCTATAACCATACTAACAAATATTAGTTGTTTTATAAACAACTAATTTACAATAGTTTACTACATTTACCATTATATAATAAACTCTCACATTATAATATTTAATGCAACCTTCATAATATTGTGAGCACTAAAAGAAGATTTCCTAACATTCCCCCCCTTAGTGCGAACACGGGGAAAACCTGCCTTGTACTACAACGTGCCGCTTCATAGCCTGCTCATGATCTGGATGGTTTCAAGGACAATACCAACAACCTTTGGATGGTTTTCCAAGTGGTTAACCAACAACCACACAACGGATGGTTTTTAAGGACAGTACCAACAACCTCTGGATAGTTTTTCCAGTGGATAACTAACAACCACAATATCATGATGTTGCAGTAGTATCATCGGCTCTCATCACTATCTCACTTCAGGGAATAACATAGGAAAATCCATTGAATTCTGCTGCTCATACACACAAACTGAAAACTGGAAATGGAACATTGGATCATGTTTCCCCCCTCAATGTGAAATTTCCACTTATTGAAAACAGGAACACTCCACAACGTAACACACCACAAAAATGCCACCACAGCTGATATGCAGCCCTATCCTTGGCGACTGACGAGAGGTCGTTGAATGACCTCCTTCCTCTGTTGCCTACGTCCTCCAGTAATATGCTACTAGATCAGTCAGATTTGATCATGCATCTCAATTTTTACATACCTCAATCGGACGTTGGATTCTACCAAAAATGCATCCGTAAGGCAAAAATTTTTTATTTTCACAACTTTTGACTTTTACACTTGACAAACAATGACTCTTGATAATACAATATTTTGTTGACATGTAATTTTGACAATAACAAAACATAACATAAGACTCTACAAAATGACTCTTATACTAACTAAAATTTACTCTGGACTTTTAATATTTATGACATACATAATTTAAAATCGACTTGACTAAATAACCAATGACTATATTAACAACCTATACTAATTAGAAAACTCCTAAATGGTAACTTATGAATGATAAAGAGTGAACATGACAAATGACTAACCTTAATAATCCCTAGGAGACTCTCGAATAAAGACACTAGATTAATGATATATACCTATTTTATACTATGCTTACCCGACAATAGCCTTTGAGAAAACCGCGTGTAGAAGTGTGAAACTAAGACTCAAACAAATGCAACTTTAACAAGATAAGACCGCAAGCTTTGTTGAGCATGTGTAGATAGTATGGGTGATCACATCGATGTAGAATACATCGCCGTAGATGACATGATTAGGCAGTTTGAGAGACGGTTGTGTATTTTCCTAATGTGAAGGCTGATACAAAAGCAAATGTGAACGTATTGTGGCCCAACGGAGAGCAATCCAATGTTTTCCGTCTTAATTTTGATGCACAGATCTATAACCACGGCCAGTAGAACACCATTTGCTCGGAGGCAGTTTGGCGTGGAATTAGTGAATAAGCTCCTAGTGATGAATTCGTCTGTAGCTATTGGAAGGTGGGGTGCTTACAACTGGGCAAATTTAGGTAGAAACCAAATAATGCAATGTTGGAGTCTGAATTGCATGGTAGAGGCCAATATAGATATTAATGACACCCTATTGCGTAATCAACCTTGATGCTTCCAAAACGCCTTCATAAGTGTAGAAAACCAACAGAAATGATGAAGTCAGAGCAAATCAACTAGTTCACAAATCGCATCTATGATTACACTGACTCAAATCCGAACTCTCCAAGTTAGTAGATCCACTCAGTGATTGTGGAATTTTGTCCCAATCATATGTTGATGCACTTGTGCCTCCTTCCAGATGGATCTGCAAGTCTGTCGTCAATGGACAGTCGACTAAAACAACAAATATAGGTTGAATTGATATTGTCACGAATGTCAATAGAGCTTGGAAGATAATAATTGACAAGAATGAAGACGACTTCACACTCAACTCGTTTCTTCTGCCATGGTGTAGAGTACACCAACCACGCACAAATGTGATAAATTACAAATATTCAATTCTAATGGTTTCTACAAATTATTCACACATCAAATGGGGCAGTTTTCAAATTTGATCATGCCCCTTCAAAACTTAGCAAACAATATTTCTCACAATAACCTACTCTGATGCCAAATGAAGGAGAAGAGCAGATTTAACAATAAACTCTTTGTTATTTACACAATAAAACTTCGTATTACAATACAATTATATATAGGAGAGAATGCTCCTATAATCTAGGAAATTGTTTTAACAATACTCCTCACAAAAAAATATTCACGTGAGTTTGGTTTAACAACCAAATCTCACCCAAACAACCTATAACCATACTAACAAATATTAGTTGTTTTATAAACAACTAATTTACAATAGTTTACTACATTTACCATTATATAATAAACTCACACATTATAATATTTAATCCAACCTTCATAATATTGTGAGCACTAAACGAAGATTTCCCAACATTCTCTAAAGTTGAACATGAAATTAGATGAGAAATTAATGCTTTCCTTTCTAGCTGACAAAAAAAATGGAAAAGAGGACAAGTGCAACACTTGCATCCGTGGAGGATTCCCCCGAATTCAGATGGATTAGTAGGATCTTGCCTAGGCCCACGGATCAAGGCTCATCCACTGGAGTCAGTTCAAGCCTATCGACTATATCTTCTATCTGCAAAAAGGGTTGCAGTATTTTTATTAATGTGTGACCAGATGGAAGGAATCGTGTTTAATAGACTTTCTAGTGGCTTTAGATGGGAAGTTTCCATTCTTCAAGTCCATTACTACCTCTCACGAATTGAAGAAAGTAAACTGTGTCGTATGTTGGAGGAGGTGGTCATGGAAGTGGGGGCAGAGAATGTTATCCAAATTGTGAATGAAAATGCAGCAACATACGTAGCAGCAGGGAGAATTTTTGAGAGGGACTACCCAGTTTTGGAGCTCTTGTGCAGCCCATTGCATTGATCTCTTACTTGAGGACATAAAAAATTGGATTGGTGATAATTATGGTTCAAGAAGCAACAAATATTACCAAATATATCTACAATCACCCCTTGGGTGCTTAGCTTGAAGAGAGAGCACACCAAAGGAAAGGAACTTGTATGATTGGAGGTCACACGATTCACCGCAAACTTTATCGCATCACTAATGTCTTTTAAGCTAATATTTGTGAGTACTTTGTGGTTGAAGTCTCTATAGTCTAGGAAGGATGAAGACAAAAGGGTTGGGAAGATTGTTTGAAGTTGTGTTTGTGAAGAGCATAAACAAGATCCTTATGGTAACTTTACACTTAACAATTATGAACTTCTAAAGTAATGAAATACATTACTTTGAAAGTTTGTAAAACTTGTAATTTTTTATTCTTAGAAATATTTATCAAATTTTTAAATTACCTTTGGGGTTACTTCTAATTTTACAAATCATACTATTATTTTGTAGGTAACGAAACCTTTGGTCAGGGCTCTAAGCTTGGTGAGTGGCTAAAAACACCCAATGGGTTATTTGTATGAGGCCTTTTGCATTATTATGGGAAAAATAGAAGAAAATACAATCCCATTTGGTGTGAAATTGATTGGAGCTGGAACAAGCAGCTCCACCAACACATTCAAGTAACATCTACTACTTGAACCCCAAATTGTTCTTCTTTGATTCCTTTAAGGGTGATGTGTAGGATATGGATGGTCTCAACAAGTGCATAGAGAGGATGACACCCAACAAAACCCTTAGGCACACAATTTTTCATGAGTCGTAAATTTGAGGGTAACTTTAAACTTAACAATTACGAACTTACAAAGTAATAAAATCCATTATTTTGGAAGTTTGTAAAACTTATAAATAATTAATTCTTAGAAGTTAGATTTATCAAATGTTGAAATAGTGCCAAAAGCTATGACAGACTCTCATCAAAGTAATTACTTTCTTAACTTTCGAATTAGGAATAGGATGACCTTTGATATAAAATTTTATATAAATCTCAAGATAGACCTTTAATCAATCAGATAGGAAGGGACAAGACTTATGAAACATGAAAAGCCGCATAATGGAGAAATGTGGAAAAGGATGTCAAACATTACATTCGTGCATCAAACTTGTCAATTGGAAAAAGAAAAAAAAAAGGATTTCTAAATCCTTAACCCGTTCTTAAATACCAATGAAAAAGCAAATCATCAACTGTGTATCCTAAACAATCAAACGCATCATAAGAAAATTCCAAATGCTTTGATATATTGACAAAAACATATTATTTCATTACAAACCACCCATAAAGTGGAGGTTAGCAAATATATTAATACAATGAGCATCATATAATTCTTATTGTATAGTGAACAATATATTAGCATTAGGGATAAGAGGTTGAGTGGGTAGTTTATGAAGCAATAAGGATCGTGAAAGAATGAGGATATTAAATGCTACGCCCTAGGTCATATATCGGGATATGGATAGCCGACCTATGGCTAACATAATCTCTTATCATGTCATATCATATTTATTTATGATTTCATATGCTTAGTGGGTTGGCCTTATGGATTTGAATAGTATAGTAGGGTATATATAGGAGTTAGAGAGTATGATATTATCATCATATTGATCATTTGAGTCTTATTGTGTGGTTTGGAGGTTGCCCCCTCGAAGTGGCTAAGCTATTATACTTGCATGTTGTGATCATTTCTCTACAATTGGATGTTCTTTGTGTTCTATTTCTATTGATACTCAGATCTGTCTAAGTAATTTCATTACATTAAAGAATCAAAATATTATAAAATACTTGGTTGAATGGACAAACACTCCTTACAAGGAGGTAATGTGAGAATCAACAAATATTTATTAAAGACTCATTGAGGTCAAAGAGCTCTTTGGGAGAGGCGAATATTAAAAAAGCAAGTGTACAATCATATGTGAGTAACTTTGTGGGTGGCATCACCTCTTCTTTCTTCCCATCACGATTACTCGGCATTAAGAAATCTTTCGATAAAGTTGTTTCACGCGTTGAGGGGGGTAGGTCAATGAGGCAGCACTCATCTCTGCACAACACTACTACTAACGTTCCCTGCTCCACTATTTCCCAACGATGTGAATCTACTCTTCAACATTATGGATATGCTCCTTGGTGTCACAAGTCTTTTGTAATGTCCCCTTTTCCAACTTGAAAGCATGGTTTTGGATTTCTTGCCATTCCCTTTTCCATGGCAACAAAGTGAAATAAGTTGGGAAAAGGAATTGAACTTCATTTGCATTTCTTTTCTAATTTTTAATGTTCTTTTTAGTGCTTTTCCTCTTTTATACAAGTCAGTTGGCTTGGAGATAATTAAATGCCAATGAAAGATTAAATTAAAGTCTGATGAGGTCGGTCATGCATGAATTAGACCTTGGCGCCAAGATGGGGCTATAAAAGAAGATGAAGGACTTCATTTGCACTATCTGCTTTTGGCGCATTTTCTCTAAATTGAACTTTTGGGTTGTTGCTCATTGTTCTTTCCACTCTTGGGCAAAAATCCAAGTGTGTGGCTTTTCCAAGAAGGACGAAAACCCTTCTTGTGGCTGGTTGGGGGACAAAAATCCTCCATCCTTGTTTGGTTTGAAGGCATATTGCAGATTTGGAGGAAGAGAAGACATTTTCAGATTTTTGCATGCATTGTTGGGTCTCTCCTAGGTGGAGCGACTTACCCTAGTGAGTTTGGTGCCTTCTAAGGCACGGAAATCAAATTTGTTTTCATATATGGCTTTCTCATAATTTATAAAGCTGGAATCTACTATTCTTTGTGAGTTTGGGGTTTGTAAACCCTCGTTTCATAATTTTGTGGAGTTGTACTTAGCTGATTTACAATTAATTCCCAGCAGTGTTTTCCATCAGATTTCATGTTGAAAATTACTTTGGTTAATGCCTAAAATACATATTTATATTTTGGCAAAGTTATTTGAATAGTTTCAAGTGTTTTTCATCCATTTTTACATTGTTGTTTGAAAAATTTGATCGCTGTTTTAATCAGGGTTTAAATTTCAGTTTGTTGGTTTGAAATTCAAATTTGAATTAATTGGGATTTGTGTTAATTCCTTGTTCTTTAGTTTTCCCCCCAAAAAGGGACATTACATCTTCTCCACCACTTCCCAAGCTATGTGGGCAGGCACACATTACAAGATTCTTCACTACCATGGAAATTTTTTCGGCCTCGAATGTTAGGAGAGATTTTAGGGGGAGTACTTTACTTCCTCCTAGGATTACCCATCCTAGCCCCCTCAACCTAAACACTCTCTGATGACCACTATCAAATCTTGCACTTTCCCTTTCATAATGATAGACGATGATACAAATGATCCCTCTATCTCAGGCGTGGTCAAATATTTTTTATGGGATTACCATCTAATATTTCCAACTTTCATTAGCCCATGCTATTTGGGGGCTCTTGCTCTCCCCACATGACTATTTGTATTGGTACCTTAACCACATGGCTCTTTGTATCGGTACCTTAACCACATGGGTTGGGGCTTTATTGCATTAAGTTTACTCCTCGTTTATCTTAAGTGCTTTTGTTCCTTTTGTTTATCTGGTTTATGATCCTAAGATTTGTTTGCCCTAGCACTTTCTAATGTAATTGGATGTATTCTCAATTATTATTGACCTACTTTAGGTTGTTAGAAGATGTGAACAGAGAAAGGATGAAGAGAAACTGGAATGCACAATTTGGAGTTTGTGTGTCCATCATTTTATTATGCTAGAAATAGTTACAATATGACGAGATTACAACCAAACATTAGTTAGTAGATAGCTAATAGTTCGTTAAGTATCAACTAATACTAAAATATATTTTAATACACTCCCTTAATGACTAAACCAAAGACAACATGTTTGTCCTAAAATTTCACAAATACAATAAAACCAAGAATTTTAGTCACTAACTCTATAGGCTGCTCCTTAGATATTACTCTAAAAGTTGCAGTCCTTTGATGTATGTTGTTGTCCAATGTAGGAGCTTCGATGTAGACAAAGACCAAAAAAAGCCGCTAACAACAAAACAAAGACCCGGTCATGTGGACATAAGATATAGTAGGTTGTCCACCAAGTGTTTGTAGATTGATTCATTGACAGGTGATGAATCATCATTGGTTGAGAAGTTCAGCCCAATCTCCATAGTTTTGAAATCAAAATCTTTGATCGAATAGAGTGTACCAAGCTTGCAGAGCCAACAAAGACCCGGGTCATGTGGACATAAGATATAGCAAGTTGTCCACCAAGTGTTTGTTGATTGATTCATTGACAAGTGATGAATCATCGTTGGTTGAGAAGTTCAGCCCAATCTCCATAGTTTTGAAATCAAAATCTTTGATTGAATAGAGTGCACCAAGCTTGCAGAGCCTGCTTGAGATGGTGTAGAGACTCAATCAACCTGCAATCCAAATAATCTTGATCATGTACCTAAAAACCTTCAGGAAGCACCATATAGATCTCCTCGTCCAAAACTTTGTTCAAGAAAGCACTATGAGATACCCTCCAACCAAACTGAGTTGCTACGGAGAAAAGCAACTATAAGGTGACCGTTTTTGCATTTTCACGATAGGAGAAACAACCAACTCCACATTAGAAGAAATAACCATCTCCGCAATGGTAAGGGCAATAGTCCGTCTCCTCCTACTGCTCATCTATTCCCTCGTTGCGAAAAGCCTTTTGCAACAACATGAGCATAGTGTCCACGCTCTACAATTCTTTGAGCATGTACATGTGAATGTGTGGCATGTCCTGCCATCTCACCATGGATCTCAAGTGCATCCCGGATAGTGGAGTTTCCCTCCACCTCTAACACATCCTAAATGGTGGAGTCTCCCTCCATGGGTGCTTTTAAGTTAGCTATAGCAGAGTCAACAAGCATATACTAGCCACCTTGCCCAATGCCTAGAGCAATCACCTATCCCTGTTTCACATCCAACACAAGGCACTTCTTCCCAGAGAAATTTACAGCAATATTGGGATTCTTTGTTAACTAGCACATTGACAAGATTTTTTCATGCAAGTTAGGAACATACCTAACATTCCCTACTAATAGTTTTTTTGGCATTATTCAACACAATGCATAATCTTATATCCCTTCTACTACGAGTGACTCTCCGTCAACTAATATAACTGAATCAAAACAATTTGTATATGTAATAAATGTTACATACCAGTACCTTCACATGAAAAATGTCGGGATGTGCCGAAGTCAATGATCCAACAACTGGTAGCACTGTCATTCAAGCATGACGTTGTGAGAGCATAAAAAGAACACTTCATAAATCCTTTCCTCTGCAACTGCTGCCACATTTGCCTCGTCGAGTGGCTTTTTGTTGTATTAGGAAAGATCATATTGTTGCTTCTGACAATCCTTTTTGATATGCCCAACCTTATTGGCAGTAATGGCATTTCACCTAGTATCTGGAAGATGATTCACTAAAATGTCGTCTCCCCTTCCCCTTTGACTAAGCAGTCAATGCACTCTCTGATTGTCCAAAATTGGACTTCAACTACTTGTGTTCGTCTGCATTCCTTCTGCAGCAAATAGGAACATACCCTGATCAAACATCAAGGTCTAGCTTTCTGCCATCAAATGTAGAGCCTCCACAAATGACTTAGATGAGAATGGCAAAAACTGTTCAAAACAAGCACCACCAAGTTGTCATCATCCACTTTTTTTTTAATGGAAGAGAGTCGGTCTCAGAGATCATTCATCTGAAGGTGTTCTGACATTGCATATTTGTTGAAAACAACAAATTCTTCAGGTATAAAACCCCGACTCTTCTCTAAAACTATGTGTTTATTCTTTAGACCGGTCCATAGCACACTAGCCTCAGTGGCGTTCCAAACCTCAGGTATCAAATCATTTGACACCGACAATTTCAACAGCAGCAAAGGCTCCTTATGGCACTTGTCATAATCAGCAAAGGTAGCAACCGGCCTGCCTTCATCACCAAGCATGATTTTATCAATCTCAAAATTTTGCAATGGTTTGAATCTTGTGACTCCATACTTTATAATTCTGTCCCATTAACTTATGCGGCTCCAGCAAAACAAGATTTTGAATATGTGCCAATATTATGACCCTCAACACAGAAATCTATGCAACAGGGAAAGGGCAGTTCTCACCCAAAAATTAAGACAACGCAGTCTATATTCTGATTTCTAACTTGTGATACAAATAGAAATGAATTATTACACCACGAAATTCAAGAAGCAAACTTGCAAATCTTGTTTTCAGTGACATGACTGTTTTGGTCTGTACAGCCCTTGGAATGTGACTGTGCCCACAAAAACCCTCTTGCGTTTCTGGAATGAACAAACTGCCCTTAAAATCGCTTTTTCTAAGTTTTTTCCCTAACACTTTGGAATGCCCTCAAACAGACTCTAAATTTGCTGTGTCTCTGCAACTCGCATTCAAAAATCACATTTCGTTGTGAACTTGAAAATAGACAACCTGTCCCCTCACATTTTGCAATAACAGTGACTGATGTGTTGAATCATCTCTTTCCCTTAAAAAAACATCTGTAACTCAAGTTTAATGTCTCCTTCGTGCCATTTGAAAATACAAATTGTGTTTGTACTCTTCGAATAGGGATTGCAATGCAAATTGCATTTTTCCTCTTCCTTGTGATTCTCAACTGTGCTTTGTGAAGAAATGTGCCCTAACAGCCTTCAAATTCGTGTTTTATAAGAAAAATTGACTGTATTTATCCTTCAAATGGGACCATAATTCCATTTTTTAGAATTTGCGAGTGATGTATTTCTCCTTTAAATGGGACTGAAACTTCACATGGTATTTCTCATTCTCTCTCAATGTGCCTTTTGTGTCCTAAACACTGTAATGTCACAATTTTTGACCTTGCATTTTTTTGTGCATTAATGGCATAGCTTCTACTCTGTGCATCATTGGCGATTGTTGAAACAACCTCATGACCTCCTCCTCTTTCTCCCCCATAGCTCGTACTTGATGCTTGGGCTTCCTCTAACTGACAATTTCTCAAGCGCCAATGGCTCTAATACCAATGTCAGAAGATGTGAACAGACAAATAAGAAGAGAAACCGAAATGCAAACTTTGAAGTTTGTGTCTGTCATTTTATTATGATAGAAGTAGTTACAATCTAGCTGAGGAGGTTGTGACTGAACATTAGTTAGTAGCCAACTAATAGTCTAATAGTTTGTTAACTAATACTAAAATATATTTTAATATAGGTCCAAATCAACTACTGAATTGAACCATGATTGTTAATATAACCTCTTTCTTCATGTGTAATCATGATCACTACATATATTAGGCATAGTTAATTTTGACTGTTAACCATGGTCATGATATTTTGACACTGAATGGTACAACCAACCTTATTTTCCTCAATAGATTCACATATTTTTTGTGATGCTCATAAATATAATTGGTGAAGGGGTGTATTTTGCTAGATTGGGAAGCAAGTTTTGACTAAGTTACCATACGAAGACATTTTTCGGGGTGCACTAGGACAGAAGAGGTCCAAATCAACTACTGAATTGAACCATGATTGTTTTGTGTGATATAAAAGATTACATATCTCTTACAAATCCCAGCGACTGACTTCATGTATGGGCCTACTATTAATGTTGATATAATAAAGTTTCAATCTTTATGAACCCAAAAACATGCTTAGGTAAAAGGGATAATTGACTTCCAATCATTGTTGTTGCCACACCGAAGGCCTTGGGTCACATTAGACAACTTGTTTATTTGTTCTTACAAAAACATAAATGATAACTACAAGTTTGTTAAATGTATGTTTATTTTTCCTCAATCTTTTTCTCTACTTTCTTTTCCTCTTCCAACTTGTTTGTTATTTCTTTTTTCTCGAGTAGAGAAATTATTTTTGAATTTTTCGTCATGTTCTTCATCATCTCCTTCTGATTCATCCTTATTCCCTTCTTCACCATCTTCAAATTCATCTTCATGATCCAATTTTACATTACTTTTTTCCTTGCTAAGTGTGATATCTTGCAATATAATTTTTTTTTCTCTTGTACCAGAATTTCATCAATTTCTGTTGCACATTAATATTAATTGTTCCCAATGTCTCTAACCAAGGATATCCAAGAATAATATCCATACCATCCATATCTAAAGCATAAAAATCTGAATGTAAAAACATATTTATCCATAGAAAGCTTTAAATCTTCAAAAACTTGAATCTCCTTATTGAGATTCCTTGATATGTTTTGCTTGAACATGTAGATGTTGAGCTACATCCATATTGATGAAGTTATATTTGCTACTAGGGTTTATGCAAACAATTACCTTTTTTCCTTTGAATGTGCCCTTCAAACTGAAATATTGAAGCTTCCTTCCTTGGAGATGCATTATTTGAACTTGTATCTCGATTTGTTGTCTCTCCTTCTAAAT
Organism: Taxus chinensis; assembly: GCA_019776745.2. Lineage (NCBI taxonomy): Eukaryota > Viridiplantae > Streptophyta > Pinopsida > Cupressales > Taxaceae > Taxus > Taxus chinensis. The sequence goes on along the minus strand of CM034147.1, from coordinate 913,177,265 downwards.
CCTGTTTACAAGCTTCAACCTCAACATTTTTTTCTTCTTCTTCTTCTGATATTTCCTCTTCCTCACTATTATCATTAAATTCTTCGACTTTTGCTTTTCTTCTTTTATTTCCCATATGTCCATGAAAACTTGTTCTAGTTCCTTCAAAGACCAATTAGACTTTTCCTTTTCTAACTCAGAAAACCAAATATGTGCAGGGCCACTAATCCACAACTTGAAGAACCAAATATCTGATGATTTAGAGAATTTATCCCTAAATTTGTTCCACCATTCTCTAGCATCAATCCTGCCATCTCCAAAAAAAGTTACCATCCCCATGATCCACAAAACTAGGGTTTTAGGAATAGACCCTTTTAATCAAAACTTATTCTAACCCTTTCCGCTGAAGGTCGGCCAAAAATCATAAATCACAGAACACAAACCCCAATTTAATTTTTGAGAGATTTCCGAAAATGTAAGAAATTCAGGAAAATTCCTACAATTGTGGCCTGTGGAGTCAAATATTGAAAAAACATAAAACTGCAATAACTCTAACACAATAGATCCAAAATTTCTGAAATTTTTACCATAGCTTTCTAAAGGGGATTTGCAATTCTAGTAAAAATTTAGAAAATTATTTCCAAAAAATGCAGTCTGTAAAGCAAATTTAGGCGAAACCCTAAAAATGCAATAACTTCCACAAAACACCTCGAAAAATTCTAAAACTTAGACTGTATCTTTTTGAAACCATTTCACAACTGTGGGTAAAAAATTTGAGAAAAAATTCACATCCGATTTTGAAATATAGATGAATCTCTAAAATTAGGGTTTGGACCCAATTTTTGCCGAAATCGACGCTTTGATACCACTTGATAAGAACTTTGCATAAAATAAATGAATAATCTGCAAAAGATAACACAACACGAGATATGGGGGGCCAAGATGCCCTAATATGCAATATATTCATAATAATACCCTTAAGGTGGGGAAACACCATACAATGCTACTTAAGGAAGGAGTAACTCCACAATATCCCAAGATGGGAATCCACTTCGAGGGAGAGACCTCCAATATACCTCTACCAAGTAGAAGACTCAACTCATACCTCCATCCCTACTCATAATGATACTCACATCCTTTAAATAGGATGGGTAACACCTAATCCCAATGTAGGCTGACTCATTACCCAATATAATTAATTCCTATGTGAGCCCATATAACTAAGGGGATGTGTGCCACATGTCGGCATCTCCATCAACCCATATACATTATAATATTATATCCCATGTGAACCCATACATATAACTAAGGGGATGTGTGCCACATGTCGGCATCTCCTTCAACCCATATATATTATATTATCATATCCCAAGGTACATAGCAATACATAGCTAGATGGTGGTTTAATGTAGATATCCCCTTCAATGTTGCCTGCTCACCTTATTACCAGCCCCTGTGGGATTCCATTCTTACTACTGGTAAGGACTTCAAAGGCCCTAGTATGCATGACTTGAGGGGTCTCTTTTGCAGAAAAAAGTTGGGTCAATACTTGAAGGGTTGTAAACAGTCATGGGCCAAAACAGGATGCACCATTATGTCAGATGGATGGAGTGATGGAAACAATCATACCATAATAAATTTTCTTGCCTCTTGCCGACAAAGAACCATGTTTTTGAAATCGGTTGATGCATCTGATAGGGTGAAAGATGCAAACTTGCAGTTCCAACTTTTGAATAAGGTTGCAGTAGAGGTGGGGGTGAAAAATGTTGTACAAATCATCACATATAATGTCTCTAACTATGTTTTTGCCTGTAAGATGTTAGAAAACAAATACAAAACCATATTTTGGACGCCATGTGTTACACATTGCATAGACCTCATGCTTGAGGATATAAGCAAAGAGGATTGGATCAGGAAGACTGTACATCATGCCAAGAGCATTACAAAATACATCTATAACCACTCATGGGTATTGAACCTGATCAGGAGACACCAAGGCCAAGGAACTTGTCAGACCAACCATAACGAGATTTGCAACAAACTTCCTCACGTTGCAATCTCTCATTTCTCAGGTACAAAACTTGAAAAAGATGTTTTCAAGTGATGAGTGGAATGCATCTCAATGGAGCCGCAAACAAGATGGAAACGACATAAAAAAGAGTTTTTGATAACACATTTTAGAAAAAAATTGCATAGGTTGTAAAAATGGTGGAGCCCCTTGTTAAGGTGTTGCGATTATAGATGGATAAAAATTGGCCATGGGTTATATTTATGAGGCAATGGATCAAGCAAAGGAGCAAATAAGGGGCAGCATGCAAGGATAGAGTAGCAATGTATGGGGCCTATATGGCAGATCATTGATAACAAATGGAATAATCAACTCCCTCGCCCTATACATGCAACTGGGTATTTCTTAAACCCACAGTATCATTACAAAGCTCAACTTGGAGAAGATCAAACTAGGGAGGTCAAAGATGGATTGTATGAATGCATAGAACGCATGGTCCCTGATGAGAGTCAACAACTAGAAATACACCCACAAATCAGTGCTTTCAGTAAAGCCATGGGTACCTTTGGCAAAAACCTAGCACAAATTGCAAGAGAAGTGGACCAACCAGGTAAGAAATTCCAAAGTTTTTTAATTTTAGTCGTTTAAACTTAAAAACTTGAATTTTTAGCGTAAGTCACAAACTAATTTGTTAACTTAATAACTTTATTTTTTTGTCTTCGTTTAATCATTTATTGCAGCGCATTGGTGGGAGTCATTTGGTAGCCAGTGTCCTCAGCTACAAAAGTTTGCAATTCAGATCCTATGTCAAACTTGCAGCGCTTTCGGGTGTGAGTGGCAACTGGTCTGTTTTTTAGCAGATTCAAGCGAAGAAGAGAAACGGTTTAGAACAACGGTTTAAATGATCTCGTCTTCGTGCAATACAACCTCCGACTAAGGCGCAACTAGTTACTAAATAGAAGACTTAATATAGATCCCATTGTCTTGGATGATATTGATCCAACATCAGAATGGGTAGAGAACAGTCACCCGACAGCGTCTGATCTTGATGACTTGGGGTGGATGGCTTTGGATAATGAACCATTAGTAGCACCAGACATCGCAGGCACTATCGTGCTACTACAACTACTGCAAATGTCCCTAAGGAGTCCAACGAGTCCGAGGAACATGATGACGTTGATGAGGATGAGGGTGAGGATCCCATTCTTAGCACTAGTAGTGGTGTGGAGTTTGATGATTGATATCAAACATGTAGTAGCTTATAGCATATTGTTTTTTTGGACTCTATAGGTCATTTTTAGCCTCGTTGTTTATGTATTTTGTTTCAGATATGTTGTGCATTTGGTGACATTTTGCTATATTTACACTTACATGGTATATACATGAGCAAACATTGCATATTTCGTCTCTAATTGTTTGTAATCATGGCTTGGAATCTTTATAATATATTGTTTTCATCAAAATTGTAATATATTATGCACTTTTTAGTAAACTGGTTCATAAATTTTAAACCAGTCCGATTCCAGTTTAGTTCCAGTCCGACCCACGGCCGGTTCCGAGTCCGGTTCTGATTTTTAAAATATTGATTAGCATCACACTTTTGGGCATGAATTCAGGGCTGACGTCATCACCCTACGGCTAGCGTCATATTTCCAAGCCTGGATTATCATCATTTGCAGCTATTTTTCCAGGTCAAATCTCCAATTTTTGTATTCTGCTGTTGCATTGAAATAAAATATAATTTTTGCACTTTATTCTGAAATTTATTTCCATAAATTTGCTATTTTCATATCGTTATCAGAAGTTGTTGCAAAAATCAAAATTATATATTTTCAGATCTAGAGTTTGATAAAAAACATAAATTTCCAAAATTTTGTTATTTTTCTATAAGGGTTTTATATAATAATCAGATCTCAGAATTTTGTCTTTTTCCTATAAGGGCTTTACTTAAAAAAAAAACAGATTATAATATATTTTCAGAAAAGGGTTTGCTGGAAAATCCATATTTTTCTATTTTGTCCAGAAAAGGGACACATTACAAAGACACTCTCCTTGCATAAGTTAGAAAGGACTCAGCCTAGTAGGTTGGCTAAAATCTATGACCTGTATGAGAAGTAGAGGACTCCTGCTATTGTTACCAAACAGCATCTTGATTTGTAGTAGGCATCACACACATCAGATAGAAACATGTATATCGTGTAAGAGTTGAAGGGAATCTAAAGCATAAATTGTAGATACCAACAATTCCCTTGTGACATTTAGCTTATTTAACTTTGTATATCTTGTAATGCCACCAACTTGGTTTTTTATTGAAAGATTAGCATATATGTTTAAGTAACAGTAATATCATGTGCCAGAGAACCTTAGGGGCTATTGCAAACATTTCCGATTCTTTTCGTCCACTTGTCATCCACTTCACATCACCACCTGCAGGGTAAATTCGGGACTGTAACCTTTTTCAAAGAATAAGCTTGACTTAGGATTTCTACTTTATGGTCAGAAACAAATTGACCATGCAAATTCTTTTCCATTCGATATAAATAACACACTTGTGAAAGCACCTTTTGCACAAGATTAGTGTTCTTGTCTTTTTGAATAGCAGCAACCAAACCTTTTATATCCATACCTGCATTAACAATTAAAAATTAACTCTCAATAAAATGATGCAGAAAATAAGGAAATATAAGATGCTAATTCATTTCCAACAATAAGTTCTATTGGCAATCATGAATGCGTACATCATAATTCATATACAATCAATGAAAACTATTAGATCCTAGCTCTTGCCTGCAGAAAAAGCCCGGGATGAACTGCTCTCTACTAGGACACATTTCACCTTTGGATCAGTCGCCCATTCATCCAAGTAGTTCTTGAACAGAAGGTCCATCTCTGTGATGAAATTAAAAATCAGTTTTCTAAGCATTTAATGGACAGACAAATTCAGTCCCAGGCTTGCAGCACAAAATACAAACAGATGAAATAAAAAGCATGATCTATCCAACAGCAGAAATCCAGTGGAATAAAAAGTCAAGTTACTCAGCATAAGTTAGCACTTATGCAAGCATGTAACTAAACTCGTAAAAGTAAAAACAAAAGCATAGCTGGAGATGTCCTTGGAGCATGAAATGTACATTTTAACAATAATGTTTCAACTGGAAGAATTGTTCCTACAAGAAGGATCTATTTCTTAGCATGCATACCGGATTGTCGTCAAAGAGAGGAATCAAGCAAAGCATCATCTGACATGGTACAATTCTAACAAGATAAGATAAGATAAATATATTAATGTCCAACGAATGACCACAAACGTAGGTCAATGGGACTGCAGCCCAAACAATATACAAAGTGCGAGCGGGGGAGCTCGCACAACTCAAAACGAGTTCCCAAGAACAGAAAAGAAGAGAAAAAGACAGCAGAAAGGAAACCCGAAGCCAAAAACCCCCACAGCGAGGGCAATGGAGCAAGCGGGGGAGAAAAACGAGGGAAGTAAAGGAGGGCAAGCAAGGACCAATGGTCTAATCACGAGCGGTAGCCACACCCCTCCTAACATTAGAGGCCGACGAGAAGAAGAAGCTCCTAATGGACTGACAACCCGATGAGGGGGGTGGAAGCCTCCTTCCTTGCTGAGCTCTGAGACTAACGCGACAGCTAGGAGGACGAATGGAGCTGGACTGCCCTCTGGTACGTGTGTGCATCCGATTCTGCTAGCGGTAACCGAAAGAAGTGTGAGGGTCCAACCAAGGACGAACTGATCTATGCATTGTATCTGGGTCAGAAAGGCTTTGTCGTTTAGTACCTCCACCAGTGGGTAGAACCGGAAAGAAAGTTGTAATCCGTCTCGTGGGGACGACTCTCGGAGGGGGATGAAGAATTTGGTCTCGTAACAACAAAGACTCACGGATGTAGAGGGCAAGGCACCGCTGGTCGATATATCTGAAGAAGACCGGGAGAGTCTGAATCCCTCTGAAGAGACAGTGAAATCGCCCTCTGATCTCATAGTATATGGGGCAGCGGAAGATGAAATGAGTCTCTGTCTCCACCTCCTGAAGGCTATAAAGCCTACAAAGTCTATCCTCCCGATCAAGGTGGTGATCAATCTCGCACCGAAGTCTGTGGGAGCCGACTCGAAACTGACCCAGAGGTAAACAGAGGGCATGCACCCTAGTGACGAGAGGTGTACTGAGGGCAGATGATGAGTCCATCTCTAATTTCAAGAAAGTGCTCTCCATAAAATGACATCTTAGGGCACAAACCCTTAAGGGGGTTCACCCAAGTCGTCTGAATGAATCTCCTATAGATATCCTCCCGGATGAACCTGTTCAACACTTGCTTGGTGGGCAAGAGATGACTGGGAGCATTCAGAGAATACTGAAAGGGGGAGAGACGATCAATCTAGATACCAACTGAGTCCAACAAGGCAGAAGTCTCGGCAAACCAACAACGGCCCACAGCCTGGGCAATACTCAAAGGAACAATAGGCGAGATATGGATACCTGTCCTGCTCATCGGAGAGATCACCAAGCCTCCTGATACAGTGAAGAAAGGATGATATGTCAAATATAGTCTCCAGAAGGAAAGGTCGGGCTTTGAACTCAGCCAAAATAATATGATGGGGGACCGCCTATTTGCATTTGATGAAACGGCGAAGGAGGAGAGTCTGAATCCTCTCAGCGGAAGCCCAATCAGTGCCCAAAAGGGAGGGCCCCCAGACAACAGACCCATAGAGAACAGTGGGGCGGATGAGGGAGTTCATAAGAAACATCTTGGAGGAGACGTCAATAACGAATGGATGGCTCTTTGTGAACCATAATAGATCAAGGCCTCAGGCAGGCCCAACGAAAAGCATGCACAAATCTCAATCAGGGACAAATTGACCCTAGACAAGACCTCGGGCAGCCCAAAGCCAGAGAACCCCAATAAAGTCAGTCACAAACAAACCACGAGCAGCTGCAAGTGGACCCCAGGAAGATCTCAGACCGAGGAGAATTCCCGTGCAGAGTCCCAAGGTAGATTAAAGTTATAGGCAAGCCCTTAAACACCACATGCAGAACCAAGTAGGCTCTAGTTGGAACCTCGCAAAGCCCAGGTGGATCCTTGTTGAGCCTATGTAGCCCCCAACCAATAAGTTCTGAAGCAATGATCAAGCAAGCTGACAAATGATTCGCCCAAGCAAACCCTGTTGAATTCCCAAGGCAAAACAAAGCAAACTTGGACAAAAGATCACTCCATGTGGATCCTTCCAACATTCCAAACACGTGACAAAGCAGAATCTATACAAGGGCTACGCAAAGCAGATCTAGGAAACATTTCCTGCTCAAGGCCAAACTGAAACAAAATTTTCTTCCAAACAAGAACACGTAGATTCAAGCAAGAGTCTAACCCACTTTGCATGCATGAGTATAAGTTAGCACTATCTAGCTATTAGTCATAACATGTAGAATCAACCACTAATAAACCTCCTTTCTCTTTTTGTGTGTGCAACATATCTTCAGGACAGAATGACCAAGAGTCACAACGGGGGAAAACCTGTGAAATGTTCAGTCCAAATTTCAGTATCCATGATGAGGACAGCTGTTCATCCTATATCTAACTGCTAAATTTGAACATGTAGTGAGTTTTGGTTAACTTGAGGAATGAGCTAGTGTAGTTCTGCCACAGCCCTCAAATGTTCTCAAATTCTGGACATCAGATGTTAAATATTAGAGGCTGCCACATCCCAAGACAAAATACTTGTCTTTGAGCTAACTTTACGCCTTGAAAATGGATTTAAAAAGATCAGAATTTTCCCTTAGTAAACAATGGCATGCCATTGTTGAATAATAACCTATGACATTAATTAACAAAGAGCTTTTGATTGAAATTTCTCTTCAGGGATGGTTGTTACCTTGACTTCTAATGGACGATTGGTGGCGTTGATACTTGGAGAATAGTCTGCTTATCCTACTGCTCCCTACCTTCAAGTCCCCTCCTTTTCCCCTTCAGGAAAAGGGTGGAGGTGTCTGATAAATCCATTAAGAAGGACATGTATAAGCAATATATTCAGATTACTTGGATCTATCCCCCGTAGCAACTCAACCTAAGATGGCTTTCTATGCCAAGCATTTCCTTCAGATTGTTGATGGTATCATCAGTTTTCTTGGATATATTCCGCAACATTGTACTAATGGACTCAGGATTCTACTTGGGAAGTGGAGGATTTGCCCTCATCATTTGCAGATCAAGACTAACCACCACATTCTCTGAGGAGATAGGATCTCCCCACTTTTCACTTTTGAGGAGATGAAGACAAAGGAGCGCTTTAATTTCACATCCCATTTATTACGAGATCTGAGGTAAATATTATTGCTCGTACAAAGATTTAAGAGGATCACTCGCTACCTTCTTCCAATATTGAAAAGAGGTGTTGGAAGCGCTGGACCTTTACCTTCAGGCCTTGGGGTTCACAAGGGACTCCCGGAGGACATACCAAATTAATTACCTCACTCTTCAAAGATATTCTAACTGTTGGTGGTGATGAAGTTTCTTCAAATGCTATTGTTACCAATGAAGATGGTGATAGACAAATGAGATTGTGCCATGCTTTGAGAGCAATTTTTCCACAGTACCTCCTTCGTCCTTTTTCTCATAGAGGACATGATGGTTCCATTCTTTCACATGCCAGGAGATTTTGCACCCCCACAACCACACAACCAGGTCCACAAGTATAGGCCATTCTTTTAGAGACGCCATCAGATCTTATACTAGCTCTTCCGTGGGGGTTGATGGGCACAATAATTCTTTGCATGATGTAAATTAGAACAAGATTATGTCTCCATCACCCATATCTTCTTCTTTGGCAAGAGGTTTTGCTCTCTCGCAGTTATATGTAATGCCTGGAATACATGAAATTATCTGTTTTGACATTGTAAGTTTTTGTCTATTTTTTATTTTAGCATGATAATAGATATTCCATGGTATTAAAGGAGATGTACACGCTGTAAAACATATAATCCAAGGTTTATTGACCCATGTTTGAGTGTATTTAGTTAATGGGGCTAGATAACTGCCTCTCGAACCGATCATGAAGATAATTATGCACATTGGTTTGAGTCTTGTGTGCTAACCGGTTAAATAAAAACTATGTAAGGACCGTGCAAAGGTTCATTGCAAGCATGTTTGATATTGAAAGAATAAAGGGCATCTGACCACAATATAATAACTTTCTTGTGTGTGGATTTCCTATCAAAGTGGTTCACTCCCCAAATAATGTAAAACACTGGTGTTCTTTTGGGATCCATGCGACAGATTTCCCAACACCGGTAGCAAGATCCTTGTGGCATCTCTTGTTTTCATGCCATCCTTGACAACCTCTTCATTAATGTATTTTGAAAACCATGAGACAGCTTTCCCTTCACCACCTGCTGTCTTTCTCAAGATTTTTCATCCACTCCACCGAAATTCATCATGGGAGGAGGAAGGCTGGGGGCACAATGTGTTGTACTGTTTTCTTGGGTTATCCTTGCAGTGCATCTCAGCACCTTTAGGCAGATCTTCTATGATGTTACACTATGTTTTCGACAGATCTGTGTAGTGTATCTCATTATTCCAGAACAATTTTTTATATTTATTGTAAATGTGTACCTCATCAGGCCTAGTTGTCAAAACCCAATTCAAAATTGAGACTCATCCTTCTTCGTACAGCTTCCTTAAGTTGCATAAAAATGCTAGAGCAGATGTACACAATTATAATATAATTCATCCATTCAATTTTATTCAACATATGGTGAGATATTTATACAAGTTCATGCTCCTACATAATCTGAGTCTTTACATATCACATATTCTATCTTTCCTCAATTTCTTCACCCAATCTCCTAGAATCACTCTACTATTTTCTCTACCAAACTGAATCTACATGGGTTGTTCTCACAACTCGCACACACCTAATACAATTGCTCACATTAATATTATTACTCACTAACTATTCCAACTTAAAATATCTATATGAGTTGTTATTACAACTCATCACAACACACACTCATAAACTAACACACTAACATGTGTTGTCAAATAAGCATTCATGCTTATTTCGACAACTTAGTTCAAATTCTAAACCAGGCCGACAAGATGCAAAAAAAGAAAACATTTTCCGCGGAACAAAGGTAAAACATTTTCTGCATAACAAATGAAAAAATTTCCGCGGAACAAAGGAAAAACATTCCCACGGAACAAAGGAAAGAAATTCCGCAGAACGAAGGAGGTAAAAAAGTTATGTGGAGCAAGAAGGAAATAAGTACCGTGGAGCAAAGGTGAAAAAGTTCCGTGGAGAAATTAGCAAAAAAGTTATATGAAGCAAAAACAAAAAACATTTCCGCAGAACAAAGGAAAAATTTTCCACGGAACAAAGGAAAAACATTTTCGTAGAGCAAAGGAAAATTTCCATGGACCAAAGGAAGTAAAAAATTTCCGTGGAGCAAAGGAAGTAAAAAAGTTTCATGGAGCAAAGGTAAAAAAAGTTCCGTGGAGCAAAGATAAAAAAATGGTGGCATAAGAAGAAAAAAAGTTTTGTGCAGCAAATGTAAAAAACATTTCCACGGAACAAAGGAAAACATTTCCGCAGAACAAAGGAAAAATTTTCCACTGAACAAAAGAAAAACATTTCCGTGAAACAAAGGAAGTAAAAGAATTCCATGGAGCAAGGTGGAAAAAAGTTCCGTGGAGCAAAGGTAAAAAACTTTCGTGGAGCAAGAAGGAAAAAAGTTTCATAGAGAAAAGGTAAAACAATTCCGTAGAACAACGGAAAAAATTTCTGCGGAACAAAGGAAAAAAATTCTACAAAACAAAGGAAAAACATTTTTCGCAGAAAAAAAGTAAAAAAATTCCGTGGAGCAAGAATGAAAAAAGTTCCATGGAGCAAACATAAAACATTTCCGTGGAACAAAGGAAATTTTCCACATAACAACGATAGAAAAAAGTTCCGTGGAGCAATGTGGAAACCTTCATGGAGCAAGGAAAGGGAGACTCCAAGATCCAATGAGGAGTTGACACGTCAATAAGGCGACCCGGAGGTTAAATTTGATGGCCCTGCAGCCATTCACTGTGCAAGACGACATGGGGATTTTTAAGTGTTCACAACTTTTGATCTAGGTCACCAAATAAGACAATTTATATCGTTGAAAAGGTCTTGAAGAGTACTACATGTTAAAAGCAGTTTTGGGTCACAAAAAAGTGTTTTATTGGACCGAAAATGTAAAAAACGAACTCGTGGCCGTTTTTAGGTTTGGGTTCTGCAAAAGTCTCTGGTGCCCATGCTGGGTCTACACACTTTAATGCTAAGTGGTGCTTGGCGATTGAAAAAGTGGGTGATCTTCTTGATTTCGGATTTTCTCTCCACCTTCTCCTTCTATATATGTAACTCAGTTTTATTGTAAAAACATCCTCTACTGAATGCAAGGTTATGCTACCCTTTTGTATGGCCAAGTATTTTGAGTTGCAAACATCTGTGTTGATCTTATGCAATGAACTCAGTTTCTTCCTCCATTTTTGTAATAGATTGTGCATAATCTAATCAATGATATCGTGTTATTGTGGCTCTCTTTTTGCTCTTTAACTTGTGTTCTTGTGTTCTTGCCTTTCTATTCTTTTATGGCATGTTGTGTGTGAGTTATATTTGCATGATTTCAATCCATTTGTGTCACTTATGCAGATACATTAGAGTTTGGTAAAATCGCATAGTTAAATGTGTTTTGTTTCTGCCCTCTTAGCTTTGCATGTTTTTCCCTCTCATTCTTCATCTCAAGGAAGATAATCCACCTTCCAGTTTGGTGCATCACCTATATCTATTTATTGATTACTTCAATTTTTTGAACCTTTGGTTCCTTGGATATCTTAGATTAGAACTAGCTAATGAGTAGAGTATAGTGTTGGTTAGATTAGTTACAGTGGACTAAAATGAAAAGAACCAGGCTTTTCACCTAGATATTGACCTTGAAGGAGCCACTATCCTACATTTTGAATATCTTTTAATGTTTCACTAAGGTATTGAGCCTAGCTTCAACAAAGGGTGCAATCTCAAGTGACAACAGCTTTCTGGCAAGCCCGGGTGGGATCAATTTGAGCCATTTACAAATCAATTTTAATTTACTACACTAAAGTAGGTGTGTGTTTCAGTGGTACCTTTCCATTTGGAGGAAACAAGTGACACATCTGGCAACTCCTTACTTCAAATATATCTGATTTCAGTAGTCGAGTGTTTCAATTTCATGAGAAGAGTGCATACAAGGCAAAGCACAAGCATTAGAGGTGATTCTTTTGAATATCTACATATTTCACCAAGGAGAAGGGGAAGACATGTTCAAAGACTTCCTATCCCCACCACCTAGGGTTCACTCAACTCCCCCTTTTTATAGGTCTTTCTCTCATCTTCCTAGGAACCTGAGACCCATTCCCTTCATGGCCCATCAAAGAAATCAACCTTTTTATGACCTTAAATGGCAATAGTCCCTTGACTTTGAATTCCCAACATGACATACTAATATCTACCTTAAAGAGCGTTTCATTCTTTACTGGTGAAAATTTGACCACCCCTATCAAAGCACATCTTAGATGTTGATGATGTTTGTTTAGGTCATCTTGTCATTGAAGATGATGTGGCAGTCAGGATCTTGGCATCATCTTTCAAAGGAAAAACGCTACAATGGTATAGGATTTTAAAACTTGCTTCTATTCACACATGGGATGAGCTTGGGGAGAACCTTTGTAAGCACTTCAAAGAAAAAGTAGATAATATCTCTTTGTTGGAGCAATATTGCAACTATCAAAAGAGCCCCTTGTAAGCTGATAATGGACTTAAACTTTAGGTTTCAGATGATGTGGCAGTCAGGATCTTAGCCTCATCTTTCAAAGGAAAAACATTACAATGGTATAGGATTTTGTAACTTTTTTCTATTCACACGTAGGATGAGCTTGGGGAGAACCTTTGTAAGCACTTCAGAGAAAAAGTAGATAATATCTCTTTGTTGGAACTATTGCAACTATCAAAAGAGCCCCTTGTAAACTGATGATGGACTTTGACTTCAAGTTTCAGAGGACATGGGACATAATTACACCCCTCCTAAAGTCATCTCCTCAAGGCGCATTTTCGTATTTTTTTAGAGTTCTTAATTATGAGGTTATAGTGATGATTCAGTCAATGGGATCTATGATATTACCTACTACTTATGAGACAATTATTCAAGATGAGAATTGTTTGGTTCAAGTTGGAAAAATAGCTTCTAGACCCCTAACTCCTCTTTTCCAAAAGTTACCGCAAAAAATTTGACCTTGTCTTGCCCCAATCCCTGAGTCTAAAGCTAGTTCACCTACCCCTACATATAATTCTTTCAATGAGACAGATGATCTCAGAGCCTTGGTCAAGAATATTTCAAATGTGATAGTTTCCCTCAAGAAGTAGCAAACCCAAGCTTCTCAGGCCTTACCAAAATCAGAATCAAGGGTATCGACAAAGGAATTACTATCCAAATCAGGGGTTTGGGCATAATTACTAGTAAAGTAGGCTTCAAGGTGCGAATCCTAACTTGTCCTCTTTAAGCAATACCTTGTTCACAACATACACCAATCTCCTAGCTTGAGCAAAGCTATTGTTCCAGTGCAAAACAACATGGCTCAAAGGAGCTAAATGGTGTTTCCCATGTAATAAACCCAATAATCATAATTCTTTTTAAAATGGGGGGAAGGGTCAGGATCTCATGGTGCAAGTTTCCTAAAATCAATAGGAACTAATGATGGAAGTTCTGAATACCAATATTGAAGAATCCTAATAGGCCGCCCTTGAAGCTAATCTCATGTTTTTTGGGCTTGATGAGTTTTGTGCAATCAATCAAACTGTGGGTAGCTCCAACAGACCTCAAATTCATGTTGTTGATAATACAAGGTCCAATAAGAGAGTATTGGATACTTAGCCTTCACCTTCTTCCAAACACGATGATCCTCTTCATAAAAAGAAGGAAATTTGAGTGAATTCAAGTAAACATAAACCACCTAATGTTTCTAGTAGACCTAGAACCATAAAGGAGGTCATCTCAACCAAGAGTATCTTTCCCAACATTAGAGAAGTCAAAAAGGGAAACGATGACACTAATGATGCACAAGGTGGCATTCATTCATATGAACATTATTGAGAAAATTAAGAAAACTAATCTAAATATGACAATGTGGGATTGTTTTTCCATTCCATATCAATTGGATCTCTTACAAGAGGCTTAAAAGCAACTCATTCCATCAAATGGGACAAAAAATCAAAGGCCAGGCTCTTCAATTACTATGTGCCAACCCAAGAAGGAACATGTAAGTGAAATGAAAAACCCCCACCCTTTTATGTCTCTTTGATTGTTAACAAACTGTTTCACACAGAATTTTGTTCCAGAATAGAGTTATTTCTATCTTTTCATTCTCTTGAGAAATAGATAAGGGTTAGGGCTAGGAGGAATACCTGTTGAGTGTTGGGAAGGTGTACGCGTACCGTAGAGAGATCAGACCAATTGTGAAGAGCTCCTTTTTGTCTGGGAAGGACTACCTGTAAATAAGAATGCAAGATCACCAGATTTTCGTTAAACAATAAGTGAGGGAACTGCCTTGGGCCCAGGAAATATTAGACTTCCTTTCAAAGGTGGTCAGTTCCCTTTTAATACAAATTAATGCAAATGATAATAAAGAAGCTGTTGCGAAATCACGATTTAGGTACCTCGTTACTAAAAGCAATAGAGACTAAACTACCAATAATAAAATGTCATGATGTTTGTTTGGTCACTGGTTATTGATACGTTCAGATCAAGTTACAGGGATAGACAAGGCTGGATATGAGATTGTTTGGAGGTAAATAGGTGAAAGGTTGGTTTTTGGTATAAGTCACAGTGACCGACACTGGTCACTGGATAACCGATCGCGGTTATAAAATCGGTACCGGTAGGGATAACCGATATCGGTAGGGGCAGTGATTTAGGGGCTTTTAAATGGAGGTTGGTTGTAAGGTGGTTATGGGGTTTATAAGGTTGGTAGAAGGTTGAGGGGAGTAGTAGGGTGATAGAGAAGACTCAGAGAGTGAGAAAGTTGTCTTTGGGGCAATATAGAGTGGATGAATGAAGGTTAGGTGCAGGGTGCTGCCGGGTGGTAGATCCAGGAGTGAGCTTATAATCACTATGAATCAAAAGTTCACAAAGTAGTGTCTAGAAGCATACAAGGTAATAAAAGATATTACTTACTAGTTTTTGATGTGGATACAGGTCCAAGGAATGCAGTGGCAAATTGCAAGGCTCAGTTAGGATGATCCGGCAATCGAAAGTGAGCTGATGAAGCTATCCTCCGACTCTCCCAATGTTTGGATGAGTGTGACAGTGATCTAGTTGCCTCAGTTACAGTCTTGGGCTCAATACTCCTCTCTACAACCTCTTCTTTCTCTCTCACTTGTCTCTCTCTTACAAATGAATTTAGATCCTTGCAAATGAATTCGGATCCTTTGGTTTTGGTTGGGGGAGGTCATTTATAGGGAACCGATGGCAGTTACCTAACCGACGCTAGTCGAGTAGGGACTGATGTCGGTTAGGTCAAAGTTGGCTATTTTTAACCAAACTAGCCAACTTTCCCTCCTTTTCTCCCGAGGGGTCAAGTTGTGGGAAACTTGGTCACAGTCATTATTAGGTTCGTTTTGGTGCGGGTGAGGGGTGATGAGTCATGGGTGTGGGTCTAGACCAAGAGTACTAGGTCTTAATGTAGGTTAGTTTAGGGTTAGGGCTAGGTCCATTCCATATCAATTGGATCTCTTGCAAGAGGCTTTGGAGCAGCTCGTTCTATCAGATGGGACAGCAAAGCAAAGGCCAAGCTCCTCAATTAGCTTATGCCAACCTAAGGAGGAGCAAGTAAGTGAAATAAAGAAACCTTCGCCCTTTTATTTCTTTGATTATTGGCAAGCATTTGGTGGATAATTGCATGATAGATTCGGGGGGCCGGCACCTCTATGCGGTGCCTAAGAAGATAGTAAGACACTTTGGGGATTGAGTACACTTCAATCACTAAGGGTGTTTTGCAATTGGATGGTACTACAGTTAGAACAGTCGGAATAATCAAAGGTCTTGAGCTAACTCTCCATGCATGCCCTAGTCTAACAATTGCTCAAGACATATTAGTTATAGATCTGCCTCCTCTCTTTTCTATATGCTTGTCAAGAGACTTCACAGCCAAGGTAGGAGATTATTTGTCCTCAGATTGGTTTCATATGCTCTTAAGGACAAGGTATCGAACTAAGTTTAAAATTGAAGCCGAGCCTATCTCAACTTATCGTGTTGAAGTCCATGATCCTAGCCATATAAACTCAAGTTGCATGGTGCAAGGAGAAATAAGTAGTGACTTAGAGCTAGTTGAAACAGTGCATTCATCACAATCAGTCCCCGATCATATGTTAGACTAGCACAACTACACACGACTCATCATATGTCTTCGCAAAAAGATTCATAACGACCAAATAAAACTTCTCACAAAACCCTAGTCCAAACCCATGATGGTGCATCTCAAGTCCAAAATAGTCTATCTCCAAGAAACTCAAACAAAGATCTAGGGAATTGCTAACAAGATCAAGATAATCAGCTTAAGAGACGCGTCACTCCACTTCCATAAATAGATATAAGTGTCATCGACCAACAATTGGGATCCAGCAACAAGGGAAAGGAGGTGGAATAGGGGCAAGACAATTGGGATACTAATGAGGAACAAGAACAACCACACTAGTATAGAATGAACCCCATCATGGGCCCCAAAAATCATATGTTAGATTTGAGATTGTTGTAACTATATTATACAATGAAAACTAAAGAAGAGATACCGACACTTGAAAATACCATGGCATTTAAAGAAGATGTGGCATTTCTAGGATCTATGGCACAGACCCTATATCTTCAATTTGTCAAATGCAGCAATTTTTTGCTCTTCACAAAACAACATTAACCCAACAGGTGCCATTAGTTTCCTTGCACGTGGAAAATTCACAATAGAGATGGTACTAATGGACACTCAAGGCTAAGGGAGACAAACTTCTTAACTGGAACATATTCACTGAGTTATCCATCCCATTATGAGAGACAAAAATATAAATCATTCTTCAGTCAACCAACACATCTTATGAGAGACAAAAATATAAATCATTCTTCAGTCAACCACACATCTTAAGAGAAATGGGTATGTAGTTGAATATATTGAGGGAGTTTGAAAAGCTTAAGTCTTTAGGGATAGGAAATGAAGAAGGCTCATCTATTAGACTTATTCGTTGCGTATTTAAAGGGGAAGTATCAAGTAAGGTGTTCATCTTTGTGCTCCGATAAATGTTGGGAAATTTATATTCATTTCCCTAGAAGTGGAGTCACAAGATATGGAATGGTGGTTGTATCTCACTTCTTATAGACACAAGTAACTCACACGTAGCCCAAAATCAACATAATCGAAATCAGCCCACCCACACCCAATTGGCACAACACCAATTCAGTTGATTTTGAGAAGCCAAACACCAAATAGTGGACCCTAATGCAACACCTATGAGAAAAGTGAGAGAGAAAGTGCATGGTTAGTGGGATGCTTGATGGTATGATCATTTGACTGTCAAAGTGCCTACTCCTCATCTGTGGTTATGCTACACAAAACAGATACTTCCCCATGCATGTCTTGACTATCAGAAGTTAAACAAGCTCAATATTAAAGATAAGTATAAATGTTATTGATGTTATATGGATGAATCACATGGATCTAAATTTTTTGCTAAGCTTGATCTATGTTTTTGATTAGGTTGGGGTCAACATTCTAGCTAAAACAAAATCCAAATTAAGGAAGAATATATCACTAAGACCACCATTTTTCATACACACAAAGGCCATTATGAATTGTTAGTAATGCCTTTTGATCTTATTGCACCATCCACTATTCAGAGGCTCGTGAATTATTTGCTCAAGTAATTCCTTCATAAATTCATGCTCATCTTCTTTAATTATAATTTTGTCTATAATTGAACTCAAATAGAACCCCTAGGACATGTAGGTGAAGTTTTACAAATGTTGGACTTTAGAGGAACATCAACTTTATATCAAGCCCTCTAAAAATATATTTAAGGAGAGGAAGTTGAATATTTCGGGCATATTGTCTCTTTTTGAAGGTGCCAAGGTGAACTCTAACAAGATCAAATCAATGGTGGAACGGTTATTTCCTAAGAATATTAAGAATCTTAGAGGGCTCTTAGGTATCTCATGATGTTAGCACAAGTTTGTGATGAGTTATCGCTGCAATGCAACTCCTCTTTTGCACTCCTCAGAAAAATGGCTTTGTGCTGACCACTAAGGCAACTCGACATTTGATGCCCTAAAGAAGGCCATGTGTACTACTACTTTTCTTGCTACACCTGCTTATGAAAAACTTTCATGATGGAATGTGACGTTCCAAATAATGGGAATTGGAGTTATCTTAATGCAAGATGGTCAAACAATAGTAAAACAAACAAATAAAAGGAAGATGCACATCGAAATCCTCATACAAAGAAGAAATGTTGCCCATTACTTCATGCAGTTAAACAAGTGTGTCCTTTATCTCATGGGAAAACACTTCAAGGTTTAAAAAGGTCATAATCATTTAACTTGTTTCTTGGAACAATGAATTTCCTTAGAAAAGCAACAAAAATGTGCTGCAAAAATTAGTCGTAATGACTTTGAGACCATGTCTACGAAAGGCAACAAAAGTATGGTAACATACGCCCTTTCTTAAAAAGAGGAAGGATGGTCTCTCCTTTGTGCAATCTTGGTCCTCTTACCAAACCAGGTTGATGCAGAAAAACAGGATTGGCTGCAACACCCATTGATGAGGAAACTTGATCAAAAGTTTCAACAAGAACCCAACTCATCTCACAAGTTTGTGTGGAGGTATAACTTGTTATAGTACAAGGATAGATTGTACCTTTGCAAGAATTCCTAGCTTAAAATGCAGTATTCTTTAAATAAGATGCCTCACCCAATGGAGGACATTCAGAATTTCTCAAAAGCCACTAATGGATCAAACGTGTGTTTTCTTGAAGAGACTTGAAGATGTTCAGAAACTCATAGCAAAATGCTTGATTAACAACATAAAGGGGAAATGTGCCAGACCTCGGGCCTCTTTTAACTGTTGTCCACACCAAACCACAGATAGGGGGAACTATTAATTTCATTGCAAGACTACCCAATTATGAAGGTATGATCCTAATCATGGTAGTAATCAACATACATTTAGTATACTCTCCATAAAGCAAGTCGTTGGCAATTGGCACCTTTATGGACACAATACAAAAACTATGTTTAGTGAACATAATTCAACTTTCACGTGCAATTTTTGGACAGGTCTATTTGCAACTCTTGGTTTTCACCAATGTTATGCAGGGATGAGTCCCCCACAAACCAGCATGTCCGGGGCGTCTCCGAGACAATGCAATGGGGTAAAATGTCCTCCCCCCCACCCCCCGTGTTTCATGTCAAAGGAAAAAAACAAGGGAACTGCTGATAGGAAATACAAGAGAAGTTATAAATTCGATGTAATTATTTTTTGATCAAAAATGGGAATTGAGAACAATCTCAAGATTTCAAGAGAAGGATCTAGAGATCTCAAGCGAAGCCTTGCAATTTAATTTAACAATAGCTAAATCTTTTAAGTGATTGCAAATTGCAAAAAATTAATATACCTGTCAATTCAAAATGTGTTGAAAAGCTAGCTCATTTAGGTGATTGTAAATTGCAAATAATCAACACTGCTATCAATCAAAATTTATTGACAACTAACTTTTTTTAGGTGATTGTATATTGTTAATTTTTATATATAAATATTCAAATTGTTAGTTTTTTTATTTCACGTAAACTTTATATTTTCTCAAGTTATAAATGTATTTACTAAAAATTTCTCAAAGCCTGCCTGCATCTGCTTAAAATTTTTACCAACCATATATGATTTAAATTTAAAAAACAGCCTACAAACCATGAATCTCCAGGCCGGAAGCACCACCAAAAGGTGTGAATCACAAAATATCCATCTAATAAAACAAAATGTGCAAAACAAAACGATTTAATCTGCGATGGAACAATCTAGGTGGGCACCGACCAAATCCATAAAGAACCAAACTAAACCAATAAAATTTTAAATAATAAAAAATAATATCATCTTCCGAACAACTTGAAACCACCGAAAGTGACTCTGCACAAACTACCAATTTTGACTCAATAGAATGGCTCCTCAAATAAAATAATATTTTAAGTTTTCCCGTTTCTTAAGTGATGCTTTTATTTCTATCAACTGAAAACTACACATACATCTAAAATCTGCAATATAAATCAGATTTCACAGTAGTCTTGTCAGCTGCCCCAAGAGGTATTAATACCCATAGCCTATAGGAATAAAAGCTTAAATAAATACAAAACCATAGCCTTCTCCAAAGCATTAAAATTAAGTCCAACCCGTACAAAAACTCAGCCAGAAACCCTCCAAAATCATCTCAATAGCAAGTGGTTTCAGGCAGAGGAGATGGAGATGGAGATGGAGATGGATGAGGAGGAGGAGGAGAATCAATGGACACATGATAATCTCCTGAAATGCTGTGCATCATCTTCACAACATGGCTCATCGTAGTCCTTTGATACACTTCTTCAGAGGCATAAACCAATGCAATCTGAAGCACGGCCACCATTCCTTCAATATTCTGGTACCTCATCAGTTCCAAATTGAAAACTTCCAGTCCATTATTCTCTCACACAGACAGCCCACTTGGGAAGATCCATGCCACACCCGTCCTCTTGTACACTGTTTTCTGAAGCACCAGAAGCACCACTCCATAACTGTGGGAAGCTTGCTTGTTTGAAAAATTAATGTGTTTCCATCCAGCTCATTTCAGACCTGCGCCTGTATCCTCCCAGCCGCGCCAAAATGGGAATTTGAAAACAGGGTATGGACACCCGTCAAAGGATAATGGAAAGTGAAATTTTGTCTTTTTGTTTTGTGGTTGTGCATGATCATGCAGACCTTGTAGGTGGCACGTGGACTGTTTGTGAAATGCCTGAAAGTAATGCAGTCTTAGGGACTGCATGGTTGCAGGAAAGCGCAAAATGGGTTCGTTGAAAGGCCTTTGAACCCTTCAAACAATTGAAATAGGCTGGTGTTAAGCAGCCCCCTCAACCTTTGCAAGCATCCTCCAAGCCTGTTTCGAAATGGGACCCGTAGCAAGATATTTATTACATGTTTCCTAGCAGTTGTTTTCCGGTGTTGAAGAGTAGTTTACCAGCAGCTATAAATGGTTAACCAGCATGAGACATGGTTAAGGGCAACTTTTTGGACATGAATGTCCACAATAAAAAGCCTATCGGCTAATAATGACACAAATAAAAATTTTATGGACGATGCCACGGACCCATCAATATAAGGAAAAAATGAAAAATATGTAAGCTTTGTAAATTTATTTCTTGGCATACTCTTGCATACCTAAAATTCAAACACTTCATGTTAATTTAACTAACATTTTTCTGTGAAAAGCTTGTTATCTGAAAGTGGGGTCATTTTGAAATTCATTGCTCTTCTCCATTTTTGACATTTTCACTTTATATAACTTGTTGGTATTGTTCTTTCCTTTACCCTCCCTCTTATTTTGCTAGTGTTATAAATACACTACGAATTCTAAAATTGCAATGGATTAAAATGTAATTTAACACTGATGTTATTAATATTTTGAGTACATTGAATAACTTTCCACCATTTTAGTCTCTATCAGAAATTGAGCTTTATACATTTTAGAAATTGAATTTCTTCTGAGGATAATAGTGTCTTAACAAAAACCAAAAAACCACTCAATGTAAGGAAACATACTAGACTAGTGGTAGGAAAAGATGAAATAACTATTATTTTTCCTTGAAATACTAGAAACGTGATTATAAACAACCCTAATACAGCTGTGGCCATCTGAATACTGTCTAGCTATGACCCTGCCTTATCCAATCTGTAACCAGATACAAAACAAAATCAGTGTATTGAATACGAACACAATATGTAACTGTGTATTGCAAACACATATACAGCTAAGACAGGTACCCAGGAGTATCTGATGGCTTATTAAAAAACATGTCAAAAATAAATATTTAATTTTAGTTATTGTTGACTCTAGGGTTCGTTTTTGACACAGACTTATTCTTTGTGTTTTTAAATTTCCACACATGAACATTATTACTAATGATCTCAGAGATACCCATGTGTTGTTTTTAAGGCAAGGCTTTTTGGGTTGCAACTTCTCAACTCATCATCAGCTGTGAGAAGAGAATGGGATTGATTTGAAAAGACTTGTGATTTTGTTTGATCAATAATGTTATCTTGATATTGATTTCTTCATGAAATTTAAATTGAGTTTGATTAGTATGAAATGAAGTTAACTTTATACACATTCACGAAACTGTGTGCCTTTACAAAACTCAATTCTGGAATTAAGTTCCCTCCCTACACCAAAACCACAAAGCTACGCGAGTTTGGTTCCTCCTAATCTAGCTCCTCTACCCAATGCATGTGACCTTAAGATTAAATTGCTATTAATAAGCATTTTTTTCTTGATCAACGAGGGATTTTGCTTGGAGTTGCCTTCACAAAGGCTATTTATGCATTGTACACTCACTATGCTGACGAGCTCAAACGGGTTATATTAGCTTGAAAATGGGTTTTGCATTATGGTACAGCATTTTGTAATTTCTTTTCTGCAACTGTGCTTTTTATCTGTTCAGTTTTATTATTTTGTCTTACAGATCGTAACTCCATTTACGTTTTAGGTTTACTGTAAAGAGATTGCTGAATCATGATGTAGGAATGTTTGGTCGGTGTACCCTCTTTGTGCCAACAAATGAAAGTTTTTGTATCGCATTTCTCTGATTTTCCAGCCATATTCGTGGGTATTTTTTTTCATGGCCATTTCTTGCCATTTTTGTGACCCTTTTCCTGCTCTTTTGTTTTTGCAGTTAGGGCAGATATCTGGGCAGTCTCGAATAAGTGAATTACAGTTAGAGCAGATTTCTGAGTGGTTTCAAATCCACGATTTGTATTTAGGGATAAATTTGTATTTCGTTGATTTGTGCTCTAGGGCAGAATTTCTAGGTTCCGAATCCACAACTTGCAGTTGTGGGAAGCACATTTGGGTATTGAGCTGAATTCAAAGGTTTCTACAAAACACAGTGTTGGCTAGATTTTTTTGCATAGCTGAAAACCTAGGCAGTCATGAGATAAATCTCCCTCATTTACCGGTGAGGCTCCCATGTCAAATTTGTCAATAAAATATGCTAGTATCTATATGGGGGTTTTACTTTAACCATGCAGCTCATAAACCATAGTTGTATAGTTTTGCAGCAAATAAGCAACTGTTAAAGAAAGGAAATATTTAAAGAAGAAGGGAATAATAAAACACGGGGAAGAAATAGGGAAGGATGTGCAACCCAATCAATAGATGACAGAGTTGATTGCATGCACATAGACGGAACCAATAGATATCAACACAGAATTATAAGCAAAGGCAGTTTCAAATCTAGATCTAAAATAACACAAAGTTTATAAGTAGATCTAAGACAAAAGCTAGAAACAAAATGCACCGTGACACAAAGTTCTCTGGAAATCTGCTCCTTTGTATTCCTTTGCTTCAAATAATTATCAGGGGTTTCAGCACAAAGTCTGGAACACATAAATGTTGCTTACAAATTCTGATCCTTTAACCCGTAGTTCTTCCTCTACTTATAGCATGTAGAGGGGAAATTACAAATAGGAAGCTTTTAGTTGAACTGGCACATGTAGAAGTCGGAAAAGAAACAACTGGCAATCTCCCTCCTGGAATTCCTCTTTGCATGACATGCATGATTTGCAACTGAAAATAGAACCTTCTATTTTGCATGTTTGCCACCTATTTCCAAGTAGTTGACTTCTTCAAGTAATGGCTTTTAAACCAATCACTTTAGTTTTATAATTTAATTGATCGCTCAATTATTTTGTCGCAAGAAATAAGGGAAAGAAGAAGAAAGAGGAAAGCTGCAGTCTTGTCCTTTTTCATATTCTGCATGCAGCTGATTCTTTTGCCTTTGATTCTCACCAAATTGGATCTGGAAGCAGTTGGATCTGGAAGCAAGTGACTATGATTTGCTTGCAGGTATTGCCTTTGACATGTCTTCCCTCTTATCCTTGAAGCTTTTGCAGTTCTTCTCCAGTACATGCATCAGTGCAATGTTTGCCGTAACTAACTCATCATTTTTATTTTTAATTGCATATGAGCAATTAAAAATTCTGGAAAGCACTCCAAGTGAATGCAAATTCAATGAAGGCTTCAACTGGAAGATTGGGAGAACATGCACAAGGTCCTGGAAGGAATTCTCCATGCACTGACTTCTTCACGGGCTGCATTCGAAACAAGAGGATGAAGCCTTTGCAATTATGGATATGAATCTGGATCTGAATCTAGATCTGGATCTATGCATGATTCTGCTGATCTTTCTCGTTCATCCCGCTTTGCCATGGCCGGATCTGTCTTTGTCTGAGCAATTTTTTTTCTCTTTATTCGACCGAAATTCTTTACAACCGGTGTAGATCTGGAGATTTCTTCAGATTCGAAGGATATGTTCAATGTATTGGACATTGATTTAAGCTCCCTTTCTCTTATAAAAGCACCTGAGCACATGTACCACTATGGAGACAATTAATCAGACACAAATCAAGCTCCTTCAAACCTAGGCGCCAAACTTTGAAACTTTCTGGCAGTGAAAACACCTTCTTCTGAGTAAAATTCCTCCTTAATTGGGCGCCAAAATTGTCTGGGCTGCACTTGCTAAAGAATTAATTAATTCATCCTTATGGCAGCCCATGCTTATATAACCTTCATCATTTTATAATTAATTATTGCCCCTCCTATTCCTGGCAATTAATTAATTAATTAACATGCTTTTCTCTTCAATTTGGGCGCCTATTTTTTGCATGCTCATGGCTGCCATTAAATAAATTAAATTTCTTTAATTTTAGTTTTCTACTTCCAATCCACATTGACTTCACAATGTGCTTTGACCTTATGCACCGAAAATAGGAATTAATTCCATTAATTAATACTTTGAAAAGTATTATCTCTCTTCAATATGGGTCGCACTTTTTTTGCATGAAAGGGGGGGCTGCATTAAATAAATTAAATTTATTTAATTTTAGAATTCTGATTCCGATCTTCTTTATCCTTTCATCATGCGTTGACTTTTCCTCATGTTTGGGCACCAAAATTGAGTGAATAAATATTATTAAATGCATTATTATTCACCCAAGGTGGGTCGCACTTTTTGGCAAGGGTGAATTCTATTTTTAAAAGTCAATTTCTAATGGGCTTATTCACCCTGCACCGCAGCTCCAAAAATCCCATGATCCACTTAAGTTGTTTGACTTTCATAATGGGATTTTTTACCCTGCAAGGCAGGTAAGAAATTCCCATCAATGCCTTAAGTGATTTTCTTTTATTTCACAATGGAAATTTTCACCCTGCAAGGCAGGTAAGAAATTTCCGCCTGTCTGTTGCCTCTAATAATCCCATCATGACTTAAGTGGCTTTGCCCCCATGGGAAAAGTACCCTGTTAGGCAGGTACAAAATTCCCACCTGCCTGCTGCTACCAAAAATCCCATTATAGCTTAAAACCTTATTTTCCCAAAAATGTGACCTGCCCAGAAGAAGTCTTTTCGTGCATGACTTCGTCTTTTCAGAGAGAACCAAACCTCCTGTGGAAACTTCCTTCTGGCATAACATCCATAAATGATCTCCAGATACTCCAAGCAAGAAATCAGACTAAACCGGCAAAGGAATTGACCTAGAGAAATTTCAAAGAAAACAAAACGGGAAAACATCAAAAACGCAAAGCGTTGCCAGAAGTCACAGATAAAGCCCAGGATTCATTCCTGGTTAAAACCCTACTGGTACATGGGAATATTGACATGTAGGACCACAACAGGGTTAAACCGGAGCACAATTTGCCTCAAACGAGGCTCAAAATAATTAAATACAAATTTCCCACAGGCAAACCCCAGCGACAGAATATAACGATTTTGGGCATCTGGGTATTTGGCGAAATTGGCTCATATGACTATCTGGGAATATCTTGACACAATACAGACACTTTCTGGCAATTAACACACAAAACGACCCATTATTTTAAAAGTACGAAAAAAATTTACATAGGGTAGTCTTAGATTTCAAGGAGAAATCTGGGGACACCATAGAGGCTGCATTCCACATGGAGTTTTGAACTCCTCGCCTTCATAGGGTTTTGTCACCCAAAAATAAATACACCTATCTTTGCAGTCAGATATCTGGAATTGAGACATTAGGATCCAAACTTCAAGACCTTTTGTCACTGTTCTAGGAAAAGTTATGCAAGAAAGATGGTATTATTGTTGATTCGCAAGCAAGAATAGTTAAACTTGAGCAGATCCAAGACACCCCGTTGATTCCCCATGCTTTCAGCAGCATGATTAAGTAGTTTCAGAAATTAAGAACACAAATTCAGAGGTAATCATTCAGCACAAGCACTTGAAAAAGGAAACCACAGTCCGACAACAATCTATTAAAAACAGGTCGAGGAACAAAAAATGTGGTTGCGAGGGGTTAAAGCTCTTAAGGCCCAAAAAACAAACTCTTTTACCTCCCTCAAAAAAATTATTAAGACTACAAGATCTCACACGACTACAGGTGAAGGAGCTTCAGAAAGCTTGTATTCAAGTTGTAGCTACCAAGAAGGACAACAAGTGGGTTGTTATCTAAGACTGTAGGGCTATCATTTGTGTTTCTCCCCTCCTAGGTGGTCATATTATGGACAGTCAGGATGATGGCGACCTCGGATCTAAGTAGGCAATGGTGGCATCTCCATTGTTTATGGGAACTACAATGGTACCTTATGGTCTTCTCTAGTAACCTTTAGGGATGTTGTTACTTCACAAGATATCGTCTTTCTTTTAGAGACCCACGAGATCCCTAAGCAAGCCCTCCCTCCAATCAAAGGTTATAATTGGGTCTCAGCATGAGCCCACTAGATCTGGTGGTATATGTGGTTCAAGTGGAGTGGCTTGCCTTATTTGTGACAGCATCAAGGCCAAAGTATCACTGGTAGCTTTGGATGTCCATTCTAGATGCATGTGGTTGCATGTTTAGAGGAGCCCACCTCCTATCCATGATGTCTTCATTGTAATATGCTACTGCCCCCCACCTCATCGCCCTTCATTGTGCACATTGATGGGGACCCATACCTTAACCTTCACCCGAAGATCTCCTACTATTCTTTGGTGGGAAAAATTATTCTTCTGGGTGACATCAATATGCCAGTACAAACCCACTAGACATCTATTCATGACCTTATATAGTACGAGCTATGCCTTCAAAAGCTAAATCCTTAGGAATTTGCTTTTCTTTGATCATTGATCACAATCTATGGGATGCACCTTCTCCAGTTTGGGGAATCAAAGAGCCTCCACATTCTCGATGGGCGTCCTTATTTCCCTGATTTTAGTAGATTCATTTGTTTCCCCATGGGAGGAGGGAGAGCAATGGATTATGTTCTCACTTGAAAATCCCTCATACCCCGCATAAAGGATACCTTATTTCCCATAACTTCACACTTGTTGACCATATTGCCTTGATTTTCACCCTCCATCTTACTTCTCATTGCTATCCCCCCCGCCACCGAGCACTCAACATACCACAATCCTTTTTTATGATGATTACACCATTGCCTTTGTTCCCTAGCCCTCCCAAATTATGTTCAAATAATATTGCCTTCCTTTTCCCATCACAAAGTCCATGTATGGGTTTTTACGTCATGCCCTCTAGAACGCAGCCCTTCACTCTTGTCCCCACACTGTGCACTACTTTAGCTCATCTCATCCCCATGGGTCTTGTCCTATGAACCATTAGTACAATGATGAGTGTAAATCCCTGCATTGGAAACTAGGTTTTCCCTAACACATGACCCTCCCTCCGTACACTCCACTCATAGGGATTATCGTTGTCTTCTCTGACAAAAGAAATGTGAGTTTCTTGCATCTAGACTTCTTTCTCTCCTTGCTGCCCTCCACCATTTCCCTAAGACCTTTCGATGCACTCTCCTCCTGAGGAAAATACCCAATTCTGACATCAACCCCATGCAAGGGTTTCATATGCTAGTTCTCTTTACAACATCCCAAACCAACCTATGATCATTGTCTCCACTCCACCACCATATTCTATTGTTCTCTCTGCAAGTATAGTCAAGAAGGCTATTCAGAAGTGTGTACCAACAAAGCAGCAGATTATGAAAATGTCAAGCCTGAATTCCTCAAATATGGTGTGGATTACCTTCCCTCCTCATCCGGCAAATATTTTTAATGAGGTTGTTTGCTCAGATTTTCCTCGTTATTAATCCAAACATGTAATCCATCCCATTCATAAGTCCAAGGATAGCTCGAACCCTAGTAACTATCACAATCATTATGATCATACAATTTTGCCAAACTTTATGCCATGATTGTTAGACAAGTAGCTTTTATGAGCACTTGGAGAGAGGTAATCTTCGAGTAGGGGACAAATCAGCTTCAGGGGAGAATACCAAACTATTTATCACATCTTTACACTTTGTGCTATCATTGAATAGGCTCAGTCATCGTTCTTCTCAAGTTTTTTATCGTTTTGCAAACTTTGGGAAGGCCTTTGACTCGATTCTGAGACAACTAATTTTCAAAAAGTTGCATGATGTCGGGGGATTCCAAATTCTCTCATTACCATTGCCTCCAAGGCTTTATGAGACAACTTGTTAGAAAATTTCATACTTTTCACAGTTCTTTCTAGTTTTGTGAAGAATACCATTGGGGCCAAGCAGGATTGTCCACCTCTCACTGACCCTCTTCAACAATTACATTGATGAAGCTAGAGGATTTTCTTCAGACAACATGTCCATGCAGATGATGGTTGCATTTTACATGATGTGGTGATAGCCATACTTTTTTTTGTCGATGGCATTGTTCTACTCTCTCACATTGCCGATGGTTTACAGAGACAACTTGATGTCCTTACTCATTTCTATGAGCTTCATGAACCGGTGGTCAACCTTAACAAAACTAAGGTCGTGATATTCAACACCTCCAAACATTATCTTTCTTATCCAGTTCCTTACAAAAGGGGAACCTTTGGAGATCACATCGACCTACACTTACTGCGAGAGTCCAATTTCCATAACTAACTATTTAGTATGAAGCCTGCCTCTTAGTCATGCACCTTTGCAAGGGATATACCTCCTTTTCTAACTTGGAGCACCAATGTTTTCAAATCCACTCCCAGGATATCCCTTTCGAGATGCACCTCTTCAATACATTCAGGCCTATGCAATTTTATATGGTCTAGGTTTGGGACCTACATTGGGGTCCATTGATTGGGCTCGTATTGAGAGGGTCCAAACTCTCATGATTCAATACGTATGATCCATTGCAAACAAATTGTTCCTTCAATGCATCATCAAAGCTGAGTTTGCAACCCAACCTCTACACCTTGAGACTATCTTTAGGCCTACATTTCTACATTGACATAAGTTCATAGATCCGTGAGGGATTCAAATTTAGGTCAATGGGAGGCATATCGATACTTAGCCCTATATTTTTTAGAGCAGGACTGCACCATTGGCCTCTCAATAGACGTCACCATTGTTGGTACTCAAGACTAGCTTGCTACTCCAACTATCGACATCTCCATTGATAAGTTGCCTCCCTTCAAGTATTCTTTGGATGCCCCTCATCGATACTTTAAAAAGGTCATCATTACAGTCAGTCAAAAAGGATATCTACAAGTAGCACATTCAAGATCACTTGTACCTCTCCTTCTTAAGCCATTTAACCCCAATATTGACTTTCTACATTGAAGCATTTCTTGCAAGTGGTGAGACGGTGTCATTTGTCGCCTCTGACTATCTCCTACATCATTGGTCTCATGGCTTTGAGGTTTCCCCTCGACCAGCTAAGTGTGTGCTCTCACCAATTACAAGTTGATATTGATCATCATATCCCACGTGGGGAGCGGATCTATCGTCTTCTGCTCCCTTCTAGGAGATGGAGATTTTTGGAACATTTCATTTTAAGATGCCCTAGTTATGAGATCTAATGGAGACATCGTTGTCTTTATAGAGACTCGAGAAACTTTATATCTACCTTCTTTAAGTACTTGGACCACAATCCTTGGCCCATTTCCTTTAAGAAGTTGTCACCCTTCAACATAAGTCCCCCACACGAATCCCCTGGAGCCCCCAAGCTGATTGCCTCTTTCTTTTGGCCCTTCACGAAGGTTGGCGACATTAAGCACCCTTTGGATATTGTTATTTCACACACTTAAGGGGGTAGGTGAATTAAGCGGCGCTCATTTTTGCACACCACTACTACTATGGTGCCCCAACACACTCTCTCGACGACATGGATCTGCTCCTTGATGTCATGAATATGCTCCTTGGCATCGTGGATTTTCTCCTTAATGGCTTCTTCTTGCACTGTGGGGAGAGGTACACATTACGAGTATCTTTTTTGCCGCAGGAGTTTCATAAACCTTGCTTGTTAGAAAGGACTCTGGGGTAGTGTTTTGCTTCCTCCTAAGATTACCTAACCTAGCCCTCTCATCCCTAAACGCTCCCCAATGAGCATTATCAGATCCTACAATGACACTTTCATGGTGATAGACAATGGCACAAATGATTTCTTAGTTCCGAGCATGGTTAGAGATGTAAGATGGGATTAGCATCTAGTCTTTCCAACTTCATTAGCCCATGCTCTTTGGGGGTTCGTGCTCCACTCCACATAGCTATTTGCATTGGTACCTTAACCGCATGGGTTGGGGCTTTAGTGCTTTGGGTTTACCCCCTCATGTATTTTTCATTGCTTTAGTTCCTTTCTTTATTTAGTCAAGCTTTGATCTGAGGGTCCTTTGACCTTAGTACTTTCTGTTGTAATTGAATGTATTCTCAAGTCCCATTAACCAACTTTTGGTCCTTCGTGGACATTAACATATTTTCTTTCTTTCATTCTTTCTTTCTTTCTTTTTATAGACCCACATCTTTGAGACAAAAATGGAGACTTGGTCCCCAAGTATGGGGTGTTATACTCTACCAATATGCTTTGGGGCCCACATTATCATGAGCAATGTGAGCTTGCATCCAACAGTTCCCATGGTGATTTGAACCTAGGTCTTCATTGTGGCAACGCCCATCCCTTACCACTCAATCACACCTGTTGGACTTAATAATAAGCATTAGTCAACACTTATAGGTAATTTGTTTATTCCAATGTTTGTATTTTATGGCAAGGAAGGTGCAAAGTTGCAAACGTGAAATTTGTCTCCTGGGCAAATATCATTTAAGCTTGGTGACAATTTTCCTCTCACCATCACCTTTCACATGTACTTTAAAACAAGTCATCTTTATAAGTTACATCCATATTAAATATTTTGCTATATGTATGTCACATATACTAGATCAAGATGTCTATGACATGTAAATCTCTTTACTGGATTTTGCTTTATCGTGTTCTTTTAAGCGTATCATAAATCATTTTGGAAAATTTTCAGTTAGTATACATTTTACAGTGATAATTAGCAATAAGTTGCATGTTAAAAAAGATTAAAAGATGTCAAATGGGATGAGCTCAAGTGGGAAAAGCATTAAGGCTTTCCATGTGGATCCCCAAGTTTAAATCCTAGGAAGACACGATAAAGTATTGAAATTGGGTATAGTACCACATCCAACTTGTTGGGTGCGACATACCCAAACAGATAAGTCAAGTGCAAGCCTCGAGTGCTTTTGATGGAATGGCATCTAAGTTCAAGGTTACCCCGCAACAGAAAAAACACCAAATAAAAAAAAGATTAAAAAAACAATCAACTAATTCAAATCTTGCATCTTATATTCAAATATAATAATATTGAGGATGATTTACCTTAACAAAGAGAAAGTTCACCATACACCTATTCAACACATTGTAAGCAATTTGAATTCATACATTGTGTAGTGACAAAACCAAGGAATGTGATCACAAGTGACAAATGAGGCAGCGACAATTAGTATACCAACCTTCATGCACTCTAAATATGAGCAATTCCAACTTGTCCATATTGTAGTGACAAAACCCAGAAATATGTTCACAAGAGATACATTGAAGAGCAACATGTAGTAAATCAACCTGCAACCTAGTGCGCACCAGCCTATGATTGAGCTTTAATAAAAATTGGGATTTAAAGCTCACTGTTGGCAACAAAAATCAAACACGTAAAGGTTCAGCCATCCACTCAAAAAAGAACAAGTCCATGCTTTGAACAGAATTTCTTTTTCCACTTTCTTTACTTCTCCAAGTAGACTACCCCAGCCTATTAAGCAGTGTAATTTTCTGCTTCTGTACCTCATGTTACTCTTTAATCTATCATTGTAATACAAGGATTTCTTAAGTGATAAAGAATTGTCAGTTGAAAGTAAACCATATAATATCAGTATAGTACATGTGCTTCATTTTTTACAGCTTTATCACCACTCAATAGTTAACCTATTTGGTTCTTCCACTGAATTGTGTTTGGTCCAGTACTTTGGCTGATAAGCGAATCTACAATCAGTGGATAGGCAAGGTGATCAATGAATACATTCAACAGTACCAAAAGGCCCAGAAGGACTCTGCCCAAGGAGAGGACTGGAGAGCCCAATAAAATCCAATCACCACGAAGCAAAAGTATTAGAAAAACTCGCATGCAAAGATCTACTGGAAAAGTTGCTAGGATGCTGTATAGCTAACCAGCATTTAATTCATGCTAAGAGACCCTCTGGAGTGTGTCCCTATCAATGGAAAATGTGACGAGGCCAAATCCAAGTTCTCGGCATATTTTGGAGGAATAGTTACCATCCAGACCTTGGCATATAAACCAAGAGGGAGGCCTCATAATTTTAAAAACAAAAAAAAACAGATGTGCAAGTGATCTATAGTAGTCTCTTTCACACTCAAGTCTATATGTGCTATATTTTACCTCGTTCTGCCAATCTATTCATATGTTTGGAGAAAGTGTTTGCAATGGGAAGTTGACTCCAAGTTGGAATCCTCTGGCCTTAGCATCTACAGACTACATATGAGAATTACATGTTCCATGCATTACATCTCAACAAGAATCATAAAGTTTGCGTTGCATCCAAAGATGCTAAAGCAAAAATAGACATAACCGCCGGGATGAGATACAGGATTGATGACCTTGCAGTTTGGTGTGTTAGAATATGCAAAGAGAAGAAAGAACTCAGAGAAGGCAAGCACAGAGGCCTAGGACCCAGCAAAATAGAGAATTGAAGCAGGTTACCAATAAGGTGACTCTTTCCACCTTCGATGGCAATGGGAAGATTAGTGCCAGGGCATGGATTCACAAGCTTGATACATACCTCACTCTCAAACCTATGCAGGAACAGGAGGCTATTCAGTTTGCTACTCTTCACTTAGAGGGGGTGGCATATGATTGGTGGCACCATGGGCTTATCACACAGAGACATGACTTACTACGGTCATATAAGGAGTTTAGTGAGAAGTTGATTGCCCGATTTGACCGCAAAGATGTGGAGCTATATTACAGGGATTTGGCACAGCTACGACAGAGTGGGCACATTGATTCTTACATCAACGAATTTCAGCGGATTGCAGTAATGGTTCCCGAGATGCTCGAGAGACGTGTGGTAATGCTTTTTATTGAGGGCCTGCATGACAGGTTAAGAGGGTTGGTCAAGGCCCTTAGGCCTACTACACTACATGATGCTATCCAAACAGCATTAGATTTGGAGACCACTCCCACTTCTTACCAGTCTAGTAAGAAGCCCTTCACAAGCTCCAAGCCGGTTCAGCGTCCCACTACTCAGCAAAGGAGTGTTCCCCCTCCTAGGATGGATCAGGAGACTCGGAATGAGTTGAGAAGAAAGAAACTTTGTTTCCATTGCAAAGATCACTGGGAGCCTGGACACAACTGCCTTGGGAAAGGCAAGGTGCATCTTATTGAGGTTATCTCGGATGCAGAGGCAGATTCTTCAGCAGATACAGATACAGAGGACAGTGGTCAGGGTGCACATGAGGAGCAGCCCCAGGTAGAGTTAGGAGATGGAGATGCATCAAGCTCAGGTACTATTGCTTCACTTTCTAGAGTCCCTAGGTATCATCCATTTCGTGTGAAAGGAGTACTTAAGGGCCAACGAGTTGTTTGCTTGATTGATAGTGGTGCTACGCACAATTTCCTTGATGAGGGATTTGTGATGAAGCGGGGATTACAGGTGGAAGAATTTGAGGGGTTTAGTGTACGAGTGGCAGATGGCTTTGCTCTAAGCTGCACTAGACGAATTCCACAGCTTAGTATCCAGCTAGGAGACTACACACTGACAGATGATTTTTACATAGTTGGACTTGGGAGATAGATGCAGTCTTGGGGATTCAGTGGCTCCAGTCTTTGGGGAGATATGTGCAGGATTTCAAACGAATGGAGATCGAGTTTATGTCAGAGGGGAAGAAGATTGTGCTACGAGCTCTTTCGGATGGTGGGCCTAGAGTTGTTTCAGCATATAGGATGGAGTCTATTATCAGTCATAGAGAGGTTGCATGGGCAGCCCAATGTTTTATTTCATCCAAATCTTCTCTAGATGGTGGACAGCAGTTGCATGCAGATATTCAGACCATAATAGATAGGCACGGGCAGGTTTTTGGTGATATTCCTCCAGGGAGACCACCAGACAGAGGGTTTGAACATGTCATAGAATTGGAAGAGGGTGCCAAGCCTGTGATCACTACACCCTACCGTCATCCTAAGAAATTTAAGGATGAGATAGAGAGGACCATCAAAGAGCTTCTTGATATGGGGCATATCCGTCCTAGTTCTAGCCCATTTGCTTCTTCGGTGGTGTTGGTAAAGAAGAAGGACGGGACGATGAGAATGTGTATCGACTACAGGGCCCTCAACAAGAAGACCATCAAAAACAGGTATCCCATCCCCCGTATTGATGAGCTTTTGGATGAATTGCATGGAGCCATTTACTTTTCGAAGATTGATCTTCGATCGGGATACCATCAGACTCGGGTCCGAGAGGAGGATATCCTCAAGACAACATTCAAATGTCATTATGGGCATTATGAGTTCTTGGTGATGCCATTTGGTCTCACTAATGCACCTGCCATTTTTCAGTCATGCATGAACCATCTCTTCAACAAGCAGTTGAGGAAGTTCGTGCTAGTTTTCTTTGATGACATCTTGATCTACAGCAGGTCATGGGAGGATCATTTGAGGCATTTAGATGAGGTACTTGGCATTATGGAGATTCAGTCTCTACTTGCTAAGATGTCCAAATGCGAGTTTGGACTTACTGAGATACTGTATCTGGGACATGTCATTGGGGCCAATGGGGTCAAGGTCCATCAAGAAAAGATACAGGCTATGCAGGATTGGCCTCCACCCAGGAACATATCAGAGTTACGGGGATTCCTAGGGTTATGCGGATATTATCGGAAATTTGTGAGGGGATATTCAGATATTGCTGCACCATTGACAGATCTCACAAGGAAAGGCGCATTTAGATGGACAGAGGAGGCACAGAGAGTATTTGATGAGCTCAAGATGGTGATGAGCACATGTCCAGTCCTTGCTCTTCCAAACTTCTCCAAACCATTCATCTTAGAGTATGATGCTTCGGGCTCAGGTATTGGTGCAGTCTTGATGCAGGACCGTCATCCCATTGCCTATGAGAGTAGAAAATTGAGGGAGAACGAGAGATTGTATTCCACCTATGACAAGGAGATGCTCGCCATCATGCATGCATTGGCGAAGTTCAGACAGTATTTGGTGGGAGGAAAGTTTGTAGTGAGGACCGACCATAACAGCTTGAGGTACTTCTTGGAGCAGAAGGAACTCAATGAGAGGCAGCAGAAATGGGTCAGCAGGATTCAGGCCTATGATTTTGACATTGAGTATGTCAAAGGAAAAAGGAATGTTGTGGCGGATGCACTATCGAGGAGACCCCATGTTGCTGCCCTATATTCTATGAGTGAGATTTCTGCAAATTGGAAGTCTCAAGTGCTGGTTGAGTATTCAAAGAACACCTTAGCATGTGAGATCATGGACGGCAAAATTCAGGATGGGCGCTACCAGGTAATTTCTGATTTGATTTATTATAAGGGTAAGATTTATTTGGTACCTGAATCTAAGCTCAAGGGGAAGATTCTACATGCACTCTGTGATGCACCATTAGCAGGACATCCAGGGTATTTCAAGAGATATAGGCAAGTTAGAGAGAGATTCTCTTGGAAGGGTCTCAAGGAGGATGTTCTACAGTATATTCGAGAGTGTGTGACTTGTCAGCAAAACAAGTCCGAGCATACTTTCCCTGCAGGCTTATTACAGCGCTTACCTATTCCAGAGCAGAGGTGGGAGAGTATATCTATGGATTTCATTACAGGACTACCAGTTGTGCAGGGCTATGATCGCATTTATGCGATAGTTGACAGGTTGACTAAGTATGGACACTTCTTTGCCATCCCCACGAGTTTTAAGACACCACAGGTGGCTGATTTATTCTTTAGGGAGGTATTCAGGTTACATGGGCTTCCGAAGAATATTGTTAGCAATAGGGACAGCAGGTTTATGAGCACATTTTGGCAGGAACTCTTCAGGTTGGCAGGCACTGAGTTGACTCTGAGCACTAGCTATCATCCACAGACAGATGGGCAGACGGAGATCATGAATAAGTGGATTGAGGGGTACCTGCGCAACTATGTTTCAGGGAAGCAAAGAGCATGGGTCAAGCAACTTTATTTGTGCGAGTATTGTTACAATACTACGTACCACATGTCCATCGGGATGACCCCTTTTCGAGCTTTGTATGGTTATGACGCAAGATCCTTCGTGGATATGGCATTTGGAGATAGCAGAGCTCCTAAGGCTCGAGAGTGTTTACAGGACAGCCAGGATATCCTTAAAACCCTTAAGGACAATATGCAGCACGCCCAAAATCAGCAAAAGATGTATGCAGACAGGCACAGGATTGAGCGATCATTTGAGGTTGGGGATATGGTCTTTTTACGACTCCAACCTTACAGACAGAGTACTCTTAAGAAGAGTGGAGCGGAGAAGCTTAAGCCTCGCTTCTATGGTCCATACAGGGTAGTGAGGAGAGTTGGACAGGTAGCTTATGAGTTGGAGTTACCTTCTGAAAGTAAGATACACAATGTTTTTCATGTATCTTGCTTAAAGAAGGCATTGAGACAGCATGTGACCTCTTCAGTAGAGTTACCCCCCTTGGATGATGAGGGAAGACTGGATTTGGTTCCTGAGGGACTTCTGGATTGGAGGGAGAGAAGATTGCGGAACAAGGTGATACGGGAGTACCTGGTTCGTTGGAAAGATTTACCCTTGGAGGATGCCACTTGGGAGGGTGAGTCTATTTTTCAGCACCCCGCGTTGCTATAGTTGCTTGTGGGCAAGCAACTCCGGGGAGGGAGGACTGTAATGTCCCCTCTGCCCGCGTGAGCCTGGGCGAAGACCTTTGGCCCTTTATGTCTACCCGACGGCCAAAGGGAAGTTTTAGGGTGACTTATCTTTATTATTTTATTATATTGTGCTATTGTTTCAAAAAAATAATAATATCATGAAAAAGCACATATAATAAATAATAAAGTATAATAATGAACTAAAATGTCAAAAATACAATTAAAAATAATTGTATTAGAAAAGAGAAAGTGCGACTTACCTTAGGGAGTCAATTTTTGGAAAATGTGTCAATCAGCCCCAAAAGGAAAATGCGCCCAACATAGGAGAATGAAACAATTTTTATTGGCTGATTTGGGGGTGGTGGTTGGCTGATCTCCCTTTAAATAAACAAGTCAACTTGTAGAGAGGGATCCAGATTTTTATTATTATCTATTGCATTGCTAAAAGCTCTGAGCTTTTACCAGAAATTCCAAGGATGAAAACCCTTGTGAATTTATCTCTTGCGGACGAAAACCCCAGGAGATTGAGAGGGGATTTCACTCAGAAATTCCTAGTGTTCTTCATCAGACTTCCAAGTTCAGTTCAACCATGTGTGGAAAGGGAATTAAAGGTGTTTTCCAGTGATTTGCAACCAGTAGTTGGATCAGTCCCTTGTAAACAGTCTGGTAGCGAATTCAGAGGTATTTTCATCTGAAAATATTTGTCAAATAATTGCCATCATTCTGTAATCTGATCGCTGTACTTTTTTTATCATTTCTGGAGTATATTTTGAAGATGCATGCCCGTCATCCGAATCCCGTTCTTCTGCAACTGCTGCCACATGTTCCTCATTACATGGCTTTTTGTTCTGCTGCGAAAGATCATACTTCCACTTCCGGCAATCCTTCTTGAGGTGCCCAACCTTGTGACAGTAATAGCATGTGACCTGATACCGAGTGGAAGACTCACCAGATTGATGTTTCCACTTTCCCTTTGACTGAGTGACAAGAGCATTCTCTGAATGGTCACAATTAGATTTTGCCTAAAGTTGTTTCCGCTCCTTTTGTAACAGGTAGGAACTCACCTTGTCAAACGTGAGTGTTTGACTTTCAGCCATTAAATGGAGTGCTTCCACAAATGACTCATACGAAGAAGGTAAGTTGTTAAAAACCAGAGCCACCATATCATCGTCGTCGACCTTTTTGTTGATGGAAGATAACTGGTCTCAGATGTCTTTCATCCGAAGTAGGTGCTTAGACAGCGATCCACCTTCTTGTAACTTTACGGAAAAGAGCATATTCTTCAAGTATAAAACCCAACTCTTTTCTGACGTCTGATATTTACCCCTTAGACTGGCCCACAACGTGCTTGCCACAGTGGCATTCCGCACTTCCAGTATCATATCATCCGACACCGACAACTTGAGAAGCAATAACGTTTCCTTATGACATTTGTCATAATCCTCGAAGTTCGTCACTGGTCGACTTTCATCACCCTTGATTATTTTATCGCAATCACGAAACTCCGCGACCGTTAAAATCTTATGACTCCAAACATTGATATTAGTGCCCGTTAATTTTTGTGTCTCCGACAAAGTCAAGTGTGATATATTTGCCATTTTATTATTCCAAAAGAACGGAAATAATAAAATAATAGTTTTGCCCACACTCAATAAAATAATAGTTATTCCACCAAGTATTACTTATTCCAACAAGTAATATTAAAATATGCAAATCACCCAACTATAGTTGCTTGTATTAAAATATTAGTACTTATTCCTTCAAATTTGATTATTCAAAAACAAGGTAAATACCTTCATTGGAAAAATGAATATTATTTCACCGACCTTGTATGAAACGAAACAATTTTGCCTTTGCCTGTCACGACTTTCCCTACCACAATTTTCAAAGCACTCACATTTTCCTCTCGTTTGCCCACACAACTCAGGCTACAAGATTTACGACTGCTCTCTAGGGTCACAGCCACAAACTGGCAACGATGCTCAACGTATTCCTTCAAAACTGGATTTGCAACTTTGCCTCTATGTGCCCACGAACCACGATTTTTGACTTTCCGACTGGGTATTGCTACAGTCAGATGTCGTGTTTCCTTTCTCCCTCCAAGAACCCACGATTTTGTGCAAAATCAACTGTATTGTTTCGCGTTTTTCGTAAAAATGACTGTATTGCTTCACGTTTTTCGCAAAACCGATTGTCTTCACGTTTTTTTCGCAAAACCGATTGTCTTCATGTTTTTTTTCGCAAAAACCGACTATCTTCGCGACTTTAGGCCCTCGTACCACGTTTTCTTGGCCTCGAATATGGAGGAATTTCTTCCTTCTTTGCCGTAGTGTCTGGTATTTTTCTCCGAATACCCTATGTTTTATCAAATTTGTGCCTTGTTAGGGCTTCCTAGAATTCATAGTTTGTACCTCTTGGAGCCTTCCTCGAATTGTAACCTTGGACTCTCTGATACCAATGTTAGAATATGCAAAGAGAAGAAAGAACTCAGAGAAGGCAAACTGTACTGTTCAAATGACACAGGCAGAGGTTTATTTATATGTGAAGAGGTGGTTACAGAGTGGTTGAGCAGTTTTCCGACCGAACAACTACATAACTGTTTCACATGCTATATAAAATGTTATATTTTAACATGGCGGACATTATTCATTTTTTAGAAGAGCAGTAGTATGCATTGCCTGTGTAAGAACACTATAGGTATCCCGTTGCATTCAAAGAGGCATGCCATTTACTTTCCATTGTGACTCCTGGTCATAAGATCTATACTCGGATACAAAAATTGAACAATGAAGATATCTCTGTGTAGAATTTTACGAAGGAAGTCTCATACACCAAATTGCCATCCGGCTTGGCTCTGAGGAGAAAAAACAACATTTACCTTTTATTAAGAAACAATTAACCCGTGTCCCAAAAAGATTCTTTAAATGATAAAATGAACGAATAAACTGATCTTATGAACATCACTATGATCAAAACAATCCATGGCACCACAAAGCAATAGCAACAGTCTAATAAGTGCACAAAGAGTAAATCATGGAAAGCTAGATTAAATTTGTGGTGCAGCAGTTTCCATAAGGAGAGCAGATCTTATATGCTTAATTTGGATAAGAAATTCCATTGCTTAGTGTAAGTATCGCCTCTACAAAGTCTTCAAAGAGGGCTAGGCATAGATCAACACTAAAGTACTGAAGTACTACACAAATGCCTTTGACCACATAACATCAGCCTACTTCAGGTCGGTTTTACACCCTACAGTTCGGGGAGATATATTTGATGGTCTCCTGGTTGTATGACCGTATTACGATTGTGCACCCTTTAACATAAAAATTATCAGAAGGCCATATTTCAGGCCACATTTTTTAAAAATCACTATAGGAAGAACCATCCATGACGAAGTTACTAAATTCACATATACAGTGGAGGATAAAAAGTGTGTTATGCCCAGTGAATAAGTTTTAAACCTCCTATGCAGTGGCAAACGATAAAGAGGGAAAAACAAACCTAAGTTCATGGCATTGAGGGCTTTGGGCCTATCGAGAGTGAGAACGGCCACTCCGTTGGGAAAGACATTACCCCGTACAAAAGACGTCGCCTCAGCTGTTGCTGCCGCCATGGTAGTCAACCTTCTTGCTCCAAAACTCCTCGAACGAGAAAAGCCTAGATGCTCTGCCTGAACAAATAATTGAAGGGAAAAAGGAATAAATTGTTGAGAATTTGCGATGGTGGCTGAAATATTGAAAGGCGATTCGCAGAGTTTGTGACGAAAAGGAAAGAGTTGGCATACTATGGAATTTGATTTAATCGAATAGAAATCGTACGAAGGTACCTAAGGGGGCCAAACTAGCAACTTTTAACGTTGCTTCCTGCGTTGATGTTACTTTGAGGGTGTTCGAAAACAATGGGACACTCGTCTTTCTCCTCTCTTTTTAAAATTCTTCACTTAAAAACTTGCATGTCTTTCAATAGATAATAATAATTATTGTTGTTGTTTTATAGTCCATGCCAAGGGGGTTTGTTTTTGGGTCTGCAAGCGGCTTATAGCATATGGGACTACCTCGTACTCCTAGTACACAAGAGACGCTTAATTGTGCTTCAAATACAAGGTATAGATATCCTACCCCATCAACAATAACTCAGTTGTTAAGTTATTTGAAAAAGATTGAAAGCATGGATAATCATCGTTGGCCCAAAATGGTTGTGGAGGAAAAATTAGAGCGTAGAAAGAAAACTTGGATGAAACAGAACAACAAATGGATGAACAAATGGGGCATCAATTTTCAGGAGTTTCCTAACAATAGGCAAATAAAAAACTATGTGATAGAAAAATTTAGGATTGTCATGTGGACAAAGCAGATTGGTCGAAAGAAAGCATATTATATCAAAGAATTCAACCCCCACTTGGGATCATGATGAAAAAGCTTATCTAGGGGCAGCTATCAAGGGTAAAGTAAGAATTTTAGTGGTTCAAATGAGGACCGGATCGCATCATTTTTAATGTGAAATCGATATATGGACTATACCCAAGGAGGATTGGGAAAGGAGAACTTGTCTTTTCTGCAGCAAAGGGGTGGTAGAGACGAAATGGAACTTCATCATGGAGTGTTCAGCTTATGATGATATTTGTATCCCATACGAAAATGACTTGAAGGTGGACAGATTAAATGAGTTATTCGAAGAAATAAGACTTCAAAAGATAATAGGTTTTGTGCTCAAGATTCACAATATAAGATTTGATATTAAAAAGAGTATGAAATCATCTTAAAGTCTCAGCTTTTGGTCCCGTAGACTCTTCAGTCTCGTGGACATCATTAAAATCTTTCATTGCATTTCATGTTTCCTCTTTGTTTAATAAGCTTCTCTTGGACTTATGGACTTAAAA
Organism: Taxus chinensis; assembly: GCA_019776745.2. NCBI lineage: Eukaryota > Viridiplantae > Streptophyta > Pinopsida > Cupressales > Taxaceae > Taxus > Taxus chinensis. Next base: position 913,134,863 of record CM034147.1, on the reverse strand, counting down.
AATATCTATCTATAAGAATGAATAAATGAATGATTTTAATAACGTCCACGAGACCAAGTGGTCTATGGAACCAAAAGTAGTAGCAAGACTATTATGTGTCAACATAACCATCTAACATAGGCGGTTGCCTTATTATTTTTGCTAAATTTGTAGCCCCTTCTCAATTTTAAGTCTTCTGTTGTGGATCTTGATTAGGAAACTTCTTGTTTTGTTTAACCTTGCCTCCTAAAACAAGTCGATTAGGTTGTCAATCTACAAGTTTTCTTTGTACTTGATACAAATGTCATTGTACGTTGCACACTCCATGATGTAATGTCATTCTGTCTCCACTACTCTCTCATCACAAAATGAACATGCTCTTGTTTCCTATGCCTTCTTAGGCACTGTCCACCTGTCAATTTCACATCTAAGATGGTGGGAGCTGGTCCTTAATTGTGCTATCAACATCTTCACTTTTCTAACCAATTTTTTCCCCATGTATGCCTTTTATTTGTGGTCTCGCGTCAGGTTAAATTCTTTGATGTTTTAGACATGTAAAATATCGATATAATTATTAATAAAATAAAATACCTATTTAACATTATTAATGCTTAATATATTTCCCCCCTTTATTACTAACTTATCATCCCACAATTCCCATTTTAAGTCTATAATAATTAATCACAAGATTAATTATTATTAACCCTTTCTTAACCTCATTTAAACATTTATAGGAATTTAAAATTCCTACTCACCTACCCACCTACTCTACACCTACCCTACACCTAGTCTCTCCATGTAATCACATCCCTAATCATATTTTATTAATCTAACCTAATCCTAAACTAAGCATATCCTCTACCTCTAAATCTAGAGGCTTCTATTTCTAGAAGCCTCTATAAACTTCTTCCCTCCATTGAATTTTAAATTCAATAAAGGTTTTTTCCCTCCATTGAAATTCAATGGAGGCTTCTCACAAAATCTAGAATTTTGCATTCTAGAAATTTTCAATCCTCTCCTCAATTCTCATCCATTGATCTTCGTTGCACTTAGATTAATCCTCACCATCCATTTCTCCTACCTCAAGCTATAAATTGACATGTCGCCCTCCATGGAAGCCAACCTTAGAAAATCATAGCTAAGTGCTGCCAAAATTTCTAAAGAGCTCTCCAACATCCATCAAGCATCTATATGAAAATTCGCAATCTACAAAGGGGAGGTGCTGCCCATTTGTGTCCACAAAATATGAAGCAAGAAAATCCAAGCAATCATCTCGAGCACAACAAAAGCATCAAGGGAAGATCTTCATTGGTAATTTATAGGTATTATTTCTCTCTCCCTTCCATCCTTGCTTTAATCTGAGGTAGTTGTTTTAGAAGATTAGATTGGGAATCAAATTGGTTGTTGGTTTCTAACTTGCATGTGCATCTAATCTCTCTTTTGCATCTACATTTTGGCACCCACCATGGGACCTTGCCCCAATTTTTATTTTGAATTTAGTTAAAAACATTGAGTAAAACGTGTTGTATAAATTTGGTAAAAAATTGAACCTTGTTTGTATCAAGAATTTTTAAATTTCATGATCAAAATTTGTTTCCAGACTCTAACGTTGCATATGCCCTGTGTTTTGGCACCTATAACACATAGTTTGGCACTTTTGCTTTAAATTGGCGCTCTTGTCCTAGGCTTAACCTCTGATTTTGTAGGTCTGACAATTGGCGCCTACATGAAACCTATGGCATGTATGCGACATACATTGGCGCTTTTGACTCACATTATTGTCAATGCAGGTTTTTGCGTGTATGCTCTAAAGATTGGTGCATATGCTTACACTTTAGCGTTTATGTCCCGTTTGTATTGAATTTTCTATTTCGGAGCTTTTGTTCTGTCTTTTGGTGCCTTTGATTTTTGTCTTAGCACATATGATCTAAGTTATAACGTTTTTTATTGTTTTATTTGTTTACTCATACTTTGGTGCCTTTATTACCCCTGAAGTAGCGTGTTTGACATGTTTGGAGCTTTTGCCCTATTTTGGCATTTTTGCCCTGCTTTGGCACCTTTGCCCTGCTTATTAGCACTTTTGCTGGAACAAAATTTTGCTTAGAGATAACAAACTTTACTTTGTTTCCGAGTGTTTTTGGTGATTGTTTACAAGTTATAGCATTCTGTTTTCACATAATTGTCGCAGGAACAAGAGGAAAATCTGCTCATTTTGATATGTATCGTACTGTTATCTACTCTTATGTGGTTACAATGTTTTATCTAATTGAAAAATAATAACCTCTTTGTCTTACAACACGATCAGTCAAATATATTAGGGTTATAAACAAAATCTACTAATCTTTGTGTTGTAGGGCCTCCTCTTGAAGACCCAATCACATAATTTTTAACATTTAATTTTTATTATCTTGCATATATCATCTTTTTTGAGTGTTTTTCATTGTTACTTGTTATATCCCGAAGGTGAAACCGTGTATGCTCTCCTCTCGCGTCCTAGGACGATCTTGAGGATCAAAAGCAGCTAACCTTCCTCCTTTTGTTTATAGGGGTAACATGACGTGGAAGTGACATCCACGCACTTACCATAGTCCTAGGGGTCTCGTGACCATGGGCTTCACCTCCATGCATGTAGACACACCCCGTGTTCCGGCAGGGTATATAAATTCTAGGAGAGTTGTCATTATTGGCTAAGCACTCACTTGTTTTAAGAGCAGCGTATAGTGAGGGGCTTCTACATCCCAATACCCGAGCCTTAGAAAACATCCTTGCAACACGGACTTCGGTGCCACATACCACAAGGTATATCGGGGATGCCCCTGTTGAGCTCGTATATCCTAGCCTATGAAACCTTTTGGCCACGTGTCAAACTATAATGCAAGGAGGCCACACTCCCCGAGATCACTCGCTAGCCGACCCCACATTGACATATAAGTGGAGATCAATTTTGTGGGACCATCGTCAGTGTGAGGTATTGCAAATGGGCTATAGTTTGATTGCAATCCCACTTGACTAGTTAGGGTGTGCTTGCATGTTTGTGATTGTTCGAGTGTCTTGTCTATACCAGTATATAACCCCACTCTAATCCCTCTTTTCATCATATCATCCTACACACCTATCATTCATCCCTTTTGACCATGTCATCTAACTTTGATTTGACTATCACCATACATCTTTGACTGTACTTATTTGACCATACTCTTGTCATTCACCTTAATGTCACTCATCCCCTTCACCGCATCCTATTAATATAAATAAAAATAAACAATAAACCTTTCCTCGTAATCAATAAACTTTATAACCACAAAGGACATTTACAAAAATCCTCCTATTTCACAAAAAAACATATAAAATCCACTTAATACATCCCCACTTTATCTACACAATTTATTTCACAACATCTCACCCAATATAAACACCTAATTTATCTCATCTCACAAAACTTCCACTTAACAGTATAATGTTACCTATTGACATTACTACACTTCTGTAGGTCCAAAAGATCCCAAAAACATTATCACATCACACATCCTGTCTGAGTCACGACATTTACTACACTTAAAACATCTTCACATAATTCAACACGCATACCTTCACAACCAAATTCCTCATCTAAGATTCCCTATTGACATGATTTATTGAATATTATTAATTGACACCTTGAATACAGACACAATATCCCTATCTCCTATCTAATCATCCAAAGCCCTCACACATTGAGGCACATCATAAGCCTTTTTTCATCGAAGCAAATCCTTCTTCAATCCTCTCGTCCCAAAACAAGGTTCAGTTGTTGAAGATTATACATCGATCAATAAGAAATCTTATCCTTTCTTCACCTACACATCTTTCACCTACTTAATACACTTCTATCCCATCTGCACATCTCAAACGCACTAGGATCTCATGGCACCTAGGATAAGAATTACCCAGTCCCAAGCAGGAAATGATGATGAAATAAATTGTTAGTCAAATGCAGAAACCAAAAATGACTTATTCAATCACAACTTTTTTTATGCCAATGCGGAAGAAAACCGCAACTGAAGGGAAGATGAAGAAACAATGGTCAATACTAATAGTGATGATCACTCTAGCACCTACTTCACAAAAGGAAGACGACGATAGATGCTTAATTGCTTCATCGACAAAAACAAAGATGCTCTCCTCCTCCAATTATATTGCATGGGAGTAAAACTTCCTTTTGATTATACACATGACCAACTTCATAGTCTCCTCCCCGATTAGAATGAATACATTGGACAATGATCCCCATCCCCATTACATCGCAATCCAAATAACCCAAATCATAGTAACTGTCACACTACACATGGACGGGATAGCAAAGAGAACACCCATAACTCTCATATACCTAAGGAAGTTGTATTATCCCAATTACAACAAATGAATAACCAGGTTGCCTAGTTGGCCTCTCAACTTGGTCCACAATGACCAAATGATCATGGTTTTCAACATTCCCAACCTAATTTCAACTTTCCACCCACTGGTCCTCAAGAATCCACCTTGGAGCAGGAAATAAAGTCTATGAAGGAAACACTTCAAGGGTTGCAACTTGGTAGACAAGGACGATAATATAAGTTTGAGGAACTTTGTCCTTATCCGTTTGACCGCGATATATTACATGTCCCGTTCCCCCCATACTTTGAACCACCCAACTTTGAAAAATATAAGGGAAAGAGAAATCCTCGTGAACATGTTAAGGAGTTTTATATGCTATGTCAGGAGGTAGCCTATGATGACTCCTATCTATTAAGACTCTTTTCACGAAGCCTAGGCAGTCCCACTCTTGACTGGTTCATCTGCTTGCCCAAGGGCACTGTCACTACCTTTTCTGACTTGTCCAAGAAAATTTTCAAACACTTCTCATATAATGTGGAACATGATGTCACGATGATCAACATGTGCAATACAAAGTAGAGTAATGGTGAAAGCTTTTCATCCTTCTTACAATGATGGAGAGCCCTTGCCAGTCGTATCCTAATGCCCATCCTGGAAAAGCAATTAGTCACTATTTTTGTTGCAAACCTCCATCAAGAACTAGCTTTCCATTAAGGTTCATTTACATGTTTGATGGTTCCTCTCCTTAGTTCTTCTTTGATGCATCAACCTTGTGCCTTGCTTCTATTTCGCTCATAAACTCTAGGTTCACTCACATGTTCCTCACCTTGTTGCATCCAACTTGCTCTACACCCATGTTGTTGACCCTGTATCAGCCCTTGCATCTCGTTTTTCTCTATCTGCTTCTTGTGGCTCTGCGTTTTCTCGACCTCGGTCTCTACTGAATTCAGTCGTGTCATCCCCATGTATTACACCATGTGACATATCGGATTCCCCTCATTGTACTTTCTAGTTTGCCCTTGCCTCAAGCCTTACACCTCGCTCGAGTTCCCCATGCGTTATGATATTTAACGTTGCCCTTTAGTACGTGGCCTCCGCTCATAGCTTTCCCTAACACACCATCCTCTAGCGCATAACTCGATGATTACACAACTCAGTCACCACGAGGGGATCCACTCGCCAGGTCAACATCATTAAGGGGGGAGTACCTTTTTTTGGCCTCATTATAGGGTCATTGGGATTTTTCGGGCCATGTTTTTTGGCTCGCCATCATTGTAGTGCTCTTATTCGCTTGCAGCTAGTGAACACGTCTTCCACAACCCTGTAGAAAAAGAGCCCTCCTTTGTGATGTGAGATGCCTTCTTTCACATTGAACACTCTTTTGTCCCCTTTTTCTTGCTCACGCCCTTTTTTACATGTTTACTTGTTGTTCCTCTACTTCCGACTGGGACTTATTATGGCTTCCACTCTTGTGTGATTCTTCGCCTACTGCAAGGTGAGTGGTTAATTAACACACGACGCACAAACACACCTTATTGTAATCAGCACACTACTTATAAAGTGTCCCAAGCAGGGGGTTATTATTTTTCTTAGGTGTTGTATTGCAGTAGATGGTTTCTCAATTGAGTCTAACATCTTACAACCTTGTGTATATTCTCACACCCTTCTCTTCATGAATTTTTCACTTCTTACACCATGGAGGATGCTCTTTCCAGAGTTGAGCTTCGTAGGATTGTTTCTGAGCCTCCGCGACTTCTTCTTGGTGGAGAGAACTATACATCATAACGTGCTTTAATGGAAGATTACTTCACTTATGTGGGATTTGTCCCTTTATAAATGGGAAAGTTCCTGTACTGACTGATCCTTATCCTCTTACAGATTACCTCGACACGTGTGACCATGTTATTAGTCACTCGATGTTACATGTCTCCAGACCTCTCTGCCTTCATATGGTAGACTTAGATCTTGCTCACACTATCTAGAGCATCTTTCAATCCTTATTTGGAGACCTTTAGAGATTGTCACTTCTTCTTCTCATGTTAATACAGTTGTCTCATCTTCTTCCTCATGTGATGACAATACTACTTACACAAACTCACTTATTTCTATCCCTAATGACTGTTGGCATGTAGTCCTATATGTGTTGTCATTGATGTAAAACCACATTAATGACAAATTAGACGAGGGAGTAGGTTCGAATGATGTTGTATATGATTTTGATATGATTATTCATATGTGCTCATGATGGTACATGGAGATTCAGTGAGGACAGCTTGCTCTTACAAGCCCATTCAGGTGTCTGAGAGATGTTGCATGATGTTATGAGCTTATTGGTGACTCAAGAAGCATGTTGGAATGTTATATAGTAGGTTTGGATAATGTTTAGGCACTTACATCAGTTGTATGGTGCATATACAAGTAATTCACCATGTTTCAATTACTCATTTGGAGCAAGTATGGATGCTAGGAGGTGTGAGTTTGAGTTTTGGAGATACATGAGCTTATTCATGTATGCATTTAGGTATATCATGGTGTACTATGTATTATTGGGTCATTTTGAGTTATTTCATGAAGAGTTATAGTGTTCTTTTAGTTTCCCCTAGCTTCTATAGTGCAAAACCATAAAGGGTAGTTATGCAAGTCTTAGTGTCTGGAGAGTTCGAGAGTGGTGAAGAAATTATGATGATTGGAGATGTTATTATTATGTTTGATGGTGCTTTGAGAAAAATTTTAGGATTTTCTGATGTAGATTTTGTAAGTTATGTTAGTTTTGGTGAGATAGGGTCAAGAACTATTGCATTTCCAGCTCGAATTTGATCTTCTGTTGTTCACCCTGAATTGTGTGCTTTGCATGGGACCTTGTGGATTTCTTGGATGTTTCTAAATTCAGTCTAGAATTTTTAACAAACATAATGATTTATTTTCATCGTCATGTTTTTTATGAACAAATGTTAAGAAGGTAAACAACTACTTATCAGTTTGAAACCCTAGCTTGAAAGCGGCATGGAAGAATTGCTTCCTAAGTGTCCATTTTTACTTCCTCATGGATGATGATTGGAAAATATAGAAGACTTATTTAGATTTTCATAGAGGTATGGTAGAGGTCATGGTAATGAGTGGGTCCCACTCAAACATATCAGTTTCTAAAGAAGGGTATTTTGGGACAAGGTTGTCCAAAGGAGTTGCATGTCAAATTAACATTGTGGAATTTATGTGAGTTTATCTTGATGTTAAAATAGGTTTCAAGACATTTTGATGCAATTTAATGGTCGAATGAGCTCCATTCAGGTTGATTGGTCAAAGGGCCGTTTTGAGGCCATAAAAAGCAGTGTTCAGTAAAGTGAGCATAAATGGAGCTACAAGTGGAGTTTGAAGGTGATTCAAGTTGTGTTGGAAATAGGATTTGGATATATTTATAGTGCTATGGTTTTTTTCTCGTGATGATAATATTTTATATGGTTTTTAGGTCATTTTTTGGACAAGGAGACTTTTCTAGTACATGACAAGACACGATCGTCTGGATGTTTTGAGTTGAGTAAAGTGTAATATGGATTATGTGATACTTTATATCACTTGGAGAATGTATAGGGATGAATCTAGCATCCAATGAATCAATTTAGAGGTCTTTATTGTTCCTATAAAGGTGTTAATAAGCTGATATTTGAAAATAATGTTTTGAGCAGGTTTATTTGGTAAAGAAAAAATATGTTGAGGTTTGAGCAGGTGATTATTTCATGACTTATAACTTGCTTATAAGTGTTCTATAGGTTCTTAAATTTTTATTGAGTGGTTACATGACATAGTTTGGATGTTTTGAAGTGATGTAGTGGCATAAATAAGTTTTCATTCTCATGAAGGGTGTAGGAAACATCCATTTTGACAAGTACAAAGAACGTTGGGCCCATTAAACAAAATAATTTGATTTGCTGAGCTGAATTGCGACCATTTATGATTTTTAAATGTTATTTTAAACATTTTTGGTGATTTATGGGTCATGAATAAGTATGGTTTTGATGTTAGGTCATTTTTATCTTTGTGTCCATGGGGATTTGAGTTAGTTTTGGAGCATATAATGATGTTTTTGGCTAGGAAGACCTACCTTAGTCACTTGTGACTACTATGATTTTAATTTTGGATGTTTTTATGATGCATGGTTTGATTCAAATGAGGTAAAAGGTTTGTTTTTGAATTTGAAATTAAGAGGATCTTATAAAAGCATTGTTTTAGGTGTTTTCTGGAGTTGGTTATGTGTGTGTGCGAGAAGTGAGACCTAGGTGAGAGAGATTTTTAGGTGTTGAAGAATGAATTTATGTCATATATATTATGTATTAGCTTGAGGAAAATCAGCAAAAACGTGTGCAAGTGTTTGAAGTCTTGATAAGTGAAGGAAGAGCTAGTTTGTGAAGGATTAGACACCTAAGGTTTGAATGAGTTTTTGAAGAAGTGCGAGTTGAACCAGTGGTATCTATCAGTTGTGGAATCAAAAAATCAAAGATAAAAACATCATAAGGTGGTTGATTGGGTGCTTGATCATCTTGGGGAGTTGTAGCCTCCTTGTGGAGTTGGTGTTTCACTAAATTAGGGGTTGGTGTTCCTTATAGGGTTGGTGTTATACTAAACTAGGGGTTGGTGCTCCTTGTGGGGTTGGTGCCTCACTAAATTAGGGGTTTGTGATATTTGTGAAGTTGGTGCTTCACTAAAATTCTTTCCTTTGTGTAATATATGCAAAGTTTCGGTGGGTTTTCTTCCCCACGAGGGTTGCCCACTTACATATGGTGTTCTTGTGTTGAGTACTTTGTTTCTTACTCTTGTGATTGATGTTGTAAATATTAATAAGCATACATGGTGATGAATTTTATACAAACAATATAATTAATGAATGTATGGTTTGGTAAATGAAATTAAAATATTGGTAGGACTGATTCACCCCCCCTCTTAGTCACTCGTGCTTCCAACAATTGTATCAGAGTGGGTCCTTCTGGAGAAGCTTAACAGGTTGAAGGAGATATTATGAAGCAAAAATCGGTGGTAAGAAGAATAATTCTCAAAAAGGGAAGAACTCCACAGACTATTATTGTTCTACTTGAAGTGAAGGTATGAATTGCTTAGAAAATTTTCCTAAAGTTTACTCCCCCTTAGGAGTTATAACTTGAGAATTTGGAGAAGGATTTGTTGATTCAAATTCAGATGGTGAAGAGTCACCTTGGTAATTAGTAAAAAGGAAACTTTCTCTTGCTAGAGATGAGAACCAAAATCTCACACAACAAATTGATGAAATGATGAGAAACCATGAAAAAGAGATTAAGCTCTTTGAAGGCAAGTTGAAGAAAGAGAGTAAAGAACATGATGAGAGCACAAAAAATTTAAAGGAACAATTAGAAAAATTAGTAGCCTCCCTTGAATCCAATGAATATTCTCATGAGCATGGTCATGCTATTTAGGTTTTGGATTCAAAAATGGAGGAGTTGTTTAAAACCCTAAAGGTCAAAAAGGAAGAATGTACTCAGCTGAAAACGTAGGTTGCTCTGCTCAATGATAGACTCAAGTCTAAGGAGGATGAGTGCACCAAGTATAAAATAGGCATGAAATACCTACATTCAATACTTTATCTAGTTTCAAGTAAATTGAAAATGTTTGAGAAAAGTGCAAACGATCTAAACAATCTTCTTAGAAATTAAAGATCAATAGGTGATGAGCTGGTTTGGGGTTTAAGTATAACCTTAAGGGCAAAGAGGAGATGCAAGATGATTGTGCTCGAAGCACAAAGGATAAAGAATAATGCAAGGAGTATGAAAAGAATGAGATATCCACCAAAGACAAGGTGAAGCCAAAATCCATTAGGCAACCTAATGCCTCAAGGTATGAAAGATCATTCAATGGCTATTATTTCTCATGTCATGATTTTGGCTATAGAGCTAGAGATTGCAAAAAAATGTCTCTTAGGAATGGTGTAGGGCTCTTCCACGGTGAATTTCAATCATGTTGTGAGTATGGTCATAGAGCCAAGGATTGTGGATGGAATCTAAGAGCGTTTGAGCCAAGAAAAGGTAAGAGGATGTTCATCAAGAGATTTGATCCTAGAGGTTCTCTGTCATTAGGAAGACAATAGAAGTGAGTTTGCTAATAATGTTGTATGCTAAAATTGCAATAAACAAGGACATGTTGTTAGGTTTTACTTGTATGATCAACCTATACATATTGATGGTTTTAAGAGGAAGAATACAATAGTGTGCTACAACTGTAACAAAGTTGGTCATGTTGTAAGGAATTGCTATCAAGATCTCTCAAGTCAAAATAGGAGTTTTTAGGGTCTTAGTGTACAAGGAAGGTGTCTTCAAATGGCTAGAATACAGGAAAATGGACCAAGAAGGACTTGGGAACCAAGAAGATATCTTCATACTTCAATAAGAGTTGGTGATGGTGTAAGGAAAGGTGTGATACAAAGCTCATATCAGAAAAGAGAAGAATGTGGATTTGTTCAAGTACCTAAGGGGGATTGAGACCTCTTCAAGACCTTCTTTTAGGTCTTCCTGGTGAATCACGTACCTTCACTATGCTTCTTGGAGGTATAATAACTAAAACGAAGCATTAAATTGACGGGGAACTCGGTTGGGTTGTGTGACTCCTCCACATGCATAAGGTATGTATTTCAATGTCTTCATGGTGCAAGTTGGTTGTTCTATTAGTATGAAAAGTCAAACTCATAGTATTAAGGTAATTGAATGTACATGTCTGAGTTCTTATGGTTTGTGTTTGTGTCATCATGGTGTGTGGCTGGTTTGAGATGGTTATGTATATTCACGAGTCTCATGGTCATGTCTGTTTAAGTTCTTAAGTGGTATTGAACTCATGAAATTTGCTTTCTTGCTCCCAGGGTTTGAGTTTTGTAATGCTTGTTGAGTATGTATAATTGACATCATAACTATGCATTGTATTAGGTAATCATTATTTGTTTAATTATTGTTATATGGTTTTTAAACCATATTTGTCATATTACATAGTCGTAGGATTATTTGTTACATAGTTGGAACAATATACTTGTTTGTATTTAATTTGGTTATGCTTCTCGGATGTTCTTTTGGAATCTTATGTAATCAGGATTATTGTTGCACTTGTGCAACATCATTCTCTGTTTGTATCCGGTTGTCCAATATCTATAAATATTGCAGCCTACACCATTGTACTTGATTCATATTGATTATCAATAAAATAATCAGGCTTCTGTCCCTATTCTTCAATTTACATTTAGTACCAGAGAAGGAATCTGGACTTGTGAAGCAGAGAAGGTTGGAGAGAGAGAGAACAGAGGAAGAGAAGGTCTTAGAGAAGAATTTGCTTTCCAGGAGAGCCTGTGTTGCCTCCAGCAAATTCCCAGACCCCATCCCTGCATCCCCACAACCTCCTCTTTGATTCCAGGTGTTTGTAATTCAAATTTTTTTTTGCACTTGGTGCCCCCTGCACCAGGAAAAATTTGCTATAGGAACGAATTTTAAAAATATATATATATATCCCCATTAGGGGTTTTTTCACTAAAATTGGTGACAGATGTTACAATAACTAACACTAGTGTAACACCAAATTTGGAGGTCTTTGCCCCTAGCCACCGAGCCATCCAAGCTCTACACTGAGCTCCATTTGAAAGGTGAGTTTTCCCAGAGCCAAGTCACCGATTCTTTTGAGCTCGAGACCGGGTTTTTGCAAATCGACATTTGCAACAGACTATGTTGTTTCATTGAAGGATGTGTAGCTTATTTCTACATTGCATTGCACCTTGTGAGATTGCCATTGCATTCAATGAGGAGATATGAGCCCATTGGTTGAGCCATCTATCATGTGATACCAAGTGAAGCCAATGAGCCCTTGCAGTACCAAGCTATATCTAGAGTTTTATTTGCAAAAGACGAACAAAGCTTTGGATTGCTTTGATGAAACAGATTCGTGTTGCCCTATGATTGTGATGTCATAAGTAGCCTGAGACATCCTCTGCTCCCACGAGTCATGTCCATTGACCCTAAACAAAAACAACCATTGGCTTAACCCACATGAGCTCCACCATCCATCCAACAGAGCTATACCGAAGCATCTTAACTTGCAATCTCACAAGTGAGTTATGCAGTTAACACCCCAATCAAATCCTATGACCTATGTAAAAACAATTAATCGGTCGAAAACAATTAATGTAATCAAAGAAAAGAAAAAATCAATTAAAAAGCATAAGGCGAGATCACCATTGCAAGAAGGCCAAATATGAAATATCAGGGGATCTCGTTTTTGAGCAGATAAAGACCTAAAACTCGACTCCCTCTCACTAGCCACATGGATGTCTCCTCAAAGGCACCACATCATCAAAGGTTAGGTCAAGGTTTTTCTTACGTTTTAAATTCTTTAAATATGCTTTATTTCATTTCATTACACAAGCGCTTAGAGCGCATGAAGTGGATAAAGAAAAATTACCTAGGAGTGGGAGGTTTGGGGTTCGACCCCCCCTCCAACTTGCATTTTCAAAGTACTATTGACATTTAGTGGTGAAATTGGGAAAAATTGCCAACTTTGGAGGCAAAAATAGTGGAAAAACCTCCTCTAAACTGCTTAGTGATAACTAAATCCACTGCTAAATTTAGAGAGAAAAACCCTAATTAGGGTCAAAAAAAATTTCTCCTATTATGCTTATTTTTTTCAAATCTGAGCATTTTTTTTTCCAAAGGAGGGGTATCGCCTAAAACTTCATTTTGAGCTATTTTTTTATCGGTCTTTTGGCTCAGAGAGCCGTATTGGACTCCAGAGGCCACCAAGGCCCCGAAAAAAAAAAAACAATTTCCTGCCATTCAATTTTTCAATTTTTTTGAATGTAATTGTATACTTCAGTGTATTGTACTAATTTGCAGGTTGTCATAGTCAACCACAAACATTGTAACTACTCAAAAACTTGGTAGAGAATTGTAATAAAAAATAATGAAATTTGGTTCTAAAACACTCATGAGATCCTAGATCTCATTCATAGCGTTTGGTATAAACAGTGCCTCTAGGAAGTGCTTACGGGTAAAGTCGTCATGACTACTACTACACTTAACACCTAATATAGCTGCAACAACATCATTTGGGCATCGACCCTTTAAATCGACGGGGAGTAATAAGGACACAATGCACACACTTTGAGCCCTCCCATCCGTCTTTGAATGATTGCATGACTTAAATCCAGACTGAGAAATTATCCAAGTATATAGCGAAGTTACGTGCGCGTATGAGGATATTTCTTTGAGCCGGTGTCAATAATCACACAGACCCCTTTCAGTACTGTCTTGGTACCACATATTGAATTCTTTCACGTACATTAACACCTCTTTCACGTACCATTGGGTATATAGAAAGGGTGAGCTTCTTCCATGTACCGATGGGTATATCAGAAGGGCACGTATATAGAAAGGTTTGGTATATCGAACTGACGGTATATAGATTGGGAGACCTTATACCTGGAGTGATAAGAGCCTAACCCTATCAGTGGATTCTATAAAATGGGCACCAATGCCCCCAAATTATTTCTTCCAGATTCACAACTACTCAGAGGAAACAACTATGCTGCATGGAAGAAAAAAATCAAGACACAAACTTGAGTTTGAAGAGATATGGACTGTTGTGAATGGTACTCTGTAATCCAGATCAACAACTGATACAACACAACAAAGACAATTTGATAAATCAGATCAGAAGGCCAAGTTAATCATCTTGTTTGGAGTGTCCAATGATGTGCAACCCCACATTCAAGATGCCAAAACAACCAAAGAAGTGTGGGATAAGTTGAGCATGGTATACGAGGCCAAAAACAAGAATGTCATTCTGAATTTGTAGATTTAGTTACACACATTGAAGTTTAAGAAAAATGAGAAAATGGAAGCTTTCTTGAGAAGAGTTGTAGAGTTGAGGGCTTCACTTCTAGCCCTAGGAGAAGAGGTCACTGATGATGCTCTTGTTCCCATTATTCTAAGAGCTCTCCCTTCTTCATACCACATTTTTGTGACAACACTAAACTTGTCAGATACGACAAGTGAGTTTTGACAAGCTAGTAAATCTACTGCAACAAGAGGAATCCATGTACAATAAAGATGATGAAGAGGAGCATAGCACTTTCTTCTCATCAAAAATGGAAAGGAAAAGGAAAAGGAAAACCTAATTCCTATCAAAAACCCCAAAATCATAATCATCAACAAGGGGATAAACAACAAAAGAAGAAATGTTACAATCTGTAAAAGAGGACATGAATTGAAAGATTGTTGGTATAATACTTACAAGAAAGGTTCATCAAGCAACTTATGGACCTCAACACCAACAATCTCACAAGGGACATTCTAACTACAATCAAGGGTAGAAAAAGGGGAATTGGAAAAGAAAACCCCATCAACAAGGAAATATTGTTGAGCAAGAAGAACATTCAGATACTGAAGACTACTTGTACACTTCTCGATCAAGTGAACCCTCCATGTCATCTAGTGATGTTTGGTATGTTGATTCGGGAGCCACTCGACACATGACCAGCCACAGAGACTGGTTTACTTCAATGAGGGACACACCTTCGAAAAACCATGTTTTGTTAGGTGATGATTCTTCATACACAGTACAGGGGATTGGGAACATTTCTCTACCCCTTGGTTCATGCAATTGTAGATTATTAGATGTACTATATGTCCCTGGGTTGACTAAAAATTTGTTTTCAGTCAGTCAACTCCTTGATCACAACTTGAAAATTGACTTTGATAGTCATTCCGAAAGAAAATGTGTTTAATTCAAGACAAATCACGAGGCTTGAAAATAGTTACAAAATCCTCTAATGTGGGACGCATGTTCCAGCTTGATTTTTTCCACAGAGATGATCAAGGAACTTGTGGCTAAGAATTCTACCTCTACACAATTGTGGCATCGAGAGACTTGGTCACATCAGTTTCAAGTATCTCGAGAACACTTCTCTGACACAATATGGTAAAGGATTACCATCTCTCCAGAAGGATACATACAAGTGTCCTCACTGCCTAGCAGGAAAACAACACAGAGCTTCATTCCAGAAGAATAATTTTCAAGCTCATGGTAAGCTTGATCTAGTTCATACCGATCTTTATGGTCTGATGCAACTGAGTCATTCTGGATTTTAGTACTTCATGCTTTGTGTTGATGACTATTCAAGAAAAATGTGGATTTTTTGTCTTCACAAGAAAAGTGAAGCTTTTGAAAACTTCAATAATTTCAAAGTAGTTGTTGAGAATGAAATGGTCGTCACATCAGAACTCTCCACTCAGATCGAGGGGGGAATTCACCAGTGATGAGTTCAAATACTACCTACAAGCTCACGGGATTCATTCGACAAATGCCTCCTCCACACACACCACAGTAGAATGGTGTTGTTGAGAGAAGAAATCGTACTATCATGGAAATGGTGCAATGCATGATCGATGATTCTGGACTAGCAAAGACATTCTGGGTAGAAGTAACAAAGACAACAGTGTATTTGTTGAACAAAGTGCCCACAGTTGCTCTTGATGGAGTAACGCCACATGAAGCATGGTCAAAAGGAAACCATCTGTTGCACACCTCAGAGTATTTGGGTGTAAAGAAAGTATGCACATACCCAAGTAGAATAGAAAGAAATTGGATATGAAATCACAAAAACTCATCTTCATTGGGTATAGTGAAGAGACTCTTGGGTACAGATTGATGGATCCTAAGACCAGGAAAGTCTACACTAGTAGAGATGTTGATTTTTTTGAGAAGAAGGAAGCAGAGTCTCCTCCTCCAGACTCACCTGATGTAGATTTTTCACTAGTTGTAAAAATAGAATTGATGTTCCCACATATGATGAAAGTGATGATGGGGATGATGGTGATGATCAGATAGAACAACGACCCATGGGAGAAGTTCAATGTATGCCCAAGTGGTATACTAGATATGCTATGAGATGCAAGAATGGATGCTCCACCAGATACATCCACCACTGGACCACATAGACTCACAGTAAAGTAAGAGAAGAAGTGAAATTTTCTTTGATGAGTAGAGTTATTGAATCTGATGAGCCCTCTACAGTCCAGGAAGCCCTACAGTCAAAATCTTGGAAAGATTCCATGGATGTTGAGTATAACTCAGTGATGAAAAACAACACTTGGCAGCTTGTCGATCTTCCACCAGGGAAGAAACCCATTGGATGCAGATGGATATTCAAAACAAAGTACAAAGTAGATGGGACCATAGACAAGTATAAAGCAAGACTATTAGCAAAGGGGTATGCAAAAAAAGAAGGCATTGACTACGAGGAGACATTTTCTCCCACAACTAAGATCAAAATGATCAGGATGATCTTTGCTCTAGCTGCACAGTTTGGTTGGAAAGTCCATCAGATGGACGTAAAAAGTGCCTTTCTAAACAAATATTTACAAGAAGAAGTCTACATGACTCAACCTGAGGGATATGTTATACCTAGTCAAGAAGCAAAGGTATGCAGACTCAGAAAATCTCTGTATGGCCTTAAATAGGCACCTCGGGCTTGGTACATCAAAATTGATGAGCATCTTGTACAACATGGATTTGTAGAAATCCATACAATCCCAATATCTACCTTAAAAAGCAAGGGGGGGAGATTGTGATTGTGGTTGTTTATGTCGATGATCTAGTCATCACTGGTAGTTCAGTGAGGATGATTGATGCAATGAAGAAAGATCTTAACCGATCGTTCAACATGACAGATCTCGGGTTGATGCATTATTGTCTTGGATTGGAAGTATGGAAGAAAGAGAATCACATCTTTGTTTCTCAGTTGAATTATACCAAGACAACACTCAAGAAATTCAGGATGATGGATTGCACACCTATTGCTACACCTATGGAGAACAGATTGCATTTATCTCGTTTCAGATCCATCTCCTACCGTAAATGCCACTCTCTATCTACAGTTGATTGGGAGTCTCATTTACTTGACCTACACTAGACCAGATATCAACTTTGCAGTGAGCTATCTATCGAGGTTCATGTAGGAACCCAAATTTTTTCATTGGAAGGAAACAAGGTGCATCTTGAGATATCTCAAGGGAATAGTGGATCTTGGTCTAGAATACGAGAAGAACGAAAACTTCTTCTTGTCAAGATATTTGGATTCAGATCATGCAGGCAACATTGATGACAGAAAATCCACTTCACGGTTTATGTTCTTTATGGGATCTGGACCAATATCATGGGGAAGCAAGAAACAACAATTTGTTTCTCGTTCTTCCACAGAAGCCGAGTATCATTCTGTAGGTGAAGCTATCTTGTGAAGCGATATGGCTACATCGCATACTTGAAGGACTTGGAATACCACAGGACAAATTGACCACCTTGTATGTTGATAATGAAGGTGTTCTCAAACTTGTTCGCAATCCAGTTTTTCATGAAAGAAATAAAACACATTGAGGTACATGTACATTTCATACGTGAGCATGTCTTGAAGCACAATATACAACTTTAATGTTTTTCCAAC
This sequence comes from Taxus chinensis, assembly GCA_019776745.2. Taxonomy (NCBI): domain Eukaryota; kingdom Viridiplantae; phylum Streptophyta; class Pinopsida; order Cupressales; family Taxaceae; genus Taxus; species Taxus chinensis. The sequence goes on along the minus strand of CM034147.1, from coordinate 913,117,039 downwards.
AGCTGAACAATGAGCATATATCTTCACAAAGTCACTTGCACATGAAAAGTTTGAGTTTTTCAGATAATTCCTCTCCTCATCCCTTGAGACAATGCAAAATTAAGGGGGGGAATGTTAGGGTAAATATAATTTACATCATAATTATGCATTAGGTATTAGGTAATCATTATTTATTTAATTATTGGGTTATATGGTTTTTTAAACCATATTTGTCATATTACATAATCGTAGGATTATTTGTTACATAGTTGGAACAATATATTTGTTTGTATTCAATTTTGTTATGCTTTGTGAATGTTCTTTTGTAAGTTTATGTAATCATGATTATTATTGCACCTATGCAACATCATTCTTTCTTTATATTTGGCTATCCAATATCTATAAATATTATAGCCTACACTATTGTACTTGATTGGATTGATTATCAATAAAATAATCAGGCTTTTGTCCCTATTCTTCAGTTTACATTGGGTATGTTCTTTGGTTTAAGATTCCTCAAGTTCTCAGTCAATTGTGTTAAGGGATGAATGAGCATCTTTGAGAAGGTTGAAGATATGTCACTCATCAAGGATATAGAATTGATTAATGTATTGTGAAGAGTAGGGTTTATACAAATTTTCTTGAAAATTTTCAATTCAAACAAAGGTGGGTTCAAGTATACAAATATTACATGACTTCAAATCAAGTCAAGTATTCTCAAGAGATTGAGGAATTATATATCAGTGATTGGTAATAATGTTTGAGGTCTTGAGGACTAAATTTTGGCATTTATTTTCGTCTTCTCTGCCTAGACTAGCTTTCGTAGTACATAGTGAGCGGTAGGATTGGAATGTGGATTTTGGAGGGCTAAATGATTGAGTTTAATGTTTTAAATTTGTGCAAATCTTATAGATATGATAGACTACAAGATACAAAAGGTTTGAGGCTCTAAATTTATGACAATATTGAAAGTTGATTGTGAGGTGCAAAAAGACCTAATTTTGAGATGTGTATATTGCAAACTGAGTTTGTTGAGTTCAAGGACATGGTACAAAAGCTTATGGTGTAGATAATATAGTCTAAGGTAGACACCTAAATTCCAATTTTATAATCTTATTGCCTAAACACACACGAATCACTCTCATTCTTATCAATTCCATTATAGTTAATGATTTTTGCTAATTACCTAGTGTTTCTTGCCACGTCGGTCAGTTAAAAAGTGCTTTGTTAATCACCAAATCCATTTCACATTCAGGATGCTACTTTATGACGAATCATAAGTGAAATTCCGCTTCAAAACATACAATTAGCGTTTATTAGCTAATTAAGCCTTTTTTGCCCTTGTTTTGGTCAAGATACCATACTATTGACTCAAACCCCTCTTCCAACCACTCAAAATCACCCCACTTTCCTCTACAACGTCTCAACAAGCTTCAAAATCTTATCCTAGCCTCCTAGTTGACCATAAGAGGTTGATTAAGGCTTTAAACATCTTAATCACTTGTTAATTCAGTAATTGTGATTAACAAAGCTTAATTGTGATTAGCAAAGCTTAATCATGATTTATAATTCTAATCTAATTTGGTATTTTAGTCCCGCATGTACCAAAATACAAGTTTTCCACAAAAGGAAAACTATAAAAAGGGTTCACCTCATACCTTAATACTTTACACCATGTTTTGATTTACATCTCATATAATAAATATGATATATAGCCAAGTTCAATCCTTGCCTAAAGCCTTGAACAAGGTTAGTAGATGGATATCTAAAGTGACTTGATAAGTGATTTGGAGAGGCCATTTCACCTTGTTTGGAGTAGCAACCATACCCATTTAATTTCCCTCTTAGGTCTATTTAGGTCCATGTACGGTAATTGAGCATATTAGTAGGCATGTTTAGTTAGATTTTGAATTGTATTCATGTTAGTTAAGCATTGCTTTAAGCTTTCATCTTAATGTTACATTCCTAGATTTAGAGCCTTAACTAGAGGTGGCAAGTGTGTTAGCCTTCCTTAGTTAGCCATGCAATTTGCTTTGTAAAGTTTAGGGTGCTTTCATTTGGCATGTCCGGTGGGAAAATACCCCATTGCATTCAATTTTTAAGCTTTTTAACTTAGTTTCAAAGTTTTGCATTTCAAATTTTTCTAGTTTAGTTTCAAGTTTCCTAGATTAATTTCAAGTTTTCTAGTTTACATTCAAGTTTTCTAGAGTAATTTATATCTTTTTAGATTAGTTTCTCAAGCTTTTTAGATTAATTTCAAAGTTTTAGAGTAATTTTCAAAATTTTGTGGATCAATTTTTCAAGCTAGGTAGTTGTTTCAACTAGATTAGTAGTAGAAGTTGTGTTTTCATGTTCCTTTCAGGATATAAGGAGGTGAAGTTGTGTCCAAATTTCCTCAAAATACCAAATATTTGACCTTTTTCAAGAAATCCTCTCAAAACTCAAATTTTGAGCACCTATAGGAAAGAGTGCACTTGTGCGGAAGAAAGTGTGCCTATGCATCACTAGGTGTGCCCATGCAACAATGTATTTTTTCTTTCTGTGTGTACAATGCACTTGTGCATTAGAAAGTGCGCCTGTGATCCACAGGGATCCTATATGACTCTACTTCATCAAAATAGCTAGCACCAAAGAAGGAAAATGGAGAAAAGGAGGTTTTCTTTACATTATAACAGAACCACCACTATGTGTAGAGTGACAGTTACAGAACCACTGCCCAACTTGGGTGGTGATCCTGTAGCCACCGCCTTGTCAGGGCGGTGGTCCTGTGACCACCGGTCTACACCGGGCAACGGTCCTATCACTTTCGAACAAAAAAATAAATGGAGCATAAATGGACGTGAATTTGGAGCGTCTAACCTTGTCCCTTCCCTTCCATGACTTTTCCCATCCCCCACTACACGGGAGGACATGGGGAAGGCTATAAATACTTGGGAGGAGTAATTGAATGGATCAAAGAAGCATGCTAGTATGTGAGCAAGAGTTATAGTGCTAGAATTAGAGTTATAGAAGGAGTTGTGAGAGCAGAGAAATATAATAGATGGGAGGAGGTGTGAGACATTGTCTACTTCCTTTCTCATTTGTTATAAAGTTTGTATCTATTTGTAAATTGGCCAATAAAGTAAAAAGGGAAGAAATATTTGTTTTCCATTCTTGACTAGTTTTCCTCCTCCGGAGGTTTCCAGGATAAAAACTTGTTGGTGTTCCTAAGCTTAAGTGTGTTTTCTTTATCTATAAATTTTGGTTCTAAAGTATAATTAATTCAATCACTAACCCAACTGTCATTTTCATTGAAAGTAGAACAATAGTGTTTATTTATGATTATGTGAACTATTCCAAAGTAGAGAGTTTACAGATCATTTTGGCATCAGAGTGAACAAGTATCTAGGACTGTGGTATTCGTTCTTGGATTTGTATGATAGTGATGAGATCCAAAGGCGAAGAGGCTTTACCTTGCTATCTAGATATTTCTACAAGGAAGTGGAAAAAGAGAATTCAGGGACAAATGGAGGAAGATAACTTGCTCCGTAGAATTGAGATGCTGGAGACCATGATGGATAGGATGTTTAGAAGAAAAGAGGAACTTGCAGATTTACAGAAGATGGCTTCTATTAAGCAAGACTCCATGGACTCAGTGGTTCGAGGATTAGCAAAAAAATTGGCATAGGGAGGAGCCACGATGAGGAAGAATATGGGGAAGAACGTGAAGAAGAGACTTCAATGGCAAGAGAGAAGGTAAAATATGATCATGTTCCTTTTCAAGTTGAAATTAAAAGCTTTGAAGGATTACTTGATAAATGGATAAAACAATAAGAAGTCTACTTTAGTGTCCATAATGTCACTGGGGCATAGAGGATCACCTTTGCACGTCTCAAAATGGAGGGACACACTCTGGTTTGGTGGGAAACCCATCTAGCCACTTGTGAAAAGAAGATACGTCCTATTGTGAAACTTGGCAAGAATTAAAAGAATTACTTAGAGCTAACTTCTATCCTATTGGCCAGAAGACTAACCAAATGATTAAATGGTAGTATTTTAGACAAGGTAGTGGTCAAAGTGTTTAGGACTATACTACGAAGTTTCAGAGGTAGGTCATGTTGTTGAATATGGACTTGGAGGATGAGGATATTCTGACTAAGTACTTGGGAGGACTTCACACTCACCTTTGAAGAAAATTCATCTCCACAAAGCCCAAAGATCTCAACGAGGCATGTGTGCGGGCATACTATATAGATGATGAAAAGAAAGAAGGAGAGGCAGATCCAAATGCAAAACAGTCGACAAATCAGCACAAGAAAGAACATGGGCAAACAAGTAACAAAGGTAAGTGGAAAGGGAAAGGTAAATAAACTGCCACTACTTTAAATACTTGTAAAGATCCCAAGAATTTTTGCAAGAACTGTGATATCAATGGTCATAATGAAGCTACCTATTAGAAGTTACATCTGAAGAAATGAACCAAGGACTCAAAGAAGTCCATGACAGTTGTAAAGACATAAGGGGAGGTGGAAATCAAGGATGACTTTGATGTAGATGAGAGGCTTGGATGCACAGCCACCAACATGGAAAGCCAGGAAGAGGAGATGAGTAGAATATTCCAAATCAAAATCCAGATCAAGAGAACTAAGGTAAATGCTTTGGTTGATACCGATTCTCAATCTAACTTGATTTCTCAAGCAATTGTAAAGAAGCTTGGTCTTGGGACTCACGAGCATCCACACCGTTATCCTTTGGGTTGTGTGAAGAAGGGTGTTGGAATTCAGGTAAAAAAAAGATGTAAGGTCAAGTTTGGGATAAATTCCCAGTATATTGATGTATTAGAAGCTGATGTTATTCCACTTGATGCATTTAATGTTGTTTCGGGAGTCCTTACTTGTATCTCAAGGATGCTATCTTTATGAGAAGGGAGAACCGATACAGATGGGTCAAGGATGGGATAAACTACAACATCAGGACACACCAACGTAACACACATGTTACTATGGTGAGTGTTAACCTAGCAAAACAACTTATTCAGACAAATTATAATTAGTTTTGTTTACTTTTGTTAAAGGATAAACAAGATGGGGTAGAAGTTTCAAAGATTTCTAACTAGGGAAAACATGATCTAGATGGCATTATTCATTCTATTCAGGAAGTTTTTTAGGATCCCAGTGGGTTATCACCAAATGGGAGGTGGAGCATAAGATTCATCTGTTGCCAGAGTCCCCTCTACCGAACATCAAGTTGTATAAGCAATCCCTGTTAGAGAATACTGAAGTAAAGAAAAAACTCTAGAAACTGCTAGACCAGGGTATGATATGTCCGAGCACCTCACCATATGGTTTGCCTATTGTGATGGTGCCAAAGAAGGATGGTTCTTGGAGAATGTGCATTGACTAGCACGCTTTGAACAAGATCACCATAAAGAATAGGTATCCACTGCCCCGCATAGATGATCTCTTGGACCAACTTCAACATGTCAAATTCTTCACGAAGTTGGATCTCAAGTCAGGTTATCACCAAGTCAGAATGAAGGAGGAGGATATACGGAAGACTTCCTTCAAAACAAAAAAGGTTTGTATGAGTGGTTAGTACTTCCATTTGGCTTATATAATACACCCTCTACGTTTATGAGATTGATGAATGATGTATTGTGGGATTTCATAGATTCATGTGTCATTGTTTATTTGGATGATATCTTGATTTTTAGTGCCACATAGGAGGAACATCTAACTCATTTGCAGCAAGTCTTACAAGTTCTCAAGGAGAAACAACTGCTTTGTAATATGAAGAAATGTGAATTTTACAAATAGTCACTTATCTATCTTGGGCACGTGGTTGGAGGAGGAGAGCTACGAGTGGATCCGAAGAAGATGGAATCCATCACCAACTGGCCAACACCAACAAGAGCCATAAAGACTAAGAGTTTTGTGGGAGCAATACAGTACATGCGGAAGTTCATTCTAGGCTTCTCTACGATTGCAACACCTCTACACACAGTGGCTGTAAAGAGTGAGGGTTTTGACGAGGGTAAGGAACAAGATAAATCCTTTTAGTTATTAAAATACAAGATTAGTCATGCGCTAGTACTTGTTCTTCCTAATTTGCAACATCATTTTGAAGTAGAGACAAATGTTAGTGATTATGCTATGGGCGCAGTGTTGCTTCGTGGAGGTAAACCCATATGCTATCATTCAGAAACTTTTACTTCATCAGTTAAATGATATTCAATTTATGATAAGGAAATATATGCAATAGTTAACGTAAATAAAAAAATAGAAGTATTATTTGTTGGGTAAAGAAACTATTGTGTACATTGACCAAAAACCTCTCTAGTATTTGCGAGCACAGTCTAAATTACAGCAGGCAAGGCACTACAAATGGATGGGGTTCCTTTAACAGTTCCATATTTGGAACATCCCCAAGGTGTGGGACCTTGTTGCCTTGGGATGAACCTTCGGAGAAGGCCGACTTCCTTTAAGACTTGGAGCACTTGATTTAAGATCAATATGCAAGGCTAAAACATTTGAAACTAACTCTAATCTACTCAAATTATGGGGCTTAAAGTTCAAAGATAAACAAAAGAAAAATAAGGTGATGCACCAAGTATATTGAACAGATAGACCTACTTAAATGCACAATCAACTCCTCACAACAATATATGATATGCACATGTCTTGCAATCTTCCTCCATCCATGACTATAAATAATAATGCAACTTTGTAACAGAAAGGAAACAACTTTTCCACAATTGACATTCAAAGTAACTATATCAATTTTCACATATAGTGAAATAAGATAACTGAGATAAAGGTAGATTAACCAATCACATCAAGGAATTAAACATTCATAAGCTATAAATTGATCAATGATTAACACAATAAGCCAGACATTTCATGGCAAAATATTGTTCTGAATATAACTAAAAGGCTCAAAGTATATGAAGCACTCTTCCAAGCTTGAAGAGTAACTTTTCAAATGATCTAAAAAGGTATCTTTCTAACTTAATGCATCTAACTATTTATAAGTTCCAAGAGGTTGAGCCATTACAATTGAACCTTTAACTAACTAGTTACTAAAAATAGAGTGCAATTAAGTTCAAGGGAACAGGCTCCCATAAATATAACAAAGTTGTTGCACATGTTTGACCAAGTCAACCCTATAACTTTGACTGACTTAGAGCTTTAGAGCCGTTCCAACAATGGCTGTCAGGCTTAGCTGGGACCTGTAGCATCTGTTTCTTGTTCAGGTTTCTCCTGATCCTTTTCCCACATGGCCAAACGGTGCTTGTAATCAATGAAACATTTGATAATTCTTTGTATCTCTTCTTTCTCTGGCCCACACGCATAATGATTCACGACATCTGCTGTATCAACCTCTCTCGCAACCTTGATTGAAAGTCTCTTCAATTTGTTCACCACTTTCTTCAGCTGACTTATGAAATTCTGACACGAAACTAATTTGTGAATTGAATTAATATTGAAAGTTTAGTTACCTCATCATCCTCCTTAACTAAACCTTTGAAACTTGCTTTAATCTGGTCAATCAGAAGAGCATCAATATTCTCGTTGAAGAATTTACAGTTGATGTTATCAAATTCTTCTGAAATGTCACTTAGTCCATCCACTATTTCAACACGTTTATCCTCCAATTTCTTGATTAAATCCTGCAACACCTGAGATATGAATTCCATAGCCTTTTGATACTCAAACAACTTAGAGACATTATCAATTACACCCTCCTGGAGAAGTAGATCTGGATTCATATATCTAATTTCCTCCCAAGTAGTCAAATTCAGGTTCAAATTATTAATATCCTCAGAGAGGATTTCATCTAGCTTTCGAATAGAAACTTTCTCCATCTGCAAATCATTGTATAGTTCCACAACTATTTTGATTAAAGGGTTGGTCTCCTGGAGCATACACTCAATCCACCCATCAATGATCATCCCTTCTGACCTATCTTCTCAATTTCATGATATGAGATATCATCAAGATGGGAAGAGATAGTCAGAGCAGTCATAGTTGAAGGATCTGTGGTTGGAGTAGGTTGTGTGACTTTCTTCAAAAGAGCAGTGAGTTGTTCAACCTTTGCTTTCGATTCATCCTTAGAAGCCTTATCTTTGTCATACTTTTCTAACAAATTCCCAAGGGCCATTTGAACATCCTGTTTTGCACCCTCATGTGTTGCCTTTCCTAATGAAAACTAGAGATTTGATAATCTATTGCAGTAATGGTTTCTTTGGTTTTTCCTTCAGTGGGGGTGGCTATCTCCATGAACCTTTCTCCTGACTGGCTTACTGATAAGTTAGAAACAACCCTTGGTCATTTGGCCTGCCTTTTTGGAGTGGGTTCCAACATGCTTAGATCAATCACATCTATGAGGGGCACCTTCTTCTTTTACCTTGGGGGTCTGGCGATATAGCCATTCAGGTATAGCAGACGCAGATGCGAAAGTGACATGGTCATAGCTGAACTTGGAGCACTGGGTAAAATAGCATCGAGTACAATAGTTGAAATGGAAGTGGTAATGATAGATGGTGCGGGAGTTAGAATAGCTTCTGGAGCAGATGAAATGGAACCGGAAATGAAATGGAAGGAAATGGAAGTTGCTGAGAAAATGGAGTGGAAAGTGGAGACCCAATCATCTCTCCAACTGAGAGAACTGGAAGGGATGAGAAAACTTGGGCCATAGATGGAGATGGAAAAGCAGAGACGAGCAGAGGAGTGGTAGACAATGATGGAGGCGGTGGAGCTGAGGATGGTGATAATGGTAGTGAAAGAGAAAGTGGAAAACCTTGTGATACAACTAGAGAAGCACTAACATCAATAACTTCAGATACTTGCACTGTAGAAGACACAACCTTGGTAGTAGGGATTTTTTGCAAGAGAAGAACTACCAACAACAAATGAGATCTTTCTTGGAGCTGTAGTGGCCTTCTGAGTAGACCTCTTACCTTTTGTAGGTGTAGGAAAACTTAGGGTTGGTTGGGATTCTATTCTTATAGGTTGGTCTAACCCTTTGGGTGAGATTCCCAAAGTAGCTAACCAATCATATGTTCTTTGCAAGATGGGCCCCACCCTTTCCTTTGTATTAGAACATTCTTCTTGATACCAATCAATCCATGGTAATGGTTGATTAGCAATGTTATCACTCTTATAAACTGGGTCAAGAACATCATCATCATCTTCGATTCCATCAGGAACATCTGTAATACCATATTGTTTAACTTCATCAAGAGTTAACCTTTCAAACTCTTGCTTATCTAATGATGACCTCATCTCGACAGTGGATCCAGATATCTTCTAACTGAGGAACATGGGAACTAGCCAACCCTGTTTCACTAAATTTTCCCCAATAATCAAAGTTAGTTCTAGGGTGGAAAGTTCGCAAGGTAACTTCAGACATTTATCCATCAACATTCTTTGCCTTGTAAATACTAGCACAAGTGTATCTTCCAATTGAAATGGGAAACTGGACTTCTGCCTTATGTCATTTATTTTGAATCTTATGATAATCCAATAACTGACGAACCAATTCTAACAAGACCCATTTATCAGTCGGGCATCTTGGTAATTTATTAGGAGCACCTAGGAAACCTGGAACCCTGATGTATGTAAATGTTGTGAATTGGAGATATATGGCTCCCCATTCCCTTACCTCCTTGAAAGCTTCATCATAAATTCTGCGATTGTACAAATTCTTATCAAAACGATAAAGGAAGACAACAAAAAAGGCATCATTAACTCTGCGGAAATGTTTATTCCTTCTTCCATTGTGAGTTGAGGATAAAACTCATAAATCTGTGAAATGCTTTTAACACCCTTTGTATTCAACCCATTAAATTCTCCCATGGCAGTTGCCGCATAGACGAGGAAAGAAGTCATGAAGAAGCTTTTCAAAGTCAAGACATTACCCAATTGAAAACAAATTGAACTACTAATATGTTTTCCCCATCTTATAAATTCCTTATGTTTCTTAATGGTAACAATGTAAAGAAACATCCACTCTTGAAATTCTCTTGCTGAAGCGAGACCCCGAAACTCTACTCAAAAGCACAATAAGGTCATTGACTTCCTGGATGAAGTTTGAGCGGAACAATGTCTTGGGGAGCTTGGTAACACACTCTTGGCCAAATAATTCTTCATCATGATTTTTGTACATAGTTCAGATTCCTTATCCCAATATTCGATTGCAACCTCTGGCGAGATTGTTGCATATCCCTTGACATCCGGAAGTTTGAATAAATATTCGAATAAATCAGTGTCCAGCCTAGTCACCACTTTGCCATCATCATCCTTCACTGATTTAGAGGCCTTATCGAAGTGAGTTGCTGCAGCCAGGACAAACTCAGGGCAATGCATGGATGAAGGAAAACCAACAGCGTGAGAGCAAGCCCACTATTAAAAATGGCTTGCATCCAAGATTTTTTATTAGGGGCCCTTAATCTTTCCCAGAATTCGGGCATATCCACCTTTCCCAAGTTCTGTGTCTCCAATGTTTCCCAAATCTGAGGACATGCATGTATGAGGGGAAACTCCTAAGAAGGTATACTTCATCTTTTCCTTGCCTTTTGAAGAAGAAGAAGACATCAATTCAGGGTTCAGAACCTGATCGAGCTTTGAACATTTTATAGAAACAATTTTGAAAATTACGAAACACCGAAGTCCAAAAGTCCGAAAACAATCTACCTCCGAAAAGATGAAGCTAACCCTGAAAATCTGAACTGAAGTTCCCGAAACTCCAAAAATCTAAAAGAAACCAGTTCTGATGCTCAGCTCTAAATTCAAACTCCTCACAGTTCTGAAAACATAGCTCCGAAATGCCGAAAAAGTACCTTTGAAACCTCCGAAAAGGCACACCAAATCGAAAAGCTACAAGGTTCCGAAGATCTGAAATGAGGTTTTTTCGAAATCCTTGGGTTCGATGAGACTTGATGCCTGCATGATTCGAAGCTCGCAAGATTGAACGAAAGACCAAATAACATATTTAAAATGAACAAAAACAAACAACGAATCGACAGTGGATTCAAGGTTGAAGCAAGAAGAAAATGGAAAGAAATAACAAACAAAACCATGGTAATCTAAACCAAAAAGATTAAAGAAAACCCAAAAAAATTACCTTGAAATCGATGCCTAAAAGTACGATATGGTGCGGTAAAAAACGAGGTGTCAGAGTGAAAATGACGGGTGAAAATCCAAGTTTATATAGGTAAACCTAAAATTAATGCCCGAAAGCCGACACGTGTGGGGTGGTTGGGAATTAAATGTTATGCGGAGAGTCTGAAATCTGAAATGCAAGCATGACCGTTCTAATGTGAAACCTGAAGTCCGAAATCTGAAAGACCAAAGTTCCAAATTTCGGAACTTCGGGATTTCAGACTTCGGAACTCGGGAACGAAAATAGCCCCAGGTGTAAAGTGAGACTCCGAAACCCGAAAACCCGAAGTTCCGAAATTTCGAAACTTCAGATTTTCGGAGTTCGGAACTAGAACACTAAAACGACCGAAAAAATGCCAACTAGAACTCCGACACCCGAAAGCCTAGAAATTTCGGAATTTCGGAACTTTGGGAACTCATATTTAGGAACTTTAAGTAAAATTTTTACTTTCAAAATAACACAAAACCCGAAGTAAGAGAACCTCCGCATTCCGAAGTCCGAAATTTCGGACTTTGGAAAACTCCTGACTCCCCGAAAACTTAGGCAAGAATTTTCACAGAATGGTAGAAAATTTTAAAAAATACCCTCTCATTATAGGTAACTTAAAACGTTAATAAGAAGAAAGAATTCTATTGATGAGGGAAGTGTTGGGCCCCTAAAATATTGACCAAGTCCAAAAAGGCGCATGGGTGTGCAAGACTGAAGTTAAGAAATGGGTGCACAAGGAGAAGATGCACAAGGAAAGGCTCTAGGAGGATCTTAGTAGAACCCATGATGCACACCCATAGGAAAAGGTCTCGGGACTTAGCCATATTTGGTGTATTGGGTAAGACACGAGAAAAGCATGACCCGACTGCGCATGCAGAGTGGATAAGATGCCAGCCTGACGACAGGTTGAACTAGGAAGGAATATGCCATGTAATGGAAGCTCCTAGAAGACCATCATGACAAGGAGTGGAGAGCTCAGGCTTGGAGGGGCATGCGCCCATGGAGGACCACATTCAGACACTTGGCGCAGGGTCTAAGGCCACAAAAGGATGAGTTGGCACTTCAGGATGCCTATATATACAAGTGTCCGCAGAAGAAAAGGGATATAGAGAGATATAGAGAGAGATAGAGAGAGATGAAGAGAGAGTGGAGCTCTGCAGAAATGCTGCAAAGGAACTCTTTTTGGGTTTGGTAGATAAAACATAGGAGATGGATGTATCAAGGGCTTGGATGCTTAAATTTTCTTTTTGAGAGTTAAAGGATAGGAATTCAGTTATGATTCATGATTTTGGTCTTCCTTTCTATGATGCTTTGTAATGAATCTAATGAATGTAATGAGGTTACCAGTTTATATGAATACGATCAATAATGATTCTAGTGCATTTACATATCTTCATGGTTCTATGTTATGTATTTTTATGGAATGAGTTTGAATCCTTGTGCATTTCCCTTTATGTTTTGATTCAATTCTTAATTTACTAAGTACTTTTCTGTCTGGAATGTCTCCACTGATCTAGAAGCCGTTCTAAGCTCTATGATGCTTGCATGTCTCTTTTCCACTCACTTCCTTTAAGTTTGGATTATAGATGATGTTTTCCCACTCAACTCACATAAAAGAGAGACTCTGTGCCCGCGCGGTGCCTCAGGTGAGTGCCCAACGCGTGCTGGGTGATAGGCTGACGCGCATGGGGTTTGCTTGTTCTTGGTGGGTGTAAAAATGACTACAGGAAGCACATACCTTGAAAGTAGCAAGACATTTCGGTGTTGGTAATACCCTAACCCACTTGCAAAGGTACGTGTATTGGCCTAATATGCAAGAAGAACTAGCAAAATTTATAAGTGGATGTAAACTTTGTTGTACCAACAAGCCTAAGACTAGGAAGGAGGTTTTTATATGCCTTTTCCAGTACCTACTCGTCCATGGGAGGACATTTCTATGGAATTTGTAGGAGGATAACCTATGTCTAAACATGGCCATGATTATCTCTATGTTGTTGTTGATAGATTTAGTTAGATGTGTATTCTTATGGCATGTAAAAAGACAATAATAGCACATGAGGCGACAAATATTTTCTTTGCTGATGTATGGGTGCATTTTGGCTTGCCAAAGTCTATTATTTCTGATATGGATTCTAGGTTCTTGGGGAATTTTTGGGATACTTTGTGGGACAAGATGAATATTAGGTTACAAAGGAGCATGAATTTCCATCCACAGACATATGGACAGACAGAGGTGGTGAACAAGACTTTGGTATAATTGATCAGAGGGTATAACAACAAATATGCAAGGACTTGGGATGGGTCCTTAGCCTACATTCAACATTCATACAACTGGGCAGTACACACATCCACTATGAAGTCTCCGTTTGAAGCATGTTTGGGATATCTACCTACAAATCTGCTGGACATAGCAGTTGGGCAGTAGCATGAGGAGGAGACACGAGACATAAAGGTGACTAGAGAAAACAAATTCATTGAGAGGATCTGAAAAATCCATTTTAAAGTCAAAGAACAGTTAGAGAAATCCCAAGCCAAGTACAAGGCTAGACAAGACCAACACAGGAGAGAGTATAAGCTTCATGTTGGAGATAGATTTTGGCTTTACTTGAGCGAGGAGAGACTACAAGGTCAGGCATGGAAGCTCAAGCCACTACGATATGGACCCTTCACCATATTGGAGCAGGTTCGATAAAATGCCTTTTGGCTTGATTTTCCACCATTTATGCGGATGTACTCAGTAGGGAATTGTGAAAATTTGCACCTATACGAGCCATCCATGCTTGATGAAGATGAAGGATTACAATTTCTACCTTCCATTGAGGATTGCGTCTTGGATTCACGAGGAAAATTGGAGGAGGATGTAGTGTTGCAGAAGAAGGTTAGAGAGACGAGAAGAGGTCTGCATGAGTCTTGGTAGGTTGGACTGAAAGGGAAGACACCAAGATAGGCTCAGTGGTACTCAAAGGAGAAAGTGAGGGAATTATTTCCTCATCTACTCCCCCACTAAGATTTTGTGGGAGAAAAATCCTCCTAAGCATGGGAGGTGTGATCCATAGGGATCTTGAATGACTTTACTTCGTCAAATCAGCCAACATCAAAAGAAGGAAAATGAAAAAAAGGAGGTTTTGTTTGCATGATAATAGAACCGCCACTTTGTACAGAGCAACAGTTACAGAACTGCTACCTAGTGGTAGTCCTGTGACCATCGGTCTACACCAGGTGGCGGTCCTATGACTTTCAGACATAAAAATAAATGGAGCGTGAATGGATGGAAATTTCGAGTCTCTGACTTTGTCCCTTCCCTGCCATGAATTTTCCCATCCTCTAGTGCACGTGAGGACATGGGGATGGCTATAAATACTTGGGAGGAGCAAAGGAATGGATCAAAGAAGCATGAGAGTATGCGAGCAAGAGGTGCTGGAATTAGAGTTGTAGAAGGAGTTGTGAGAACAGATCAATCTAGTAGCTAGGAGGAGGTGTGAGACATTGTCTACTTCCTTTCTCACTTGTTGTAAAGTCTATATCTATTTGCAAATTTTCCAATAAAATAAAAAGGGAAGAAATATTTTCTTTCCCTTTCTGACTAGTTTTCCTCCTATGGAGTTTTCCAAGATAAAAATTTGTTGGTGTTCCTGAGCTTAAGTGTGTTTTCTTTATCTGCAAATTTTGGTTCTAAAGTACCATTAATTCAATCACTAGCTCAACTGTCATTTTCATTGAAATTAGAATAGTAGCGTTTATTTGTGATTATGTGAAATATTCCAAAGTACAGAGTTTATAAATCAATATGGGCATCAGAAAGTGCACCTGTGCATCATTGGGTGCGCATGTGCTACATTGAGTGCATAACCTATCTTCTGGAGGCCATAAAATTTTCTCCCGACCTCGAAACAAATCCATTTTTTTTACGTTGGAAAGGTATTGGAGTGAAATACGCAATGGTAACATAAATTTGGGTTTTAGAGTTACCAAAAAGATAGGGTTTTCATTTTTAGAAAACTAGTCATTTTCTAACAAGTTAACTTAGGGTTTGATGATTGATTTTTTTTCAGGCTTTGTATAAGTTTTGAATAGGGTTATGTATGCTATTTTCTTACACCTTGTGTGATCTTGAGAATGAAAAGCACGTCTAAACTAATTTTTGATTATTTGGAGTAAGTAGGAACAATCATCATTCATTTATATGCTTAAGGGAATAAACTTTTGTTTTGTAGATCAATTTCCAAGCTAGGTAGTTGTTTCAACTAGATTAGTTGTAGAAGTTGTGTTTTAATGTTTTTTGCAAGATATGAGGCAAATTCCTATCAAAATTTCCTCAAAATACAATTTTTAAAACATTTTTAAAGAAAATCCTCTCAAAAACTCATATTTTGAGCACCTACAGGAAAGAGTGTGCATGTGCGGGAGAAAGTGTGCATGTGCATCATTGGGTATGCCCATACAACACTAGATTTTTTCTCTTTGTGTGTAAAATGCACCTGTGTG
This sequence comes from Taxus chinensis, assembly GCA_019776745.2. Lineage (NCBI taxonomy): Eukaryota > Viridiplantae > Streptophyta > Pinopsida > Cupressales > Taxaceae > Taxus > Taxus chinensis. Next base: position 913,101,445 of record CM034147.1, on the reverse strand, counting down.
GGAGAAAGTGTGCCTACACCTCACTGGACACATCTATACATCACTAACTATGTAAAAATTGCCAAAGATGTGCCTATGCACTACTGTGTGCGCCTGTGCACTACATAGTGCGCCCATGCTCTACAAAGTGTGCCTATACACTAAGGTAAAATTTCCTCAAAATTAAAAATTTCAATTACTATGTTTTTAGGATTGCTGTCATTTTTTTAAGGGTTTGTAATTGTTTTTTTGTCAATTTATTTATTTTAGAGCAATATTCCTAACAAAATTGCCTTAGGGTTTGATAAGGGATTGTTGATTAAATTGGATTAGGGTTTGATGAGTGATATGTTTTCATACTTTGTTTGAGTTTGAAATAGGATTGTGTATGGTCTTCCCTTGCACCTAGTGTGATCTTGAGAACCAAAAACACCCCTAAACCACTTTTTTCTTCTTGGGAGTAAGTAGGAAGAACCATCATTCATTTTGTGCTCAAGGGAACAAACTTGTATTTTTGGCATGTACTTGATCTTTTAGTTTAAGAGCTTTTTCACTTGATAAATAACCAAGGCTAAAATTTGTGTATGCTCTTCCCTTGCACCTAGTGTGATCTTGGGAGCCAAAAGCAATTTTAGTCTTTCATTAAGAAGCACTTGGATTAATTGGGAATAAACCTTGTTTTTGCAAAGATTGATAGTAGTTAGTTGATTTACAAGTATTTTCATTGCTATATTTCTATGATATTGTGAATCTTGTTGAACTACTAACCATTTTTGTGAAGGACCTAAAATGTTTTTCAAAGAAATAAGGGATCTTTTCAAACCAAATTATAACATTCACGTGTGATTGTAGGTTGCCAAAAGGAGTGCGACAAAAACCACATTAAGTCTAAAAGATAAAAAACACACCAAAATCATCACATTGTATTTCAAGGGTTTGGTTAATAACTACGGCTCGTTCGATTAACTAGGACATAACCCCTTTGGCATAATCCTTAAGCTACAAAAATGGGGGTGGTGCTAGGAACCCTAAAGTAGTTCATGTAAGAGGGAACCTTGTAAACGAAACAGGAAAGTGTTCCAACTACCGAATTGATTAGTACACCTTGGTGAGATTAGAGTCAAAGTTACTTCCATTGCAACCCCAATGATAATACAACTAAATGCACTAGTTGCTCATTTTATTAGAAGGGGGTAAAGTAAAGTTAGGATACTCCTTGAGAAACCAAGCTTTTAGAAGTAATATTGTGACACATAAAGAGAGAATAACCTACGAATATTTTTAGCTTAGAGACATTTGTTTTTGACATCATGTTCTATAGAGCTCTCACAAAGTGAAAAATTTGTTAGAATCAAACTCTTGTTTTTCAAACAAGGGAAAGAATCTCTTGAAGTTGAAACCGCGTGTGTTATTTCATCATGGAATCTATTTAGTGTTAGTTTGACCTAGTTTTTCACTTGTCCTAAGACAAGGCAAAACTTTGCCAAAGTTGCACCAAGTATTTTTCATTACCACTTAGTTTATACCTTTGTTTTCTTGTTGCCCATTTTGAGCAAAAAAAGAAACAACATACGCGGATACCGCTTGATCATATTACGTGTCCACCACTTTTTTATTCTTCTTGCACGACTAGGTTGCAATACCGGAGCACAAGTGTTGAAAGTGTGCATGGTACGTACTCACGTTCTACTAGGCCCTCATTATCTCAAAAACCCATATTTGAGACTTACTATCATTTGTAGTTAGGTGATATCATCATTGTCTTCTATTGAGTTGTTACGCTGCCTGCATTAAAGCCATACAATTGAGATATTTATGTCTTGTTTCCATTGTGAAACTAGGCCTAAATCTCTATATTGTATTGTTACGTTGCTTGCACGCATAACAATTTCTTATTATACTCAGACATAGTTTTTACATCCTATCTTTGTCTTGAGTTTTTTGAGTGTTGAGGTTACTTTGTTAGCATCGCTATAACACCATTTTGATACTAAAATATTGCTTTCTCACAAAGTTGGATTACGTGTCCAAATAACATTGTTACACTACTCACATTTGTATCATCCATTTTACAAGACTCAGGCTTTGTTAGTATTTAGAAACTGGTTTTTAGTATACCTTGTTAGAAGGTCGCGTCAACACTTTCTTAGCATTTAAGTCTTGTTTGTTACAAACTCGACCCAACTAGTGATAATGTGTTGTCACTATTTGGTTTCAAACTATCTAGTAAAATCATAGGGACTAAAATTTTTGTTGTCACTGGATTTGAGTATTATATGCCATTATCTAGTCCTAGATGCATCTTGTCATATATTATCTTGCTAGAGTAGACCATTCTTTATTCTTTAGTTTCCTTAGGTTCATATTGACCTATTGGATTTGTGGCTATTTTATAGTCACCTTTTTTTGTGACGACTTAACGTCATTATGCCGCTTTGTTTTTCCTAGTGCCCATGTTTTCCAAATGCCTAGTTGGTTTCCGTTGTGTTGCCCAAATTGACACAGGACTCCTTTCCAATTGAAGGATTTCAACTACACTATCTTGGTCTAGACATTTTTATCCCAAAAATGCCAGAAATGACCAACTATCGCGAGGTTCCTTATACATACAACACTAAGGAATCAAATTTTTGGCATTCCCATCAAAGGATGCCCATCATGGCTAAACCTCATTTGGTTCTTCACATTAGAGAAATCTCTTAGGTACCCTATTCCCCACCTTCATCTCATAGTCAATAGTATGGTTTGGAAACTTCTGATCTAAATTATTATTCATTTTCCTTCCACTTTTCTTCTAAATTCGATCCAAACTATTATTTAGATTCTTCAGATTCACCTCGATCTTCTGAAAATTCTCATAAGAGCTATTCATTTAATTCGACTCTTAAGTCACAGTCCTCCCCTTTTGGAGGGACCGACATCGGTCAAGCAAAGAGGAACTGACATTAGTTAGGGCTAACCGACGTCGGTTACCTGTGCGGGAGTGTTTTATTTAACTCTCGGGAATTAGATCTAATTTTAGCATTAAAGCAGATTTATTGATTGTAATTACATGGCTAAGTGCCCTAAGTTTGTATATGCCTATATAAGCATAAAAGCTAGGGTTTAGAAGAAATGATTGTAAGAATTGATGATTATTGTGAGAATAATTGTGAGAGAGAGAATTCTTGAGAAGAAGGAGAAGCTTGAGAGAAAGAAAGTATTGTACATCTGAGAGGTGTGGAAGATTGTAGATCTTCAATTGTATATCTTCTGAAAGCTTTGGATAATAGATTGACTTGTTTCTTGGTGGATGTAGCCCACACTGGGTGAACCACGTTAAATCTGGTGTTGATTTATATCTCTTGTTTTGTATATTTCTTCTGGTAGAATATCCGCTTTTATTGCATGTATGCTTAGATCTGATATATTATTTGTACAACCTTGTGCTAACCCCAACAATTGGTATCAGAGCTTTGTTTGAGGGTTTTATGTGTTGATAGATTTACTCACAGAGGTTTTCTGATTGAGTGGGAGCTACAACAATGGCAGAAGAAAACAAATACAAGGTAGAGAAGTTTGACAGCTAAAATTATCAATTATGGAAGATGCAGATTGAGGATTATCTGTATCAAAGAGATTTGTACTTACTATTGGATGAAAAGTCTAGACCTACAAAGATGACTGATGAAGAATGGAAGATTCTTGATAGAAAGGCTTTGGGATCTATAAGATTGAGCCTGACAGTATCTGTGACTTCCAATATTATAGAAGCGACATTCTACGGTAGAGTTAATGAAATCTCTTGCTAATTTATATGAAAAACCTAGTGCTTCAAATAAAGTTTATTTGATGAAGAAACTATTTAGTTCTAAGATGCATGAAGGTGGATCTGCATCTAGTCATTTGAATGATTTCCGATCTATTGTAAATCAGTTAAAATCGGTTGATATTTTGTTTGATGATGAAGTGAAAGCACACTTTTATTCTTATGTTCTTTGCCTGATAGTTGGGATAACTTGGTAATGGTTGTTAGTAATACAACATTTGCTAATAATATTTTGAAGTTTGATGATGTGGTTAGTATAATCTTGAATGAAGAAATTCGCAGGAAAAGTACAGAGGAATCATCATCTGGGAATGCTTTGAATGTAGAAAGCAGAGGCAGGAAGAAGGAGAGATCCAAGAGTAAGAATAATGGGAAATCAAAGTCAAGGGATGGTAGATCTAAATCCAGAGGTAAGGGAATTACCTGTTGGAAATGTGGAAAGAAAGGACATGCAAAGAAAGATTGTTGGTCAAAGGATAAAGAGAACCAACACCCAGACAAAGGTAAAGAGTCAAATAAAGAGGAAAATATTGCAGCAAAGGTAATGCAAGATGCTCTTATTCTTTCTTTGGATAATAAAATAGAATCATGGGTTTTAGATTCAGGAGCTTCTTTCCATGCAACCCTAATAAGGGTTATTTCAGAAATTATGTCCAGGGAAATTTTGGACATGTTTATTTGGGTGATGATGAACCTTGTAGTATTATTGGTAAAGGGGAAGTTCATCTAAAATTGCAGAATGGAAATACATGGGTATTGAAAGATGTGAGGCATGTGCCAAGCCTCAAGAGGAATCTTATTTCTGCAGGGCAACTAGGTGAAGCTGGTTGCATGGTTACATTCACAACAGACTCTTGGAAAGTCACCAAGGGTGCTTTTGTTGTGGCAAGAGGCAAGAAGGTAGGAACGTTATATTTATCTACTTGTGTTATTGATTTCTTTTCTATGTTATCTACTTCAGATTCAGATGCATGCATGTGGCATAATCGGTTGGGCCATATGAGTCAAAAAAGAATGCAGATCTTAAAGGCTAAGGGTAAGTTATCAGATTTGAAAGATTTAGATCTTGATTTCTGTGAGCATTGTATCTTTGGAAAGTAAAAGAGAGTGAGATTTCTCAAAGTTGGGGCAACTAAGAAGAGTATAAATTGGAGCTTGTACACTCAGATGTGTGGGGACCAACCTCAGGTAGCTTCTCATGGAGGATCCCAGTATTATGTTACTTTCATTGATGATGCTACAAGAAAGGTATGGGTTTATTGTATTAAACATAAATATGATGTTTTTGATACTTTTAAAAGATGGAAAGCCCTTGTTGAGAATGAATCAAATTCAAAGTTAAAGTGCCTTAGATCTGACAATGGTGGTGAATATTGTAGCAAGGCTTTCAATGATTATTGTTCAGTGAATGAAATACGTAGAGAAAGGATGGTTCCAAGAACACCACAAGAGAATGGTGTTGTAGAAAGAATGAACAAGACAATCATGGAACGTGCTAGAAGTATGAGATACATGTTGGATTGCCCTTGCAATTTTGGGCAGAAGCAGTTGATACAATGGTTTATTTGATTAACCATGGGCCTTCAAGTTCACTAGATGGAGGAATACTAGAGGAAGATTAGACCGAAAAGAGGTAGATCTTTCTTTTCTTAAAGTTTTTGGTTCAGAAGCTTTTGTGCATATTGATAAGGAAAATAGGAAAAAGTTGGATGCAAAATCCAAGAGATGCACTTTCATTGGTTATGGATCTGGTGATTTCGGATTCCGTTTTTGGGATTTAGAGAATTCTAAAATTATTAGGAGTCGTGACATTGAATGGAATGAAAAGAGAATGTACAGGGATCAAATTTTGGTACCCAAGGATGAACCTGTTGAGAAGTTTGTGAATGAAAATGAACTCTCAGATTTAAAAATAATACCGACAGGGTTACACAGTAACCGGTGTCAGTTGACCCCTGACCGACATCGGTCAGCTGAACCGGTATCGGTTATAGAAGAGCCAAACCAACATCAGTTAGCAGAACCATTGGTTACAGGTGACTGACATCAGTCACTGTCAGAATTGGAAACAAATGTCTAGGAGGTCCAGAATGAGCCTCCAGTACCCCAAACTTCTGTGAGAAGGTCACAAAGGGTAAGTAAACCTCTAGAAATATTTACACCTTCTCTATCTTATTTATTATTGACTGATAATGGTGAACCAGAAAGTTTTGAAGAAGCAATGCAGGATAAGACCCACGTGCAGTGGGAGCATGGCATGGATGAGGAGATGGACTCCTTGAACAAAACTAGACTTGGGATTTGGTTAAGTTGCCAGCAGGTAAGAGGACATTGCAGAACAAGTGGGTTTACAGGATCAAGGAAGAAGAGGGTGGACAAAAAGATACAAGGCAAGGCTTGTAGTAAAGGGATTTGCACAGAAAACAGGTATTGACTTTGGTGAAATATTTTCTCTTGTTGTTAAAATGACTTCCATACGTACTGTATTGAGTTTAGTTGCAGTACATGATTTGCATTTAGAGCAACTAGATGTGAAGATGACTTTCCTTCATGGTGATTTGGATGAAGAGATTTATATGCAACAACCGCTTGGGTATGAAGTCAAGGGTAAGGAGAAATTAGTGTGTAGGTTGAAAAAGAGTCTATATGGGCTCAAGCAAGCTCCAAGGCAATGGTACATGAGGTTTGATAGTTTCATGCATGAGCATGGTTATTTGAGATGTGAATCTGACCATTGTGTTTATTTCAAAAAGCTTGAAAATGAGAGCTATATTATTTTGTTACTGTATGTGGATGATATGCTTATTGTAGGATCTAGTATGTAGGACATTGGTGAGCTTAAGGGAAAGCTAGCTCACACATTTGCTATGAAGGATTTAGGAGCTGCAAAAAGAATCTTTGGCATGCAAATACACAGAGACAGGAAGAACAAGAAATTGTATTTGTCTCAGGAGGCTTATATCAATAAGGTGTTGGAAAGGTTTAACATGCAAGATTCAAAACCGTGAGTACACCTATGGCAGGACACTTCAAATTGAGCAAAGATCAGTGTCCTTCATCACATGAGGAGGTCAAATACATGACACAAGTACCATATATGCTTCAGTAGTTGGGAGTCTCATGTATGCTATGGTTTGTACCAGAACCAGACATTGCACAGGCAGTGGGAGTTGTGAGTAGATTTATGGCCAATCCAGGTAAAGAGCATTGGAAAGTAGTCCAATGGATTCTCAGGTATTTGAGAGGGACATCTAGCATGCAGTTATGCTATGGAGGTTTGGATATTTCTTTATGTGGCTATGTTGATTCAGATATGGCTGGAGATCTGGATGGTAGAAGGAGCACTACTGGATATATTTTCACAGTAGGTGGGACGACAGTTAGCTGGATTTCAAGATTGCAGAAGGTTGTGGCTTTGTCTACTATAGAGGCAGAGTATGTTGCAGCTACAAAGGCTAGCAAAGAGATGATATGGATGAGTAGGTTCATGGAAGAGTTGGGAAAGGAGCAAGATGATTGCAAATTGTTTAGTGATAGTCAAAGTGCAATTCATTTGACAAAGAACTCAGCGTTTCATTCTAGAACGAAACACATTCAGTTGAGGTATCACTTCATACGACAGGTATTGGAGGATGGGAAACTGAAACTAGAGAAGATTCATACGAGTGAAAACCCTGTGGATATGCTAACGAAGCCATTAGCAAAAGAGAAGTTGGAGCTACACTCCACTTCTGTTGGTCTTCGAGTTTGAGACTTGAAGAGGAAGAAACAAAGCTAAAGAAATGATCCAAGAATGACGCTGTACAGGTATAGTGCAGTAATTTATCTCCAAGTGGGAGATTGTTGAGTTGTGGAGCTCAATTACTTCAGTTTAACATGCTATATTAAACTTGCAGGAAAACACAGTAACCGACATCGGTTATGGAGGGACCGACATTGGTCACCTATGACTGACATCGGTCAGGCAAGGAGGAACTGACATCGGTTAGGGCTAACTGACATCGGTTACCTGTGACATCGGTTAGTGTTTTATTTAACTCTCGGGAATTAGATCTAATTTTAGCATTAAAGCAGATCTATTGATTGTAATTGCATGGCTAAGTGCCCTAAGTTTGTATATGCCTATATAAGCATAAAAGCTAGGGTTTAGAAGAAATGATTGTAAGAATTGATGATTATTGTGAGAATAATTGTGTGAGAGAGAATTCTTGGAGAAGAAGAGAAACTTGAGAGAAAGAAAGTACTGTACATCATGAGAGGTGTGGAAGATTGTAGATCTTCAATTGTATATCTTCTGAAAGCTTTGGATAATAGATTGACTTGTTTCTTGGTGGATGTAGCCCACATTGGGTGAACCACATTAAATCTGGTGTTGATTTATATCTCTTGTTTTGTATATTTCTTCTGGTAGAATATCCACTTTTATTGCATGTATGCTTAGATCTGATATATTATTTGTACAACCTTGTGCTAACCCACCGATCGATTCATCTCGAGTTGAAGAGAGGATCAAGGAATTCCTGGGGTTACACAATGACATTCCCCTAGAGGATTACAATCAAGGATTTAATATTGACTTCATTATACTTCCGTATTGGGAAGAAGAAATTGATTCCTTTTGTTGGAATATTAAAGTTATGTCTCTAGGACCATTGAGGAAGATCCTATCTTTTGATCACCCTTATTTTCATAGCATGATTCCTCAATCACAATCTCACATTGGGTCACCACCTGGTAGGGATCGTATGCTCTATATGTGGGGGCACCTCCAAGTAGCCCTTCATCATCTATGTGTGTCTCACCTTCTTGGTAGCCCATGTTGAGTCTATACGTATATCACCTTGGGTATCCCCTCTTCATCTATAATGGGGGCACGTCCTATAGAATCCCTCATCTTTAATTCTTGGGCCATGTTCTAGTAGCCCATATTTTTCTATATATGGGACACCTCTAGGTAGTCCTTCATCTTCAATCTTAGGGCCACATCCTTAATAGACCTTTATCTTAAGTATATGGGACACCTCCTGGTAGCCCATCATCTTCAATTCTTGGACTGTACCCTTCATATCCATCATATTGTTCTTCTATCAATGATTGTGGCAAACCCACCGTCATTTCCCACATGTTTTTCTATTCATCCACTTTCTTCTATTACTTCTCGAAGCCTCAGACAAGTCATGTAATAACTTACAAGAAACCCGAACGGTTCCTTCATCCAAATACGATTAAAAATTCCAATGAGCTCCAAATCTCACAACAATTTAAATGATCTTAAAGTTCAAAATCAAACACGATTTCAAAATGTGCATCAATGCAACCATCAATTATGGTGTCACAGTGCATAAACCTCTGGATAGGGAACTCAATCTCCTGCATGGAACACACATGTTTTGTGATAAAACACAATCATCTATTGAGTATGAGGTCACCACAATCATTGAGATTATTGGATAATATGAATCTTTGATAAGTAAACGCGCGTAGTCTTCCTTATGCTAAGGAAATTTCTAACATTGTTGTTGGATCTTATCACTCCAAATGACCTTGTTGGTCCCACTTTTCAAAAAGAAAAAAATACAAAAAAATGAAAAAATTTCCAAAAAATATCAAAGGTAAAGATCAAACATTGCAATCAGGTATTTCATACACATGGATGTTCTTTCTTCCTTTTCTTGCTCCTCTTCTAAAATTCTTCCTACCATTTTATATCCCTTTAGTGATATTTTGGTTAGCCAATTCACAGTGCATTTTGCGAGGTTGTATCTCTATGTGTAGAACAATCTTGACCCGTTATTATGATTCACCTTGGTATAAAGTAGACCAGAATGTTTGGCCTCTGTGGATGAGTCCTATCAAGAATATACATTTTGTACAGCTTGTTATGATAGAACTGTTAGGGTTACTTGTTTAGTTTACACTAGCCAATGTCACCATCAGAGGCCACTTTTACTTGTTGTGAAGCTGAAAGACATCATATAGGAGTTCTGGTGACCCCTTGTCATAATTATATGAGCTGAAATGATGTATTCAGAAATATGCAAATTTGTATTCATTCAACCAATTAAGAGGACTCAAAGCTAAAATCAACCTTACACCAATTGCTATAGTAAATTTCTCTTGAGAATATTTTAAATAATCTCTAAAATGGGGCTCAAATATGCATAAACTGATAAATATTCGTCTAATGTTGCGATTACAATCAAATGCATCTCCATTGAGGCTATGGATTCTTGGCTGGATATCGGAGTCATTTACGATTCTCCATTCCACAATCCATTCAAGATGATTCATACTTCATGAAATTTCACTTTTCACTTACCTTGTTCACACTTTCTCTATTGTGCTCTTCGCCCTTCTTCTCTAGCAAATATTCACTCAAACAAGCAACTAAATTTCATCTTTTTGCACTCAATGACATTTCTATGAGAAAACAAGATTAGTATGTAACCAAGTGTCTTTTTTTGGACCTCATTCAAAAAAAATTGTTATAGTCCATATCTTGTCTCATGATTTGTGACTTCAAAAGGATAAAAAACTCACTTCTTAATCGAGAGACTTCTAAGCTACATTCACAACATTCACATTATTCTTCTACTTCGTTCAGAACATCCATGTGTATGATATTTCCCTTTTGTTGCACAAGTTTGCGGGCACCCTTTGTCCCCTTTCTAAAAACAATCTTCCAATATATTTCTATAATGTGCATCTTGGCAAGCTAACATATTTTCTAATCCTTACATCCTTTTCATTATGGACGTCATTAAAAGTTATGACTCATTTTCTCTGTTGCAAACATTCTCAGTCCAGATAGAAACTACTTCGCAACTCTAAAAATACTCAGACGTTAATGTAAAATATTAAAAACTTCACTTTCTTGTATAATGACGCGTGGTGTTCAACCCTTGTACATCCAAATCTTGAGTCATTTTTGAATTATATACAAAATTTATCATTGTTTTCATGTAAATAGATTTATTAAAACTTGCATACACAGTCAACATGTCAAATCATGTTTTCAAAATCAAGAAACAATCCAGTTCAACTCATAATCAAAAACTGAAAACATTTGGTTAAAACATACAAAAACCCAATTTTTTTGGTAAAATCATTAAAAATCCAAAAAATTGTAAAAATTCAAAATTCTTCAAAAATTGGTAAATGGCATGCACACAGATGAAGCCTATATCAAATGCATTGTCCTCAAACATTGAAATTTATCCTACAAAAACATATTTTAAAGGTTTTTTCTTGTTTTGGTCTCAAATGACTTACAGATCATCGTGATTTACCTCCATCAACAAAATCTAGGTTGCATGCTATGTTGGTACTCCAGTGCAATAGTGAGTTTCCAAAGACTATGTTGTAGTGCATGAAATATTTTCCATGGGACTACTTGTGTCCTTTGTTATTCCCCTCACATGTATCCTTTCTTGGGCACCATTTTTAACCCTTGTCGTTACAACACGAACATTTGGGAACTGCAGCTTGATAACAAAAACATTGGTATACCTGTCATGAATGTTGTTTGTTTGAGTATGTGTGATTTTACTAGTTTGCCTGTTAGGTTGGCCAATTTACTTTCTCGTATTGCATTGCATTATGTATGTTGCACAAAGTTGCGTAGCAATGAAAAAATGTTAGTAATTTAGCTTTTCATGTTATCTTACACTTTTATTTATTTCAATAAAGGTCGATGATGTAGACCTAGGGGAAAAATGATATAACAAAGTTGCTTATTGAAAGGCTAGATGTAAATATTGGGCTTGTCCTATATTCTCCATTAATCATTTCTTCTCCATTATCATTTATTACCACTTATAATTTTTCTTCCAAATCATCGGGGGCAATAAACAACCTTGTTTATCCCTATCCTTATTCCTTCTAAATAACCAAGGGTTTCTCGCATGTTCTATCCTATTTCTTCTATCCATTTCAATCATATTTTTGATCGTCGATTGACTTCTTCTATCACCCCATCGACACTCGAGGGGGAATCCTTCATCCTACTAATGTTTCTTAAAAAAAAATTCTGTTTATGCTTATCTACTATATTTGAAGTGAAGTCACTAACTTCACCTCAAACAAGGGAAAATGTAGACACCTAAATTCCGCTTTTGCAATCTTATTGCCAAAATGCACATGAATCACTCTCATTCTTATCAATTTTGTTATAATTAGTGATTTTCACTAATTAATTAATGTTTGTTGCCACTTTGGTCAATTAACAAGTGCTTTGTTAATAACCAAACCCCTTTCACATTCAGATGCCACTTTACGCCGAATCGTAAGTCAAAATCCTCTTCAAAACAAATAATTAGCATTTATTAGCTAATTAAGCCTATTTATCCCCTTTTTTGGTCAATATACCATACTATCGACTCAAACCCCTCTTCCAACCACTAAAAATCACCCACTTTCCTCTACAACGTCTCAACAAGCTTTAAAAGCTTATCCTAGCCTCCTAGTTGACCCTAATTGGTTGATTAAGGCTCCATATAACTTAATCACTTATTAATTCACTAATTGTGATTAACAACACTTAATTGTGATTAACAAAGCTTAATCATGATTAACAATTATAATCTAATTTTGGATTTTAGTCCCACATGCACAAAAATACAAGTTTTTCCCAAAAGGAAAACTATAAAAATGGTTCACCTCATACCTTAATACGTTACACCATACTTTGATTTGCATCTCATATAATAAATATGATATATAGCCAAGTTTAATCCTTGCCTAAAACCTTCAACAAGGTTGGTAGATGGATATCTAAAGTGACTTTGTAAGTCATTTGGAGAGGCCATTTCACCTTATTTGGAGTAGAAACCATCCCAATTTTGATTTCCCTCTTAGGTCTATTTAGGCCCATGTTAGGTAATTGAGCAGATTAGTAGGCATGTTTAGTTAGATTTTGAATTGTATACATGTTAGTTAAGCATTCCTTTAAGCTTCTATCTTAATGTTACATTCCTAGACTTAAAGCCTCGACTAAAGGTGGCAATGGTGTTAGCATTCCTTAGCTAGTCATGCAATTTGCTTTGTAAAGTTTAGGCTGCTTTCAGAGATCAAGGACATGGTACAAAAGCTTATGGTGTAGATAATATAGCCCAATGGGTGTCTACATCAGGTAAATTATTCACATGAAATATTGTATACCAAAATTTGTGTGTGCCTTTTGAGGTCTCAAGGGCTAATAGAGTGTGACCTTGCATTTGATGATGTGAAGAAGTCATAATGAATTTTGATGGACCTTCTGAGCTAATATGGCATGAAGAAGAATGGGATATTTATGAATGGGTACAAGGTGATGGTGTAATAACAAAGTTTGGTGAGTTAAGATTTGCTATGATCTTTGGTGGTTCAAGACAAATGTCTATGAATTCGTGATTAGGTATAGGCATGTAATTCTTCATTTTTGTATCTTCAAAGGTTCCTCAAGGTGTGTTTGGGTATGTTGATCTAAATTTTATGCTCCTAAGTCTGTGTGTACGGTTCTTCATGCTTCATCCCATTCAGACGTGTAATCTATGAAGAGGATGCTTCATCATTATTACTCAGAGTCAATATGAATAGTGTTACAATGACTGTAAAATCGTTCTCTCACATATGTATGGAGTGTATCAAGCCTATCTATGAAATAGTTGAACCTATGTTCTTTGCTCGATGGAGATAGTTCTTAAGATTTACTTTATTCGAAAATGGAAATCACTATGGAAGGATATAAGAGATTTCAGGGCAAACTTGTGATACTAGAAAAAGCTTATTACTTCCATAGGTATGATCATTAGTGTGTATCAATCTTGATGAGTCTAAGTCCCATAAAGAAAGTCCATACATGTGTAAATAGGTTTATATGCTTTGAAGTATAGTGGTTGACTATCTAAGGAATGAAGAAGTTTGTGTGGTCATTTGTTATGCTTTGAGTCAGAATTGACTAATATCTACAGGTGAAGGTTATACATAGAGGTAAAGAATATTGCATCTTCAGGTATGGGTGTTGTTGTGCATAATTTTTATCATGTTATAGTCTTTGGACTATGGTTGTGCAGTGGTAGAAGTGTGCTTGAGCCTTGGTGCATTATTAAAGGATGATATCATGTATGTGAAGGATTGAATGTTGCTTATATGAATAGCTACAGGTACTGTGCATATGAAGGGAAGAGTATGGTGGTATACACATGTGCATTATGCTTGTGTGAGTAAATTTTGAGTTGACAAGGTGCTCCCTAAGTTACTCTTATGGTGTATTGAGGAAGAGGTCAAATGGTTGTATGGAAAAATTGGTCACAATGCTCTCAAAATAAAAGTGAGCTCCTACAGGTAAGAGAATTGACATTTTGCATTATTGATAAGTTTGAGATCTTATGAAGATGGTATATAATTGCATTAAGGCGGTGTGAAGTTTTGAAGTCATGAAAAAGGGTTTTTATGGTGATTTTTGTTGCTTCATAAGTGATACTAGCTAGCCATAGGTACAATATTTGCAAGAGGCGGAGTGTTACTGTTTCTCAAGCCTATAGGTGCCTAATGAAGTGTGTTGGTAGTGTATGAGAAAGGTCAGAATGTTTTAATTGCTTCTTCAGGTGAAACAAGTTGGTAAAGGTATGGAGAAATGAGTCTTTTGGCTTAAGTTTATCATGTTGAGCAAAAATGTTGATTCCAAACACCAGGTTTGACTGTTACAGTGGCTCAAAAGGTTTTTTCTACATGAGAATACAATGTGCAAGATCTCTTCATGATAGGGAGGAGCTTGGGAGTATACATCCAGAAGGTGATGGAAGGTTATCAAGATATTTGAGGTGTGTATAGGGTATCTACACAATGAATTGGAAATTATTTTTCCTTGTATGCATGATCTCAGTCAATTATGATTGTCAAAAACTATGAAATTTGTTTAGGACTAAGCAAAAGTGTCTCAAGTGATTTATTAGCAAGAACTAAAGGTAAGTAGCTCATTTTTTTGCTTGTCTACTATTTGTGGTGGTATTTATGCCTAGGGGCAGTAGTAGTATGTCTTGTCATGGTGTGAAGTATATTTGAAAGCATGTTCAAAGTTTGTCTCTAAACCACTTAGAAGTTTGATTAGGGACTTGTGTTCTAGAGTTAGTTTGGAGAGCAAGAAAGTGCATTGTTATGCTTGATATATGCCTAGACAAGTTGGTTTATGGTCAAGGAAGAATATGTGATGGTTTGGTATGATCATTTATGACATTGTTGGCATGTTCTTAGAGTGTTTGGCTTAGATGATGGTCTACTTCAGTTCTTCCATGAAGAACCAAAACAAGATTGAGGAGAAAATAACTTGTTTTGCATGCCGTAGAAGGTGAAATTGTGGTGTTTTCAGCTCCAAACAAGGTAAGATGACGTCTCGTTATTGTTTTTTTGATGAATTCAGATGGTTGTAGATGCTTTTCCCAGGGGAAGCATGGTGGTTGCATGCTTGCAAAGAAGGAAAATCATATTTTTGTGTCAAATTTCAAGGTCTTGAGCTTGTTTGAGATCTTTGGTAGATGTTTCTAACCAAAGAATGATGCTATGAAGCTATGGAAGATGAATATTATGTTTGCTACATGTATACCTTTATCATTAATGTAAAAAGGGGGAGAAGTTCAGGTAGTTTTCCATCAATGACAAAGGGGGGAAATTGTTGGCATGTAGTCCTATAGGTGTTGTCATTGATGAAAAACCATATTAATGATAAAGTGGGTGATAGAGTAGGCTCATATTATGTTGTGTATGATGTTGATATGATGGTTCATATGTGCTCATGATGGTACAAAGGATATTTAGTGAGGATAGCTTGTTCTTGCAACCCCATTCAGGTGCCTAGGAGATGTTGCACGATGGTATGAGATTCTTGGTGACTCAAGAAGAATGCTAGAATGTTAGATAGCATGTTTGGAGAGTGTTTAGTCAATCACATCAGTTTCAAGGTGTAAATACAGGTAATTTCACCATGTTTCAGGTACTCATTTGGAGCAGGTATGGATGTTAGGAGATGTGAGATTGAGTTTTGAAGCTACATGAGCTAATTGATGCATGTATTATAAGTATATAATGGTGTAACATGTATTTTTTGGTCATTTTGAGTGATTTCATGATGAGT
Organism: Taxus chinensis; assembly: GCA_019776745.2. Taxonomy (NCBI): domain Eukaryota; kingdom Viridiplantae; phylum Streptophyta; class Pinopsida; order Cupressales; family Taxaceae; genus Taxus; species Taxus chinensis. Next base: position 913,085,549 of record CM034147.1, on the reverse strand, counting down.
TATAGTGTTCTTTTAGTTGACCCTAGCTTTTATAGTGCAAAACCCTAAGGTGGTAGCTATGCAAGTCTTAGTGTATGGAGAGTTTGAGAGGTGGTGATGAAATTATGATGATTGGAGATGTTATTATTATGTTTCATGGTGATTTGAGAAAATTTTAAGGATGTTTTGACATCAATTTTGCAAGTTATGTTAGTTTTCGTGAGACAAGGTCAAGAGCTAGTACATTTCCAGCTTGAATTTGATCTTCTGATGCTCACCCTGAATTGTGTGATTTTCATGGGACCTTGTGCATTTCAAGGATGTTTCTAAATTGAGAATATAAGCTTCCAAAAAAATAATGAGGTCTTTTCATCGTCATGTTTTTATTAACAAATGTTAGGAAGGTAAACAACTACTTATCAGTTTGAAACCCTAGCTTGAAAGCGACATGGAAGAATTGATTCCTAAATGGCTAGTTTTACATCCTAGTGCATGGATGGTGATTGGAACATGTAGATTATTGCTTCATATTTTCATAAAGGTATGGTAGAGGTCATGGTGATGAGTGGGCCACACTCAAATAGGAAAATTTTTGAAGAAGAGTGTTTTGGGACAAGGTTGTCCAAAGGAGTTGCATGCTAAAGTGACATTATGGAATTTATGTGAGGTTTATATTTGTTTCCAAAGAGGTTTTAGGACATGTTTATGTAATTTAATGGTCAAATGAGCTCCATTCAGGTTGACTAGTCAAAGTGTAGTTTTGAGGCCATAAAAAGTAGTGTTCAGTAAAGTGATCATAACTGAAACTATAGGTGGATTTTGAAGGTGATTAAAGTTGTTTTGGAAAGAGGATTCAAATATATTTCTAGTGATACAAGGTTTGTTTCAGGATGATGATATTTGATATGGTTTTCTGTTCAGGTTTTGGATAACAATAATTTTACTTGTACATGATAGGACATGATCTGCTAGATTGTTTTAAGTTGATTGAAGCATAATATGGATTAGGAAATGCTTACTATCACCTGGAGAGTGAAAATGGTTGAATTTGGAATCGATGAATCCATTTATAGGTATTTATTGTTCCGAGAAAGGTGTTAACAAACTGATATTTGAAAACAACTTTTTGAGCAAGTTGATTTGGTAAAGACAATAGAGGTTGAGTTTTGAGCAAGTGATTGTTTCATGACCTATAGCTTGCTTAGAAGATTTATAAAGGTTTAAAAATTTCATTTTAATTGTCACATGACATAGTTTGGATGTTTTAAAGTGATATAGTGGCATAAAATTTTTTTCAGACTCCTGAAGGGTGTAGGAAACAACTGTTTTGACAAGTACAAAGAACAATGGGCCCATTAAACGAAATAATTTGATTGGTTGAGATAAATTGTGACCATTTATGATGTTTAAATTATGTTAATATAAACACATGTGGTTATTTATGGGTCATGAATAAGTATAGTTTTTATGTTAGGGCATTTTTATCTTTGTGTCTAGGCGATTTGAGTCATTTTTTGAAGCATGTAATGATGTTTTTGGCTAGGCCGACCTACCTAGGTTAGTTGTGACTATTTTGATTTGAATTTGGTATGTTTTTATGATGCATGGGTCAAGACAAATGAGGGAAAAGGTTTGTGTTTGAATTTGAAATGAAGAGGAGCTTATAAAAGCATTGTTTTGGGTGCTTTTTGGAGCTGGTTGTTTGTGTGCAAGAAATTTGACCTAGGTGAGAGAGATTCTTAGGTGTTGAAGCATGAATTGAGGTCATATAAAGTGTTTAGTAGGTTAAGGAAGTCCAACAAGCATGTTGTGAATTTTTTTGAAGGCTTGAGAAGAGAAGGAAGAGCTAGTTTGTGAAGGATTGGACACTTAGGATTTGAATGCATTTTTGAAGAAGTGTGAACTGAACCAGTGGTCTCTATCAGTTGTGGCAGAAACAAATCAAATATAAAAACATGATAAGGTGGTTGAGTGTGTGCTTGATCATATTGGGGATTTGTAGCCTCATTTTGGAGTTGGTGCTTCACTAAATTAGGGGTTAGTGCTCCCTTGTAGGGTCGGTGCTCTACTAAACTAGGGGTTGGTACCTCACTAAATCATGGGTTGGTGATCCTTGTGAAGTTGGTGCTTCATTAAAATTCTTTACTTTGTGTAATATAAGTAGAATTTTAGTGTATTTTTTTCCCCACGAGGGTTTCCCACTTACATATAGTGTTCTTGTGTTGAGTACTTTGTTTCTTTCTCTTATGATTGATGTTGTAAAATCTTAATAAGCACACATGGTGATGAATGTTGTATGAACAATATAATTGATGAATGTATAGTTTGGTAAATGAAAGTAAAATATTTACGAGATTGATTCACCCCCCTCTCAGTCACTTGTGATTCCAAAAATGACAAGGATTTTTATTCTAGTTCTGATGACGAGAGTACTACAGAGGAATCCTCTCCTCCTCTCGACTACCTTCCAAAGAATTTTGACACTCCTCCCTTCCCATCAGAAATAAAGTAGTCTTGTTCCCAGCCTTATACTCTCACTACATCTGCCTCCTTTCCACTTCTAGTATGTGATGCCCTTACCACTCCTCTTTTATGTGTTGATGATTCATACCTGTCAGACATCGCTCTTCTGTTTGTCAAGCCACCCTCTTGGGACGAGTATTTGTCAGACATTTATCATCTCTTCAAAGTGCCTAATTGTGATGCATTATAGGGAGTTTCTCATCCTTCTATAGGTGTTTAAGAGGAGTCCTTCGTCTGCTTTGTTAAGAGTGCCCCTTCTGGGACTCCTATCAATTCCATTTTTTCAGAGACCATCATCAATCCACCCCTTCTAATGGATCCTCTTTCTATTGTTGTGGGTGTTGTTACTTTGCCTTCACTTCACTTGGGCATCCTTTTGGTGCATGCTCCTCTCTCTCACTCTAACAATTTTATGCTCATGATATTTCCTTCAGTTGTTGTGTACTCATTTGCTAGACCTATGTCACACTTAAGTGGACCAAATTCAAATTACTTCATACTGCTGCCTTCCATTTCCTTCGTGGAGTGGGTAGACTTCTAGTACTCCATTTCGGTCCTTTCCCAAGGAAAAGAACATTGTTTGATGCGAGTAGATCTTCTTTAGTTTATGGGTTGAGGACCACGTCATCGAAACTCTTCTTAGAGACTTCCTAGAGTTGACAAGTTCAAATCTGACTCTGACTTCAAATCTTATGCACTTCCTCTTATCTTCTTCCTCTCCTCTCTTCGTCTTCTTCTAGAGAGATTTTCATTTGTACTTGGGTACCTTATCAGGCCCTCAGTTTCCAGGACCCATTTGATGTATATTTCTTGGATTGTTAGAGAGTCCTTACATCTCTTGTTGTGGATGTTTTTCCCACTGGGTTTTCCTTTGCTACTTGAGATCCTTGTTGTTCACGAGTGCCTCATCAGGCTTAGTTTTTTGGACCCATCTCTCATTTCAGACTTTTCACCTCATCCTAAGTTATGATGAAGGGGGTTGTTGGTGTCTGTCATTGTCCATATCACATGGTAAGTAATTTCACTTAGGTAAGGTCATATGTCTTAGGTGTTTTACAGGGTATGACATATTCCATCATAGATTTTGTCATACATGTCAATGTGTGTCATACAAGAGTTACCATTCATTTTAGAATGTAACTCCTCTTCTCTACTTGAGGAGGTATGATTATCATACATTGAGGGTTATACAACACCCATATTTCTACCCTTTTCTTCATATCTATGTGTGAATGAGATGAGAAGACCTTTTCTTTGAATGTACATTTCACGGTTGAATGTTTCCTCTTTCATGGAACTTCATCACACTACCATTCGAGTGAACTCGGTTGATGTGTGCATTATCCCGTATGATCCTCATTCTCATATTTTTACTTTCTCTTCCACACCGCACATCAACAACTAAACCAATCCATGTCATTGAGATCTTTGCCACTTGTCAGATTCAGAAGAGGCTTCATCTCACTTATTACACAAAAAAAACATCTTCCAAATGGGAAATAAGCCTCCCACAATTTAAAATTGACAATAGGATCCAAAGTTGAGAGGAGGTCGCGGATGACATTGATGTATGGACGCTTTCAGACTGTTGATATGAAATGTTTACTTACTTCAATTTATCTTTTGATGCTATGGTGGTGGGTAAACAAACGGTGGAGTGTCAAATATGTAGGTGACATTGTCATACGAAGATGACAACAATGCATGATAACCTGTCCACATGGATAGCAAGCCAATTGTTGTGTTTTGATGAGGTGGAGGGGCATACGTCATGTTTTTCACAATAGAAATAATGTTTTGATAAGTCCCCAATTGATGTGGAGAATTGATGAATTTAGGGGGATGAAGTGCATTTAAGAAACGCAGAGAAAGATTGATGGTGTTGTGTGTCTTCCATTTTCCCATATTCAAACGATAGCATAGGCAATGAAATTTGTCGGGTGATGTGTATCCATTGATAATGTCAGACAAAGGCACTTTAGCACATCCAACAAGCTTGTTTCCAAAGCTTCTCTTCCAATATATTTGTACTGGGAAGGCATATCCTCGTGCACGAGCCAATCCCTTGTTAAGACGACCTCTAAAATTTCATCCTGAATAGGATTGCTCCCCCTATCTCTCTCAATAAACATAGAATATTTAGATTTAGTGGAGAAGAGATCATCAGCGGCTACAAAGGCATAGGTGTACATCTTTCTTCCCAACGTTCTTACATTATGAAGATCATTACCGAATAATATCATTATTTCAAGCATTGTTGTTGTATCCATAGACAAATTAATAAATGAATAAATGAATACGAGATACAAATTGATGAAATAACTACACAACTATTTACTCGCTTTAATGTTTGCGTTTCCAAAAAAGCTACCAAAAAAACTCAGAATAAAACCAAGATGGCTTTCTATCTTGCAGCCTCAATAATTCATGGGTTCAATTTTCCAATCGTATAGACATTTTTTTTTATGATTTTAATCATAAAATACTTACAAATATTTAAAATAACCATTGCATGTGACTTGCAAATTTTAAATATGACCGACATTTTAATATAGATTTATATATAAATTGTACAAATATTTATTAAAAATAGTTAAATATATATAAAATAATATTTTATTTTTTGGAAATTGATAAAAAGTTGAGGGTGTTGAAAGGAGCCACATCCTTTTACAAAGAGTCCCAATGGCCAAATATAATAATGAAGCAATGAAGAGAAGAAGCCCGAAGGCAAAGGGAGTAAAGGACCAAGAAAGTCCGAAACAAACAAAGAAAAGAAGAGAAACACAAGAAAGGAACAAGAGGAACAACTATTGTCCAAAAGAAGCAACAAACTACAACAACCAAGAAGGAGAAGAAGCACTTCGAGGGCATCTACACCCATTATCAGCAGATGGAAGAATAGAGGAAGGAGGGGAGATGCAACCCGAGAAAGAAAAAGAGAAGCAGGACAAAATGGGGAACAAGAAAGACAGGGAAATCAATGCCTTCCCTTCTTTCCCTTATTTGAACACATTAATTGCTATTTATCCTGTGGAAGCATATTTGAAATAAGTGGATTGTATTCTGTTAAATCCAAAGCCTAGGATCCAACAAGGAGGAGGGCATTATCCTTATCCGAGTTGGAGTGATCAAATTCATGGGGCCGCTTTGGCGCCGGAGAGGGTCCTTCCGAAGAGGGAGGGATAACCAGAAATTTCCCAACCTTTTTAAAAAGGAGCAGCATTGGAAAGTCCCGTAGCTAAAGGGACAAAAGTTGCAGCAGATGGAGCTGTAGCTGCAACTAAAGGCGTTGTAGCTGTAACTCTTTGATCCTCCAAGTCAGAATCGTCTTCTTCTTCTGAATCGTCCTCTTCTTTTGAATCGTCCTCTTCTTTTAAATCTGGTGGGCTCCAATGCTTGGGAACCCCTCCTTTTTTCGAGGAGCCTGGGTTTTCTTCTGAGGGTAGGCAAAGATTTGGAGATGCTCTACACTATCAATGAGCGACTGGGGGGCATCGTGGGCAAGAACATCATGCGTAGTAGATGAGTGCCAGACTGAAGCACCTGTAAACTCCTTTTCTCTGTGAACAAATATGCCCCCCAAGGAGGGAACGAGGAACTGTAGAAAATGGTAACAGCCAACCGCATAGCCAGCTGCGAGCATATTAAGAAGGGGGTTGTCAATGGCATCTCCGTTAAATTTTTTGGACATGGATGAATCACAATGTTCATAATGTGCAGGGGGGCAGGGGGGGCGCGGGGGGATACTATTGACGCCGCCTCCAAATCTACCATCGCCACCATTACCAGCTACACTGCCAAAGGGGAGGCCCTCCAGACCATAAACGAAAGATACAACAACACACCCGCAGTGCATCCAGTAGAAGCCCTGCACCGTACGCCCCCGACTCCTCCATAGAAAGTAAGGAGCGTTTTAGGGTTTTCTGCATCCATTTCAGTATAACATATCTTTCATATATTTTATTAACAGTATAAAAATAATATTATTTTTACATTTTGAAGAATTATATTTGAAAATCACTGTTAGCTAAAAATTGTTTGATAGACATAGGTGGTCGTCAAATTTAACCCCTGCTCAATAATATATATGTATATTAACCTCTGCTCAATAATATATATGTATATTAACCTCTGCTCAATAATATATATGTATATGTATGTATATATGTATATATATATATATATCAAAATGTTTTCTCCGTACACGAAGACGACTCTTTGATGCGTTTGAGATCAAAGTTTTAAAAGATGTCTTCCTCAAACAAAAAAGGCGTGTTCTTGAAATACTTGAAAGATAACAAAATTAAATTTCCTTTCCATCACGCTATATATAGTATGATTTTCTCAAAATTTGTAATGTTTGTATGTATTACGAACAGATTTGTCAATCTTCAATAGTGGGCTGCCGACTTGCCAATTTTTTAAATGATGTGCTGTTACACATGATGGTTTCCATAGCTATAAAAAGAACACTCCATAGACGAGCAATCTTGCGTTGTCTTGAAAGCGTGTTTTATTATGCCTAAACGAGTATTCCAAGAGATAGTGTGATCTAAGCTGGAGATCAGGAGGTCGCAGTCGAAGTAGAAATATGGACGTTTTCGGGTTGTTGATCTGAAAATTTTACATGCTTCAGTGCTTAATATTATGGACCATTGGACCCCTGAAGATAGATGTTGCGTGTGAGTGTGTTTGGCAGTATATGCAGCGCGAAAGCTAAGATAGCATGTAAACGCTCTGTTCCCGTGTTGGAATCCTGTAATGGAAGATTTATTTGACGAGCTTAGCCTATGTGTTCCCATCCCCACCCCCACCACAAGCCTGCCTAGAAGGGACTTTTTTGGACATTATTTGATGCAGCTCCAACGTGTGGAAGGACTGCAAATCGTTTTCCAACTACCAATCCAGGATGTTTATTAATGGAAACACTTTTCAACGGTCCAGTGCGGCTTGGAGGTCACCCATCAATTGACACAAACAGAGTTTTCGTTCCCACTTTCCCATCAATGGTTACCAACAGAGACGCCATTCAAAACAATTATCTATAAACTTTGTAGAAGGTGAATAATTCGCATCTAAGACAAAGCTTATTTGGAAACCCTACATCCTGAACTTTCAAGCATTGTCTGAGAATGTTTCCATATCGATGGCAGTGCGATGGCCATGATCGACGAGACCCACCACGTTTCTGCATGCTGGATAAGGATCTCACCCTTATTGTTGTTTAGCACAGATCAATAATATTCTAAGGGTGGGTGACATTTAACTCCGAATACATTGCTTTTATTTGGCATTGTAATAGAAAATTCCACTTACCAGTAAATTGTATTAATACAATGACATTGTCTCAGTAGTGGATGGCTTAGATTTAAAGTTTATATATACATTATGTGCAGTTACTCTACTTAAACTCTTGGAAGCTCTATATTTAGTAACATGTCTTCTTTTGCTTTCTATCTGTACTTTTATACTGATCGCTTAGAACACTTTAAAACATGGACAATTCTTTTATGTGTGTGGATTTAGAACCATTCAATTTTTATGGAGTTGTTGTTTCCACTTTTATCCGTCAAATGCCACCACATTATAATGATAGCATTTTATTCATAAACCAATAATATTCAAGTAGTGACGCCCGTGTGGGACAGTGTTGTATGAATATGATTAAAATGGTGTTTTGAATACTACCACCATATTGTGGCAACACGTACCGAATTTGAGTAAGTCCACATGGGTCTTAGGTATAGGATCGACCTGCATTCAGCCATTAACTTCAATTCAATTAAGAAAAACCGGTAGTGGTGACTATAATACATGTAGCTTAGAAATTTTAATGTTATTTTAGCTTTGTGGAATTTTATGGTTATGAATTTCAAAATTACATTATTAGAAATTTAATTTGGCTACATTGGCTACAAAAGTTCTAAATGTTTGGAGAATGTCTAGGAGGATATAGTCAATGTTGAGGATTATGGCATTACAATTTCCAATTGCATTTATTTCATTTTCTTTAATTTTCAACAAATCTATTTTTTCATGTTCTCCATTGTTTGTTTTTTGTTTGTGTATTTTGTGCTATCATTATAACTTATTTGTTTTAATTTTTTTTCCTAAATTTATTATAAACCACTAGTAAATTTCCTTCGGGGTTGGGCACCGGTAGCGAGTCATAAGGAACATGAATTTTACATGGAAGAGAGCCTCCACTCTGATAAGGTTTTCATATTTGCCTTTAGCTCCTTAAAGAACTCCTCCAAAAAAGGGAAAAGTAGTTGCCACATAATTTCTCCACACTGACGGTGGCAACATAAGGTAGAAAAAGTAGAGAAATGTTTCTTTAAAATCTAGAATATACAAAGCTATAGAAGATTTTATATTATAAATTTAGTGATTGGTTCTTTTATAATATAGTGTAGTTTCTTATTAAAAAACAGGCCCATCATTGAAAAATGTAGTCCAATCAAACCCATATGATCAATAGAATATGAAAATTAACTATTTTCCTTATTATAAAAATGATTGATTTATGAAATTTTAAATTAAGCATGCGATTAATAGTTTAATTACAAACTGAACTCCATATTACTAGTGAAAAAAAAATACAAACAAATTCCATGGAGCCAATTGTTTTATTAGAAATCATCTTATATTAAACAACAATTAAAGATGGTTACAATAAAAAGGTAGTCCTAAAAAAATTAATGGACCCAAGACCAAGCTAGGACAACTGGTGAAAAGCCAAAGGAATGGAAAGCCTCAAGAGGGGAAAGTAAAAACTAATGCAAATAAGACTCAACACTTCTTCAAATTAAAGGAGCACTCCATGGAGCAAATCAAAAGCCCTTGGGATCAACATGAAATAGGTTGTTGTTGTTCTTGCATTCCAGGAACAAGCACTAAAGAAAAATTAGGTGTTTTTTATGCCTCATTGTCTCATTACCTTTTTCCTCTTCTTTTTGATCGTACACCAATCACTAGGTAGAGGACTCACAAAAAACATTAGTATGTCAAATTTGCAAAGATCAACCGAAGGGTTTTCTTTATTAGACTCAAAGATTTCAGATTCATGGGATCTCTTCATTCTTCCAACTAGAGCGGCATTTACACTTATCTTTTGTGAGCAGATATCAACCAATTCATCTTCTAGAACCTCTGGAGAAAGATGGGTATCTTCCTCCCTAAATGTTATGTCATCATGCTCCGTTTTGCCTATTGATTTATGAAAAGTTTTGATTTTCTAGGCTTTTGTTCTTGAAGAAGGCAGATTTGGAAGCTGCCAACTTTTGGGCTTATAAGGTTTACCCTTTTCCCTTTAAGAATGCTAGTGGACTTAAGGGAAAAAATCCTAAAGATTCCTTATTTGATGACAAATCTGACATCTAAAATCCGTATTTTCGTAATCCAACCACTAAGTCCATTGAAACCCTTCCTATATGATGATAATATTTTCAGGTAGACCTTTGCTAAGGTCAGTCTCCACAAAAATACAAGCATATGAGAGAATATGTTTCTGAAACTGCTCATAATCAAATTTTAGGAATCTAGCCAACAAGTTGCCAATATCCTGAAGGACTAGGGGATGACAAAAACATGGGTGAATTCAAAATTTGGACCCAAATTGACATTTTGGAGACAGCTACAGTGGAGGGGTTGAAATCAATCAACAAAGAGTAATGAAGAGCCCTAAAATAGCCCAAAATCAAAGCGCTTTTTCAAATATTTTTTGTTAATCAACATATGAGAAATATGAATTATAAAGAAACTTTTAGAACACAAATGAATAGTTGGAGTGAATCCAATGATGGAGTTCTACTGACTTTGGCCAAAACCTATTAAATTGTCAAATAACAAGGGTTAGAGTTTCCTAAGAGGGTTGAGCAACATCTTTGTAAGAAGTTGGCCTTTTGGAAGCAAACACACCCTTGAAATGAAGGCTCGAGTTGGGGATAGAGGATTTTTTGGCATTTGACCAGGGGTTGAGATTTTATTGCTCTTCTTCATTCCCTACTTTTCATTCACAACAAGTGGCGTCTTCCCCAACTGCGTGCCATTGTCAACATGCTCCACACCCAATAGGTCGAATATGTTACCCATTGCTATCAAAGCCTATAAAATTATTGGAAAATTGTAAAGCTCCCTTCTTGCATAGAAAAATCCTTAAGTCACAAGCAAATAATCCATATATCTAGGAGAACAAAGCCAATTTTTTTAATTAGTTGTTTTTTAGGATTTATTGTCCTTAATGATTTGATAATCTCGTATATATTTTTATTAATAATATTTAAATTTGTTGAATTTGGTGCAATCGTACAATACGTGTCAAAATTTATTCTTAATATAATTTATTTTTTCTATTTCGAAGTATATTTTATATATTCATTGTGATAACATTTTTTTTTTGTTATTTAATGCTTATATTATTAAAACACGCAATAGTGTAACTGGAGGAATCCCAAAAAAGTTATAAAACCATTAGAAACAAGGATTTCTTCAGTTGTCGACTATAAAGATAGATTTAATATTCAACAAACATTACATTAAAAATCTCCCATCAATGTGACTAATTGGTTTAGTTCAAATTCGCATGTGTTATGTGAGCTTCATGCTTTGTTAGCAAACCAATTCAAGAAAAGAAATCTCTAGCTTTTCACCAATAAATTTGATGTTGTTGGATGGAAAATACCCAAATAAGTTGACACTTCTTGCTTTAGCAGATTCAACGAAATAGTGTGAGGCTGGATATGATTCTCAATGCATGTTGTTCTCTCACGTAACCAAAGAGTACGACGAAAAAATCTTGCTATAAAAAATATAGTTCCTTTCAAGGACTACCACCAAAGGTTACCCCTCTATAACATTACCACACATTACACCACCACCCACCATACCATTTTTGACTTCCCTTCCACTTTCACTTCCTCCATATAACTGACATATCAAATACCTTAACCAACACAACTCCAATTATTCACCACATCTCTTTCTACATTCACATTGCACTGTTCATGTGCAATTATTAGTGAGCTGCTACAGTCTACCAAACCGTACAATCTCCCAAACATCAGCGTGAGTATTACAGTTGGAAAAGAAATCAAAAGTTACATCAACAGTATGTTAGTTTTACCGTGGACATCCCAAGATTGATTACGTTGGCCCGTTGGGCAATGCAACAGTTTGTCCCATCGTGGCTCCCCTTGTGGTTGCGTTTTCATTAAGAGGGGCAATTTCAAACCTCAAACCTGATGTGATTTCTTGGCGTGAAGATTCTGGTAGCATACGCAGGATAATTACACTACTCCTTAAATTCAGAGACATCGACGGCTTGTCCGCATGTCAATGGCGTCGAAGCTCTGATAAAATCCATCCATCCTGCAGCCCAGCATCAAGCAAATTTGCGCTCATGATGACCTTTTATTTAAAATGCATTGGCGTTAAAGTGTACATTGTTCACCGAGACATGTGGACAACTGAGCCAACACCGTACATCAACCAAACTGACATATGTTGTTGAGCTCTCTGCCATTTTTCAGATTCAGGAGGCTTTATCTCACTTATACAAATGCCTAAGGCATAATTAGAGACATAAGAGTTATGCCTCTATAATGACCTAACAAATATCCTTCTTGGAAATGATGAATCATTGAGAATGGAAGTTATGTACAAAAAAATATCATGTCGCATGCTTAGCTTCACCCATATTTATCCGTTAGAATTCCCCTTACGATATCATCATAAACATCCTCGAGATAACCTGGTTTCCCACTAGTGAATTCCCAAAAAAATAAAGGAAAGAAAAATTATCCTAAAGCTATGTTCTTGTTTGAATATATGTTTATTTGATCTTTCTATCTATGCATGTTTTATTTAGGTTAAGTATTGTTTCACACACATTGTAGGGGTAGGGGTTGTGGGGTTAGAGGTTGTCCTTTATTAGACTACCACATTCTATTTGCATTATTCAATATCAAAGTGGGATTACTTTCTTTGAGGAGAGGTACATTGTAACTTGTGATTTTCCACTTTTTTGAGTGTGAGTATAAAATTGTCGAAGACATCTTCAAGCGGGTGACTATTGGGTAGAAGTTATGAGAGCAAGTGACATAGTAAGCTTTTGAGGATTTCCATTATGTGGATTGTGAGTAGAAGGTCATTGTAGGAATCTTTTTAAAAGATGAATTTTGGGTAGAAGATTGCAAAGATTGTGTTCACGAATTGACAGAAAGAAAAAGAAACTTAGCATTAAAATGACACATCGGAGGAATGTAGGATACTAAAATCATGGTGCGAGAATCAAGGACTTTTCTTAAACGATGTGAACTATGAAAGCTTTCTTGGAGGCCATGGAAGCCGTAATAAGGTGAGGTGTTTTGTGGAGGACAATAGTGATGATGAAGGCATACCCGCACAACAGGGAGTGCATGTTACTAATGTGAATGTAGATTTAAATGTAAACATAGAAATAGATGAAGCGCAAGATGGTTCTAAGGATAGACTACTTCGCGCAATCAATAGGATGAGGCGTAATCCTAAGTTGGACACCCCATGTCATGCTACTAGTTTGGAATTAACATAGCTCATGGATTGGATAATAGAGATGGAAAGTTATTCATAATATGAAGACATGGAAGATCCCTAAAAGTTCAAGTTTACGTGTATGAAATTAAAGGGTCATGCATCTTGGTGGGAAAATATTTCGACCAACCAATTACAATGTGGCAAGTAGAAGATCAAGACATGGGACAAGTTGGTGATAAAGTTGAAGGCAAAGTTTTTGCCCATGGATTACCATATCAATTTTTTGAGGAGCTGTCAAGGATTTCGACATAGGGAACTTAGTGTGAGAGAATACATTGAGGACTTTCACTAACTCACCATTAGAGTGGTATATGTAAAGAATGATGTGGAGAAAATCTTAAGGTATAAAGTTGGATTGAGCATAGCAATTTAGGATGAGATTAGTATATTGCAATTTCATTTTTTGGAAGAATCTTATCAGTATGCTTTGAAGGTGGATGATAAATTGGAGCGCAAATAACATAACACTAACTATGGAAAGGGAAAGGCCATGTAGTGTCATGAACAGAGTAAGGGGAAGAGCTTAATTTATGAAATATGAAAGTAATTCACATTCGATTGCACAAGGTGAATGAACATCTTGATGAGTTGGTGTTGAACACTGTTGCATTGATGTTGTCATTGATGTCATATGGCATGGATGACAAATAGTGTTTGGTGAGGTGTGAACCATTTAGTGGCATGTTGTCACGATGTGTGCTTGAAGTGACTTGGTGTGAAGTGCTTGAAGGCATGTTGTCAGGATGTTCTTACAAGGTCTTAGTGCATGCTTGTGTTAGAATCTTTAGGACTGGGAGGGGAGGGTGGATCAGTCCTTACTCAAAATTTTCATCTCTTGTTACAAGCTTATCCAATAGTGCATTCCATGAGTTCAACACAACTAAAATGAGAGCAATGAAATGCAAAAGCTACAAATATGTACACAGAAAATAAGGATACACCTCATGTAGGTTATGAAATCCATGAATATGAAACAAAATCAACTGAAATCTAGAGCACTAAATTGGATAAATATCCGTATATGATAATTATCTCTTTTGTTAAGACACCACTCAATAAGGAGATACAATCCCCTAGTTTAGCGTAGTTACTACTATAGAAGGAACTAAAATCCCTATTAGCTCATGCTACAACTTATACATATTTATAAATATACAACCTTTCAAGGAATCTATAACTCCCTAAAAATACCATGAAACAACTTGGTTTACATTAATTTTGAGCATTTACAAACACAAGGTTCTTAACTCAAAAAATATGGTCGCTATATTAACTCTTCTTTCGTTTTATCTCTCTCACCCATTTTAAACAATTAATTTCTCACACCTAAAATTATCTCTCTCACTTTAAATAATATTTAAATTCTACCAGAACATAAAAACATAACTTATTTCACACAAAACAATCTCAAAGAATCACAAAATTTCAATCTTAATCTCTTATTGCACCTTGATCTTCTATGGCTGCCCCTATCTCTGTGATTTTTAAAATTTTTAGATCATCAACATTAAAAAAATTCATGTATGGGCCTAATTTCATTACTCTTATATCCCCATTCTCACATGATCATTATAAATTCACACACATCAAAAATTAGTTCACATAAGGGAGAAAATGCCATAAACAAAATTGCCAAAGAGTAATCATTACATTGCGGACATTTTTAGTTCTGAAATATCTTCCATTTTTGGCCTTTAGCATATAATTCCTAACTTATAATATGATCTTGAAGATTAATCTGATATTACTTAATCAAAATTAAATCTTTACCACATGAAAAACTTGAAATATCTTACACAACTGACCTCTTGAAATTGCCTTTTAACTTCCATATCCAGTTTTGTCCTCTAATACAACAGAAATGAGCTCACATTTTATTTTTAGCTCCTAAAAATTGTCTAACAAGAATTACAACATGGTGTGAATTTATAAAAGGGTCCAAAAATTTCAACCAGCTAAAATATAAAAATTTCATGATAAGCTTGACACATGCAATGAAAATTTATCAATAATATTCCTAGGTGTCCTCAAATCAACATCTACAAAATACAGTCCTGAAGAACATGCTAATTGAAGTGCTTCCACTCACCTTAAGAAGTAAAAAATATACCAAATTGAATATTAGGAAGTATAATTTCATGAAATAAAAATCATTAAGAGCTAATTCAAAGCATAATTCATCCAAAAACACCTTTTCCCCAAAACTTTCCTGGCTGGTTCGTAGGTCTCAGAATTTTGGTCTTCCAAACTTGAGCTGATTCACACCTCAAAAATTCACCTCATGGGTAAAATAACCTATAAATGGAAATATATTGAATTATAATAACTCATCAAATCATTTTAATGCTCCAAGTCATGTCATAATGCCTTCAAAAACTTGAAACTCAGAGATTGGTCTAGCTGATCTTGAGAGTTCAAAAACTAGTCTTCTATGCAACATGTCCAAACACCTTCAAAATAAATTTTCATGAATTCATATGATATTGTAAATTTCAAATAATATGTATATAACATTTTCAATAGCTTATAACCATAGGTCACATGGAGAAACACTCACCTTCATACCCATTCAGACATGCTTCTGAATAGGCCTAACAGGGCAGTTTTTAGCTCAATCACCTTTAAGAAATAAATGACATTTCCAAACTGAAACTATGAACTTCCAAACATCATATAACACATAAAAATAATGATCAAGGTGAAAAAAATAGCATCAATACAATGCAATTCAACATGGTTACCTTCATTCTCCTTCACTAGCTTCTCAAAACAAGCTCCTTTACCGGTAAGCTCAAATATGAAACCATTACTCCAATTTTCTCCAAATTAGTAACCAAAGATTACTTTCATTAATCTTAATAAAACAATCCCCAACATCATCCACCTCAAATTTGAGCATGGGTTCCTTCTACAAGTTTCTCCTGTACACTAAAATCTTCACAAAACACTTGTTTTCTAGTGGGGCCCCACCAAGCATCATGAACTCAAAATCTCATGAAAATGTACCTTGAGGAGTCCTCTACATGTTCAAATATGTTTTCAATAAAAAAAATTGAGTTAAAGACACCTACCCAACTCAATTTTCCAAAACTAGTCCAAACTGGGGTTTGGAGGGTTTCAAACATGCTCACAAAAATGGATAGAAATTTCTAAAATACTCAATCAATCACCGAAATAATTTTTGCACCATGATTTTATCAAAATTTAATCCATTTTTATCTCTTATTATTTATCCTAAGAAGGCTCCACAATTTTTCTTAATAGCTAAGAAGTTTGGTGCTCAATTTGCATACCTTGAGAAACTCGGTTTTGGAAAAACTTGCACAACTTTAAAAATATCCATCCTCAGCTTCTGAAATTTTTCTCACAACCTTAAGGACACATCCCTATAAAACACATGTAAAGTGATATTTATCTTTTCTTCATCTGCATATTTCCATCCCATCTCATCTAGGTTCCCTTTGGTCTCATCAATTCTCACAAGTTGTACTACGTTGACCTGTAGAAGTGCCCGAGAACATATAAATACTTAGTTGTGAAGAATTTCTAAAAACAATATATCATAATTCAGGCTCACATCATTTTTTTTTGGCATCATCACACCATTGGGTTCAACATTTCACACATCTTGTTTTCTTGTTTATTGGCTTAAGAAAGCTCCATACATGAACGTTATTTCAGTCTCATGCACCTTTTTTTGTCTCTTGTATCTCTTTCTACACCTCCTATGCCACCTCATAGTGGTCCAAAATTTCTTTTCCCTGACTTTGGTTTGAGTGAAGTTCTGCATGTTTTCTTTATTTATACCATGTATTTGCACTAATCCAAGGCATAAGAATGACATTGAATTGACCCATAAATTTCATGAATGGGCTGATGTTTGACCTTCATACCACCTTTGACAGACACAAGTCACACATATGCACCTTTGGAAATCCATAGATCACCTACCCATACTCCTAAATCACTTAGACCACTGTGACATTAATGGAATTGACATCAATGACAACGCAAGTGACACACACTTCCAACAACTTGGTGCATTTGTTAAGAAGCCTGGTGTTTGGTGTGAACTACAAAGGTGTCCTACGTGTTTCTCAAAGGTGTGCGAAAGGTATGAAAGATCTCTCATGATGAAAAACATGACAAGCATGCTGAATTATGGTTAGAACAAGCTCATTTAGGCCTAGTTCAAGCACCTACTAACATGTTTGGATGGGTGTATGAATCAAATCAAGCTCAAGAAGGAAATCACAAGCATGATTTGAGTGTTGTGGCATATTAAAGAGTATATGGAAGATGTTTCAGACCATCCTTTAGCTGGTTGAGGAGAGTTCAAGGAATTTTGGAGGCATGCACATGAGAAAAAGCCATTTAATTACAATAAAATCATGTAGGTCATGAAGTTATAGGAATATTTATGAGAAAGTGAGCATTTGGGAAGGTATTAGAGGCTATCAAAGTGATGTAAGAAAAAATTCATGGAAACATTAAGAATATCCTTCAAGTTGTGAGGTTTTTAGTGCTATCAAGCTCCTAGAATGTCTACCTTCAGGTCAAGGGTCAAGTTTCTAGTGCTGAAAGGTACATTAAACTTGTGCATGGTGCCATAATATTTTCATCAGTGATGGAGCATGGAGTCTAGATCACTTGGCAAGTGGAATGAGTTTAAATGATTCCTTAAGCTTTATGAATGATCCTTAATAAGCCAAGGTGGTCCAAACCCTCTTGAAACCATAACATTGTAGCGATGGAGAAGAAATGAAGTTTGTGGTCATGAAATCACTTGGGAAAGCCAATGTGAACACTTAGGGATGTAGATAACTCCTTGTGGCTTAAGTTGGTGACATTTTGGTACTCCAAGTGTGACTGTACGATGTAGTTTTACCTCTATTTTGAAAATAATTGGTGGAATAATTAGGTACAATAGGTGTCATGATGAAAATTTAACTATGAGAGCAAGCTTGGAAGGTGCCCCAAGTGCTCATGAAATATACAACTAAGTACAATGTAAAATTTTGATGAACCAAGTCGATATAGGTGGCTAACTGCTAAAAGAGTAAACATACAAAAACTAGTCATGGTGTTTGAGAGATACTTTATGTGAATTATTGTTACAGGGGTCCAATATGGGCATGAACAGTTGATATATGTCCTACATGACATGTTGAATCTCATGAATAAGTTTGGTGAAGTATTTTTATGTATAAGTTCAAATGACCAAACACTACTATTCTAGGATTGCTAAGTAGGTCTAAGTGACAAGATTACAAGTGTGGTTTTATCCAAATAGTCAATGCCCATGAGTGCTTGAAGTTTGAGTCGAGGTTCATGGTGAAGTGCCTCAAGAATTTCTTAGCCATGAAAATAAAGTTTGATGGGTTAGAAGCTAACTAGAGAAAAACTAGTTTTTACATCGTAAGACCCAGTTTGAGTTGTCCCTGAAAAGAAAGCATATTTTATCCTTATGCCCTCAAATGAAGCATGATATGGACCTGATAAGTTTCTCAAGACATAGATCCTTCCAAAATTGTATAATAGAAGTCATGAGATGGTGAATGAGTGCATGATATTTCTAAGCTTGCGTAGACTGGTTTACTAGGCATTCATATTCATTAGGACCATGTCATAATCATAGCTTTGTGATATAACCAAATGTATTAGTGGTTGCTCCAAGTCTTGAAGGTGGACAAGAGGTCAAAAATAAATCTTCTAAATAATTAGAAGCTTTTGAACATACATATAATAGTGTTATATGAACATACTTCATGAATGTGTTTTAGGAGCTTCCAAGACTATGTTTTCCTAGCTGAGATGAAGAGATATAATAAAGTGGTGTGCCTTGACTTGTTGCTCTCCAAGTCCATGGTGTTGTTTTAGACCTCTTATAGAATCACTCTCCTTGAATGTATTGCATGACATGAGTTTATAGTGTTCCTTATACACCCAATTTGAATATTGTTTTGTGGAGTCCTTACATCTAGTTGAGAATGCCAATCCTAATGAAGGCTTGTTGAAAGAATGGAGTGTTATAAGGCATGTCAAGGTGATAGAAGACAAGGAGAGGGAATTTTTAACTCACATGTATGGTCATAAAACTTGGCACGAATCAGAATAACTAGAGGAAAAAGTATCTATGTTGAAGAGGTAGATAAGAATAGCAAAATTGTTACAAGTCAATGTTTGTAGATGTTAGATTTGGAATATTATCAGAGGGTTCAATGGTGTAGTCAGTTCAAAAGGTTTCTATAGTTTCTAACAAGTATGTGTCGACACAAAATTTTGGTATCCATTGTACCTCATCCCGCATTCTCTCCCCTTCACCATCTTGCACATACATGTCTCTCTTCCTATTCAAATTCCCCTTTCCCTCTTAAAATACCATTTATTTGAATTTCCCACTTTCCTATAATATCCCATCATTTATTTTATTTCCTCTAATTCACCCTTAATCCCATTTAATTAATCCCTAATCATATTTATTATTTATTATCCTGATCACATCCCATTTACTATCCCTAAACCCACCCACTAATATTTTTAATCCTCCCTAAGCTTCCTTTTTATCATCCTTAGGTTCCCATCTACCCTCATTCAATGCATTCTTATCCCCTAACCACCTTTTATCCTCCCTAAGCAACCCTAATCTGCATTAACCTCTCACAACCCTAATATCACCCCTAGTAGGCCCTTTGCATCGAGTTGATCACATATCCACCACCTAAATTGAAAGTCCTCTGTAATTTTCGGCAACCCATTCGGGTCACCATCGACCATATAAATATGCCCATACCCCTCCTCTCTCGAGGATGCAATTTTGAGATCTCAAGCTTTTTTGCAAATTTTTATGCGATTCTCTCTCTTCTTTAGAGCTACTGCTATCATCTTGGAGCATTTTTGAAGACCTTGCTTGCCATTCTTGGAGATTTTAGAGATTTTGAGCTATCTTGGAGCCCCCTTTGTCATTCCATCCCTTTTATGCATCAACCTTGCAAGTATACCACTCACCTTAGAGCTTTGCCCTTGCATCAATCGTCATCAATCTCTCTTTGTAGTTCATTTTTCCATCCATCAAACCCTATATCCCTTCCTAGTCACCATCGACTTTGTACAGTCGTTGTCAACCAGATCTTCATCTATCGTATTATATGTCATCCACCCTTTCAACTATTTGTTTTTTGATCCTATAGTCCCTCAAATATTCCAATTTTGTTTTCCTGCACACTTATCACTTCATATCTCATCTTCCTCATACCCAGTCGACATTAATCCATCCCAGTCATCGTCGACCTAGCTTGAAGTCACCATTATTCTCATCAGATTCAACAATTTTTGTGCATCCTTTCTGTTCTAATCATATCTAGAACCTCTGCAACATCCCAACATCAGATCAATCCCAGATCAGCTTCATATCACCCCTTTAGATTTGTTAGTCATCGTCGATTGTTCCTAGCAGTCTCAAGTAACCGTCGACCCGATCACGTAATCAAACACGCTGTGTGGAGGATCTTTTGCACCTGTAGCCATCATCATCTTATTAAAAGGTAGCTTTAAACAATATAATTATTGGAGTTTCTTATTTTCTTTGTTACTATTTCACTAATATGAAAGAGGAGAAATAAAATTCGATCAACAATATGAAAAGAATCTTGACAGATCATGAAGGATCTGCATTTATAACTTACGAGTTTGCAGGAGCAACGAGTGCATTGTAATAGCTACATGGGATGTCATGTAAAAATTCTTATAAGAGTTGAAAGGAAAAGAATGTGAAGGGGTCATAATGGGAAGAGTTAGAGGATGTCATCCTCTTGTATATATACGAGAAAATATACATCAAATGTGGATTTTGAAGATCAAAGTTTAGAAGTGTGTGTGATTGAGAAAATGAGAGAATATATGTGCTTGAAGAAGAAGTATGAGAAAATATGAGCAAATAAGAGATCACTAATTTATTGTCATAAGAATATAGGTGCTTGAAGAAGAAGTATGAGGAAATATAGGTGCCTTCAACCTACTTACTCTTCATTTCCTTAGTGTCATGCATTTCTTGGTTCTCATTCTGTACTTGGCCTTCATAGATAAGGTATGCTCATAATAGAGCTTATACAAAGGCTTCTTCTTCTCCATCCTCTTCTTCAATATTCATGTCTTCCTCTTGGACTTGCTATTACTGCTCAATTTTTATTTCATTGGCTTATTCATAGCTTTTGTCTTCTTCTTCATCATTCACCTCCATTTCTTGGTCTATACATGTACAAACAAAGCTAAAAGCCACCTTAGAATGCAAAAATAGAGGAAAAATTAGTCTCCTAATTGTCTTTTCTTTTCACCATCTTATCTTTATCATCCTTTTGGTGATCATTCCTTGTTAAGAGTACTATCTGTAGCTTGGGTCTTCATCTCTCTTTCATCTTCATTATCTTCTTCATTTTCCATTGTTTCTCTAGCTTTTGCCTTAGCTTTCACCTCATCTTCTCCACTTATCTAGATCCACATGCTTGTGAGAGCTCTCCATGATCCCTTCATCACACTAATTTTTGCATAATCAACATTAACTGATCCATATTGAGCTTGAGCTTGCCCACAAACTTATTCCTCTATCTTTTCTTCACTCTTGTTCTCTATCTCTCCATCCAATGCATCATTTATTGCCTTTTCTTATTCTCTTTTTGTACCTACATTCACACATTTAAAGACACTATTAAATTTAAAAATTGGAGGCCCTTAAGTCTCTTGAGAAGCTCCATCAGTGAGCTCTTTACCTTTTTGACTATGTTGCTTCGCTTCATCACTCTCTTCCTCATACACTATCTCTTTGTCAACTTCTTTTTCTTTTTTTCTCATCCTCTTCTCTTCTTGTTTTAGCTTCCTCTCTTCTTGTCTTATCTTTTCCTTGAACTTATCTCTCTTTCTCTTCCTCACAAGTATCTCTATTGGCCACTTAGCTTTCTTCTTCCAACCACTATTCCAACTGGTTCCTCTACTTCTCTCTAGCTTTCCATCATCTCCAAAAATTGTCCCACATCTTTCTTCAACTCTTTTATCTCTTCTTGCATCCTCAACTCTCTTTATTTTTCCAACTGCTTCTTCCTTTCTTCTTTTCTTTTCCTTTCTCTCTTTTTGTTCTTTCTTGTTGTGATTCAATAACCTAAGCAAACTCTTACCCAAGTCTGCTATTGATTATCCTTCATCTATGTCATATGATTTCCAAGGACCGAAAACCCTCAACTCTCTATCTCTACTTGTTTTCCTTGCTTCCATCAAGTGTCCTCTTTCTGTCATCATAGTTTCCAATCTTCTCCATTGTTATTGCTCTCTTATCTTCTCATGCATTTGTTTTGACTTGACCTCTTCTCTCTCTGCTACTGATTTCTTCATCTACTATGGAATTTTATACCCATGGTATATGACTGGTTTCAACCTCTTCTCTTCATTCATCTTCTTATCTATCTTTTTACTTCTCTTCTTTTCACTGTTTCAACCCTTTTCTCCACTCTTCCAACTTATTTTCCCACTTTGATACCAAAATGATGTAGAGCAATATATAAAACTTCTTAATTCACTTAACAAGTTAAGAAGAACCAATAAACTATTTTTGTCAAGCTCTGCACAAAGAGGATCATCAAGCTTCACAAAATACCTAACTTGACTTATACATGTAAGAAGTTGATCAAATATCACATGAAAGAATTCACATCACCTTCCTCTGGACTTAAACCCTACATTAAATGAAAAATGACCTCTTAGATTGGTTTTACCTCAAACAACGTCCTTTATACTAACCTTCACCTAATTTTCTCTTCACTCTTGCTTCACTAGTTCTTGCAACGATAAGCAATTTTGCCATTTTCACCTTTTATGATTTCTTTAATGCCTTATACCCTATCTTTCACTAAAAAACTATTAGAATCATTAATTAAATACACTCAAACCAATCAAGACATAATTTCTTCATCCATTTGCAAAAAATGACATTTTATCCCCTTAAGACAATGCCGCCTGGATCATTCAAGGTTATACTCATATTGTACCACCTAACAAGGATTGAAGCCACCTCCAAATACCCTTTATATTCAACAATGAGTGTCTCAAATTTCATGACTCGATTCACCATAATTTTCTTGATATTACTCTTTTCATTCTAGGCTCACAAGCTTCTTACTAGGTCTAGGACAGTCAATTTCCTCTCATAAATTTATTTATAGAAGGCATCAAGACACAAACCCTACCTTTTCAAAGACCCGTTTTAGGGATCCTTATGCCCTTGAAGTCTCAAGTTTGGGTTCAAATCTTGAGGTATCCTTCCTTAGTTAGTGTCCCTCTTCTTTAGGTCTTTCACTGTGCCTCATTGTCCTAGATGAGGATGGTCAATATTATCTCCCTTTTCAACCTATGAACCCTCAAATTTCTTTCTCCAATAGTTCACACATACCTCCACCATCATTTTTTTTTAATATTAGATATAGATTCTTTTTCTGGCTATTTTTGCCACACATTTCCTTTTGAAACTCTAGTTGGGTGCATAGAGAGCCAGAGAAGCTTATTCTCACCACAAATTTCACTAGGACTCGACTCAGAGTTGTAAATTTGTC
The DNA here is from genome assembly GCA_019776745.2 of Taxus chinensis. Lineage (NCBI taxonomy): Eukaryota > Viridiplantae > Streptophyta > Pinopsida > Cupressales > Taxaceae > Taxus > Taxus chinensis. Next base: position 913,061,874 of record CM034147.1, on the reverse strand, counting down.
ATGCAAGTCTGTTGCACACTTATCTCCCTTCCCATTTTAGCAGTGGGTCTTGACAATAAGTTTCTATACCTAACCATTTTCAAATCATATGCATGCACGAGCTAAAATAGAGTATGAAACCTTCTTGCTCAGATTTGTAGAGAACAATGAATTCTTACCTTTTGTAATCCTCTATCATGCTTGAGATTACTCACACAACTCTTGTACTAAGTTCTCTTCACTTCATGCACATATCACTATGGCAACTCAGTTAGCAAAAACACACAGTCTCATATTTCTTTGATTTTCAAACATGTGATGGCCTTTGACCACAAGGTGAATATCCTATAAACCTTGAATAACATAACAATCTTCCTTTCATGTAGGTCAATACAGAACAAGATCTACCCAACCGTGTTCTCTAAATCATGAACATGTAGTCTTCAAATATACACAATCCTTGTAACAAATTTACATACTATAAAAAATGATTATTTCTCCATGCAAGTTCCAAAGCCCAATCACAAAGGAAACATAAGCTAAAATTACATACTTGAAGCCTCTTACCAGTCATGACCCATTCCAAAAATACAAACTACAACACTTAATGGTTTCAAGAATACAAGCACATTGTCACACTTGTTCAATATTTTTTCAACTACAAATATCACTCATACTAGCAATAGAATCGCTCAAGGAACATTCAAGCACACACGAGTCAATATCTCACAAAGTTTACTAAAGATTTTATCTCAGACCCTCGTACCAGTCATGTCCTTTGTTACTAATACATGTAAATAGATTCAATAATCATGCACAAGAATAGTCCCAACACTTACAAATAGCAGATAACACATAGGAAAACACCAAAAAGCACTCTCTTGAAGCTTCTTGTGATTCTCATTCGAATGGGAATGAGGGATTTCAGTTACAATCAGGGTTTTATATCTACTTGTCTCCTTTAAAACATGATTCTAGAACCCTCAGATTAGTTACAATAGGATTTATATGTCCACCTACCTCCTTTTAATCATGATTTTTATCCTTAGATCAATTAAAACCATAGTGTTACAATCATGAGTTTTACCATTTGGAGGTCTTTTACACAATATGTTAAAGTATAGCATTAAGTAACACTAGTCATGTCCCTAGCCACCCCCTATTATGCCTCATTCATCCATTACAAATTTTATGAGCTCCAAGAATATATAAAAAAATCTCAAATCAAACCAAAATTGACCTTACAATTTTGAATTAGCATTTTGGAGGGAAAATTCTTCATTTGAACTTGTGAAGGTCCAAAGGAAAGACTAACTACATAGAATGACTCCTAATGACTCCTAAGACTCGCGAAACACACTTAAAAATTTAGAAACTAATGTCTTCATGGTTTTATTTATATGTATGGAGTGATGCTCCTACACCACATGTTACATTGGATGTCAACAACACCTCCAAGGTCATTGTAATCCTTCACCTTGCCCCACAAGTGCTCAAGCACTTCCATTTTCCAACACTACTAAACTACCCTTTTAGACCCAAAAAACAATCTTCAAAGACAGGGCACACTTTTCCCTCTAGTACCTCTACCATGACCTGAAACTATCATGGACATCTAGTACAACTCCCAAGCTTCCATTTATGGTGATTTATTTATTATGTTCAATGAACATCTTTTGCACAAAATGAAATTATTCAAAAACAAACCTATTTGAGTGGGGCCCCACATATTGTCACAAGCTGTAACATACGTAATTGGAAATATGAAGGAATCCTATACAACCTCCAATAAACACATTATAAATACCAATCCATATTTTCCTCCATACCATGATTTTTTTCTCCTATCACTCTCAACCTAGGGTTTCAAAACTCATAAAAAGTTGTTTTACTTCTTAATATTCATTCATAAAATTATGACGATGAAAACCACTCCATTATTTTTGAAAAATTATCTTAGCTCAAATTAAAAACATCCTTGAAATCCACAAGATCCCATACAAATTTTATTAGCAGCATGTGAGCAAATGAAGTTGCCTATCGAGCTGAGAAATCATGCTTTCTTGGACTCTGTTTTGCCCTAAAACTTTGTAACTTGAAAATTTATCTTCATAATGACCTGAAAAATTTTCTCACACCTCTAAGACACCCCTGTACATCATATAAAAATCATCATCTTACCTCAAATATGTCTGCATATTTTTAACCACCATGACTTGCATGACTAGGTCTTATGGTTTTACATGTTCTAATCCAAAACAAAGTAGAGGAACATTATAACTCAGCATGAAACCTCTCCGAAATTCCATGACAACATTGATACATCATGTATCACTTACCTACATACTTCCATGAGCTCACATGGCTCTACAACTCACTCTCATGCTCTATTTGGCCTCCAAGCACCTAGACTAGGTCTAGATGAGCACCTATAACTGAGTCTACCACTAGTACCTTCACTTTGATCCTCATGTGAACTTCTCAACACTCTAAAATCCTCTACCATGATCCTCAAGTCACCATGCACCTAAAACCTCCATGCTTTATCACCTAGGCTAGTTAGGTCACCTAATTAGGCCTACTAGGCCAAACCATTCTCACTGTGTCCACTCATGACATCATGTTACACACTGATTAGCCATGTCATCATCATGTCAAGCATCATCTAGCACTTCTCCATCATCCTCTTTTTCATTAATGTGATTTTACATCAATGATAACACACAATACTCACTCATTCAAGCAATCCCCCCCTTTGTCATTGATGGAAAACTACCTAATTCTTCTCCCCCTTTTACATTAATGATAAATCATACCTAAGCACATGATATTCATATTACTCAACATATTTTGGAGTCCTTCATGAGTGAAAACATCACCAAATTCTTCATATAAGCATGCAAAACTTGTTTTACCTTCCTTAAACCCTGTTTTTGGTCTTTTCAAAGCATTTGATCACTGTAGCTCCCCTAGACAGAAGCATACACTCATGCTAACAATAATTATAAGTATGGATCAACATAAAAAATCATTTTTACCTTATTCTTGATCCATCTCTATTGACATATGCTCAAAAATGACTTGACTCGTCCACATCTTGGTTACACACAACCTTTAAGACTGATATCCCTAAAACAGACCTTCAATGCATTTTTGACCAACTTATCCATGCTCTAGAAGTAAAAACAGAATATTCATCCACTCCTTATAGCTTCTCATGGGATCATTATATCCTTCTCTAACTAAAAACGGAAAAATTAGAGCTCTTACCCTGTATATTTCATGGACTGATTTGGATGAATACTCTTGTACATATTACTATCATTTTGTCTCATCAGGTCTTCTAGACACCTATAACTCCCTATTTAATGTCATCACCAGCTCTCCCTTCCTTGAGAATCTTCCACAGCACTATAGCAAACCATATTAGTACACTTCAACCACCTACAATACCCTAAAATAGTACGATGTCACCTTTCATGATGCATTTATCAACCAAGTTGGCCACACAGTCCTTCATTACTCATGAAACACTTGATTAAATGATCATCCTTACCTTTTCATGACCTAAGTAGTTCTCATATACTTGTAGCTCACTAATCTAGAGATACATCAACCTACTGTAACCTATTAGTCATAATGTCTCTCATTCTAAGCTCATAACATCTCCACATACCTTTAACAAACCTCAACATTGCAAAATAGGCCCTTCATGACACTAATGAAAATCAATACTAGCAAAATATATGCCAAGAATCATCATGTCACTATTTGACAACTGAAAGCACACTTTTTATTCTTCACTTGTTGTGACAGAGATTGACTTGCCTCATACATTCTTCAAGTAACTTCCATCATGCACGAATATACCTAGATACATTTCATTACATGAAGTAACTCTTCATACAAAATAAATAGCTTTCTATGCCATACCTCATATTTTGAACACCAAACTTCATCATTTCAAGCCTAAGGATCTTTCATCTTTGTTACAGACCTTGGTGCTCTACCTTCTGTATGAGATACTCTTGCAGACCCAATGATAGAATAGAATAAGATTGCAATGACCAAAGAGGGATGTAAGCTTCAAAAATATTATTGATCATGAAGTTAGATTACATAACAATGCAAGAGCATGTAATATTTATAGATATTAGACAGCCTCATATGGATAGACATGACACCCTATCAGGACACCAACTGCAAGATGATAAGATCCATCTCACATGCACATGTAATTACTACTAATACCAATATTGAATGTTATACAACATGACAATATTGAATGCAAGTCACTAGACTAGAGTGCACATGTTGCACATTATTAAATAAAAGACAATGCAATAAAATGCAATAAATATGCCTATGCTAAATTATGCTAACATTCCCCTCCCTTAATTTTTCATAGTTTCCAATGAAGTGGAGAGGAGCTCTCTGAATAGTGTGAATTTGTCACGTGCAAGTGACTTAGTGAAAACATCTGCCTTTTGTTCAGTTGTAGGACAAAACTAGAGTTGCATGTTGTGCTTCAAGACATGCTCATGTATGAAATGAACCTGTATTTCAATATGCTTGGTTATCTCATGAAATACTAGATTGCAAACAAGCTTCAAAACTTCTTCATTATCAACATATACTGGAGTAGATTTCTGTTGTGGTAGACCAATTCCTTCCAGTATTCGATGTAGCCATATTGCTTCACAAACAACTTCATCTATAGCTCGATACTCTACTTTTGTAGAAGAGCGAGAAACAAAGTTTTGTTTCTTGCTTCCCCATGATATCGGTCCAGATCCCATAAAGAAGACGAAGCCTTATGTTGACTTCCTATCATCCATGTTTCGTGCATGATTTGAATCGGAATATCCTGTCAAGAAGGAGTTGTCGTTCTTCTTGTACTCTAGACCAAGGTCAACTGTTCCCTTTAAATATCTCAGTATTCTCTTTGTTAGCTTTCCAATGACATATTTTCAGTTCTTACATGAAGCGTGATAAATAGCTGACTAACAAAGCTGATATCTGGTTTAGTATATGTAAGGTAAATGAGACTCCCGATCAACTTCCGATAGAGAGTTTCATTCACCGGTGGTGATGGATCGGAACAAGATAACTAAAGTCTCACTTCCATAGGTGTAGCAATAGGAGTGCAGTCCATCATTCTGAATTTCTCAAGAGTTTTCTTGATGTATTTCAACTGCGACACAAAGATATGATTCTCTCTTTTGCCATACTTCCAACCCAAGACAATAGTGCATGATCCTGAGATCTATCATGTCAAACGATCGATTAAAATCCTTCTTTGTTGCATCGATCATCTTCACAGAACTACCTATAATGACTAGATCGTCGACATAAACAACCACAATGAAAATCTCCCCCCCCTTGCTTTTTGAGGGTAGATATTGGGGTCAGAAGGATTCCTTTCGAATCGATGACTTATGAGATGCTCATCAATTGTGATGTACCATGCCCGGGGTGCCTATTTGAGGCCATATAGAGATTTTATGAGTCTGCATACCATCATCTCTTTTCATGGTATTACATAACCCTCTGGCTGAGTCATATAGACTTCTTCTTGCAAATCTCCATTAAGAAAGGCACTTTTCACATCCATTTGGTGGACTTTTCCAACCAAATTGTGCAACTAGAGCAAAGATCATCCTGATTGTCTTGATCTTGGTTGTGGGAGAAAATGTCTCCTCATAATCAATGCCTTCTTGTTATGCATACCCCTTTTCTACAAGTCTTACTTTATACTTGTCAATAGTCCCATTTGATTTGTACTTAGTCTTGGATATCCATCTGCATCCAATGGGTTTCTTCCCTAGTGGAAGGTCGACAAGTTGCCATGTGTTGTTCTTCATCACTGACTAATATTCTGAATCCATGGCATATTTCCAAGATTTTGATTGTAGGGCTTCTTGAACTGTAGATGGCTCAACTATTTCAACAACTCTGCTCATTAGGGGCATAATTGACCTCTTCACGAGCTTGACTGCGAGTTCTAGGTCTAGGATTGGATGATGTGCTAGGTGCTTCATCCAAATTTGCATCTCTTATTAATTGAGTATACCATTTTAGGTAACTTCTTAGCTGTTCCAATGGCTTGTGGTGGATACAATTTTTTCACCATCATCCAATTCATCGCTGTCATCTTCAGTGGGAACATCAAATTCTATCTTCACAAGAGGTGTATTCTGCATGTTTGTTGAGTCATTGAGTGGAGCATTTACTGTGTTTCTTCTCAAAGAACTCAACATCCATACTTTTGTATAATTTCTTTGCTTTCGGATCCCATAATCTGTACCCAAGTGCTTCTTCACTATATCCAATGAATATCAGTTTCTCAACTTTCATATCCAACTTGTTCATGTTCTTCTTGGGTATGTGCATGCTAGTTTTACACCCAAATACTCTTAGGTGTGCAATTGATGGTTTCTGATTTGACCATGCTTCTTGAGGTGTCACTCCTTCAATAGCTACTGTGGGTACTCTGTTCAACAAATAGACTGCAGTTCTTGTAGCTTTCTACCTAAAATGTCTTTGTTAAACCTGAGTCGTCAATCATACATCACACCATTTCCATGATAGTACGATTCCTTCTCTCAACTGATACCATTCTGATGTGGTGTGTGAGTAAGAGGCATTTGTCGAAGAATCCCATGAAATTCCAGGTAAGTCTTAAACTCATTGCTTGTGAATTCCACCCCTCGATCTGAGCAGAGAGTTTTGATCTTGCAACCAACTTCATTCTCAACAAGTGCTTTAAACTTCTGAAATGTCTCAAAGCCTTGACTCTTGTTTCTTAGATAGTATATACACATCTTTCTTGAGTAGTCATCAACACCAAGCATGAAGCATTGACATCTAGAATGACTTGGTTGCATGGGCTCGCAAAGATCGGTGTGCACCAAATCAAGCTTTTCCTTAGCTCTATATGTGTTCTTCTAGAAGGGTACTCTGTGTTGCTTTCCAGCTAGGCAATTGTGACACTTGTTAGTGTTGTGCTTGAGTGTAGGAAATCCTTTCACCATGTTGCCCTTTTAAAGTGTTTGGATATAGCCAAAAATGATGTGACCATATCTGCGATGCCATAGTTCTACAAATTGCGTGTCTTTGGCCACTAGAGCTTGATCATCCTTGTGGAAAAAATCAAGTTGGAACATGCGTCCCACATTGGAGGCTCTTTCTACAATCTTGGAGTCTCTTGACTTATCTCTTATCAAGCACACTTTTTCTCCATTATTACTGTCAAAATCCAGCTTCAAGTTGTGATCAAGGAGTTGAGTAACTGATAGCAAATTCTTGGTCAACCCAGGTACATATAATACATCTGTGATTTTGCAGTCATGTTTTCCAAGAGGTAATGAAATGTTTCCAATCCCCTGGACACTATATGATGAGTCATCACCTAATGACACATGGTTCTTGTTAGGTGAGTCATGTAATGTGTAGAACCAATCCTTGCGTCCAGTCATGTGTTGAATTGCACCCGAGTCAACATACCAAATATCTTGTGTGGACTTGGTTTCTTCATCAAATTGAGAAGAATACATGTGGTGTCATTCATTTGAATCATCCTCATGTTCGGCAATGTACCATTGTTGTTTGAGCTTTTCTTTTCCAATTACCATTTTTCTGCCCTTGATTTTTTGTTTTTGTTCGAATTCCCTTTGATTTCAATTGTTGTTACCTTGTTGGTTATTGGGTTTTGAATTGCTTAATGAACCCTTTTTCTAGGAATTGTACCAACAATCTTTGATGTCATGTCCCCCCTCTATTGCAAATGGGACACTTTTTGGTGTTGTCTCGTTGACTTTGGTCCCTTTATTGACTTTGATTTTGTTGGAATTTCTTGTGATTGGACTGAAACCTCCCCTTTCCTTTATGATGGGAAGATAGTGCTTGCTCATCTTCATGATCTTTGTTATTCATTGCCTCTTCTTGTTGGAGTAGACTGACCAACTTCTCAAAGGTGACTGTGTGTTCACTCATATTGACAGTTATCACAAAGATTCTGTAGGAAGGAGGAAGTTCTCACAACACAATTGGTATGAGGTCTTCATCACTTATCTCTTTTCCCAATGCCAATAGATATGCCCTCAAAGTAGTAATTCATCTCAAAAAAACTTCAACCTTCTCATTGTGCTTGAACTTGAGAGTATGCAGTTGTGATAGTATGTTGAGGATGACATTCTTTTTCTTTGCCTCATAGACTATGCTCAACTTATCCTATGCATCCTTGGCTGATGTGGCATCTCTAATATGGGGTTGCACATCATCCGTTGTGCCAAACAAGATGATCAACTTGGCCTTTTGATTGGCCTTGTCAAATTGAACTTGTTGTCTTTCATCATCAAGTGATCTTGTTGTTTGTCCATCTACAACTGTCCATAGGTCGTCAAACTCAAGTAACATCTTGATCTTCAGTTTCCATGCAACATAGTTGTCTCCTCTAAGTAGTTGTGAATCTAGGTAAGAAGAACTTTGGTGCTTTTGCACCCATTTCTGTAATCTGAATTTCTGAAACTCTGAATTTCTGACAAAGGGTAAGGCTCTTATCACTCCAGGTTTATGGTCTCCCTCTCAATATACCGTCAGGCCAATATACCAAACCTTTCTATATACTGCTCCCTTCCGATATACCCATTGGTATGTGGAAGAAGATCACCCTTTCAATATACCCCGTTAGTACGGAAAGAGGTGTTAACACACATGAAAGAATTTAGTATGTGGTACATAGACATAGTACGAAGAGGGGTTTGTGCAAACATAAACGGATGGGAGGGCTCAAATGTGTGTGTATTGTGTCCTTATTACTTTCCGTCAATTTTATAGGGTCGATGCCTAGATGATGTTTAGGTAGCTGTGTTAGGTGTTAAGTGCAGTAGTAGTCACGACGGCATCACCCGTAAGCGCTTCCCAGAGGCACCGTATATACCGAACGCTGCTATGAGATCAAAGATCTCGTGTGATAGAACCAAACATAAAATAAAAAATGTGCACTTTTTTTTTTTTCACTTTATGCACCAAGATTAGTACAAAATCCTCTCAAAGTACATTAAAATGAAGTTTTCGTGTCCCCCCTCTTTACAAAAAAAGATCTAGAATCACAAAATACACAATTTAGGCCAAAAATATTTTTTTTACCCCCAATAGGTGTTTTTCTGCTAAATTTAGCGGTGGCTCTAAATGTGTTTGGTGAGCTTATAAATTTGGAAATCTCTCAAAATTTATTAATTTCTTCAAATTTTCCAAAAAAAATAATTTAAGAAAAAATATGGAGAGAGTGGGAATTGAACCGCTGACCTGTTTGTTCCCAAGATCCAAACAAACCATCTGAATATTGTTTTCACCTTTTCTCACAAACCATGATCTAGGTTTTTCTAAAAATTTTACAGCAGCATCATAAAATATTTTTATTGAAACCCACAAAATTTCAGAAGAATCGGAATCTTAGTTTTTGAGATCTTACCAATTTACCAGCTAGATCTGATTTTTTTTCAGAAAAAAATGATCCAACTTGTACAGAATTTTCGTCATATGTAGATGCCAAATCTGAAGATGATGTAAACTGAAAAGTTGTGAGTCTCCTTCTAATCTTTCCAGCAAAAAAAACGTCACATCAATCCGACATTGTATGAAAAAGTTACGTTCTTTTTTCTAAGAGCTATCTGCTAGAATTTGGTTGACGGGACTGCTTCAACCTTTGCTCTCGAATTCTTCACACCTCCACTTTCAGATCTAATTTTTTTTTTTTTAGATCTGATCTTTTTTTTTTCTTTTGATCTGCAATTTTTTTCAAGATCTCTCCCTCTTTTTTTTTTTTTACAAGATCTTTTTTTTTTTTTTCAGAATTTTTTTTTTTTTTTAGATCTGCAATTTTTTCCAAGATCTTTCTCCTTTTTTTTTTTAAAGATCTCCAAATCTGAAATATTCCGCCAATATATTAGATCAATTGGCTATGCCAATGACTAATAAAATTTTTTTACCTTCCAAATAAGTGGATAGGTCAAATTTTAGTTGATGGATGCTTGGGAGGAATGGAGGCTGCGGGATGCTTCAATGGCTCTCCTTTGATGCAGATCTTCTTCTCCAATGGATTCTCTCCAATAGTGCTCCTCTTCAACCTTGCTTGGATAGAACCTGCTCTGATACCAAATGATAATAATGGTATAGCTTAGATACCAAATGATAGAATAGAATAAGATTGCAATGACCAAAGAGGGACGAAAGCCTCACAAATATTATTGATCATGAAATCAGATTACATTACAATGCAAGAGCTGTAATATTTATAGATATTAGACAACCTCATATGGATAGACATGACACCCTAGCAGACACCAACTATGAGATGATAAGACCCATCTCACATGCACATGTAATTACTACTAATACCAATATTGAATGTTATCCAACATAACAATATTGAATGCAAGTCACTAGACTAGAGTGCACATGTTGCACATTATTAAATAAAAGACAATGCAATAAAAATGCAATAAATATGCCTATGCTAAATTATGCTAACAGATTTCTATGCCATACCTCATATTTTGAAGACCAAACTTCATCATTTCAAGCCTAAGGATCTTTCATCTTTGTTACAGACCTTGGTGCTCTACCTTCTGTATGAGATACTCTTGCAGACCCAAGCAACCATTCTTTGACTATAACCCTGCATCTTTTTACTTCCTTCATAGCTTTCCTTCTTGAAGCAACAAATAACAAAGAAATGACATATCTTCCAGCTTTTGATCATTATATGTACCATTTAGGTATTTGAGAAACTTCAACGACTATTAAACCTCCTTTGATCATGGCTCAAAAATCCTATTGAAAAATAAACAAAATTACAACAAAGTCATAGTATGACCGACACATGTAAGGGACCTCGAAAATCGAGGTCCAATTTTTTTTTCCATTACTCCCAATAATCCCATTGCTTAATTGATATGCTGATTTCACACATAATCAAATCATACAATTATACAAACAAATCATATGTGCTAAACACATCGATAAAAATCAGCTTTGAGTCCAAAGGATATTTCATTATTTTTAATATCTCAGTACAATCTTATAAGGTTACATGCAATGGCAAAGAGCCTCATAAGCTTATATAATATACTCATTATTTTAGCAGTACATCCAGTACAATTTATTCCATAACTAAAATATAACAGTAACTAAGCAAGATCTGAAATCAGCTTGAATCCCTTCAAATTCTTTCCTTTCCCTTATCTCCAGAATGGCCTGTATTTTCCACAAAGGGTCAGCTCAAACTGAACTGGCAAGGATTTCCATTTTCATATATGTAGTATTCTACAAATGAAAACCTATTCAGAAATATACAGTCATGCATCAACATACTAATTCATTCATTATTATAATAATGATTTCAAAAAGCATGTATACATGCATGAACTATCCAAGTTCAGAATATCTTTCAAGAGTGGTTTCTTTAACCATCTTACATGAAAATGCATAAAACTTACCTCACGTAAGGCTGATTACATAATGCATTTCATAATATTATTTCATGCCAAATCAAATCAGCCTACCAATTGTTTGAATAAATGTCACATATAGGCTCCATATAAAAAGGAGAAGGCATGATAAGCAATTGTTAAAGCATCAACATGAACTTCACTTTACAATTCTTACAATGAACATTATGCCAAATCAGATCAGCAACATAACATAATTTCCAAGAGGAACAAAAGATCCTTTATACCCAAGAATGCATGCCAACCATATGACAAAATGTCATATAATGAATTCACATATATTCCAAGGAATGCATACCAATTGTATGACAAAATTTCATATCATGAACTTCACTTCACAAGCTCAAAATGAACAATATGCCAAATCAGATCAACAACATAATGCATTTTCAACAGGCACAACAAATCCTTTTTACTTAAAGGATACATGTGAACCGTATGACAAAATGTCATAATATAACCTTCCAATATAATCTAAGAATGCATTTCAGCAGCATGACAAAGTGTCATAAAAGAATTTGCACATAAATTCCAATGAATCCAATCCAGCAGCATGATAAAATGCCATAAAGTAACTTCATATAAATTCAAACGAATTTGTTCCAGTAGCATAATAAAATGCCATAAAGATATTCACTTCAATTCCAATGAATTCATTTCAGCAGCATGATAAAATGCCATAATCCATACTCATGTATTTATGCCAATAAAAGATTGCATATCAACTGTTTGATGTAATGTCACAACACCTCATTCTTTAAATATTCTAGCCAAATGATTTCACACTAACCGTTTGACAAAATGTCATAGCACAACATTCTTTTAAAATGTTATGCAAATGATTGCACACTAACCATTTGACGAAATGCATCGTACTAGCAACAAAAAATTGCAGCAAAGAAAATAGCTAATCAACAACAAATTTGGAGCATAGAAATCACCCCAAAGCACTGTGCTTTGATAGCTAATGTTGCAGCAAAATAACACCTCAAATAATAACTACACGCAACAAGGAATTAACCAAAACTTGGCGTTATAACAGCCGATGCTGCAGCAACAAATGCAACAATAATTTAATTAAAAAAAAAACACTTCTAGCAGCTGTTACCACACCAATAAATCCTTAAAGAAACACAACTCTTCTAGCAGCTGTTACAACAGCAACAACACAACTTATAACAGTTGTAGCAGACCAACAAATCAACCAACAAAAACATCATTCCAACATTTAAAAATGCAGCTTGGATATCAGTCCAAAACCCATAGCGAAAATGTCAAGAAATCTTCTCTCAACACCCAAAGAATAACCTCATTGATTCCATTTATCAAGTAAGGATTTAAAAAAAAAATCTCTGGCTCTCATACTTGAGAGATCTGAAATATATAATGCCCATATTAAAATAAACACATTTTCCAAATACCCATAAAGGATTGATTCGAAAATATTAATACCCATAATAGATAATCCATATTTCTCATTACCCAGAAGAGGAATAAACTGAATATGCATTTATTTGTAAAATATTGCATAGACAAAAATAAGAAACCCTTTCCTGAAAGATTCGAGATGAAGATGACCAAAAAAGCCTCTGTGCTTTTCCTCTTTCCTTCTCTATTTTCTTCCTCCAGCTTCCTAGCTCCACACCGTACAAAATAAAACTCCAAAACCTTATTTATTTTTCTAGAAAATTTCTCCCCAACATTGCTGCAATAAAGAATGGCAAGATCCCAAATTACAGGCCCAAAATCAGCTCCAGATGGCCATAAAACTTCCATGAAATCCTCCAGATTTGTTTTTGACATGGTCTCCCCTCTATCTCCTCCTCTCTTCACGCCATGCTAAATGGTAAATATCAAAACCTAACTCTCCTTTATTTCATGGATTCCAAAATCCATTTAAATATAATTAAACTTCAAAAATGCCTCCACTTAGCTTTAGGCTAAATTTAATTGTTTTATTTATTTATTTTTTTAAATAAAACTATGTGCCACATTCCACAAGGAATAATTAACACATAAGTTAATGCCAAGATAATTCAAAATTAGAATTCCACAAAATATCATTCCAATTAAGCCTTATTAAAAATATTGAGTTCCAAAAGTCGGGATGTTACACAACAGAACTGCAGTAGACGAGAAACTTCACAAAATGTATTTAGTATCTTCATGTATTTTCCTCTATCTTAGATAATTTGAGTTCCATTTGTAATTTTTTAGCTCTTCATCCTTTTGAAACATTAGGTTAGAAAATGATGACTCAAGTCAAGCTTTTCAAATTAATCACAAGCCCCACAAGGAAATAACATGACTCAATAGACAACTCTTGAGCATCATAAGACACATCACTACACAAGACTACACATGTAGACCCTTCATATGATACTTGCAATAGATACTTTCATAGTCATTATACTTTTGTAAGAAAATTCTTGTGTAGACCATCTTGATGACTTGATTCACAGACCAAAGGCACACTTACCTCTTGAGACTATACTAACAATACTTCAAGATATGACACTACAAACTTTTGATATATCAACACTCTTGGAAACCTTCATGGGCAAAAGCATACCATATTTGACAATAACTTAGATCCTAAAGATCATGAAGACTTATCACAACAGATGCAAACATAGACACAACATACTTGACTCAAAGCATACTTAGATACATAATTCACATAGACCAGGATCATTTGGCTGAGACTATTATTTCACAAGACAGTACATTAGACAAAAATCACCATAGTTTATAACAATTTATTTTCAACAAGACTCATTCCTATCTTTGAATAAGACCAATATTGACTTATGCAGACCAGCCATACCTTCTTAGGAATCAACCAACTTCTATACATGCCAAAATGAGATGAATCATACAATGAAAGACAACTTGACCTCATAAATATTAAAAGGACAACATGAACATGACTATAGGGACTGACATATAACATACCTCAACACATAACTTCATCCAAATAAGCATCATGCTTCAAAATCCCTACATACTTATGCAACAATACATGTTCCTTTTCTTTCAAGTAGCCATCATGTTTCACATGCTTCTAACTCATAGGAAAATGACTCAATGAAGCATAAGTGAGGCACCCATACTTTTGATTGTGTCTAACATAGAAAAACACCCAAGTCCTCATGGGAGAGGAAAACTAACATATTGTACCAACTTCTTTAGCTGTTGAACCTTTGATTCTTTATCAATAGACAATCCCTTTTGTGTATTTGGCTCACTAGCAACATTAGGCTTCTCATCATGACTAGCCATTATTTTTTCCTTCCTCTTATAACTATCTTTTCTCCATTTATAGTATTTTGAAATATGACCAACATTATTGCATTTTAAGTAAGTAATATGAATTTTACCTTGAGAAGTTCCATTTCTCAAACTTTGTCTAGGTGGACACTAATTACAAACTCTAGCAATATGACCAATTTGCTTGCATTTGAAGCATACAACATCATTCATACCTTCATTCTTCCATCTATCTATTGATGATTCATGTTGACAGTATCTAGCTATGTGACCAAATTTATTACAATTGAAACATATAACTTTACTCTTACCGCTAATAGCTTCATTTTCTCAAATCTGATTTGAGGATTCATATAAACAATAACTTGCAATGTAACCTTTGTAATGACAATTATAACATGTCACGTTATTTAATTGCTCACTCCTACTCTCCCTCCATGGGTGGTCATCTTTGAGAAATCTTCTACACTCCTTAGCCCTATGCCCAAAATCATTGCAACTTTAATAATATCCATTGAACTTACTTGTAACCTTAATTGCATTAGGCTACCTGATGATTTTTTTTTGTTCTTTGACATCCTCCTTGTTCTTAGTAGGTCCTTGAATTGATTTTGCATGAATTTATGATCCGTAAACAAGTCCAAATTTTTTAATGACCCTTAGGCCGTTATATGCACTTGTCAAATAAACTCCATAAAATTATCAACTTAAATGAAAATGCAAGGGAAAGAGAGAACCCACACACTGCAAAGATAGTTGATAAAAGAGCTTGGAAAACACCTACGTCTCTGGGTTCAAATGTTGAACCGATTAATTACACTTCTGATTGCAAACAAGTACAATTTACAATGAAGCTATGAAGGTACAACCTGAACCAAATGTTACCAGTTGATTCCACAGGGACTCTGAACTGGCCTCTAGAAGAACATATAACATTTGACTCCAATGGACTCTGAATTGATGCTTCTGAAGTATAAAGTCTTCTCCATGAACAGCTACCACTCTATTGCACGACCACAATGCCTCTACACAGAATGAAAATATTCAAGATACACAAATGCAGAAGAAAAATGTCCTCGGTTGATCTATAATGGCTCCGAACTAAGAACATACAGGTGATCATATATCTAGATGATTCAATATGAATCCAAACCAGATAATAAAATGACCACATAATCCAATTGATTCAATATGAATCCAAACTGGTAAGAAGATGATCACATATAGTTGACTCAAGGACTCTGAACCGAAAGATAATGTGATCACTTTGATTCAGGATGAGTCATGATTGTAAAAACCCTCTATGTCCAGAGTGAAGAACTCAAGCTGAAGTGATGTGCAGAAGATAATGTCTGGTCAAAATGTCTTCCTTCAAAGGTTACATGTGATGTAGGCTCCAGATAGAACATAAAGGTCACACACACCTAGTTGATTCGAATGAATCCGAACCAGGGATAAAATGAATCCATAACACCTCCATTCAATTATGAATCCAAATATAACATTACAGAGATATTAGAATTATGAGCATATCTCCAGTTTACATGTGAAGGATCTATTCCTCATCTAAGTGAATCCGAACTCGGAAAATGATGATTTCCACATGTTGCCTCTTAAGATACATGGCTTATACACAGATAGTGATCATGCCTCTCTCCATAACTATCCAGCTTAGAAATATAAAATGGAAAATTAAGAGATCTACTAAGATTCTTCCTTCAACGAGGTGCAGGCTTGGACATTTCTCCAGTTGACATCCAAGTTACAGAAAAGAATCCTAAGTGCTCCAAAAATGGAATTTACAAATAGCCTATAATAGGCTTAGATCACAATGCAGGCATGTGGATGGACTTGTGTGTACAAATTTCCAGTAAGCTCTTTTTAGAGCTAAAAATCGAGCTACGTAACGTAGCCTCAATGGGGTAGAAATTTACAACGGGTACCATTGGGGGTTCAATCAGGCCAACCACAAACCTTACATGTATGGTGGTGGGATGGGAAAATCCATATGTATCACCATCATAGAGCGTAGTGGAATTCTTAAATGTATCTTTTTACACCATCCTAAAAATTTCTATTGCCATGATAAACCATGATGATCCCCACATACACCTCCTTGAGCCCATAGCTTTTACACAAGTTGCATGGTTGATCTACCAACCCCACCTTGGTTGGTTTTTTTAGCATGGAGCTTAGCCGTGGCATGGCTGTGAGAGCTAGTTAGTATAGAGGTGGGCAGTGGGGAGTTTGAATCTCCCTAACCAAGTTACACCTTTTTCATTATATGTGGAAATATTATAATACCACATGTAGTGGCCCGCAAAATAATGACGGTCACTTGATCTATGCAGATAGCTCACCCAAATAAGAGGGTAGCTCGCCACGCGAGCTAAACATTGAGCTCTGCCAACCATAATAAATTCAGCCCATGAAAAATGAACTGTTCCACATCTAATGTAGCTCACTAGAGTTCCTCAGGATCCACTATCATTGTGGTGTAGGCCATGTATGGCCTAAGGACCCACCACTTGGCGTTATGTTGAAAGGCACCCCTCTGTTGAAAAGAGTGCGTCAAACCTGGCCATAGGACCCATTGACTACAAAAAGTGGGGTCCACCTATCAAATATGAGTGTCATAAGAGGTCATTGAAAAACTAATTTTTTGAATCTTCCATGATTTAAACTCATCTATTTTCCACATGTTGTTGTCATATTGGCCATTTGACTCTGTCGAGTTTGAACTATGACCAAAATTTGACCAGCTATAAGTTGAGCATATGAATTCTATTTTCAGCGTTCTAGATACTGATGGAAATATCGTTGAATGATCTACCAAATATGTCATGGTTTAGGGATATTTAGGGAACTCTTGACATCCCAAAATTTCCTCCAGATCACACCTACCCCAGTGAGAATGATTTTTTGTCCACAAAAATCTTGTGAACCTTGAACCTAGTGTTTCTGAGAAGAGATCTACACAGTACACTGCCAACTCCACAATCAAACAACTCAATGGCTCGATCCCTAGACATGTGGATATGTTCACTATTCTAACTGATACCTCCTAGTAATATTCCATCCTGTTGCATGGACTACACCTCTACACTAGAACAAAGTTTGGTGCCACTAAAGATGACACTTTTCTCCACCCCGCTGCATGACCTCAAGAAGCCTCTACACGGTATTGAGAAGTGTCTGTGATGGTGAATTTACCCCATTGCATGGTCTTTGCCTCTACATGATACAAGTATCTAATGATGATGAAAATCAGGTACCATCTGCTGCACAGCCACAATGAGCCTCTACACAAAATGAAGTTCCAACCTGATGCCAAGTCCACAACAATAAACTACCATTCTGCTTGGACAACCTTAACCTCTACAAAGAATAAACATCTAAGTTAATGTTAGGTGAAAATGATGATCAACTACCACTTTGTTGCACAACCACAAGCCTCTATACAGAGCGACAATCCGAGTTGATCTCCATGAGCTCAACAATGATGACTTCCACCCATTGCATGACCACTAACTCTACACAGTGTACAAGTCTCCCATTGATGACGAATATCAGGTACCACTCTATTGCATGACCACAAGCCTCTACTGCAGAGTGACTATCCAACCTAATGTCAGATGCCAATGATGATCAGCTACCATTTTGTTGCATGGTCATAATGCCTCTACACAAGAATGATTATCTGAACTGACACCAATTGAGCTCTAGTGTTTGCACAAATGGTTGGCAAATCTCCAAGCTTATAAATATGAGTTATAATATTGTATCCAAGTTGTAACAGGAACTCAAAAGATGATTAGGAGATATGAATAGAGTAATCCAAATGTAAATGTGAGAAAAATATTGAATATGATAAACTTGTCCCTCGTCCTATCTCACAAATCTGGACTCCAAAAGCACAAGATGAAGCAATCACACTACACAAATCATCCTACTTTGATACCAACCTACTTGAAGAATAGCAGGTTTGCTGGCAAAGATCACCATACTCCAATACCAACATGATCCGTAAACAGGGGTAAATATTTTTGAACAACCCTCAGACCCCTATAGGAACTTGTCAAATAAACTCCATAAAATTATCAACTTAAATGAAAATGCAAGGAAAAGAGAACACCCACACACTACAAAGAAAGTTGATAATGGAGTTCAACAGATGCCTATGTCATCCGGGTTCAAATGTTGAACCAATTCATTACACTTCCAATTGCAAACAAGTACAATTTACAATGAAGCTATGTGAAGGTACAACCTGAACCAAATGTTTACCAGTTGATTCCAGAGGGACTCTGAATTGGCCTCTAGAAGAACTTATAACAATTGACTCCAATGGACTCTGAACTGATCCTCCTGAAGTACTAAGTAATCTTCTCCATGAACAACTACCACTTTTTTGCATGGCATCCATGAATACCTCTATACATAGAGTGAAGATCCAAGCCACACAAATGTAGAAGAAACAATGCCCTGGCTGATCCATAATGGCTCCGAACCAGAACATACAGGTGATCATATATCTAATTGATTCAATATGAATTCGAACAAGATAATAAAATCACCACAAAATCCAGTTGGTTCAATATGAATCCAAACTGGAAGATAATGTGATCAAAGGTCGAATTTATTCCAGATGAATCCAAACTAGAAAATATGAATACAAACTCCTCCATGTCCATTGAGTAGTGAAAACTTCTCTTATAGTGACCAATGCAAAAGTATGAGTCTTCAAAATGTCTTCCTTCAAGAGGTGTATGCTGGATGCAGGATCCAGCTGAACATAAAACATTTGAATGACTTCCGCTGGGTAAAAAATGTGTCATAACACCTCAAAAACTAGAAGATAAATACATCACCAGTAGCGTATCATAATTATGAGAATATATCCAGTATACATCGAAGGCTGATTTCTCCTCGAAGTGCTCCAAAAATGATGATTTCCATAAGCTGCTTCTTAATCACATTGCTTATATGAAGATAATGATCATACCTCTCTCCATAAATCCTTCTTGGAAAGCTAAAATAGAAAAGTAAGAGGTTTACTAGGATTGTCTTGGGGTGCTGGATATTTTTCCAATTGACATTGAGTTACAAAAAAGCTCCTAAGTGCTCCAAAAATGAGCATTTACATAATAGCCTATAATAGGATTAGATCACAATGCATGCCTGTGCACAAACTTGTGTGTACAAACACCCAAAATCACTTTTTATATCTCTCCGTGCTATGTAGGGTAATGGTGGGGTATTATATTTGCACCCGGGTGGTTGGGGGTTCGAATCACCCCAACCAACTCATTTTAAATGTATGGCGGTGTGTTATCCCGTAAAATTGACAAGGGAAATTTTACAGATAACCATATGCAAAAATTTTGTTTCAATCCCTCATAAGGGATCCCTTACGTTCAGGAACGTTGCAAAAATCCCTTTTCGGGGAAATCTAGTTTTCCGAAACTTAGTCGTTTTTTGGTCTTTTTGGCCGGGCGCATATAATGACTATGCAACATCAACTTTTGATGCACCCCCTTTTAAGCCTTTGGCACATGTTTTCTTGTGTTAGCAGGCATTTTGGTGTGCCTCTGCCTATGTTGAGGCTTCCCTGCGTGCGCTGAGGCGCATGCGCCTTCCTGTCGACATATCTTTTGTTGCGCCCCTTTTTGGTGTGCCAAAGGTGCACATTTTCCTGTGTCAACACCCCTTCCGGTGCGTGCCATAGGGTGCACATATCTTCATGTTGACAAGTCTCTTTCGGTGCCACCAAGGGGCGCATGTTTTTCTCCTGTCGACTGCTCTTTTGGTGCTCCACTTAAGAAATTTGGTAGCGCATTTATTACTGTCCTCATCTATAAAAAGGGTGCATCTGTGCTGTCATTGTCATCGGATGAAAAACACGTGACTATTTTCATTATTTTCTCTAAGCTTATCAGCATACCAGCCCTGTCGCTTTTGAATCGCTTTGTGGACCCCTTCTCGTGCATTTCTTCATTATAAAAAGCCAGGTAAGAGGTCCTTCTTTCATTCGTGTGCTTCATGTTTTGTGGTTTTTGGCTGTTTGTGGATGTAAATTTGTATTGAAAAAAAGAAGATGAAATTCATGAATTTTCTTCCTTCCCCCTACCGTATTTCCACATTTCCTCCCTCCTCTTTCCAGATCTGCTAGTAGAGGAAGCTCTGTCCTAAAAAATAATAGCTTGGAAACCCTTTTGGTATAGCACCTCTTCATATCCCACAATGAAGCTTGCAGAAAAGAGCTAAGCCATATGTGGAAACCCCTCAGAGAAAGAATCTGAACCTAAAAGAGAAAGGAAAACTATATTTTCCTTTGGCGCATTAGCACACCATGCAACATAAAAAATAGTCGTGCCCTTGGCACACCTGTCGCCCCTGTTACACAATGAGCAGCCGCGCTAATGGCGCACATTTCCTACCTGCTACATTCCCTGCCTGCTACATCATAAAAAGAGTACATGTGCCCTCATGGCGCACTTCTCTCGCTTGTTGCAAATGCTTCCCATGTGCACCCTATTAGCTGCATCAAAATTGGAGTGAAACATAAAGAATTCTTACGCCCCATCCTTTTGGTGCACCCAGGCACCCATGTAATAGTCGTATCCCACGTGCCAAGTGCAAAGCTGTATAGAGGCGCAGGCGCGTTCCTCATCGCAGCAACATCTGTGTCATGCAGACCCTTCATGCGTCGTGCCAAATTCAATTAAGCGCGCTAAAAGCACATGTTACAGAAGCTTTATATGCGTCCTTTGGCACACCAAAGTTCCATGCAACATGAAAAATACATGCGCCACGGGCGCATCCTGTTCCTGTGCAACATAAAGATTTCATACACCCTTTACAAAATACATCCATATGGCACAGACGCACTTGTCCTTGCAGCAACACAAAACGCATCATGCAGTACCCATGTGCCATGCGCCCTTTGGCACTGATTTATCTCTTGCAACAGCCCTTTCCCCGTGTGCCTTGCCTATTTAGCTCTGCAATCTGCAATATCCATTCGCCATGCGCCCTGAGGCCTTTAAATTGCTAACTCTTTCTTCTGTCAAGCATTTCATTGGAAAATAAAGCAGCTGACATGGCTTTCTCCAATTGGGTTTCATGCATCTTATTCTTGCAGATCAGTAATTAAGAGTCAGAAGAACATATGTCAACATCAAGCAAGAGACCCACCAAATCCAAAGGCAAGGCCAAGCTCACAGAGGCAGAAATGAAATATAAATATCTAGAGGGTCAGAATTCCTTACTCCCAGGCCAAGTGTGACCTAGACATTAGAGACTCAGAGTTGGGTCATATTGATATGGAGGAAATTCTGGGTCAAAAACTCAGAAGGTCACAAGAATTCCATGGATGGACAAGCTGATAGGCAGTGCCCTGCACTTTGCTGGAGGAATCCCAGTCAGCACAGTTAACAATGAATTTCATGATGGTGGTTGCTCAATGTTATAACAAACGACACAAGATGTCGTCGTAAATGAGAAGGGTGAGGTTGTAATCAACCTCACTGCCGCGCCACTTTGAGATAATACTCAGCATTCCTCATCACCAGAACTTTGTGGCCATCAGCCAAGACTATTGCATTAAGGCATGGGATGAAAATGAAGATTAATGCATGCAGCTAATGAATGAAGTCTATCTGAAGAATAAAAAGGTAGTGACCCGTTGGCCACAAATCATTCATCGCAACGATTTTTCGGACGGAGCTCAATGACACCATCACGTTCCTGAGCAAATTGTTTGGGCTTCCTGAACGCCCACTATTTCCACAAATGGATGTTGCGGTATTTAGAAACAATGAACAAAAACGTGCTCAATCAACGCTTTTGTTGGGCAAAAATTATAAGCAACACAATCTCTGAGAAGCTACAACAATTTACCACAACTGGGAGATTCTACATGAATTCCTACGTTTTTTTTTGCTGCAGCTTCAGAGACGGACTACCCAGCCCTAATGCAAAGTGGAGTTTGGCTCCAAGTCAAAATTTATGAATACTATCTATAATTGAAGCTGGAAAATAGCATCCCTCAATTTACAAATATCAACGATGCATTTTTCTACTTCATCATCTACCTATTGAGGCCGAATATGACTTACGGTCACATGACCAAGAGCATCGTAATAGCCACTGAGAAATGGGGTGCCATGTTCACTCAATTGCCCACATTCACCTACCTAAGGGAAGCTAACTTCTTGGGAGATCCAACTAGACTGCCAAGGTATACTGGACCAAAGTTGATTCTGCTGGAGTTGTCAAGACAGTTAGTCACTTATCATGAGAAGTGCCTACAAAGAAAGAAGGGTGGAACTCCTTTCCCCCTCACAGTGGGTAGATATACGTGTCTAACTCACCACAAGGAAAAAGACATGTTCACAGAGTTGGAGCTACTCAATCTGAAACATGACTTCCCAGCAAGGCCTACCTTCGACCTGAGAAATTGTCTGCCAAGGGAAAATCTTGATCTAATCCACATCCCTCAGATCGAGGATATTTACATTGACCTATATCGTGAGGTGGAGCATAGAAGAAAGGACCATTCTCGATTGGCCTTGGCAGAAATCATCCAGTACGGGGTAGCCATCATCCCCAAATGCTACCAAACTACCGAAGAGAAAGTGGATCAAGTATATCTTTATACAGGTGGAGACGATTAGCCATTTGCAACAATTGATAGGACCAAAGCTCCTCAGACAATTGAGGAAAGGGTCAAAGAAACTCTGCGCATAACAGAGCATTGGTGCCGAATGAATGGGCTCATCTACCTCGGAGTCGATTTCACAACCTCTCTGTTGGGTAAATGCACCTCCCTAGATCAAAACAGTAACCTAAAGGAAAAGGAAAAAGCAAAGAGGGTGAATCCAGCACCACTCAGGAAGAAGTTCCTGGAAATCCTCCTTCCACTGCACCCGAACAAGATCATAACTCTGGCTTCTTCAGAGAAAGAAGTAGAAGAGGATGTTCAAATAGGCCCATCCACTCAGGATGTCGGCACTAGCTATAAACAATTGAGGGTCCCTTCTGTCCCTTCTTCTTCTCCTCCTTCCCCTCCTTGAGTGACTCAAGCGACCATTCCTTTGGTCGTGTCCTCTCCCCCCTTCTTCTACTGTTCCTCCCGCTTCTTCATCATCATCTTCTCTTCTCTCACGGAGCTGTCCCCGTCCATTTTCTTCCCTCATCTATGAGCTCCCTTCCCTTCCTATATCTTCCTCTCCTGCAGTATCTCTTCCTCCCATGAGCACTTCTTCGGCCTCCCTCTCGATGCCCCGCCCTCCGAGTGTTTCCACGTTTTTCTCTTCTACTACTGCAGCTACCCCATTCTCTGTTTCTCGGCCCTTCTCCCATAAGTCCAACCTGGATCTCCTAGCACTTAAGTCAGCAGAAAAGGAAAGTTCCCATCACTCTGATGGACTTTTCCTTAATCCCGTCTAAAGGGGCAAAGAAGTAGAATCCCGTCACACGCTTCTCTCAGAGTGCTTCGGGAGAGAGGGTAATGGAGATCGCATACACCAATCCCCTCAAGGATAAAAATGATTTGTCTCTGATAGATTATACAGTGACCCAAGTCACAATGGGTACATCTTCTGAAATCCTTCAGGGAGAGGCCCTATCTGTAGTCGACGCCCTCTCCAAGAAGCTTCAAGAAGCTAAATAAGAAAAAATGCTATTAAAAGAGAAAAATAAACATCTGCTCCAAGCCTTATAGAAGATGGGCAGTGCACCTCCGACAACTACCCGCCCAGACTCCTGTGCCTCTGAGCCAGGATAAAATTAATGAATATACAAAGATCGGCAAGCAGGGCATGGCAGTTTCCACTTGGAGGAGCCAAATCCTCAAGGACAGTGAACGAGTAATCGCCAAGTTCTCTGATTTATATCTAAACATCAACAAGTTGAATAAAGAGCTCCAAGCGTTAGCAAGACCCATATTAGAAGAGCTGGACCATGCTAGGCTGCAGCATGAGACCTTTCAACAAATGTTCGACTGTTTAGATCAAATATCTGGTCAAGTTTGGCATCTTCGGTCATCCTAGGGCTCTCAATAAAGTCATTTCCACTCTAGACTATTGGATGGATCAACTGGAATTTGTCCTTGAAAAGATCGATAAGGTAAAGGAGGAAGCCCTGGACGCGATGCACCAAATGGAAAAAATCGTTCTCAACATGTCTCCAGGGTTACTTACTCCTTCCTTTGCCTTAAGGAAAGTTGATGAAACCATCCAGATATTTAAAGAGATCCTGTCACGAGGGCTGGGGCAAGAGGTCTCTTTTGACGTAGAGTCCATCAACAACCTGCTAGCCTGTCAGGACTTCATCGGGTTCCTCATAGAAGCAGAGAAAGAGTATTTCTAAACTCCCAGAGAAGCTCATAGACGAGCGGGAGACTTGCGAGGCGATCAGCGAATGACATAAGGATCCTTCCCGGGATCAACTAGAGCCCATGATCAGCAAGTTTATGGAATACCGTGCTTAATTCTATATCTCGTCACCTGAGCAGCAGCAAAAGCAAGCTACCCCCTTTTGGCCGCAGGATGACGATGATGAATAGTGGCTTCTTCTTCTTCTTCTTCTTCTTCTCTCTCTCTTCTTCGACTTTATTTCTGTGAATATCTGAAGTATGTTGACACAAATGATAACATCATCCATGTTACACCATGGGATGATGTCATCCATCAAATTGTCAAAAGTCAACATGACTTTATGATATTTTGTATATCCTTGTAGATATTTTGTAAATATCTTTGTAAATAGGTGGTTGGCTCCTTTTTGCCTCCTTTTCTCTCCTTCTTCTATAAATACCCCCAATACTTGTTGTATTGGGCAGGAGTGAATATATTTCAAATGAAAAATAGAAGTGAGGAGAAAAGATTTTGAGCTTTTTGTAACAGAAGGATAATTATTAATAAAATATTTAGACTTTGTGTTGAATACGTGTGTTATGTACATTAGATCTTTCTTATGTCAGATCTGTGTGTTTATTCTGTTGGATTTACTTCTGTTTTATCGTCATTTTTTCGTGAGTATTGCTTTTCTCGTTTATGCAAGTAGGTTTGGCTCTATTTACTACCAATCCCAAAACATAAACCTTCTGACCTTTCTACTTTGGAATTCATTTCTTTTCTTCCTTTGGACCTACTCTATCTTCATCTTCTCTTTCATTCCTTTCTTTTCGCAGTCAGAAACACCCCTACTGGGATGAGATCCCCAAACCCCCGAAGGTAGAATATTGTGAGACTTGCATAGATTCCTACTGGTGGAATAGGCAATAAACCAGTTTCGCTTTGCTAACTCAAAGAGGGGGCTATGCCCTGCACGTTGTTGGCTCGTTTATCCATAAATCTACCCAAGCGACAGATTTTCGGACCAACAGTTTTTGGTGACTCCGCTGGGGAACGAACAAATCTATCAAATCTATGATGGTGGTAGGAGAGAAAAATCAGGAGAAATCAGAAAAATCACTGTCTATTTGCAAATCTTGAACTTTTTGTTAAAAATCCAAAAAATTTGCAAAAGTGACCCAAATCAAAAAATTTTCTTCTAAGATCCATAGATCGGGCCTAGTTGGAGATCTTTAGTTCGCTGAGTTTTTATAAAAATCCGTATTTTTGCCATAGATCTGAGTTTTTGACTGTTTACCAAAAGTTTTGAAACCCTTTGAAAAAAGTCAAATTTAGATCTGAAAATCAGCCAGCTAATCTTCACTGTCATATTATCCTCGCCGTTATTTTTCATTAACCGCAATCAGTTTTCAAAAAAGGATAATTTTTAAATATTTAGAAAAGTACATGCTACTGGTTTTTGTGCAGAAAAACCAGAAAATCAGTAAGTACACCCAAAAAGAAATTTTAAATCTGCACCACAACGTTCCAGATCTAGAAGGTACGCTGGCAGGTGAGCCATTTACGCGTGGCAGGCGAGCTCGTGGAGAAGTCGATCCTACTTTCGATCGGCTTCAAAGGCACAATTTCAGTGTAGCACCGACGTGATTTTCACCACTAAGTTCAGCTGATCGGTCAACCAGAAGCGCCTCACCCCCACGGAAGAGCCGGTTTTCACAAGGAGCCTCTACATCCCTTTGCAGTGCTTTATTGCTCAGCGGAACCGCACTCCCAGCCCATGTTCTTTTTCCAGCTGTCCAGATGGCGGTACCATGGGGAAATGCTATGGGTCCTCTCGCATTACCACATCCTGTTCACGCGCTCCCTCACGGAAACCGAAAGAATTTTCCCAAATTCAACGGGAGCGGAAACCAAAGCACGGATTCGCACATATCTGCATTCATCATGTCGTGCAGTATCCTGGATGTAACTCATGAGATGTGTCGGTTCACCTTTTTCTGGAAACTCTACAAGGACCTGCAGCTGAATGGTTTCAGCATTTGCCGGCCGGATCTATTACCAGTTGGGCCACCTTGCGGGATGCTTTTGAAGACAGGTACAAGCCTTCAGAAGATGCATTTGCCTTGTTATCACAGATCACTCACCTGAATAAGGAGGCCAATGAGACCATGCACGATTTTATCGCCAGGTTCAATGCATTAATCAACCGTGTTCCTGTTGCCATGCTTCCAACACCAGAAAATCAGAAGTGTTTCTTCGTGAACGCTATGAGCTCGAAAGTAAGTTTCTTACTCCTACAAGAGCAAGTGGCTACCTTGATTCTTGCCCAGGCCACTGCCATCCAAATTGAAGATAATTTGATAATATCTGGCGAATTGAGAAGGGAATCCTCCAAGCCTAAATCTTCGGGCCCTTCTCCCACTACTTCGTCTGATCCGGCATTTCAAAAGATGGCGAATGACTTGCTTGCATTGAAGAATCAGTTGGCCCAAGCTTCTCCCAGTTCCTCATACCGGGATATTTCCACGGAGGAACTTCGTTTCCAACAATGTTCCTCAAAGGCCGCGCTTACCCGCAACTGCTCCACGGTTGGCGCTTGAGGCTCCTCTGGTCAACGCTCTAGCCGAAATCGAAGAAGAGGAACAAGATTATGAAGAACCTTCGTCTCAGGGTGAAGATGATCAAGATGTCGGTGAGCCGACTGGCGACTCTACTATTGGGTATATGGAATTTGATGAGGAAGAATCTGATGAAGAAGAGGGTACCCAGGGCTATGCGAGCGGACAATCATATGTTGTTTTTACCCACTCGCAAGGAAAAGAAGCAGAGGTCGCTGCCCATGTGCAGAAGGAGAAGGTCGTGTCAAACGCGCCTCCAACCATTGCTAAAAGAGGTAATCCTCTTCCTACTCAGCTCCCTGTTAAGTATTTTACAAGGAAATCTTTTCCCCCCATCTCTCCTCCAAATCAGCCCTCTCATATTCCTATCAAGACCAGTAATCCTACTCCACCATCACGAAGTGAGGGACTCATTCCTTCACCAGCCCAACCCTTGGCCGCATTTGACATCATAGACCATGCAAAAAAAGACCAAGATCCAAATGTCTGAAGCCGAGTACCTCCAGTCAAATCCCGAACAGCTAGTAAGATTGACCAAGTATATTCAAAGCCAAGCTGTTATATCTAATCAGGTTTCCCCAAAAGGAATCCTTTCCACTCCTCCTGAATCCCGCATAAATGTTGCCTCAACATCTGCATCAGGCAAGATAGAACCTTTCTATCTCTCCCTCCTAATCAATGGTCACAAGTTGAGTAACTGCATAATTGATTCCGGAGCTTCTGATAACGTCATGCCGGCAAAATTCACCCATGCTTTGGGCCTCACCCTTACCAAGCCTTTTGGTAGATGTTATTCCTTGGAAACCAAGCAGGTTCCGTTGATTGGTCAAATCAAAGACGCGCAATTTGCATTTGCGGTGTTCCCAGAGAAAAGAGTAAAGATGACCATCCTCGTTGCTGACATTCCAGCAGCCTACGGAATTTTGCTGGGGAGAAGCTTTTGCAGCGAAGTTGGTGGAGAGATTCATATGGACTGGTCTAAGGCTAGAATCCCCATCAAAGGTGTAATGCAGACTTTGGAGCCAGAATCACAAAAGAAGTACTTGGTCACTAGCTCTGAGGACCCCAAAGCTCAAATTCTTTTTGAATCATCAGGGATGGGGAACTATTTCTTGTCTACCAAGTCTGACAAAATGGTTGTTCTCATTCAAGAAGAAGATCTTAATAAGATCTGGACCTTGCAGTTTGATGGCAGCTGCGCAACCAGTGGATGTGGCGCCGGAGCCGTGCTAATATCTCCCGAAGAGGAGATTATTCCTCTCTCTTTCAAGTTGTAGTTTTTCAACACGAATAATACTGCTGAGTATGAATCTTTGCTACTTGGCATGCAAGCCGCAAAGGAAAGAGGGATTAAAAAATCTGAAAGTGCAAGGTGATGCAGAGCTAGTTGTAAATCAAGTTAAAAGGATTTACCAAGTGAAGAATGAAAGGCTCAGGCATTACCGTAACGCAGTATGGGACAGCATTGAAGAGTTTGATGCTTTTTCAATTGAATCCATTCCAAGAGCCCAAAATGACATGGCCGATTCATTGGCCGTTTCAGCATCCCTCATGCTCCCTCACCCAGGGTTGAAAACAGAACAAATACACCATTGAGGTGGTTTTCCGCCCAAGCGTGCCAGACAATTCTCAGCATTGGCAAGTATTCAACGATGACAATCAACTCATTGCCTTTCTAGAGAAGGCAGAAAATTTCAAAGAATTACATTTTGAAGGATCCACTTCTATGTGCCGCGAATCGGTCACCGATCAAGAGGATGAATCCGGAGGGAACGACGACATATGTTAGCTCAAAGGAAATAAAATTCCAAAGGGCCTAGTTTCTCTGGAGCGGTTATTCGACAGGCATGATCGTTTTGTGAAAAAGAAGAGGCGAGATGATCCTGACTCATCCCTAGAAACTGAACCGGTTAATTTAGGTTTGGAAGAACATCCGTAATTCGTGAACATTGGAAAATGTTGCACGCCTGAAGAAAAGCGGAAATTCGTCAAGTTGTTGAAGAAATATTTGGATGTATTAGCATGGTCCTATGCCGATCTAAAGTCTTTTAATCCAAAAGACGTCTAGCATGACATCCCATTGAAATAAGATGTCAAAGCCTTTCACCAGAAGCAGAGGCATTATAATCCTAAAATCTCAGGCACTATCCAGGCTGAAATTCAAAAAATGTTGGATGCGAGAATCATCTTTCCTATCCATCACAATACTTGGGTAGCAAACATTGTGCCAGTATGCAAGAAGAACGGGGAAATACGCATATGCGTAGACTTTCAAAATTTGAATCAGGCTTCCTTGAAAGACAACTACCCCCTTCCTATAATGGATCAAGTTCTGCAAGCAGTCACTGGATCAGAGATGCTGTCCATGCTTGATGGTTTTTCAGGATACAATCAGATTGAAGTTTCGCCTGAAGATCAATTTAAAATAGCATTCATTACTCCCTGGGGTACGTTTGCCTCTAGCAGGATGCCTTTTGGCCTAACCAATGCTAGTGCCACTTTTCAGCGGGCCATGGACCTGAGATTCAAAGGTATGATGGGGAAGGTCATTGTCGTTTATCTGGATGACTTGACTATGTTCTCTAAACAACGAAGTAATCATTGTGATCACCTAGAGCAAGTATTGGCCAGATGCCGAGAACATGGGATTTCCCTAAACCTGAAAAAGTCTGTTTTTGGAGTCACGGAAGGAAATTTGCTAGGGCACGTTGTTAGCAAGGAAGGAACGAAGATAGATACCGAAAGAGTCAAGGCTATTAAGAGCCTTACTCTGCCCACAAGTAAGACTGGCGTTCATTCTTTCTTCGGAAAGGTGAACTTTCTCAGGTGTTTTGTTCCCGAATTTGCTGAGAAGACTCATCACATATTGAACATGATGAAAGGGTCACCAACTTTCCGATGGAGCGAGGAAGGAAAAAGGTCGTTTGAAGAAATAAAAGCTTCCGTTGCTCACGCACCAGTCCTGATTCTCCAAGGACTTTATCATGTATAGTTATGCATCTGAGCATACTGTGTCTGCCATCTTGATGCAAAAGAATTCAGAGAATGTTGAATCTCCGATTGCGTTCATGAGCTCTCCCCTCAAGCCTCACGAACTAAAAATGTCTCAATTGGAAAAGCATGCCTTTGCCGTTTTCAAAGCAGTAAAAAATTTCAGGTATTACATTCTAAACTCTCATACGGTGGTGCTGGTCCCTGACACGGCAGTCAAATCAATTCTAACTCAACAGGAGTTAGGAAGCTTGCGAGCAAATTGGATTGTAAAGGTCCAGGAGTACGACCTAGATATAAAACCAACCAAGTTGGTAAGAGGCAAGGGCCTATGTCAGTTTATGGCTGAAAACAAAGATTCAAAAAGTCTCGAGGAAAAGGATGATTGTGTCAATGAAACACAAAGTCAGCTGGAGAAAGCCCATTCTCTGCCTCTGGTCCTATTTGTTGCAACCAGCGATGAGTGGTATTCCAATATTGCTTTGTTCCTCACCTACGGTGAGTGCTTAGCTCACCTAATTGCAAAGGAGAAGCGAACTATAAAGCTCAGAGCAGCGAAATATGTCATCTGGGATGACGGTTTATACAAACGCGGGATAGATGGTGTCTTCTTGTGATGTGTTGACAAACCACAACAGGTGAAGTTGCTTGAAAGTTTTCATAATTCAGCCTGTGGGGGCCATTTCTCCTCTTCCTTGACAGCACACAAGATCATCCGAGCCAGGTACTATTGGCCGACGCTTTTCCAAGATACAGCCACCTGGGTAGCAAAATGTGAACCTTGCCAGCAGTTCGTCGGCAAGCCCATGTTGGCTGCTTTTCCCCTCAGGCCGGTCATTATCAAAAAACCATTCAGGCAG
Source organism: Taxus chinensis (assembly GCA_019776745.2). Classification (NCBI taxonomy): domain Eukaryota; kingdom Viridiplantae; phylum Streptophyta; class Pinopsida; order Cupressales; family Taxaceae; genus Taxus; species Taxus chinensis. Next base: position 913,030,282 of record CM034147.1, on the reverse strand, counting down.
TGGGGAATTGATTTTATCGGTGCACTCAATCCCCAATCGAGTGTCAGACATAGTTATGTCCTGACAATAAAAAATTACTTCACCAAATGGGTGGAGGCCATACCTGTTAAGAATGCCACTTCTGAGGTTGTTTGCAGTTTCATCAAAGAAAACATCATTGTCAGGTTTAACGTCCCAAACAAAATTGTTGCTGATAATGCTTCTAACTTCTCCTCACGAGAAATTATTAGTTTTTGCTATGAATATGGGATAACTTTGGCTCACGCCTCGGATTATTACCCCCAGGGTAATGGTCAGGCGGAATCCAGTAACAAGAACTTGGTGACCATCATATGAAAACTAGTGGATGAGAATCAACGAATGTGGCACAAGTCCTTATACGACGCTTTGTGGGCAGATCGCATTACTCCCAAGAGGTCTCTCGGTATGTCACCTTTTCAAGTGTTATATGGCACTAATGCTGAGCTTCCCATTTCTGCTGAAATCCCTGCTCTGCGCTTGGCACGAGCTATTGAAGATGAAACTTTCTAAAATTCTCTTGAGAAGAGGATCATGTATCTGACAGAGCTCGAAGAAAAGAGAGTAAGAGTGGTCAACAAGATCACCGAGCATCAGAATCAAGTCAAGAGATTGTTCGATAAAAAAGCTAAGCAAAGAAATTTCCAGGTGGGAGACCTCATCCTTCTATGGGACAAGCGAAGAGAGCCAAAAGGCATGCACAGAAAGTTTGATTCCCAATGGAGAGGGCCTTTCAAGATAAAGCAGCTCAATGGAGATAATAGTTTCTATCTCTCATATCTGGATGGAACCGAACTCCCGCTTCCCTACAGTAGGCAGCATCTGAAAATTTTCAGGAAGTAGAGCTTGCTCTCTTCTTTGTACAGTTTGCTTTAGTTGTGTGTTTGTTTTTGTCGTGTGTTTATTTTCTGTTTGTTGTGTGTTTCTTTTGTTCGCCCTCCGATCGCCCTTGTTTTTGACTCTATTACCCAATGGATAGGCATGTGAGATCTGAGATTCTCTACCCCCGAGTTTGCTCAAGGATAGTGCCCAGAAAGAGCCAGCTGTTATCTCGTAAAATTGACAAGGGAAATTTTACAGATAACCGTACCAAAATTTTGTTCCGATCCCTCGTTAGGGACTCCTTGCGTTCGGAACGTTGCAAAATCCCTTCCCGGAAAATCTGGGTTTTCAAACTTAGTCGTTTTTGGTCTTTTTGGCTGGGCGCATAAAATAGCTATGCAACATCAACTTTTGATGTGCCCCCTTTAAACCCTTTGGCACATGTTTTCTCGTGTCAACAGGTCTTTCTGGTGCACCTTTTTATGTTGAGTCTTCCCTACGTGCGCCGAGGCGCATGCGCCTTCCTGTCAACATATCTTTTGTTGCGCCTCTTTCTGATGCGCCAAAGGCGCACATTTTCCTCTGTCAACACCACTTCCGGTGCGCCAAAGGGCGCATGCTTTCTCATGTCGACAGCTCATTTGGTGCGCCCCTTTAGAAAGTTGGTGGCACATTTATTACTGCCTAGCCTATATATAGGCGCGTCTGCGCTGTCATTGTCACCGGAGCAATCACGTGACTATTTTCATTATTTTCTCTGACACTGTCAGTGCACCTGCCTTGTCGCTTTCGATTGCGTTGTGGACCCGTTCTCACCCTTTTTCATCGTTTATATCCGGGTAAGTGGCCTTTTGCCCTTCGTGCGTTTTGTTTTGTGGTTTTTGGCTGTTTGTGGGTGTGTTTTGGATTGAAAAGAAAGATAAAATTCATCAATTTGCTTCCTTCCCCCCTACTGTCTTTCCACATTTCCTCCTCCTCTTTCCAGATCTGCTGGTAGAGGAAGCTCTGTCCTAAAAACTAATAGCTTGGAACCCCTTTTGGTATAACACCTCTTCATATCCCACAATGAAACTTGCAAAGAGAGCTTAGCCATATGTGGAAACCCCTCTGAGAAAAATCTGAACCTTAAAGAAAAAGGAAAACTGTATTTTCCTTTGGCGCATTGGCATTCCATGCTTCATCATAAAAAGGTGCGGCCTCATGGCGCACTTCCCTCGCATGCTGCAAATACTTCCCATGCGCCCCTTGGCTCATCAAACTTGGATGCAACATAAAGAATTTCTGCTCCCTTTTGGTGCACCCAGCATCGATGTGACAGCCCTTTCATATGCGCCAAGTGCTAAGCTATAGAGGCGCAGGCGCGTTCCTCATTGCAGCAACATCCTGTTGTGCAAACCCTTCATGCGCCACGCCAAGTTCCCTTAAGCGCACCAAAAGCACATGTTACACAAACCTTATATGCGCCTTTGGCGCACCGATGTTCCGTGCAACACAAAGTTTTCATGTGCCTTTTACAAAATACATCCATATGGCGTAGGCGCACTTGTCCTTACAGCAACACAAAATGCATCCTGCAGTGTCTACGCGCCATGCGCCCCGAGGCCTTTAAATTGCTAACTCTTTCTTCTGTCATCATTTCAATGGAAAATCAAATAGTTGACACGGCTTTCTTCGATTGGGTTTCAAATCTTATTCTTGCAGATCAGCAATTAAGCTGAGAAGAACATATGTCAACATCAAGCAAGAGACCCACCAAATCCAAAGGCAAGGCCAAGCTTATAGAGGAAGAAATGAAGTATAAATATCAGAGGGTCAGAATGCCCGACTCCCAGGCTGAGTGTGACCTGGACATTAGAGACTCAGAGTTGGGTCATATTGATTTGGAGGAATTCTGGGTCAGGACTCAGAAGGTCACAAGAAGTCCGTGGATGGACAAGCTAATAGGCAGTGCCCTGCACTTCGCTGGAGGAATCCCAGTCAGCGCCGTTAAAAATGAATTCATGATGGTGGTTGCTCGGTGCTACAACAAAGACACAAGATGTGTCATAAATGAGAAGGGCAAGGTCGTAATCAACCTCACTGCCCGCCACTTTGAGATAATACTCAGCATTCCTTATCACCGGCACTTTGTGGCCGTCAACCAAGACGACTGCATTAAGGCATGGGACGACAATGAAGATCAGTGCATGCAGCTGATGAACGAGGTCTATCTGAAGAATAAAAAGGTAGTAACCCGTTGGCCACAAATCATTCACCGCAGTGATTTTTCAGAGGAGCTCAGTGACACTATCACGTTCCTGAGCAGAGTCTTTGGGCTTCCTGACGCCCACTTTTTCCATAAATGGATGTTGTGGTACTTAGAGACAATGAACAAGAATGTGCTCGATCAACGCTTTTGCTGGGTAGAAATAATAAGCAGCACGATCTCTGAGCAGCTACAACAATTTACCACAACTGGGAGATTCTACATGAATTCCTACGAGTCAATTTATTCCTTCTTTTACTCTTCTTTGTAACCCATCCCAGTTTTAACACTAGAGGGTCTTTGACTACCCAGTAGCACATCAAGATTGCTTGTGATTTTCTCAAAATTTTCACAATTTTTCAACTTGCTACAAACCTAATTCAGTTCTGCCTTCAAATATTTCACTTCCTCTTCAAGATCTTTAATGATTGATTCAAAATTGAGACTCTTTCTTCTTTGAATAACTAACTCATCTTGCAGGTCTTCTATAATCACTTTTTCAACCTTTTCTTCTTTGTTTATAGCATCAATTTCACTGCCACTAGAAGGAATGCTATCTTCATAAAAATATTCCAAATTTTCCCACAATTCCCTTGTTGAATCACAATCTAAAACCATGGCGCTCACACATTCTTCCAAAGATCCAAAAATGATATCCTTAGAAATTTCTTCCATGGAGTTTGATAAATCAATATCTCCAACACCAACTTCATAACCAAGTGAACTTAAATATATCTTCATTTTGAATCTTCATAGGGCATAGTTAGCTTTATTGAAATTAGGACCTTAAAATGGAAAAATATCTTCTCCCATTCTTATCAACCAAACATGTGCTCCAAGAGAATCTCCTTTCAAGTGATTAAACTTTTCCAAAAGGACCTACTCTGATACCAATTTTTTGAATCACAATAGACTAAGAGGGGGGTGAATAAGTCCTTTAGACCCTTATAACAATTTTAAATTAACTTATATTTACCATTAGCATTCAACCATTCATTAATGTGATCTTAACAATATGCAACAACCATCCACAAGATCATGGTCATGAAAGAGTACAAAATAACACAATATATAAGTGGTAAACCCTCAAGGGGAAGAAAACTCACTAAAAATCTTCTTATATTACATAAAGCAAATAAATTTAGTGAATCACTAACTTCACAAGGAGCACCAACCCCTAGTTAAGTAGAACACAAACCCTACAAGTAGCACCAACCCCTAGTTTAGTGAGGCACCAACCCCACAAAGAGGATACAACTCCCTAAGATGATAAAGAACAACCTCAACAACCTTTATATGAAGATATATGAAGTATTTTTATTTCCGCAACTGATGGAGATCACAAATTCAGCTCAGACACCTTCAAATCCTCTTCAAACACACATTCTCCTAACTCACTCAAACTTGGAATTTCATGAACTGATTTAAACTCAAACCCTTGCACACAAGATCTTAAAAATTATTCAAACTTTCACACACTCTCTCAGTTCTATCTTAATGCCCTTAAGTCACTTGCAATCTCTCAGTTGGCTTGCACTTTTCCCTCTCTTTCGAATAGTTAAAAAATGAACCAAAACATGCACTTTATATGAATCTCAACTCAAAAACATAACATAGATAGGTCATAACCCAAGATTTTGACCATAAAAACTTAAAAACATAATATTATACTCATAAAAATTCATAAAATGGACCTATGTAGATTACTCAAGCACCAAGACAATTGCACAAGCCCAAAAAGTCATAAAACCCCATTGTCGAGCTCATTAAGGACCTCCAAACACATCACCATGATTTTTAAATCCTCCAAAGGATTCACACATGTCAAACACACCATAAAAACATCATCCATGCTCGTCCAAAGCTCTGCACTTGATCCATAAATTTCTACTTTGGAACTCTAGGAAATCACATAATTATGATGTTTTGCTTTCAACTTTGAAAAATGACAGATTGATTGAAGATTTAGTGACCTATTATCTAGTGTTATAGAAAGGAAATTATAGAGAATAGGAAAGAATTCAAACTCCAAACGCCAACAATTTAATCTTGAAAACCTCCAATGGAGGAAAACCAGTCATGAAGGGAAAAACTCTCTTTCTTCCCACTTTTATTAGTCAATTATAGATAATTACATATTACAAGAAGTAGAAGATGGAGACAACAATGTAAACCTCTCCCTCCCTATGTTTGCTTGCTCTGTTTCTACACCTTGCTCCTAAAATTTCAGTCTAGCACTGAAGATCTTTCTCACTTGCTCTCATTAAACTTTAACCTTTACTCTTCGATCTCTTTGGATCCCTGAATACCTAGTTCTCTTGCTCCTTTCATGCATTTATAGACCTTCACATGTCCTCCCATGCATTGGAGGATGTGAAAGGGCATGGAAGGGAAGAGACACAGTCAAGAGCTTCAAATTTGCGTCCATTCGTGCTCCATTCTTCTTTTCTTTTCACAGGTGTCAGGACCACCGCCCTAAGAAGATTAGTGGTTTCAGGACTGCCACCCTTGCTTGGCGGCGGTTACAGGACCGCCGCCCATGTAGGGTGGCGGTTATGTAACCGCCACTCTACATAGAGCAGCGGTTCTGTCTAGAACCTTCGTTTACCTCATTTTCTTCAAATCTCATTCTTGGTGCTGATGGAACTAATGAATTGGTGTGTTTTATGGATCCCTATGGATCAGTACCAATCATTTTATTCATAGAACCACTAAATAGGGCCATTTCCTACTCAAAACATGCACTTCTAGGAACCATTCTTCACCTATGAATCTAAAGATCACATAAGAACACCTCAAATATTCCATGTAACCACTCATTAGAAATTCACTGGTGTGTAGATCACATCCATTCTTGTTATACCTCATGAAACATCCACCAAAACAAACCACACCTCTTTTCTCTTCAGAAAACTGAACTTCTCAGAAATCAGTTTTGGAAACATAATTGGTTTACAACCTTTATGTTATTTTCAAGACCTATAGTTTCACTCACTAGAAAAAAATTCATCCCTCTTCACTATCCAATTGACATCAAGCATAAAATATGCCAAAATATGGGTCTTTTACATAAATCTTTTATCCAAACCAGTCTTGTCCTAAACCAGTCAAACTAGGTTAAACTCAACCATGGAAACTCAGTACACTTCTAGAGCTCCACAAAAACATGAAACATGTCACATTGGATTTAAAAAACACCTCCAAGGACATTATACTTCTTCACCATTCCCACAAGTTCTTAAACAGTTCCATTTGCCAACACTGTTAAACTGCCCTTTTAGGCCCAAAAACAAGTCTTCAAAGATAAGGCACACTTTACCCTCTTGGGCCTCAACCATGACCTGAAACTATCACGGACATCTATTAAAACTCCAAATCTTCCATAAATGGAGATTTAGTCATGAGGTTCAATGGACATCTTTTACACAAACTGAAATTCTTCATAAATAAGTCTTTTTGAGTGGGGTCCACATATTACCATAAGCTATAACATACCTCATTAGAAAGATGGATAAGACCTATATAACCTCAAATAATCACTTTATCAATACCAATCCACTCAATTCCCATACCAATAATTTTTATCCCATTTCTCTCAACCTGGGGTTTTAAACTCATAAAATGTTGTTTTACTTATTAACATTTGTTCATAATATTCTGACAATGAAATTTCTCCATTATTTTTGAAAAATTATCTTATCTCAATTTAAAAACATACCTAAAAGCCACAAGATCCCATGAAAAGTTTGTGAGAGAAGGTGAGCAAATGAAGTTTCCTATCGAGCTGGAAATCATGCTTTATTGGACGATGTTTTTCCTAAAACTTCCTAACTTACAAATTTCTCTTCATAATGACCTAAAATGTTTCTCACACCTCTAGGAAACCCATGTGCATCATCTCCAATCATAATCTTTCCTTAAATATCCCTGCATCTTCTCCACCACCATGACTTACATGACTAGGTCTTAGGGTTTTGCATGTTCTAAGCCAAAACTGAGTATAAAAACACTATACCTAAGCATGAAACCCCTCCAAAATGCCCTGAAAACATTGAGACATCATGTCTCACTTACCTCAATGATTCCATGAGCTCACATGGCTCTACAACTCACTCTCATGCTTCATTTGGCCTCCAAGCACTTAGACTAGGTCTAGATTAACACCTGTAACTAAGTCTTCCACCTATACCTACATTATGATTCTCATGTGAATGTCTGAACACTATCAAATCATGATCTCCAATCCTCTACCATGCTCCTTAAATCACCATGCACCTCAAACATCTATGCGCTATGACCTAGGTTGGCTAGGTCACCTAATTAGACCTACTAGGCCAAGTCATTCTCACTATGTCCACTCATGCCATCATGTCACACATTAATTAACCATGTCATTTTCATGCCAAGAATCCTCTAGAATTTATCCATCATCCTCTTTTTCATTAATGGTACTTTACATCAATGACAACACATAATACTCACTAATGCCAATAGATGTTTTGGATCTGGTTGATCTTGATGGATTTTTAGATTGACATGTATATTTTATTTGATAGTGCAATATTCTTAGATGATTATCGTAATTGATAATTTTTTATATGGTGGATGGATGATTTTCATTCTAGAAGAGGGACGGAAGCCTCACAATTGTATTGATGTTAGATCAAATCATTTACAATAGAGGAGGATGCAATATTTATATATATTTCACAACTAAGTACAAATAAAGAATAAGTTGCACAGGTGAAACCAGAAATCATACGGGAAAACAATACAGAAAAATAGTATGTTGCAACTATGCAACAATAAACACACCAGTATAATAAAACAATATGAATGATTATAACAACATAACCAAATAGTATAATCTACCTAGTTACCTAAGCAACCAACAAGTTACCATAATAACACAAAATTACCTACATGGTAAATGCATTAATTAACTATACTAAGTTTTACCTAACATTCCCCCCCTTAATTTTGCATTTCCTCAAGGGATGAGGAGAGGAACTCTCTGAACAACTCAACTTGTCACTTGTAAGTAAATTTGTGAAGATATCTGCTAGGTTTTCAAACTGTTGGGAAAAACTGAAGTTTTGTGTTGTGTTTCAAGACATGCTCGTGTATGAAATGAACATGTACCTCGATGTGCTTCGTTCTCTTGTGAAAAACTGGATTACAATTTTTTATAGAAAACTTGCATTGTTAACATACAAGGTGGTAGTTTTTTCTTGTGGTACTCCAAGTCCTTCTAGTATGCGACGTAGCCATATTTTTTCACAGACAGCTCCACCTGCAACATGATATTCAACTTCTGTAGAAGAACGAGAAATAAAGTTTTGTTTCTTGCTTCCCCATGATATCGGTCTAGATCCCGAAAAGAATGCAAATCCAGAAGTGGATTTCCTGTCATCAATGTTACCTGCATCATCTAAATCTGAATATCTAGTCAAGAAGAATTTATCATTCTTCTTGTACTCTAGACCAAAGATCCACTATCCCCTTGAGATTTCTCAAGATCCACCTTGCTACTTTCTAATGAAAAACTCTTGGTTTTCTGCATGAACCTAGAAAGATAGCTCACTGTAAAGCTAATATCTGGTCTAGTATATGTTAGGTAAATGAGACTCCCAATCAACTGTTGATAGAGAGTTGAATTTACCAGAGGGGATGGATCTAAACGAGATAATTGCAGTCTCATCTCTATGGGTGTACCAATAAGTGTGTAATCCATCATCCTGAACTTTTCGAGCATTGTCTTGGTATAGTTCAACTGATAAAAAAAGATGTGATTCTCTTTCTACTATACTTCCAATCCAAGACAATAGTGCATGAGCTTGAGATCTATCATGTTGAATGATCGATTAAGATCTTTCTTCATTACATCTATCATCTTCACTGTGCTGCTATTGATGACTAGATCATCAAAATTAATAACGACTACCACAATCTCTCTTCCTTGCCTTTTGAAGTAGAGGTTGGGATCATATGGATTTCTAAAAAATCCATGTTGAACGAGATTCTCATCAATTTGTATGTACCAAGCCCGAGGTACCTATTTAAGGCCATACAGAGATTTCCTAAGTCTGCATATTTTTGTTCTTCACTAGGTACGACAAATCCCCTAGGTTGAGTCATGTAGACTTCTTCTTGTAGATATCAATTCAAAAATGCACTTTTCACATCCATCTGATGGACTTTCCAACCAAACTGAGCAGTTAGAGAAAAGATCATCCTGATCGTTTTGATCTTAGTTGTGGGAGAAAATGTCTCCTCATAGTTTATTCCTTCCTTTTGTGCATACCCCTTCACTACCAATCTTGTTTTATACTTTTCTATGGTCCCATCTACTTTTTACTTTGTTTTGAATATCCATCTGCAACTAATGGGTTTCTTTCCTGGTGGAAGATCAACAAGCTTCCAGGTGTTGTTTTTTCATCACTAACTGATAATCAACATCCATGACATCTTTCCAAGCTTTCGACTGTAGGGATTCATGGATAGTAGAGGGCTCAATAGATTCAAAAACTCTACTCATCAAAGAAAATTTTACTTCTTTTCATGCTTTATTGCGAGTATGTGGTCCAGTGGTGGATGTATCCGGTGGAGCATCCAATTTTACATCTCAAATCATATTAGTATACCACTTAGGCATACACTATACTACTCCTGTGGGTCATGGTCCTATCTGATCATCACTATCATCCCCATCTTCACATTCATCATCAATGGGAACACCTACTTCTATTTTCACAACAGGTTAGATTTCTACATCATGTGATTTTGGAGGAGGAGTCTCAACTTCCTTCTTCTCAAAGAACTCAACATCTCTGCTGATGTAGACTTTTCTAGTCGATCCATCAATCTATACCAAAGAGCCTTTTCATTGTCGCCAATGAAGATGACTTTTTTAGATTTCATATCAAACTTCTTTTTGTTTTTTTTGGGTATGTGCATGTTGGCTTTGCACGTGAATACTCCGAGGTGTGCAGCAGATGGATTCCACTTCGACCATGTTTCATGTGGAGTTACTCCATCAAGAGCAATTATGGGCACTCTGTTAAGAAAATATGTTGTTGTATTTGTTGCTTCTTCCTAAGAATGTCCTCCCTAGTCTAGAATCATTGATCATGCGATGCACCATCTCCATTATAGTACAATTTCTTCTCTCAACAACACCATTTTGTTGCGGTGTGTGTGGAGGAAGCATCTATTGATGAATCCTGGTGAATTCCCCCCCTCATGAGCATCGTTCTCTACAACCACTTTGAAATTTTTGAAGTTATGAAAAGCATCACTTTTATTACAAAGACAAAATATCCAAATTTTCCTTGAATAATCATTAAACACATAGCATGATATAATGAAATCCATAATGACTAGGTTGCATTAGACCACAAAGATAGATATGAATCAAATCAAGCTTACCTAGAGCTCGATAAGTATTTATCTGGAATGAAGCTCTGTGTTGTTTATCTACTAGGTAGTTAGGAAACTTATTTGTATCCTTCTGGAGAGATGGAAAACCTCTCACCATGTTGTAGTGGTGAAGTGTTTCAAGATATTTGAAACAAATGTGACCAAGTCTTCAATAACACAATTGTGCAGAGGAAGAATTCTTAGCTAAAAGTGCTTGATCATCCCTATGGAAAAAATCAAAGTTGGAACATACGTCCCACATTGGTGAATTTTGCAAAAAAAATTGAGCCTCTTGATTCATCTCAAATCAAACACACTTTCTTACCAGAATGGCTATAAAAGGTAATCTTCAAATTATGATCTAGAAGCTGACTCACTGATAGTAGATTCTTTGTTTACGCAGGGATAAATCATACATATGTTAATCTACAATTTTGTGAACCAAGAGGAAGAGAAATGTTCCCAATACCTTGTACCATGTACAAAGAATCAGCACCTAACAAAACATGGTTTTCCAAAGGTGTGTCCCTCATGGTAGTAAACCAATATCTGTGTTCGGTCTTGTGTTGAGTGGCTCCCAAGTCAATGTACCAAATAGCACTAGATGGCGTAGATGGTTCACTAGAATGAGTAGTGTACAAGAAGCCTTCATTTTTTGAATGTTCTTCTTGCTTAGCTACATTACCCTTGTTGATGGGGTTTTCTTCACTAGTTCCCCTTCTTTTGCCCTTGCTTGTAGTAAGATTGTCCCTAATGAGATTGTTGATTCTGAGGTCCAGAATTGTTTGATTAACCTTTCTTGTATGTATTGAACCAATAATATTTCAACTCATGTCCTCTTTTGCAGATAGAACATTTTCTTCTTTTTCTTTTCCCTTTGCTAATGTTGTTTTCGGGAATTTTGAGAAGATTTTGCTTTTCCTGTTCATTTCTAATGAGAATATAGTGTCTGTTGCTCTTCATCATCTTTGTTGTACATTGCTTCTTATTTTTGTAGTAGATTCACTAGCTTGTTAAAAGTAACTGTCTGATATGACAAGTTTAGTGTCGTCACAAAAATGTGGTAAGAAGGATGAATTTTTTCTCAAAACAATGGGCACTAGAGTTGTATCTGTAACCTCCTCTCCCAGGGCTAGAAGTGAAGCCCTCAATTATGGAACTCTCCTCAAGAAAGCTTCTACTTTCTCATTTGGTTTGAATTTCATTATTTGTAACTGACTCTGCATATTCAATATTGTGTTCTTGTTCTTGGCCTTATACTTGGTGCTTAACTTATCCCGAGATTCTTTGGCTGTTTTGGTATCTCGAATGTGGGGTTGCACGTCATCGAACACTACAAACAAAATTATGACTTTGGCCTTCTAATTGGCCTTGAAAAACTATCTTTTTTGGGTTGCCATCATCTGGTGATGTGTTTGCGGAGCCATTCACAATAGGCCAAATTTCTTCAAACTCAAGTTGTGTTTTGATCAAGTTGTGTTTTGATATTAGTCTTCCATGCAACATAATTATCTCCTCATAGGAGTCGTGAGTCTAGAAGAAAGAACTTAGGGGGATTGGTGCCCATTTTTTGAATCAACTGACAAAGGGTAAGGCTCTTATCACTCCAGGTATAAGGTCTCCCAATATATATACCTTCATTTTGATATACTGAACCTTTCTATATACACGCCCTTCTGATATAATCATCGGTGCGTGGAAGAAGCTCTCCCTTTCAATATACCGGGTGGTACATCAAAGAATTTGATACCTGGTACCAAGACAATATTGAAAGGGGTCAGGTCTATGTAATTAATGACACCGGCTCAAAGAAATATCATCATACACACGCATAAATTCATTATATACTCGGATAATTTCAGTGTTCAGATTTATGTTGTGCAATCGTTCACAAACAGATGGGAGGGCTCAAAGTGTGTGCATTGTGTCCTTATTTCTCCCTGTCTATTTATTAGGGACGATGCCTAGATGATGTTGTTACAGATATATTAGGCGTTAAGTGCAGTAGGAGTCGTAACAAATTTACCCAGAGGCACTGTATACACTGACCGCCATGAAAGAGATCCGAAGATCTTGTGAGTGTTAAAAAACAAAATTTCACTGTTTTTATTTTCAAATCTCTGCCATTTTTTATCAGTTATATTGTTTACGGTTGAATATGGTAACCTGAAAATTAGTACAATCTACTTAAATATACACTGAAAATATATGATTACTACTGATTATGCAGAAAAATGGAATGAGAGGCATTTTTTGTTTTGGAAGGCCTTGGTGGCCTTCAAAACTCAGAATGGCTCTTGTGGGAAAAACTGAAAAAAAATAGTTGAAAAGTTCACTTTAAGATACCTCTCCCTTTTACGAAAATTGCTCTGAATGAAAATATGAGCTATGTGGGAGAGAATTTTTTTTGCCTAAAAATAGCGTTTTTACAACTAAATTTGGGGGGGGGGGGGGTTTAGTTATGGTTAGTGGATTTAGCAGTGGCTTTCTGCCGCTAAATTTGGTGGTCCAGCTATTTTCACCACCAAAACACAAATAGATATAACAAGTTATATCCTAGCCCGACTAGCCACAAAATCTCGACCCAATACACAAAGGAACTCGTCCATTAGCCCGATCCAAATGCAAGGATCAACTTGGTTTGTAATGAAGACAACTTAATGGAGAACTTCATTCCTCTACTCAATCAACTTACCTTTTACCACACAACCAGCTCGGTCTGCAGAGCTTGGTTTCTACAATTGGATTTTTTTAGTGTATGTTTGTCTTGGATTGTTGACATGCAGATTATTGTTTTATTTAGTGTTTTCTATCAAGCATGTATGATGTTTACAATTGAGTGTGTAGGTGACATGTTTACGGTACGGGAGAACATGAGTTTCAGGAGATGCACCTTCATGTGGCACATTAGACCTTATAGGCCAAATTTTAATGTTTGTTTGATTTTATTTCCCTTGTGATTTTATTTTGTGGATTAAATTTGGAAAAGGGAAAATACACCCTTGGTATGTGGTTATTGGTTTAAATAGTCATTTTCTCATTTTGCTTCTATTTCATTCATGGTTATTTGGTTCAATTCCTTTGGCTTATGTTATTAAGTTATTTAGCACTTTATTATCTTTCTTTTAACTCTTGTGTGTTTATTTGATTTAACCTTGGTCATTGCTAGTTAATTAGTTGTATTATTTAGCTAGTCATTTCTCACTTGCATGGTATGACTTGGCTTGTCTTATAAGTTGATTAAATGTGTTTAGGATCACCTAATCATGATTTACGTGGATCCTCCACCCCTCTTAAAGGCCACCTCTTCCTCAAAACTCGAATTTGGGAAATAAGTGGCCTTTTGGAGGAGTGTAAGGCAAGTTAGGAGTTGTATTTACCTTGAAAAGATGTCTCATGTACCATACATATGGGTGGGTGAGCTCTTTTCGAGGCTCATAATACCTTTTTCCCCTTTTACCCCTTTTTTAACCACCAACATTTATCTTTTTCGGATTTTGTGTTTGAGGGAGATTTAGAGTGGAGTTTCTCTATGTGGGGATGTGACTTGCTTGTATTTGAATTTTACTTTTTATTTTTTATTTTGTAAATGTAAGTGGGGGGTACTTGGCTGACATGGATTCTTAGGTGGAGGGGTAATGCATGTCACCACCCCATTGGGTTTTGACTTGGAGACTCGTCTCCTATATTATCCTCCAACTTGGAGGGTTATGAGGTGTTTTTGGTTATTTTAGTTTTGAACTATTTTGGAGAGGAGAACATTTGGATTGTGAAGAGCTTGGATTGTGGTTTGGAATACTTGTGCTTAGATTGATATTGCTCTTGTGAGGTAGGCATCACACCCTTTGAATTTTGTTATTGTTTTTGAAAGGAAGTTGTGTGTTTCTTGTTTAATCTTTGGTGTTAAAATGATTTGGTTGTGATATGTTGTTTTCTTATTTGTTTTTCTTCATACGCCCCTTTGGGGAGTTGTAAGGGGAAGAGGGAAGAATCCCCTCTTACTTTCCCAGAGGGCTTGATGGGAAAGTCTTGTTGGGTTTCATTCCACTCCCTTCATATGGTTTGAAGTAGGAGACTGTTTCCATATGGTTTGGAAATCATATCTTATTCATGTTATGGAACCTTAAAGGTTTGAAAAAAAATAGTGGGGAGGAAAGGAGACATAAGTGTTTTTAGGGATATGGAGCTTTGGAGGCTACTTGGATTCTTGGAAAAACAATTGTTGATACATTTGAATTTTTTCTTATATATGTGTTATTGGGATCTCTTTTACTCTTTTCCCTGTATTGGTAGAAGTTTAGAGCTTCTTGTTTGTTTCACATTAATTTCCAAACAACTTGAGTTTCTTGGATGTTGTTGGTTTTGGTTTATTTCCCTTATCCCCTTTGTGCTCACTTGGAGGCTTGTTTATCCTCTCTCTCATGGGCTTGGAGGGAGGATAACATGTTCTCCTTGGTTGGAGGTGGCATGTAATGATTTCATTAGGTTGAAAGGTCACCCAAGCTATCTTATTGTAGATGGATGCATTCTAGTTGGAGTTGGAGCTTGGATATAGAGTTGTTGGGAGCTTGATCTTTTGTGGAAGATTGGTTTATTTAAGTGAAAAAAATTCCATGTTGTTCCCACGCCCACGTTGTGGGAGGATTTTCCTCTTGAATTTTAAGAGTTGTTTAGTTATTGACATTGTGAATGAAAAAAATGTAAATTTGTGTTGCATTTGTGTGGAAATTATATTGTAATTACACTTGTAAATCTTGTATTTAGGAAAATGAACTTCGTAAGTTTTTGCTAAAAAAATCTCTTTCATTTACCATTGTTTTCTCAAATGGAATTTGATTTGGTTTGAACTCCTTGAGTTTGTACAACTATTATCCCATCATAGTATCCTTTTGAAATTGGAGAGGTAAAAATTTCATTTCCAAACTTGTATAATCTTTCAAAGTATTATTTTAGATATTGGTTGTTTTAAGTTTACATAAAGTAAAATGGGTTCAATGTTTATTTGCAATGGTTTTAAAATGAAGTAGATTTTGTGTGTGTGTGTGTGTGTGTGTGTGTGTATATATATATATATATATATATATATATATATATATATATATATATATATATATATATATATATAGATTTTGATATAGTGTTTATTTTTCAAAGAGAAATAATGATTCTTGAGTTTGGTCTTATACCTTTTATAGACATTTTTTTCTATTTAGAAATATTGAAAAAATCAGTGTTTCTTTGTTATATATATATATATGGGTTGCAATGTTTTTAATAAAAAAATGTTTGGGAGGGGCTGTGAACCCCTCCCCCAAACACTTGGTATTATCCAATGCACAAACCATTGTTTAAGGCACAACCTTCCTATGCCACGTGTTATGCCACACATGTCAGTGCCTTTCTAACCAGGCCAACCCCATACATTTCACCCCTATGCCTTTCTGTGTATATATAATATATATATACACATAATATGCTCTCTATTAAGTATATAACCAAATAAACATTGTGTGTGTGTGTGTCTACATCCTTTCTTGGTAAAACCCACATATGGGTATAAAAAGTGGAAGAAAATAAACAAATAATTCCAAGAAGATTTCACGAGAGCTCCTTCTCAATCCTCCAAGAAAGAAAGACATGACAGAATAAAAAGAAAATTCAAATCTATAAGGAAGTTCAAAAGAAAATTAGGGTTTTCCCAAAGTTACCTAGGATTAAGGGTGGAGATTCCCTTGATCCAAAGGCCCAAAACATACCTAGGATTTGCCACTTGTCAAGTGAACTTTTAGGGTTGACCCTTTTATTTTGTGCTAGCAGGGATCACTTCTCCCTTTCCCTTTCAAATTTTGGGGTGAATAAAATTGGATTTATATTAACTAAAATTGATTTTTTGGATGCAAAAAGGGTATGGGTCCATTTGGAGGGGGTCAAATGGGACCCATGCCTAAATGAAGCAATTAAACCTTAGAAGTTAATTGCGTTTCCTTGATATATTATTTGGTCACCTTGCTAGACCAACCTCTCATTGGGGAAAATGTAATAACCCTTGTTAACTCAATAAACTTTTAAATACCTTAATCAACAAAACCTTACGTTAAATTTATTACCTTGTTAAATTATTTTCCTAACTTGTGAAGCCTAATTCCTTCGTGGAGAAGCATGTTAACCCACATTAAACCTAATTAACATTATTTGAGTTCAAATAATGGATGGGATTAAGTCTCACCCCTTGATTCGATTCAAGGCTCAAGATTAAATAAATATCTTATCGTAATTGTTTGAAACATTCTTAATTTTTATTACCGACTTGGTAAAGTAATTTATTAATTATTAAGTGTTTAAATGAATGATATTTAATTAATGTTTTCATGGGGTATATTTTATACTCCCTTGGTTAATTTCACGACGTGGGAAATAAAAATTCACTAATTACTAAGTATTTAATTTAAGGGCACTTAACCAATGTTCAATCCCTTTTTAAAGAATATATATTCCCCAATTTATGGGATTAACAGAGTATTTAATTGGGTAATTTTGGGTCATAAAAACATGGGCACAACAACAACACACCAAGTACTTTCATGAGATTGATGCATCAATTCCTGAACTATTTTTACGAAAGTTTGTGATCGTGTACTTGGATGATATTATGATTTTCAGCACAACGTGTGAAGAGAATTTGTTACATATCAGGAAAATGTTACACAGACTACAAGAAGAGAACTTACTGATCAATCTCAAGAAGTGAATTTTTATGAAATAAGAGTTGGTTTATCTGAAATTTTTGATTCGTGGAGAAGGATTGAAGATGGAACCTGAAAAGGTATGAGTAATTGTGGATTTTCGATCACCGAGGGGTGCTTCTGAGGCACGAAGTTTTAATGGGTTAGCTAAATTTTATAACAATTTCATCATGAAAGTCAGTGTTGTGTGTGAATCGATTACAAATGCCATGAGGGAGATAGGAAGAAATTCATCTGGAGTGCGAGAAAAAAAAAAGATTTTTATAATTGAAGAGAAGAATAATAGAATAGCCAGTGTTAGCATTTTCATATTTTGAAAAGATATTTAAGATCAATTGTGATGCTAGTGGCATAACTATTGGCGCAGTGTTTACTCAACCTGAAAAACTTGTTGTGTTCTTTAGTGAGAAGTTGAATTATGCAAATAAGTACAATGTTTATGATCAAGAACTCTATGCAATTTTGAATGTGTTGAAGAAATGGAGACGTTACTTGTTGCCTAAAGATTTTGTGTTATGCATAGACCGTCATGCATTACAATTTACTAACAACCAAGGAAAGTTGAACAAGAGGAATATGAAGCAGGTGGAGTACTTACAAGGATATGCATTTGTGTTTAAGCACATGAGTGGAAAATCTTACAAGGTGGATCATGCACTCAGTAGGCATAATTGTTTGTCGACAGAGATGAAGATTAAAGCTATGGGTTTGAACCCATGAAGGAGTAGTATGCACATGACGAAGACTTCAGAGAGGCATGTGAGGCATGAGCAATACCCACAAGTGTTGCTTGGACACCTTGGTTGAATTATTTTTTGCATGGATGATTGTTATTCGAGGGAAGGTAGTTATGCATCTTGAAAGGATTAATGAGAGAGAATGTAGTAAGAGAGAAACATTGTAAAGGATTAGCATCTAACTTTTGCTTAGATAAAACCTTGACATGGCAAGGGGAAAGTTAATTTTGGCCACGAATGAGTGCATATGTGCACAAATTTATGCATTGATACATTTCGTTACTTGTAGGAAGGCCAATGATCAATGCACATTTTGAATCTTTTCTTCAAGGAGATTGTGAGACTACATGGATTAGCGCGTAATATAGTGTCTTATAAGGATACAATTTTTTTGGGAATTTTTGGCAAACATTATGGAAGAAGTTGGATACAAAGTTACAATTCAGTTTGACATACCATCCAAAAACTATCGGACATACATAAGTTGTGAATATAATCCTTAGATATTTTCTAAGATGTTTGGTTAAAGATAAGCCAAGAAATTGGGATTTGACTTAAGCGAAAGTAGAATTTCCTTAAAACAATTTAGTAAGTATGAGTATAGAGAAAACATCGTTCCAAACCATATATGATAACAACCAAAGGGGATTTGTGAAATTAAGATGTTTACTACACAGTGAAGGTAGGAGTGTTGAAGCAAGAGACTTCACGAAACACGTGAAGGAAGTACACCAACAAGTGTACAATTAGTTACAAAAGATGAATGCACAATACAAACATCACGTAAATGAGAAGCAAAGAGAAATTGAATATCATTTTGGAGACATGGTCTTGGTATATTTGTGGAAGGAGAGGTTTCTAAAAAGAACTTACAATAAGCTTAAGTGGAAGAAGATGGGACCATGCAAGATCATCAAGAAGTTTGCACATAACACTTATGAGATTGAATATCCTCAAGGCATTGTTATCTCTAACATATTTAATGTTGTGGATTTTTATTCATACCACACATTACAAGAATATGAAGATGAGGCTGAATCAAAATATAGCAGAGTATATTAGAGGAAAGAGATGTCAGAGAAGGAGTATGATTAAAAAATGAATAATAGATACCAGACCCAAAAAGACATACAATATGGATTACACAAAGTATTTGGTCAAATGGAGAGAAAATAAAAATAGAAGAAGTGACTTAGCTAAGTGTTATGAATGCCGCACAATTTGGTATGTTGGTTCCTTGAGCATGAGCTTAAGCTTTCAAAATTACTCGAGGTGTATAACACAAGAGCATCTGAGCTCATAGGCACTCTTGTGTCAACCAAAAAAATAATTGCATAGTGGATTTAATCACTGTTTACATTCTATATAGCATTTTTTTATGTTTCTTGAGTCACACAATGAAGAAATACATTTTTGAAGAGTCGTGGAGTCTTGTGTTGCATTTTGTGGAGTGCGTAAGTCCTTTGTACAATGTTTGTAGACTGCGTAGTTCTTTTGTGCAATGTCTAGTATATTGCACAATTGTCTTATGCATAATAATTGTTTATGTAATCTTGTTCGAACCACAAACTTGGAATAATTAAACGATTGAATGCATAAGTTACGAGAAAGGCCAAGTGGTTATGTTCAAAATTTTTATTGGGTCTTTTGGGTCCTTTCATTTTAATTTTATAGAATTACGAGCCTTAAGATGTGGCATGCACAACTATATAAGTAGAGCCAATTGTCTCAAGTTAGCAGTTCAAGATCGGAAATGAACTCAGTGCTCAAGGGAAAAGTGGAATGTCAGCTTAAGGCTCACTGTGAAAGAAATAAATTTCAAAAATATAACCGACGCCTAGGGGAAATGAGCCAATGACTGTGAACCTAAACTTAGGGGGCTGCGAGAGCCACTTAACTATCATATAATTTTTTAAAAATATACCCTTTAAAAGATTCTAATTTTTTTAATGTGTAGATTTTCTTTTGTGCATTTAAATTATGTGGAAAATATATTTTTAATGGATTTAAAATAGTTACTTTTGAATACAAAGAAAATTAATATGATCCCTTACTTGTGAATAAAATCACCCTTTTGGGACAGTTGATGTGTCATCATTTTATTGGTTGATTTGTAGATGTGACTTGTGTTATTGGCTACCTTATTTCTAAATTTTAAATGTGAAAATGATAAATGTTGACTTTGATTTTGACAACTAGTGTTACTATACTTCACATAATTACTCACAGTCATTGACTTATACACAATCATTAGCTTCTTTCCGCTAGTTCTCATTTTCTATATTCTTTTAAAAAAATGTTTTTAAAACGAAAAACTTAAATAATGCAACTACAAAAGTAAAAAGGGCATGTTGTTTATTATTTGATTTATAAATGATTAGTTTTGGTAGGGTTTGTTATTGATGAATGTCAATTGTGTTAGAATTATAGTTTTTATAACCACGAAATTTGTTGTTTGTAGTTTGTATTTGTATGTTACATGGTGAGTCCACAAGTATTCGTCTATACAATCAGGAAGGCATATTTAAGATAATATCGACGAAATCCTAGGTTTGAAATTATTGTTTTTGTCATGATAACATCAAGGTGTTGATTCAAATATAATAATACATGAACCAAATCACCAATATATCACTAATCAATATGATATTTGTGAAGATAAAATTATTAATCAACATGAAACTCTTAAATGAATCAAGATATGTAACAAATCCAAACTAGTATAATATGTTATTTATATTCTAAATCAATAAATTGTGTTTTGTTTGATATATTGTGTAATAGTTAATGTACATTAATAATGAAAATATTATCAATTTAATATATATTCTCTTTCAAAAATCATATGTATGTTTCTTTGTGTTCCTCTCATTGAAAAAGAAGGCACGTAATATTGGTTTGATGTACTTTAAAAGAAACATAAATAATGTAATAGTTGACCTACAATAATACTAGCAAGTGTTGTGCCAATGGGGTTTGGGTAGATCGGTTAAGATGAATGGTTGTGTCCAGATCCACACAGGTTCAAATCCCATTGGGCACAATCCCTTCGGTGTGGTTTACCAGTGGTGGCAGGTGTTGCATCACCAGTGATTATTCTCGGTGGTGTTGGACTTTGCATCGTCGACATTGGCGTTCGTGGCAGATGGTGGATCTAAAAATGGTGGTGGCGGAAAAAAATTGCATTGTCGGTGCGAGCTCAATGGTCGCGGTTTGTGTTGGATTAATTGTAATATCTTGTCTAAAGACGTTAAGGGAGGGGACCCAAGAAGCCCCCAGTTCTAAGCTCTGGCCCAAAGCGTTAAACTATAAAAAAAAATACTAACAAGTTTTTTGTACCGGTTAGTCTCTCCACTTATATTGTAAATTGTATTAATTATTAAATTATAGGTGATGACATTAATGTGGTATATTCATAATAATTTATATAAATTAAGTATTAAAATTGAGATTTTTTTTTTGTGTTTTTAAAAATAAAAATTTCCGAATTTAATTTTCAAATAACTATATATACAAATTATATTAATATGTATGAATATATATATTAAAAATATATTGAAATAAATGAAAGCTATTTTTTATATTTTTATCAGCATTATTTTAACTATATTGTTTTGCACAATTTGAAAAGTTATAGAAAAAAATATTGTTTTATAGTCTAAGTTAAAATGTGTTAATGATTGTAAGATGTGCATAATTTTTGACTCATACAAATAAAATTCATAAAAAACAACTCAATAAACTTTATTCCAGTTAAATTGTATTAATGATCGTAAGATGTGCATAATTTTTGAGTCATGCAAATAAAATTTATAAAGAACAATGAATAAACATTGTTTAATTGATTTTTTTTTTTGTTTTTCTAACTTGAGGTAAATGTACTCGAGTGAAATATAGAAAATAAATAAATAATATGTGAAAGTAGGGGCAAATACATGGGGTTTTTTCAAAACTTAATTTTATGCAGTAACTTGTAAAATTAAAAGTTGCTTCTTAAATTATAATTCATTGGGTCCACATTTATTAATTTTTGGTTCAAATTTTTTTTGGTCTTATTTAGTTTTGTGCTAAGATTTGAAGGTATTCATTCCATCAAAGTCGTTTGAGCCACGATCCCAACCCTATGTCTTGTTATGGTGTGTGGGCCTTTGCACTCAACAAGGATTGATCCCTCGTAGGCTCTTTGTGAGCCTAACAATTTCACCAATAGACCAACGGTCACTCTTATTCTAACTTTTTCTTTAAGTATTAGATTAAAAAATAAAATAATTATTGTAGTTATCATGGTTCCAACTTGTCACATACTTGACTTTGAGCTTTTTATTATGTCGATAGTTATACCACTAGTGATCGCACATGAAGTGTGTGATGGAAATGTTGAAGGAGATGCAATGGAAAAACTAAATTGGAGGGAGTGAAAAATCGAGGGAGGAGGATGTGCATTGAAGAAGGGTGTTAAGGGAGGAGAAGTGAAAGGGTGGGCAAAATGCTATGGGGAAGTAAATAAAAAACTCCTCTTTCTTACAGTCAGGCACATATGAAACATGTGTCATTTGTGTCAATCATTTGAAGGAGAAAGGGGTGAGGTGTGTAGGTTTTTTACGTAATGTACCCTAAAGATATTTCAAAAAGCAAGGCAAGGACAATGAATACTTAGAAGGAAAATTTAAATAATTTTAAATTTCAAACTTTACATATGTTAGATACAACAATTATACGTTTAGGGTTCCTTATATTCTTTATTTCATGCACATGGTAATACTCAATATGAGCGATTGAAATGTGGGTCTATTTTTGTTATTTTACAGTGAGATCATGTTGTAGAATAAAAGATTGGCCCCTAGGGTATTTCCACTGACAATGCTCACAACCGCATCTATAAAATCTTCTTTCCATTGAGCGTTAATATTTTCCTATGTCTTGCTCTAAACTCCTACTATGGCCAAATTGGAAGGATGGTGGCGAATGTATAAAAAGGGTGAAATGGAGTCATGAAACAAAAATACATGAGGCTGAGATACTATCTTATAAGACAGTTAATGGACATCAATAAAATGCACATGATGTTGTGAATAAGCACACCAACATACCCACAGAAAATCATGATTTTTTGTACAATGCAAAAGCCTAGTAGAGGAGGCAACATAGTGTTTAAATGTGTAACCCAATTCCAAATTTGAGGTATTTGCAATCTACTAAGGGACAATGATGACCCATTCCTAAGGGGGAAAGGGTAGACCATTGAACGTGAAATCCAAAATCTCCCCATCCTTGGAGGCTTTGCAGAGTCTCCTTCACCACGACCTACAAACAGGAAAACTACATATGTTTGAGTGTAGTAAGCTTATGTTCTTGTCCGTTGTACTCTCCATTGTAACATCATCTTCCAACTTATAATATTTATTAATAGACAACATAGCGTCAAAATCTGACTAACATTGTCATTGGATTTTTGGGTTTGTAGGAGCTTGACTCGGCGCCCCTTCCTGGAGTATATACCATGTTTGCACTTGTGCTTACCTTTTTATTTGTTTACCTTCCATGCTTGCGTTATTAAAATGTATAAAAATGTGATTGCAATTATATCAAAAGTTACAAATCCAATAAAAAGTAGGGCTTTTCAAGTTGATGTTGATTAAGACGTATTTATTATAAAACAAAGACATGATGATTTGATTGTAGATACCAAGAAAAAATATAATGTTCAACAAACATTGCATTAAATAGACAGTGTAATTGTTGGTTATAATTAATAATTAACTTATCTTTTCTTGCATACACGAGGGTGAGACACTATCTTATAAGACAATATAAAAAGGGTGAAATGGAGTAATGAAACAAAAATACACGAGGCTATCTTATAAGACATTTAGAGGACATCAATAAAATGCACATGATGTTGTGAATGAGCACATCAACATACCCACAGAAAACAACATGAATGTTTGCACAATGCAGAAGCCTAGTATATGACGCAACATAGTCTCTAAATGTGTAACCCAATTCCAAATTTGAGGCCTTCACAGGCTACTAAGGGACAATGATGACCCATTCCTAAGGGGGAAAGGGTAGACCATTGATTGTGAAATCCAAAATCTCCCCATCCTTGGAGGCTTTTCAGATTCTCCTTCACCATGACCTGCAAATAGGAATGTTGCATATGTTTGAGTGTATTAAGCTTATGTTTTTTTCCATCATACTCTCTAGCGTAGCAATGTTTTCCAACTTATAATATTTGTTAATAGACAACATAGCGTCAAACCTGACTGACATTGTCATTGGAGTTGTGTGTTTGTAGGAGCTTGACCCGGTGCCCCATCTTGGAGTATATATCGTGTTTTCACTTGTGCTTACCTTTTTCTTTGTTTATCTTCCATGCTTACATTATTAAAATGCATAAAAAAAAGATTGCAATTATATTAAAAGTTACAAATCTAATAAAAGTAGGGATTTCGAGTTGACGATGATTAAGACATATTTATTATTGAACAAACACATGATGATTTGATAGTAGATATTAAGAAAATTATAATGTTCAACAAACATTGCATTAAATAGACAGTGTTATTCCTGGTTATAGTGAATAATTAACTTACCTTTTCTTGCATACATCAGGATGAGATAGTATCTTATAAGACAATATAAAAAGGGTGAAAGGATTAATGAAACAAAAATACACGACGCTGAGATACTATCTTATAAGACAATTAGAGGACATCAATAAAATGCACATGATGTTGTGAATGAGCACACCAACACACCCACATAAAAACATGAATGTTTGCACAATGTAAAAGCCTGGTAGAGGAGGAAACATAGTCTCTAAATGTGTGACCCAATTCCAAATTTTAGGTCTTTGCAGGCTACTAAGGGACAATGATGACCCATTCCTAAGGGGGAAAGGGTAGACCATTGAACATGAAATCCAAATTATCCCCATCCTTGGAGGCTTTGCAGATTCTAGTAGTAGCATCTGATAGAAGATAACAGTGCCGTCAGTACGGTGCCGCCAATAATGTGGAGTACGGTAACAGTCAAAGTACAATAGGAATGTTGTAAAAAGTAAATGTTTGTCGTAAGTGGTCCGGTAATGTTAAAATGTCAAAGTTTGGGTAATTAGAGAAGTAGGGTCTACATGATTAGGAATTAGAAATATTATATTGGTAATAAGGACAAGGAGTGAGGTCATAAATATTGTGTATTTTATTTGTAAAAAGTCTAAAAATGTGGAACCCATGTAAAATGATAAGGTTTATCTTATCTTAGAAGATAAGCTTACATGTACAGATAAGAGTTAAGGTATGGAATATGATTCGTCAGAGTGGATTTCTTATCCTATCTTAAAGATAAGATGGATATGCTTGGAAGTTCTATAAATAGAGAGGCCACCCCCCTCATTTAGCATAGAAGGAAGTAGTGAGAAATATTGTAGGAAGTGTGTGAAGGAAGCCATCAGTTTAAAGGTGTGTTGAAGAAGCCATTAAGAGGTGTAATTGTAAAGTTTCTCCCCATAGTCTTGGTGAAAGGAAAGTGAAGTCAATAACACTTGAAGTACCTCATGGGTGAGATTGTAACAATTCCATGTTAATATTATAATTTACTTTGATATTTCAGATTTGTCATCATTCTGTCTTATCATAGTCGATGGTATTCTTGTGTTATGTTGTTGTTTTGTTTCCAGATTACATCCACCAAACTAAAGGCTGTGCATTAGTAAATAATCATAGCACGAGGAGTTCCCGGTGAAGAATTATCATAGTGCCGGGTTCGTGATGACATTTTGGTTCCGTTGCCGGGACCATTCCTCGTTGGTGGATTTTCTGGGAGAGATATTCCCACTTAGTCAAAAATCAATTGGAGGGTAACCTTATTTTTACTGTGCATAGTAGTTACCATGGTAAAGTCATTTTTTCCGTGGATAGTAGTTACCATGATAAAGTCATTTTTGCTGTGAATACCGTAGTTATCACAGTAAAGTCACTTTTTACCGTGAATAGTATTTACCGCAGTAACTTCACTTTTTACTGTGAATAGTGTTTACCACAGTAAAGTCAGTTTTCACCGCAATAAGTCAAGTTTTACCATAGTTTACCGTGGTCATTTCTATTTTACTGTTAGAAAGGTGTAAAGTCACTTTCTATTACAGTGACTCCAATTATTTGTGCTCATAAGTCTTGTTGATTGTACTTATGGGTTGGTATTTCACGGTGGTTATTTTGAAAATGGGAAAGATTCCTATTTTTTCAGCTCAATCTAATGAAGATGCTTCTTCTTTCATTCAAGAGTTTAAATGATCTTGTATTTGTAATGGCCTCATAAGAAGGGAACAATGGACTGAATTTTTTCCTACCTTTTTGGATGGTTCAGCACTTAGGTGGTTTGAAACACTAGGTGATAATGTGAAAAATTCATGGGATTTATTAATTGAAAGTTTTCTTGAAGAATTTGGTGAACAACAGAAATATGCAGATCTCATGATCGATATCACAAATTTATCCCAAGGAGAGAAGAAGAAGATAAGTGATTATCATGCTCATGTTCTAGAGCTAAGGAGGAAGCTCGATGCCTAGATCCGGAAGGAAGGATTAGCGGATGGGTTGATGAATGGTGCAGATAATCTCCTCTGTAAGCACTTCATTCTTGGGATGAAGCCAGAGATCAGAAAACGAGTGAAGTATGACCACCCAGCTACCATTGAACAAGCAAAGGAGATTGCAAGAAGGCAAGAAGAAAGCATGGAAGAGGAGCCCAAAGAAATTGTTGCTAAAGTAGAGCCTACACCAGCACCTTTGGTCCAGAATCCACAACCACTCCCGGTGAGCACAAATATTTCTCCTAGTACATCTACTGAGTATGAAGATCTACTCAAAAAGATGGGTCAGTTAACTATTAATCTTCTTCAAGGAAAAGAATTTAGTTCTCAGGGAGGAGATAGAGGTCCAAAAAGAAATATTTCTGAAGTTGTATGTTATGGTTTTTATAAAAAGGGTCATTATAAGTATAATTGTCTAGATAGAGCTTCTACATCTGGTAAAAGAGATAATGATAAAGGAAAAGCACCTGTGAATTCTTTTGATGTAGTAGATAAGAGCAGAAATAATGAAGTAGATGTGTTTGTAACAAAAAGAAAGAAAGAAAAAGATAATCAAGATGGAAATGATCCTAAGAAGATGAAAGAAGAAACTAGTAAGAAACATAGGAGAAGAAAGTTGGGTGTACAGGATTTTCTAATTTCACAAGGGCAAGGACCATACTCCATCTTGGAAGATCTGTCCAAAAGGCCTGCAAATATTACATATGGTCAACTCTTGGCTATGTCTTCTGAGAAAAGGTGGGAGTTGCGAAGTGGACTCAATGCTGGACGAAGGAAGGAGCCTGTTGAGGACCCTATTTTGGAGGCAGAGGCGGATCCCTATGCTCCACAAGATGAGGTATTATGTAATGGTATTTCGATTCATGATGTCTTAGTTGATGGGGGTGCTGCAGTTAATGTAATGACCGAGTTTGTAATGAATATGTTGGGTTTAAAAATTGATCACCCTTCAACACTTATGTTAAGGTCATTAAATAAGGGAAAAACTAAACCAGAAGGTGTAGTTTTAAATGTGGCAATATCTGTTATGGGTGTTGTATGTGTGGTAGACTTTCAGGTGATGAAAAATGGTACTGTTGCGTACCCAATGCTACTGGGAAGACCATGGCTAAGGAGAGTTCATGCAAGAAACTACTTGAACGAAGGTTTCATGACACTTGGACGTGGTAGAGAGAGGGTGAAGATAAACGTGATCCCTCGACATCATAAGGCAGAACCTGTGGATTCAAGTGATGAAACTGATGATTGGACATCCTCTGATTACTCTAGTACCAGTGAAGTGGACACTGAAGATGAAGAAAGTGAGGTTGATGTTTCAGTCATGGATATCCTTCCACTCACACCAACTCATGACCCCATAAAATTATCTGAAGAATAATTTGATGATCATCTCCAAAAAATAAAGATTGGTGATGCTGTGATGGAGAGTGAGAAGGAATCCTACCGCCAGCTCTTTCGAAGGTACATACACCTATTCACTTTTGATTACAAGGAACTCCGTCAAGTAAGTTGGGTAGACCATTGTATTGAGCTAGTAGATGGTGCTAAGCCCATAAAGCAAATGCCATATAGAATGAATCCTAATTTTTCCAAGACTGTAAAAGAAGAAATAGATAAGTTGCTTGATGCAGGATTCATATTTGCTGTGGAGAATTCAGAATGGGTTTCTCCCATTGTGATCTCAATAAAAAGGAATGGGAAGCTACGCATTTGTGTTGATTACAGGAAGCTCAATAAGGCAAAAAAGAAGGATCATTACCCTCTTCCATTTTTAGATCAGATCTTGGACGAAGCAGCTGGCCAGGAGTGCTATAGTTTTGCTGATGGATATAGTGGCTACAACCAAGTTTTTATAGCAGAGAAATATCAGCTGAAGACCACGCTCACCACTCCTTGGGGAACGTTTGCTTATAGAGTTATGCCTTTTGGGTTGTGTAATGCTCCAGCAACATTCCATCGTTTGATGAATAGGGTGTTCGAACCCTACACTAGGACCTTCATCAGAGTATTTCTGGATGATTTTTACATCTATAGGAGCAAGTTAGACCACCTGCACCAGATGGAGATAGCATTTCAAAGGTTAGAAGAAGCACAAGCCTCACTAAACCCTATAAAGTGTGTCTTTGGATGTTCTAAAGGTGTTTTGTTAAGGCATGTTGTATCCAGAGATGGTATTGGTACTGATCCTGATAAAGTTTCAAAAATCAAAGATTTACCATTTCCTATGAATAGAAGTAAGTTGAGATCATTTTTAGGCCATGTGGGTTACTATAGAAGGTTCATCAAGAATTTCTCAAAGATTACACAGCCACTAACCCAGTTCTTGAAGAAGGATGTTACTTATGAACCAGGAAATAAGGCGCATGCAGCTTTTGGACAACTGAAGGAAGCCCTGGTGTCTTCACCTATTTTGAAGAATCCAGATTGGAGCAAGCCATTCATTGTGTACACTGATGCCTCAGATGTAGCACTAGGAAGTACTTTGAGCAAAAAGGATGAAAATGGGAATGAACATCCAATTTACTTTGGGAGCAGACAAATGAGCAGTGCTGAGGTAAATTATTACTGTAACTGAAAAAGAGGCTCTGGCTATCATTTTTGCTGTAAATAAGTTTAGAAATTACTTGCTAGGGAAAAAATTTCTAGTTGTAACAGATCATCAGGCTCTAAAATATATTGTAAATAAGCCTAACCCATCAGGGAGGATAGCAAGATGGATAATTTTGCTACAAGAATTTGAATTTGATATTATAGATAGGCCAGGAAAGAAGCATGTCAATGCAGATGCACTCTCTCGAGCCTATGATGGTTTAGGATCATTTTGTGATGATGATGATTTCCCCGATGTAGCATTGTTATCCCTTGACACAATCCCTAGTGAATACACAAATATTTGGAATTATCTGAATGAATTCAAGTTTCCTGATCGTGCCAATGCAAAGACTAAGAGAAAGATTACTCAAGCCAGTCGTCCATATTCTATTCTGCATGGAGTATTATTTCGAATAGGTCCTGATGGACAGTACAAGAGGGCAGTTGGACGTGATCAAGGGAAGGAATTGCTAGAAGAATTCCACAATGGTACATGTGGAGGGCACTTCTCTGGACAACTTACAGCAAGAAGGATCTTGGATGCATGTTATCACTGGCCCACTCTTTTTAAAGATTGTTATAATTATTGTAAGACATGTGATATTTGTCAAACACATGGTAACCGTAAGACTTCATCAGCTCCATTATGCCCTATTCTTCCACTTGGTCCCTTTGAAAAGTGGGGAATAGACATTGTAGGTTCACTTCCAACTACCTACGCCAAAATAAGTATATTGTAGTTGCCACAGATTATTTAACCAAGTGGGTTGAAGCTAGGCCATTGAAAACAGCTTCCATGGATGAAGTGGCAAGCTTCATATATGAACGCATTGTCACCAGATTTGGTTGTACATTAGAAATTGTAACAGATCAAGGAAGCCACTTCATTAATGAGGTAGTAGAAGCCCTGGTCAATAAATTTTCTATTAAGCATAAGAAGGCAACAACATACAAGCCAAGTACAAATGGACAGGTGGAACGAAAAAATTTTGTGTTGTGTCAAATTCTAGCAAAAGATGCAGCCTTGCAGGTACATAAGTGGGATAAAAGGATTCATGCAGCATTGTGGGCATATAGGGCAACATCAAAGTCAGCAACAAGATACTCCCCATTTCAGTTGGCCTATGGCATTGATCCAGTTCTTCCTATTGAGTTTGATATTCCCACTGTGAGAGTTATGAAAAATGAAAGGATGGATGAAAGTGATTCAGTAAAAGAAAGGTTGGTACATCTTCATTTGCTAAAGGAAATGAGGGAAATAGCAAAGGATACAAGCCATAAAAAGAAAATGAAGCAGAAGGAATATTTTGATCAAAAGATCCGTTGGTCTCCATTTCATGTGAATGACTTGGTTCTAGTAAATGATTCCAGATACAAAAAAAGAAGACAGAGAAAATTTCTTCCAGAATGGATGGGGCCCTACAAAATAGCAACTGTGCATGAAAATGGTACGTACCGACTGGAGGAATTAGATGGCACTCCCATTACGAAATGGGTCAACCACAACAAGTTGAAGATTTTCCAAGCACCAGAATAGTCTACTCCGAGGACGGAGTAGAAGTTAGGAAGGGGGAAGATGTCGACACTAAAATTTTCCTCCATGATTTCTATTTCATTAATGTATGTATTAGGAATAGGATGTTGTTAAGTATAATTAGTAGTAGCGTCTGATAGAAGATAACAGCGCCGTCAGTACGTTGCCGCCAATAATGTGGAGTACAGTAACAGTCAAAGTACAATAGGAATGTTGTAAAAAGTAAATATTTGTCGTAAGTGGTCCGGTAATGTTAAAATGTCAAAGTTTGGGTAATTAGAGAAGTAGGGTCTACATGATTAGGAATTAGAAATATTATATTGGTAATAAGTACAAGGAGTGAGGTCATAAATATTTTGTGTATTTTATTTGTAAAAAGTCTAAAAATGTGGAACCCATGTAAAATGATAAGGTTTATCTTATCTTAGAAGATAAGCTTACATGTACAGATAAGAGTTAAGGTATGGAATATGATTCGTCAGAGTGGATTTCTTATCCTATCTTAGAGATAAGATGTATAAGCTTGGAAGTTCTATAAATAGAGAGGCCACCCCCCTCATTTAGCATAGAAGGAAGTAGTGAGAAATATTGTAGGAATTGTGTGAAGGAAGCCATCAGTTTAAAGGTGTGTTGAAGAAGCCATTAAGAGGTGTAATTGTAAAGTTTCTCCCATAGTCTTGGTGAAAGGAAAGTGAAGTCAATAACACTTGAAGTGCCTCATGGGTGAGATTGTAACAATTCCATGTTAATATTATAATTTACTTTGATATTTCAGATTTGTCATCATTCTGTCTTATCATAGTCGATGGTATTCTTGTGTTATGTTGTTGTTTTTTTTCCAGATTACATCCACCAAACTAAAGGTTGTGCATTAGTAAATAATCATAGCACGAGGAGTTCCCAGTGAATAATTATCATAGTGTCGGGTTGGTGATAAAAATTCTCATTGTGGAATAAAAGAAATATCACTTAAGTGAATCATAGGATTTTATTGCCTGCCTTGCAGGGTAAAAATTCCCATTGCCATGTGTTTTTAAAAATAGAAATTCCTTATTCCAAAAAGTGCGACCCACCTTAGATGAATAATAATGCATTAAATAAATATTTGTTAATATTTATTCACCCAATTTTGGCGCCCAGGCTTGTAGAAAAGTCAACAAAGGGAAGCGGACAAAAGGAATTTAAAAATAGAATTCTTTTTCTTAAATTAAATGAAATCCTATCCATTTGCTCACTTTATTTTATTAATTATCAAATGGGCTCCTTTTGGGACCCATTTGATAATTCGACTTTTGGCATTATCCCCATCTTTCACAAGTTATTAATCCATGGGTATTAATTACACCCATCCTACACCCTTTTTTAAATAGAATCTTTTATGGTCACCCACCATGTCAAACATGCTCCCCACTCCATATAAGTGAAGTGAAGTCGTGGTCCCCACGTGATTAAATCATATCTCTTAACTCAGGTTAATCTACCCAACCCCAGATGGTTGTTAACCCCAATCTAACCTCACATCTAAGTTATAAATATGGGGTTTTTCACCATATTTGAGGGAGGAAGAAAAATTTAGCAAATTTGGGTGAATGCTGAGAAATAATTAGCCATTTATCATAATATCATTATTATTATATCTTGGTGATAACATGTGGAATTTCCATGATACTCTGCTCGTGATGGTTCATGTGATGAGATTCATTTTGCACACATCAGATCAATAACACCATCTGCATACTGGCATCTTTCAGGTTCTTTTGTTTATCAATTTGCATGTTATCTGTTTGGACTCTATTTTATTATTATTCTTATCACACGGGGGTTGATAATCCACCGAGTGAGTTAACGCTTCCTAGAATCTGCTTTGTTAGGCAAGCCCCCACATAAAGTCTCTAATCAATCTTTCTTTAGTGTATGTGAAGCTGCAGGTTTGTTGGGATCACACTGAGGAGTTCGACATCAAATTTGTGCACGTATCATCCATCGTCATCTCCAAGGTACTAAGCCCTTGTATACTTGACGTTGGTTTAGTGTTTCTTGATTACTCGTACATTCATTTGGACAGGAAGCTGGAAACTCATATCAACATTTGGCATGCCCGGTGGGACCAGATCCAAGTTCTGGTCATGTTTTTGCTTGCTCACTTTGTATAGGTGTTGTATGTATAACAATTATTGGTATTTTATAATTTAGGTATGACATCGTGTCAATCAAGATATGTGTTCTACAGTTGTCGTTTGTAGACTCACCCGCTTGCTGGCTCTTTGCTACTATCTTCGTTCTTCAGGTGTTGTGGTGCATATATGTAATCTTTTGATTATGTCACCATTAATGGTTTGTCGATTTCTCATTTGAAAAGATCTACTTATTAATTTGTTTATAATCAAGGTAAAATATTATATGTTATTTTTAATTGTTAATAATATATATAGTATATATATATATATATATATATATATATAATATAATAATAATAATAATAATAATAATAATAATAATTTAATTAAAATAATAATAATAAAAAGATAAATAAAAAAATCATTACCCTATGGTAATCTCTACTATCCTAAATTAATCCCTCCCCTACTCTTCACTCTGCCATTCCAACCCTATTCTACCAAGATCCCTAACCGACTCCTCCACTCTTGCACCTCTGCTGAGCTCCATCCTCACATTTCCTCTCTCCATTCTTCTCTACCTGTGTCTCCCTTTCCTTTGCAAGTTACAAACCCCAAATCCCACTTAACTCCCATGTGAGAAAAATTCCGACTGGCCTATCCTTCACCTTCATGTCTACTCTGTAGACCCGACTAAGCAATTACCATCAGCCCATGGAATCCAACTCGCCATTTGAGAACCCACCATTCCAATCCTCGCACAGTTCTCTCCACAACCGCTTCCTCCATTACCCATGAGCTAAGCATCCTCACCTCGTTTAGATTGTCTCGAAACTCTATCCCAACGCCTCCACTTAGCCTTGATCCCACTAACACTACCACTCTCCAAATTTCCCTCTCTGCCACCTCTCTACTAGCCAATTTGTTATCTCTCCACTCTAGCTCCGCAATCCCACGACAGGCCCATTCTTACAATTTTTAGCAACCCATCCTCCCACCTCAAACTCTGGCTTCAATCCCTCACCTCCACTGTAGACACACCTGATTTCCTCCAATTTTCATTTACACAGTTCAGTGTTTTTACATTGTATGCAATGGAACACATCCTTCTCCATGTCCCAATTATACACTGATTTAGATTTTTTTTGTGATCTCTCAAACCATGAAGTACTTGAATGATTGATGTCAACATCTTCTCCACTTCCAACACATTGTACACATCATGTCAACCAACCCGATTGTTAGTTGTGTTCAACATGTTGTTTAGATTTGATAGACAACTAAATTACAAATTCAACGTATACCTTGTGGACACCGATTGCAGAGTATTTTTTTAGAAAAACCCAGTTCTAATACAATCTATTATTTATTCCACGGCTTAATGTTTTTCATTATTTCTAGTGCCATTTTAATTCACATAAGCTTTGTGTATCACACTAGTATTTGGCTCACATAATTCTTTAGAATATATTTGTTAACAGTTGCTCACAAGTTTCTATAGCGGATGGATATATAACTTATTGATTTTACAATCTCCTGGTAGAAATGGGCTTATAATTTTTTATTACAATATCATTATTTCGGGTTTTTTTTATGTGATTTGCTTTATGTCATCATACATTTAAAAAGTGGTATCCCTGTGTAGTAGGACCAACCATGAAGTACCTAAAGTGAACGAAATTGATGTCAATAAAAAAGCTAGATGAGATATTTCTTTTTCCTGTCCCATTAATTAGACATCTTACCTCCATTGTATAATTCTATTAACATCTGACATTCAAATATATATCATTAGTATAAAATACATATATATTAGTTTTGTTAACATTTGTTTAGATTTGATAGACAACTAAATAAATGCAACATACATAATCACATGATTTTTTAGTTTTCCGTTTAGGAGCTTAATTTTTTATTGTATCAATTTCTCACTTATTTTTATAGTCTAAAGTTGATTTGTCATTTGAATAGTGCATGTCATAATTTATTATTTTAAATACATTATCACATTATATTGTTTATCGTTCCATGTTACAAATTTACATTGAAGTATTTATTTGGGAGTCACAATCGTCATCTGTTCATTATTTAATCATAGTTATTTCATCGTTAATTTATAATTTAAC
The DNA here is from genome assembly GCA_019776745.2 of Taxus chinensis. Classification (NCBI taxonomy): domain Eukaryota; kingdom Viridiplantae; phylum Streptophyta; class Pinopsida; order Cupressales; family Taxaceae; genus Taxus; species Taxus chinensis. Next base: position 912,995,336 of record CM034147.1, on the reverse strand, counting down.
TTGTATTTGAATAGTCCCGATAATTTGTTTATTCTAATTTATTTATCTTTTTATCTCTTTTGGGTCATATCCACTAATTTTCATATTTTGCTTTTACAGGATTGCACTGTCAAAGATAAAATCTTAAATTCAAACCACATCGCCAATCGTCTCTTGTCAATCTCATCTGCAGTCATAAGGTCCTTGGACGTTCCCAATCACCGATTATCATTTTCAAACATCATTTACCTAGATACAAAAAAAGGTGCTTTCCAGATCGCTTAAAGCTTACACTTGGCTCAACTTGTTGTCAGATAAAAAGGAAAAGTGATATACAGGTATTCTCTAGTTTTCCCTATTTCCTCTTTTCTGCATGGTACTGTCATTTTTTTGGGTGATTGTCAGCATCAAATTTCATATTTTGATTTTGGGAGTAAAACGAACCTGTGCATTCTACCTGCTCACATAGTGTAACTAGGGGTTAACTTTTTGCATCACACCTATCATCACACACTGCCTAAAATTTCACAAATTAATCAACACATCGAAACATTCCTTGCACCTGGTTCATTGATTGGGATTTGATCACCCAACAGAACTGTTTCAGACATTTCCCAGCCATAACTTACCTGAAACCAAACATAGTTTACCTTCTTCTAGGTCCTCTTCCAGCCATTTTATTTTTTTTCTCTTTACACACGTTCTTAATTAAAAAAAAAACTAAAAAAAAAATTGTTTGCCTCACTTGTTTGTTAATATAACAGTAATTTTCTTTTTATGCCCGTAATCACTCAATCCACTGCTAAAAATATGGAACACAACCTCTCCACACACAGTGCTTCATCCCAATCAATCACTACATCAACAAATTCATCATCTATGCTTCTTCCTATCTCACTCACAAGCACCCATTCTCTCACTAATATACCTCATTCAATATCTTTCGGCCACACTGCGGTATTAGACCAACATTCCATCCCATCTAGGCCAGCCACTCCACCCTCTGTTAGATCAGAGCCTATTGGTACTTCCATCTTCCCTCTTGGGGACCCAAAATTCAGACAGATTCTTGACACCAACCCTGTGGCCCTTCAAGACTATCTCTTAAGAAGATACATACACCTTCCTCTAGATGGCCCACCGCTTCAGCAGGTCTATCCTTATAGTACTAGTTCTGAAATTCCTCAATCCATGGCCTTACATGATTTTGCATCATCCTCCACCAACCCGTCAGCACACCAGACCACCCAGGTAGTCACGCCCATTCCACCCAATCTTCCTCACATCAACACGACTATCGTGACTGCCATCCCTATCACTACGACAACTCTTGATGGTCACTGGTACCTTCATTCAACCATCCCATGTGTCAAATCCCTTATCCGAACAACAAATTCCTTCTACATCACAAGTCTATACCCTTACTTCTCAACTTCCTCCAACAATACCTTTGCAACATACAATGTCATTTCCAATCTATCAACCCACATATACCCATATCCCCACTCAGTAGTTACCTCAACAACCTGCACAATCTCAACAATCATACCATGCCCCTGTTTCCCACCAACACACATATTATCAACAACCACCTCAACCACAACACATAGCTTACACTCACCCATACCAAGTCCCTCAGATACCCACACATATGCAAGTCCAACCACCACCTTTCACTGCTCAACAGGCACTTCCTAATGACCCCATGCAAATCTTGATAGGTCGGTTAGCCAACCTAGAGGCTGCTACGTTAGGGTCCAAAATCACATTGTCTTATGAACAGATATGTAACGAACCCATCCATCCATCCGTGCCCATGAAACCATATCCTCCACACTGGGAATTGCCAAAATTCACCAAATTTAACAGCAAGGAGGACCCTCAACAACATCTCCGAGCATTTAAACATACGTGTTATCTCATTGTGCATGACCAAGACTTGATGCTTCATACTTTCCCCATGTCTTTGGCTGGTCCCGCCTTAGAGTGGTATAATAATATTCCCCAGTACTCCATATTTTCTTTTTCTCAGCTTACACAATTATTTCTTGAGCATTTCTCCATTAATATTGCACAAAATAACCATCAATGACCTGTATACCATCCACCAATTCGAAGATGAATCCATCATGGATTTCATCACACGATGGCGCAATATGATAAATCAATTATCTTTTCCACTTCCTCAAACTGACCTCATCGAGCTCTTCGCGTGCTCTTGCGCTAAGCATATTTCATCAACCTTGCAAATCCAATCATTTCACACTTTTGAAGAGGCTTTCACCATGGCCCGCAAGCTTGAGACACGTGCTTTAGAACAGGGGCATTTAAAATTAAAAACCAATAAGCCAAAAACTAAATTTGTCAGACCATCCATATCAAATGATAAATCAAAGACAACTGCCAACGCCGTCATTGTTAGATCATCTCCTACCCTGACATCTACCATAGTAACTCAACAACAATTCACATGGCCAATGCCCAATTATACTCCCTTAGGAGAATCATACAGTGCCATCTTTGACAAATTGATAACAACACACTTGATCACACTACCGCCTATCCAACCTGTTAACAAATCTAGACCACAACCTGTGTGGTATCGAGAGGATCACTATTGCAAGTATCATCAAGTCTGAGGACACGACATAGAAAAATGTCAGACGTTCAAGGATTCTGTCCAAAGACTCATCGATCAGGGAGAACTTCAAGTGGATAACCCGAATGCCTCATCCAATCAACCTTTAGATATTTTTAAACAACCATTTCCAAATCATACACCCACATCGACAAACCAGACTGCCTCTACTTCTATATCTCAAACCCCTAGTACCCACACCATAAACACTATCCACGTTGGCGATAAAAGTCCAGTTTCCTCCACAAGTTTACCTTCTTCATCAACCATTACACCAGTCCCCTTTGACACATTCTCTACATCCACAAACGCATCAACATTCATCTCCACACCAACATTAATTACATCCATGCCCACTTCGACACCCCTTCCTATACTCACATCTATCTCAACACCTACCACCCCCTCCTCAGGTGCAAATATCACTTATGTGTCATTACCTCTTACATCTACTCCATTAAATCCAATCACCTTATCAGAAATTATCCCACCTCTACCTGTTATCTCATCCTTAGCTTCTCTTCCAATCCCTCTTTCTGTAACTTCTACCAACACCTACTACATCTACTATTTTACAATCATCTATCTCATCTCCCTCTTCCACGGCCATGTCATTACTCGATGATTTTTGGCAAACATTCCAGCATTCCTTAATTTTGAATTATCGTCCCATTTCTTCTGTACCATTAGATACTCACACATCGGCACAGTCCCCCACAAATATCCACTTCAATATCTCCAGTTCCTCTTGTAGAGATTCTTGTCATTCCCTCTAACAATCCCCATTCATATACAAGACCTAGACCCCCATTTCCCAAGCATTCTCCTTCACATCCTCGTCAAAAAGTAGACCTCACTATTCCCGATAGTAACTCCCTGGAAACCACACCATCTCCTTCTATTTTAGGACCACACCCCTCATCTTCCTCTTCCATTTTAGGAACCTTCCCTTCACTAACAACCCATACTACTACTAGAACAATGCAACCACCCTTTTCCAACCAATATCTTAAAGAAAATTCAAAGGCGTCTGTGTCTTCCACTACTATCCCGCATCAAGCACATTCATCTGCCCTTTCCAAATCCAAGACAATGTCCAAAGCCATTATTACATCACCACCTTCCCAGATGTCATTCCAAAGTTCTTCTGATCAATAACACCAGGTTATTATACCACTATGTTTCACCAACTACTCCAAGCCTCAGCCATCACCTTACCGCCAATTAAATTTTTCGATCCAAATGCGCCAAGGCCTTCCTGGTTTAATTCCAATCTTGTTTGCGCATTTCACCGTGCCCCTGGACATGACACTGAACATTGCAAAGCTCTCCAAGCCATCATGCATCATTTTGTCAATGAAAATATTAACGATGAAAAACCAATTCTACCATCTCCTCCATCAACTTCCACATCCCAACATGCATCTGTTCAAACATCTCGACCACCCTTTTCATTAAGAAATCATATCAGTATTCCACTACCAAATAAAGATATAACCAACAATGCCACAAACATATTATCAAAAGAGGATGATCCTAAGGATCATCCTCCTCTTGTAATCAACATTGTTCGGATAACCACCCATTCAAATCCATATAACTCTGACTCTACCTCACCGTCCGCCCCTAAGACTTATGTCACTATCCCTCCTCCTAAGGAGCTTGCTGCCTCCACACCTCCATCACAACCAAAGGTTGTCATCGTTGCTCCTACCAATCATCCCACAACAACATCTTCATCTTCTTCTAAAGCCAAGGTATCTGTTCTGGCCACCCCGAATCCTTCCCCCATTGAACACACCATTATTAAACAACTTCACCAGGCCCCTATCAAAATGTCACTCTACGAGCTTATCCAAAGCTCTCCACACCATAAACAAGCTCTTATGGAGGTCTTGCAACAGATCCCGGTATCCTCCGATGAGCCCCAACCTTTCACGGCTTTAGCTCATGCCTTCGCAACATCTGCTACCGTATCATTTGAAAGTTCAGAAATCCCTAGGATACCACAAGAAGAACATGATCTACCATTATTCATCACAGTCTATATTGATGACACCTGCATCCGTCGAACTATGATTGACAATGGTGCCAGTATCAATATCATTTCTTCTCATACCTTCAATCAGCTCAAATTTCCCAATACCATTGTTGCCAAGTCTCCTACCATTCTTCACGGCTTTAATGATGTTGTCACTCCCCCATTAGGAACATTTGTTCTTCCTATCCGTGTCAGCCATAAACTCCTCCACAAACTTTTCTACATCATTGAAGGAGAATTCCAATATAATCTCTTACTTGGGACATCCTTGGATTCACGCTATGCATTGTGTTCCATCTACTCTTCATCGTTGTATCAAATATGAACATGAAGGGACTACTTATGCTCTTCTAGCTGAGATTCCCCCTTCCAAGACATGTCGCATGATCTACAGACCTAAAGATGTCCTCGTTCCTAAAGCCAATTTTTCTCCTGATGCATCCACCAGTTCTTCTGTACTTCCATCTACCTTACCTCATATGGATTCTTCTGATACTATAATGCAAAATCTTGCTTTAGGGGAATATCAACTCCTCACTCTCAATACCCTTCCTTCTCCCAATCACCTCGGCCACCCTGATAAGGCCCCTATGTATCAATCAAATGTTGGGGAAATTGTCTCATTTGGCCCTTCTTCCCTCAAAACCAATTTAGTATATGGTGGCCTTGATCAACCTTCTTCTCACACTAAAAATCATTTTCACGCCAAACGATATATAGGTGATTTCAGATTTCTTAGTAAACCATCTTTCACTCACACATACCTCTATCATTGTGCATGGAAGGGGTTTGGTTTGGGGTGCTATGAACAAGGCCCTCATGGAAATATCTTTTCCCAAGCCCATGAATCATGCCAAAAATTTGGTTTGGGATATAACGATCCCACCATACACCCTTCCAGCACATCTGCATCTTCTCCCATTCATCTTGATTCATCCACTTCTTCTCCATCCGGATATACTACCAATTCAGAACACACTTCTTCTCCATTCGACTATCCTACAGATTCAAATAATATCTCATCTCCTTCCAACTATCCTTCCAGCTCAGATAATGATTTTTCTCCATCCAATTATCTCACAGATCTAGATCAAGATGATACGGTTCCTATTCCCCCTAACTTTTTTTTTATTTCCACCATCTTTCTCGGACCGGTGACTTATCAAGCTGAAAATGAAACCCGGTATTTTCCCCTTAAATATCCAGAGATGGTAGAGGAATATTCCCCTATCATTGACATTCTTCAATGTGATGATGACACTTCCATTCTCTCCTACATGGGAGCCGAAGGTTCTCAAGATCAGAAAACTCATCCGCCAGAAAAATCCAATCTCCTGAATGAATCCACTATCGAAATTACTATTGGAGCTCCTCAGGAACACCACATCCTTAAAATAGGTCAGTCTTTGACACCTCAAGAGCTCGAAGCCTTCACTTCATTTTTGTCCAAACATAGCCAAGCATTTGCATGGTCATATTTGGACATGTCGGGTCTTGATCCCTCCATCATTGTCCACAACATCGTTGTCATCCCCAATGCCAAACCAGTTAGACAGAAGCTTTGTCGAATGCATCCTCAAATTTCTCTTCTTGTGAAAGAAGAATTGCAACGTCTCCTATCTACCAACTTCATTATTCCCATTGATTATCCCCAATGGGTTTCTAACATTATACCCATTGTAAAAAGCATCTGGAAAGCTTCGTATATGTACTGAATTTTGAGATCTTAACCTCGTATGTCCTAAAGATGATTTCCCTCTTCCAAGTATTGATCAACTTGTAGATCTTATAGTGGGACATGAGATGCTCTCTTTAATGGATGGTTTTTCTAGTTATAACCAAATTTTGATTGCACCTGAAGATCAGCACAAGACATCTTTTATCACCCCATGGGGTACCTTTTGTTATCGTGTCATGCCCTTTGGTTTAAAGAATGTTGGGGCTACATATCAATGAGCCATGACGTATATCTTTCATGACCTCTTACATCAAACTGTAGAAGACTATGTTGATGACCTCTTAGCAAAATCTAAACATAGATGTGACCATCTCTCGGTCCTTGAGATACTTTTTGAGCATCTCATTCGTTTCTTCCTTCACCTCAACCTGACGAAGTGTGTTTTTGGAGTTCTTACTAGAAAACTCCTTGGCTTCATTGTCTCTATCAGAGGCATTGAGGTTGACCCCGCAAAAATCAAAGTAATTCTCAAAATGCCTCCTCCTTCCAATCTCAAGCAACTTCACAGTCTTCAAGGTCGACTTCAATCTGTTCATCACTTTCATATCACAACTTTCTGATCGTTGTCAGCCCTTTCATCACCTTCTTCAAAAAGACATAACCTTTGATTGGGACCAAAACTGTCAAAAGGATTTTGAAGATCTTAAGCGATATTTGTTATCTCCACCAGTACTCACACCTCCACGCAAGGAGAGCCCTTCTATTTATATGTTTCTGTAACTGATCATGCTCTAGGAGCTATGTTAGCACACCGTGATGATCAGGGATGTGAACATGTCATTTATTATATCAGTCGTACTCTCCATGATTGTGAAACATGATACTCTGAAGCGGAGAAATTGTGTTGCGCTATTTTCTTCGTTGCATCAAAACTTTGACACTATCTTCTTAATCATAAAACCTATATTGTTACTAACTTTCAACCCCTCAAAGTAATGCATTCTAAGCCATATCACAATGATCACATCACCCGATGGCTCCTTCTCATGGCCAAGTTCGACCTGTAATTCATTCCTCAAAAGGTAATTAAGGGTCAAGCTATTGCTGATCAATTAGCAGAAGCCCCTCTTTCCAATACACAGACTCCTTCTAATCACTTCCCAGATGAATCAATCAATCAATTTCATCATGATCCCCTTAAAATGACTTCTTTTCTTCAATGGTTCTAAATGCCAGCAAGGCGGAGGGGCAGGAGTTGTTCTTATTCCTCCTGGGGATTCCCCAATCTCCTTAGCTTTTAAATTAGATTTTGAATGTACAAACAATATGGCAGAATACGAAGCCCTTATACTAGGACTAGAAACTGCTATATTTCTAGGCATTCATATCCTTGACATTTTTGGTGATTCTGAACTAATAATAAAGCAGGTCACTGGAGAGTATCAGTGTAGAAATGATATTTTACAACAATATCGTGATATTTCTCATCATCTTCTTAAAGCCTTCGATTCTTACACTATTCAATTTGTCCCACATTCGACCAATTATTTTGCTGATACAATGGTGTCCCTTATGGCCCTTATCCCTTGGACAATGCAAGAGTCCAAGCTTTCGGTTATTATACATCATCATAAACAACCATTCTATGACATATCTCAGATTCATCTGGTCGAATCTAATTCGTCAGACCTCTGGTATTCACAAATTTTTGATTATTTATCCAAATCCATTACTCCCCTTGATCTTTCTAAAAATGATAAGAGATATTTTATCCAACGTGCTACTCGTTATGTAATCCTTGGAGGTATTCTTTATAAGTGCGGGTTTGATGGTATCCTTCTCTGATGCCTTCAATCCCATGAAGCCTCTAGAGCTATCCAAGAAGTCCATGATGGTATCTATGGTGGGCATTTTAGTGGATTATCTATTGCCAAATGTGTTCTTCATCTTGGCTATTATTGGCCTTCTCTAAATCACGATTGTTGTGAATATGTCAAGAAGTGTGTAAGATGTCAACAACACTCTAATCTTATTTGTATTCCTAGCCAAGCTTTACAGCCTGCCCAAGATTTATGGCCCTTTTCGCAATGGGGCCTTGATCTTATTGGTCTAATAAATCCCCGTTCATCACAACAACATCATTCTATCATCACTGCTACTGATTATTTCACTAAATGGGTGGAGGCAATCCCACTCACCTCTACTAAATCTGGCCCAATCATTAATTTTATATATCAACATATCATTTGCCGCTTTGGCGTTCCCCATAAACTTATTATGGAAAATGGGAAGTCCTTTAAAAACAAGGACCTTAAAAATATCGGCGATGCATTTAAGATCCAACTTAGCTTTTCTTCCCCGTATTATCCTCAAGCTAACGGCCAAGCTGAGGCCACTAATAAAACTCTTCGAAATATCTTGGCCAAAACTATTGACCAAGCAGGACGAAATTGGCATCTCCAACTTCCCTTTGCTCTGTGGGCCTATCGCACTAGCATTCACACTTCCACAGGGGCTACTCCATTTTCTTTGGTGTACGGCTCTAATGCTTCCCCTTGAAGTCCAAATTCCATCTTTACGTGTGTCTCTTCGCAACTTCATTTCTGATGAAGATTATCGCCAGGAACGTCTAATGCAACTTGAGTTATTAGATGAGCGTCACCTTCTTGCTCTTGAGCATCATCATGTCTATCAAGATCGTATCCAACGGGCTTATAATAAACACATCAAAGAGCACGATTTTAAAATAGGTGACCTGGTTTTAAAAGAAAATCAAAATGTCACTACCTTAGAAAGGAGCCAACGGGGAAAATTTTCTCCCAACTGGATCAGACCATATATTATCACACATAAGTATGGGTCTGGGGCTTATCGTTTAGCTTCTCTTGATGGTAAACTAGAGATCAAACCCCTTAACGCATTGCACTTACGGCCATTCTATTGTTAGTACACACACTTATGAGTATAGTCTTATCTTTAGACCATGTCTCCACCATTATCCACTTCCATCTATCATGGTAATGATATGAATTATGTGGTCTACCATCACTACTTTGATATGACCTTGAATATAAGTACAACGGCTCTACTTATAGCATATTCAATATGGATAAGTTCTCCCATTCGGTGAGAACCCCATAATCATTACATCCATCACCCTCTCATTCTCCTATGGCAGTCATGTAAAGGGTATCGGGTGTCTCCTGTACTGTCATTATCCCCTCCTAAGTGGTTTACTTCACTATCCCCAGCTCTCCCCCATGTAAAGCTAACATCCATACATGCAAAAAGAAGTCAAAAGTTATCCAAAAATAGACTGATCCCTCGAAGGACAGTTGTTCATGCAAAAAAAAAGAGAGAAGAAAAGCATACAAATCAAAATCAAAGAAAAATTAAAATAGACTGATCCCTCGAAGGATGGCTATCATTCTCACCATCTATATTGTATATATAGTAGACCATACCCTCGAAGGATGGCTACTCTTTTTTTATGGCATTCAGAAAGCTTCCCACATTGATCAGCTTTCTTCTATTATTGTTCTTTCCCTTTCCCAGAGCTGGGGCATAGATTTAAGGAACACCACCTTTGGAGAACCTTCTTCCCACATACAGGTTACATCTCAAATCCCTCGTCATGTCAACATTAATATTATGAGAATATTTCATCCATATCTTCCTCTTGGTCTTGTGATATAATCAAATCTCATTAGTTATGTACTAACACCTGCTATCGACTGCAAGTGCAATGTTTTGAGTAGTACCTTTTCTTGTTTACCTCTTATCCGGTTAAAAGCATAACTTTCTTACATGGCCCTTGCTATGGTTATGTGACACCCATCTCATCAAAATCATATTTTATTACAATTATAATCAAATTTTATATCATTAAATCTGCATCTATATTTTTTTACTCTTAAGGATGTCCCCTATCAATATCCTCCATAAATCTATGAAGTCTGTTACTGTTTCTACACACTCTCTTTAATACACTATTCAGTTTGGGAATTCTACTTGATCTCCATTGTAGTTTGTGAATTCTACTTGAGATTATCTCTCAAGTAGCATTCATTATCTGGCAAACTTCTCATCCTCCACCATGACCATTGTTATCTTTCTCCATCCATTCTCTCACATCATCCTTCTCTTCTCTACAATCATCCACCAATTTTCTTTCCCATCGCTCTTATTTTTGTTTGTCATCTAGCACTGACATCATCTTCTTCATCATCACAGACCTTTCATCCCCAGCTTGGCACATCTGCGTAACTCCCCACGCAGCACAGAAACCCTACTCGAAGTAGACCTGTCATTCTGGACAAGGTCTCATTTGTGATCATGTCTGTTGACCATTCCTTCCTCCTAGTCCTCTTTATCAACCCAATTTTCTCCTAAAATTTGCCTCATCTCATTCTCCACTGCTCTTCTCACCCACTTCATCCTTCTCCATTGTTTGTTTGATACTTCACATGTCCTCCACCCGGGCCATTATTTTTGTGTTTTTCTCTTAATATCCTTTTACTGCCATCTATTTTATCATTCCATTTCCCTTTCATTCTTCTTTCAGCTTGACAATCCTACTTAACCACCCATTCCATGCAGGCTTCTTAATCACAATGCAGCTCTTTCTTAAGATCCTGCCACTGTAGAAACTCCTTCATTGTTTTCTATTCCATTCAACACTAGAAACATCTTCCTACTCCATAACTTCTTGCTTAACGCTCTGACATCATCACTCGTACAACATAGGCATCCTAATTAAGAATTCCCCTTACACTCTCCATCCTACACTGCATACATTCCTCCATCCACTCATGTCACACTCTTTTTTTCCTTGTTATCACCTCCTTTCATTTCCTATTCCATTTTGGTATACACCGCTCAGTATTTTCATCATTCTTTTTCTTCTTCGGCTTGACGATCCTACTTAACCATTCCTATGGCATGGCGATCTTACTTAAGAGTCTATCTTAAGAATGATCTGTCTTCTTTCCTTTCCTCTTTCCTTCATATTCCCATCATCCGTATTTTCTCTTCATTCCCCACAAACACATCCTCTTCCCTTCTCTTTTTCCTCACACAAAATATCTCAAAATTCCTCAAATATCATCTCCATCATCCCTCATTCAGAAATCTAACTTAACCACTTCATACCATCTCTTACTATGTCTTGTTCCTTCATCTTTACTTCCTTCATCTTCATCCACATCCTCATCCATTACATTCTCTCCTCACCTTCATCTTCCTACATATCGTTAGCCCTCCTTTCTTTACTCTTTCCGGTCCATTTTCTAGAATACTTCCCCATATCTATCACCATATTTACTCGTCATTATCATTGTTCATCTAACATTATGTCATCATCATCTTCCATTCTCACGCTAAGAATTATCGGTGGACTTCTCCTAAAATTCATTTATCCCCATTCTACTAATACCGGTTCACTCTTTTTTACCTCCTCCATTTTCTCTTCCTTCCTTTTTTCTTTTGTGCCCTCTAATCATTATCAGAGGATTTCTCCTAACATCCCTCCATTGGTATTGCCTTTTCATCTTCCCTTCAGCCTTTTTCAATATCTCTATTGTCTTTATCACATACTGCCTTTGCATCATTTTCTTTGTTGTCCTCTCCTCCTTTCTACCCCTGGTTTTCTTTCATTTCATTTGTATCATCTTCATCTCCTCTTCTCCTCACACTTTCATCCTACTTCTCCATTGATAACCTGACTCACCAGCGTTGTCCCATCTTTTTTATCATCTCACCATCCACATGCATTTCCATGTGTTCTGTTTCATATTCAATTCCTTTCCTGTTTTGGCTCTATCATCTCTTCTTTCCCTCTTATTTTCATTTCCCCCATTACTGAATTTCTTTCTCTACCACCCCTATCTTCCTAGCTCCTCATAGTTCCTTTCTTTCTCTCTTCCATTCTATTTCCTCCCCCATCTTCTTTAACTTCTTCATCTTCTTCATCTCCTTCATCTTTCCATCCTACTATGCATATTCATCTCTCCAATCATCCTTCTCTCATATTCTTCACAACTTCTTTTCTCAGTTTTGTCATCTCTTTCATGATCCATTATTTCTCTCCCTTTGTTTTGATCTCCATCTCCCTTTCATCCCTTCTTCTTTCATTTTCTTTTCTTCTTCTTTGTCCTTCATCATTTCTTTCTTCCACCATTTTTCCTCTTTATTATCTTTGTTGCTTCTTTACTATGATATATCTTTATACATTCAACTTCCCTTCTAATCTCTTTTCCCTTCTCATCTCGTCTTCTTCTTGTTTAGACTTCCTCCCTCCCTTCTTCTTCTCCTCTCTTTCTCTATTTTCTTTTTCTCCAGGTCCCTAGTACCTTACCTATTTATTTCCCCCTTATCTTTTTCCACTACCCTCTCATTGAATGTCATTCTCCCTCTTTTGTGCTTTCATCTATCTTCTCACCTCTCTTATCGTCCTTCTCTACTATTTGATCCCTCTCCTCCACCATGTCTTTTTTACCCCAACCATGTCTGCTTTCTCTTATCTCTATCATTTATCATCCACATATTTCATCCCATCTTCCTGGGAAATTTTTGTCTTGGAGGATACCATAATGGCCAACATCTATCTGATTTTGTACTCTTCCATGAATATTTTCTCTGCTTTTTTTTGTCACAAAAGTATCTTGACTTCTTATCCTACTTACCGAACAAGTAGGATTGCTTTTATCTTCTAATTTGCTAACACTTATGCATCTTTCCCATGAAACATGATTACCATCATATTTATTACACTTTAGGAATTTTATCTCATCTTTCTATCCTATCTGCTCATCATGTGCACATTTATGATTATTCCCCCTGGGGGCATTTTTATTTACACATCCATTTCTCATTGTGTCATCTTCGTGCCCTATCTTGGGGCATCTTTTCATCCTTGTACTTGTCAACACATATAGCTCACTTTGGGTCATTCTCGTGCCCTGTGCTGGGGCATCATTATCTTCATCCACATCCCTTTTACGGACGCATGATTTTTTTTGCACAATTCCTCGCAAACAAAGGATTGTGCACATCTTTCGCATTTAGTTGCACATATTTTGATGTTTTCCTATGACCCATTGGTCATCTTGGTTTACATCCATACTGCAGTGGTCTTCACCCACTCACTGGTCTGTAGAACGTTGTCGTCTGTCTCTGTTGAGACCATAATTTTCCTCTACCGATGTGATATTGAAGTCACTGCCATACATTTTGTTTTTCATTGTTATTGCGATCCTTTTTTGCCTGAGGCATCTTGCCTTTGGTCATATCTTCATCCATCTTTAAACATATATTTCACCTAACCCTTTTTGTTTTTGTCTCGTGGCTTGCTATCGCAAACCACTCAACAAAAAGGGGCAAATGTAGACACCTATTTTTGGGTATAGCACCCCTCAGTCATCTCACATTCATGTAATTTCCATTCTCGCATCTCTTTTTCTTAAATTAAATGAAATCCTATCCATTTGCTTAATTAATTATCAAATGGGCTCCATGTAGACCCATTTGATAATTCAACTTTTGATATTATCCCCATCTCCCACAAATTATTAATCCATGAGTATTAATACACCTATCCGACACCCCTTTTTTAAATGGAATCTTTTATCTCACCCACCATGTCAATCATGCTCCCCACTCCATCTAATAATTCAATTCGTGGTCCCCACGTGATCACATCAGATCTCTTAACTCGGGTTACTCTACTCAACCCCGGTTACTTGTTAACCCCAATCTAACCTCACATCTAAGTTATAAATATGGGTTTTTCCCCATATTTGAGGAGGAAGAAAAAGTTAGAAAATTTGGGTGAATGCTGAGAAATTTTAGCCATTTTATCATAATATCATTATTATTCTATCTTGGTGATAACATGTGGAATTTCCATGATACTCTTCTCGTGATTTGGTTCATGTGATGAGATTCATGTTGCACGCATCAGATTAATAACACCATCTACACACTAGTATCTTCCAGGTTCTTTTGTTTATCAATTTGTATGTTATCTGTTTTGGAATCTATTTTATTATTATTCTTATCATGTGGGGGTTGACAGCCACTGAGGGAGTTAACGCTTCCCAGATCTACTTTGTCAGGCAACCCCCGCATAAAATCTCTAATCAATCTTTTTCTAGTGTATGTGAACTGCAGGTCTGTTGGGATCACACCGAGGAGTTCTACATCAACTTTGTGCCTGTATCATCCATCGTCATCTCCAAGGTACTAAGCCCTTGTATACTCGATGTTGTTTATTGTTTCTTGATTACTCGTACACTCATGTTATCAAAATGCATAAAAATGTGATTGCAATTATCTTTAAAAGTTGTAAATCCAATAAAAAGTAGGGTTTTTCAAGTTGACGTTGATTAAGACATATTTATTAATAAATAAAGACATAATGATTTGCTTGTAGATATTAAGAAAAATATGATGTTCAACAAACATTGCATTAAATAAATAGTGCAAATGCTAGTTATAGTGAATAATTAACGTATCTTTTCTTGCATACACAAGGTTGAGATACTATCTTATAAGGCAGTATAAGAAGGGTGAAATGGAGTAATGAAACAAAAATACACGAGGCTGAAATACTATCTTATAAGACAGTTAGAGGACATCAATAAAATGCACATGATGTTATGAATGAGCACACCAACATACCCACATAAAAATATGAATGTTTGCACAATGAAGATGCTTAGTAGAGGAGGCAACATAGTCTCTAAATGTGTAACCCAATTCTAAATTTGAGGTCTTCACAGGCTACGAAGGGATGATGATGACCCTTTCCTAAGGGGCAAAGGGTAGACCATTGAATTTGAAATCCAAATTCTCCCCATCCTTGGAGGCTTTGCAGAGTCTCCTTTACCACCACTTGCAAAAAGGAAGGTTGCATGTGTTTGAGTGTAGTAATCTTTTGTTCTTATCCGTTGTACTCTCTAGTACATCATTGTCTTTCAAATTACAATATTTCTTAATAGACAACATAACGTCAAAATATGACTGACATTATCATTGGAGTTGTGGGTTTGTAGGAGCTTGACTTGGCTCCCCTGCCCTGAGTATATGCCACATTTTCACTTGTGCTTACCTTTTTTATTGTTTACCTTCCATGCTTACGTTATTAAAATGCATAAAAAATGTGATTGCAGTTATCTTTAAAAGTTACAAATCCAATAAAAAGTAGGGCTTTTCAAGTTGACGGTGACTAAGACATATTTATTATTGAACAAAGACATAATGATTTGATCGTAGATATTAAGAAAAATATAATGTTCAACAAACATTGCATTAAATAGATGGTGCAATTGCTAGTTACAGTGAATAATTAACTTACATGTTCTTGCATACATGAGGTTGCCATACTATCTTATAAGACAGTATAAAAAGGGTGAAATGGAATAATGAGACAAAAATACTCGACGTTGAGATACAATCTTATAAGATAGCTAGAGGAAATCAATAAAATGCACATGATGTTGTGAATGAGCACACCAATATACCCACAGAAAAATACATGAATGTTTGCACAATGCAAAAGTCTAGTAGAGGAGGCAACATAGTCTCTAAATGTGTAACCCAATTCCAAATTTGAGGTCTTCGCAGGCTACTAGGGGATGATGATGACCCATTCCTAAGGGGGAAAGGGTAGACCATTGAATGAGAAATCCAAATTCTCCCCATCCTTGGAGGCTTTGCAGAGCCTCCTTCACCACCACCTGTAAAAAGGAAGGTTGCATATGTTTGAGTGTAGTAAGCTTATGTTCTTGTCCGTTGTAGCCTCTAGTGCATCATTTTCTTCCAACTTATAGCATTTGTTAATAGACAACATAATGTCAAAATCTGACTGACATTGTCATTAGATTTGTGGGTTTGTAGGAGCTTGACTCGGCTCCCCTACCCAGAGTATATACCATGTTTTCACTTGTGCTTACCTTTTTCATTGTTTTCCTTCCATGCTTACGTTATTAAAATGTATAAAAAAATGTGATTGCAAATATCTTTAAAAGTTACAAATCCAATAAAAAGTAGGGCTTTTCAAGTTGACGGTGATTAAGACATATTTATTATTGAACAAAGACAATGATTTGATTGTAGATATTAAGAAAAATATAATTTTCAACAAACATTACATTAAATAGACGGCGTAATTGTTAGTTATAGTGAATAATTAACTTACCTTTTCTTGCATACCACATTAGAGCGGAACATTTTTTTGGCATGAAATCCGTGTTGAGTAAGCTTAAGACATCATAATGCATTATTTTATTAATTAAAGAAAAATACCCAAAGCAAGGAAATTGCATTGTTGTTTTCTAAAGGCTTTTGGATATGTAGGCCAACATCAACAATAATACACTATGGTGGGTCCATTCATTGCAATTTTTTTAGCAACAAGAGATGATGTTTGAACTTTTACAATACAAAAAATTGTCATTATTTTAGAAAGTTAAATATGAAGTGGTCCATGTGATATCCACGAGATATAGTAACATTGATAAGTTGATCTAGTTATTATTTTTTTTAAGTTTTGAGATGCAACAAATTTCCATTTAATCTTGAGATGTAGAAAGTCTGATTGAAATATGTTGCATATCGAGGAGAAGCCAAGGAGATTATTTCTAGGGTTTTGTGTAAATATGATGAAAAAAGTATTGAGTACCATGAGTTAATCAAAATACTAACGATCCTAAGAATAATGTTGTATTGAATTTATTGTAAGCCATATAGAACGCTTTAGCTAGTAAGTGGAATTAACTTTTATGTTAGTTTGAGGGTGTTCACCACGGACACTTACACAACTAAAAGGAATGGATTAAATTTTGAGAAAATGTGGAAAAATGGGCTTCACTTTTTAAATTTATTTTCAACGATGTCAAGGTTTTCAATTTGATGAAGTTTAATTCTTAGATACGATGAAGACATGACTTGATCATTTCCGCCACTACATCGTCTTAATCATCTTATAATAAACGTAAATAGCCTTTTATTTTAATAGCCGCTTAACCATGATGAATAAACTTTCTAAATCAAAAACATCTAATTTGGCAAGACAACTATATAAATAAGCAAGGAAAAATGCACACATACATTGTAACAAAATATCAAAACCTCGTGTCTTTATTTATCATTTTAACATTTTCATTCCTAATATGTTTAATTTTAGTTGGTCCATTCTCAAACTCATGTTAATAGAGAAAAAAAGTGTAAATAAAAAGAAAATAAAGATAGTTATGTTCCCATGTTCTTAAAACATGTGACCCCCTATGCAGTTTCTCTATGACCCAACCACAAGGCTCGAGTTTCATTTCCGAGAAAGAATGTGGCAAGCTTGTGATGCTTGATTCGGTTACCTCTTGAGTGGACAGCTTTCATTTCTAATAACTCAATATGAGTTTCTTTCTGGCGTGGAGAATGTTGAGTCTATTGTCGACAGTCATGCTAATGTGGATAATAAGTGTTTTTTTCTAAGTCGGGAGCAAGCAGGGGATGAATTGGTTACGGAAGGTGGCTGTGATGGAACATGTTCTTGAGCATGGAGGTGCACTCGGAGATGAATGGTTCGGATAATTTTAATTGAGTTTTATGTATAAGTCAACCTGTAACCATTGATTTTAATTGTACATTGTTAGATAGCGTCCAAGTGTTTCCCACTGTGAAAAATCTTTTGGCATCATTACTTAGTGAAACATGTTTAGCGTAATTACAAGGTTTGACATTGTAATATGAGAACATCATTATTTCTCTAATGTTGACTTGAATAAATGATATTCATAGTGATATAATAGAGGATTTGACAGTGAATTTGGTTCTCAAAACAAGAATTAGATGTACACAAATCTAATATACTTGATGATTTAAGGAGGAGTTCAATGTTCCATACCCAATCAATGTCGAAGATGACATGAAAAACTCAACAAAGAGCATCATTATAAACAGGTGTAGGAAAGCTTAGAGGGATGTATGGAATTTCAATTTTGAATTTCAATTTTTTTATTGCCTCTCTGATTTTTGATCAAAATTTTTACTTAGCATGCGAGCACGATAATCCCACCGACATCAACCACTTTATTTCCTGTGTTTTTAAATTCCCAACAATTTTTTCGTCGAGCAACATCTAAAAGTTTCCCCCTGTCTATGTTAAATCTCAAACCCATTCCTCTATTCTTTTATCTAAGCTCTGATCCACTAGTCTTTGCCCTCGTGTAATTTCTAAGGAAACCATTCTCAAAATCTATACACATCCAACTCTTTACTCGTCTTTCTAGTTATTATACACTTTGGTGCCAAGTACCTATATGTCCCCGCTCCATCGTTCATACGAGATAATACCAAATCATGTCCCATGACTTTATCTAGACCAAAATATCCTACCTTGATAATGAAATTTGAATCCAACATAATATTGTTTTCCGTGATGTCTTTTTGCACCAGTCACATTGTTCATAGTCCTTTAGAGGTTTTATACTATGAAAAATACCATCAACATAAATATGAAATGAGTGGTGATACAACTTTCAGCCATGTGAACCTACATATTAAATTTTTTTATAGCTACCATATTTCAATAACTAAACATTAAAATAATATGTACCCAAAATCTATCCCGAGCATGTCTCCCGAAAACCCTAATTGTCAATACCCAAATGTGACTAAGAACACGGATTTTTGGTGGTTGTGTGCCCTAATACCGATGCGGATGTCGTAATAATAAGTGTGAAAAAATACAAATAATGGAGAGAGAAAATGTATTAAATATTAATAATGGTGAGAAAATTGGGAAAGAGGTATTGCACGATGCAATGTGGCAACGCCATAGAGTACGTTGTAGTTTTCAACATCAACACGTGAAGGTTTTACATGCACTCCACGTTAATCTCAATTTTCATTGATACGAGAAACCAACAATTCAGTCAGCCCACTCAGACAATCTTGTAACACCGGAAAACAGAGTGATTGCAGAGTAGTAGGAGATGAAGCCCAGGTGGGCAGACGTGCTTAACACCACTGACCTCTCCACAGAGGAATTAGTGAAAAATGCGAAGTTCAAAGCAGACTACGTTGAGAAAATTGGAATAGAAAATTCATGTGACTTTTCTGCGTCAAATGTGGCCGTCTCAGGTTTTGCAAAGGACATACCCTCTTACAAGGAAAAAGCGCCCTCCTCTCTGCTAGAGGAAACCAAACATACCCCAAACATCATAGCCAATGGCTATGTTGCTACTGATGTCATAGACGACAGAGGCCCTCTCTCTCTGATCCCTCTAAGGGTGACACTATATTCTTTCAACTTCTTCAATTTTTGTTTGTTTGCAGCGAAAAAAACATTCATGTATGAGGGGTGTGTGAATGTAGACGTCTATCAAGTGCCCCACACTAGAGAAGCCATTTTAATTGGCATGATGCCAGCTCCCAGTACTGCCCTTGAAAACAATGGTCTAGACGCTAGTATTAATCCCCCAGGTTAAAGCCAACTGCCAGAATTGATTTCTGCCATTCAAAAGGTCGTCTATTGGGAAGATTTGCGTCGTTGGATTTTGTCAGAAGGGGGGCTCTTTCTACCAAGGCATACACCTTTCGGCGTAATTATGTAGCAAGGGATGGGATGTGATAGTGTGACCATGTACATTTTTATTTTGTACATTAAATTTGACTTCAATTTCACCATCACTTATAAAAAAAAAATGTAGAGGTTTGACAGGTCAATCATAAAATAGTAATATTTTGACAATACAATAGTATATGTAGACTTTTTTTGGAAAGTTTTGTTTTTTTGTCAACAACAAATGAGAAATATAAAGAGAACATAATTAAATTAATAATCATTGTGGTATGTCTAAATCCAAACAAGAGCCTTGAAATTAATATTGATTGGCATTTTTCAAATAAATGTATTCAAGACATTTATACCATAGATATGACGGGATAAAGCAAAGCCAAAAATAAAATCTCAAACATTTTCAACCATTATTAAGTATAAATTGAGAATTTCCAACAATACAAAATTAAAAAATCAAATAAATATGAATTTTGGTTAACAGCCAGGCGAGCAGATTCGTCACAAAATAAGTGAGTATGAAAAATGCTAGCAAGGACTGATAGAAACAAACAAAAGAGCAAGTTGTATATTTTTATTTGGATCGGCAAGAAATTTTGCATAAAAAATTAGATTGTGCTTTTCAACCATTCTAGTGATTTTATATTATAGGAAAGGATGATACCAAACACTTAAAAACACAAACCAAAAAATAGTAAACTTCTTCCCTAAAATGAACATTAAAAATATACTACATAAACTGGTTTTATGTTCTATTATTTCTAGAATTTCACTGAAAACTAACCAAACCATACTCTTATAATATTGAAAGAGTTCAAACAAAAAAATCACCCATAAGAGAAAACCAAGCCCAAATGTTTTGAAGCTAAAATTCGATGGTACTCGCAAAGGAGATCCCCCTAGAGGTCCTTAGTCTGATATGGGATGAAGAATGGCAATCACTCTTGATGTACATGTGCTTTTTATATGAGCATAAACACTAACAATAGAGCGGATGGAATGTCTGTATTAGAAAGAATTAAACTGGTCAAGGCTCACAAGTGGACGAAAATTCAAATAAGCGAAAATTTCAAAAATAATTGTGTACTTAAAAAAGAACGTTGCTGCCGGGACTTAAAAATCAATAATGCAATTCTAGAAATCCTCCAAATTGTCAGGAGGGATGACAATATTTTTTAATTGCAGAATATAGTCTGGGTATATGCTTTAACAGATTTGGTGGGAAAATGGGGTAATCCTTGAGTCAAAATGAAGCAGAACTTTACCAAAATCTCTTTCAAACAGAGATCCTTTGTTTGTTGGTCACTGATTGTCAGGATACCTAAGTCCCCAAAGATAATAAATATGAAAGGATGTGGATGGTGTGCAAAACAAACTGAGAGAAGAAATGTAGATATAGAAATAGTTGTCATAAAAATAATGCTAGGCCTAATAGTAGTCTCACGGTTGCCAGCATATTGTCCCATGCAGGACTTTCCTCCTCAATGACGACCATACAATATAGAGGTATAACGTGCAAGAGACTGGAGAGCAGTTTCATTATCACTAGCAGACTCAAAGCTCTACCAAAAGGCAACCTGGAGTTTGCAGTCCAGTCTAGAACTTCACTTTCAAAGAAGGCTAAGAAGCTTAATCCACGATGTTAAATAACTAATGAGTCTCGCCAAATTGAAATAATGGAAGACATGGACTGAAGAAGGAACACTCAAAGAAACTCTGTTTAATAAATTTTATCAACATATTCTGAATATAATTTTGTTTATATCTGAAACTTCAGCAACTTCTACATTTGAAAACCTGTTATAAAAACTAGTTTATCTATTTTGCAGGTTTTCAGACACATTAGAAAATCTGTTGTCAAAAATATTAAGCTTTGTAACGTGCTAGAAACATAAAGAATATGTATGGATTGAATAAAAAACAACATGCTATGAACAGTATACAATTTGATGGAATTGATTATATTAGTTATGCCTTCAGCAGGAAAAGACTACGAGACTCTAAAGTATATAGGTGCCCATTCACCAGCATGTTTATATGTAAATTTTCTGATGTGACAAAAAATCTTTCCATAAACTAAAGTTCCCGGTGGTCAGCCTAAATTTTTACGAGGACCTGAAAAACCCACACCATCGTAAAGTGTGTATATACTATAGGCTATATCTAATCATAATTTCTTTGACAGCAAGTCTTTTGAGCTCTTCACTTCATTGTAGAGATGCATTTTGGAATACAACCTTGGAGATATAGATATGTACATCAGTTCATTTCGACATTGTAATCAAAACTTTTGGAAATAAAATCTCCACTAATAACTTAATAAGCATAAGTCAACCTTCGAGATGGATGCATTGGGCTCCCTGAATTTCAGATGCTGCTAATGCATTTACCGTACGAAAGGTAGAAAAGGGGCAGTTCCACAGTCATCATCATCCTGTAGTCACTTCTGTACGATTACAAGCTGAGCTTTTTGACATCAAATCCTCTGCCTGACCATAATATTTTCCTGCTATAGTTATAAGGATATTCAGCATAGGGAGGTTTTCATCATCTTTGGTTGCAGCAGCCCTCAAACTTGCACATTTTCGTAGCAAAGCTCTTACTGAAGCACATGTCTCTGCATCCAGTGGTTTACCCAAAACTGCACAGAGAGCAAACAGCCACACTGCCCGGTCTTTTGATAAAGAGCTAATGCTTTCAAGCCAGGACACATGATACATGAAAAGTGTGGCCCTTGTAACTTCATCCAAGCTCAATATTACAGGAAGCAAGGGACTAGTCGCATATTTTATCTCGCCAAGGGAATCAACCTTCAGAACTTTACCTTGGTAAGCACTCGTGTCATTTGTTCGATACTCTTGGCTTGTCCCAGTGATCTCAAGATCTAAATCTTCCAATACATCATCCTTGGCTTTCTCATTTTCGCCTTCTTGGGAACAGGATTCTTCATCACTTGACAACCTATTCAAGGTGCCAAAACAGAACCTTTCCCATGCAGCTTTATCTCTGCGAGATGGCAAAGACGTCAATTGAAGGCTGCTAGATAGATCAGCCTTTGCAAGTGCCTGAAAAATCAAGACTCACAGTCATAAAACAATGATCCCCAAAAATTCAAAAAATGCAAGGAAGCAAATATATTTCCTTTCCAGGGTAAAAGGAAGATGTTCAAACCAATTCATATCAATTACAGCAGTGAAGAAATTACCATTCGCAAGTTAGAAAAGTCTGCTAAAAATTCTCTTTCCCAGTCTTTCAAAGGCAGCAAATCTATTGAACAGTCTAAAACAGGTGGTATATTTGGCATGTATGACGTCTGTCTCTCATTCAACTTCTTGACATCAAGATTTGCAACTTTCACTTTAGGAAATTGATTAGCTTCCCACCTGCAGAATTTCATTCCAGCAGTAACAAGGCATGAGTCATTAACTGTTTCCATGTCACAATGTCCATCAGAAGAATTTTGGAGTGAGAGATCTAAATCACCTTCCAATACTTCCAATAGAGCTTCCAAGGCAACACTAATTTATGACATAATATGGGAATACAGAGCAAAATCTTTGTAAAATTGTTTTTGATTGCCCAGCATTCAAGCTATCCAAAAAGGAAAAAAATGTGCAATATAATCGAAGCCATGCCTGAAGATATCTTATGGGGTTAAGAAACACATAAGCTCAGATAAGATTGATCCTTCCAAAATGAGTGATTTTGCTTCACCGTGAAAAATGTAACTGAATCTTATTTGAAGTCCAAAACGAAGAAAAACAGAAACAAATTAAACAATGACAGAAGCAAAGTCATCAGACTTGTGATTCCTTGGAAAGGCTGACGAAGCAGAGAATCATGACATGCAACAAGTGATAAACTAGAACACAATTTTTCATAGAAACTAGGTGATCCGGGAGGATCCTCCAGAAGCAGTTCCAGAGATACTGCCAAACCCATTCTCACAGCTTCGATAATTGTGGGTACTGATCAATGGTCTATGGTACTAGGGAGCACCTCCAGAGGTTTGTGGCACCTTCAAGATCACCAATCAATCTCCACCAGATGCCGTACACACTTCTACAGTGGCACAATCAATCTGGGTAAGTCGGACATGGCAACATCCATGTGCAAACCAAACCTTATGCGGTATTCACTAGTAACTTCTTCAGGCTCTTAGACGCCTACATGGCACACTGCTAAGGCCAGCTCACAGTACGCAATACCACAAGGTGCCAACAGCATTGACGACTAATTCCAATATGGGCAAAGCCCCTAATGTGAGTCAAGTGCATGGCCACTGTGGGGTTGAGGGCCAGCAATTTTTCGACCATTAAATTTCTGGAATCAATCAACTCACCCAATGGAAGGAGAAGAGTCACAAGTGGAAGCTCAATCCATTCAACTTCCATAACAATTTTTAGGTCTTTTTCGGCTTTGTAATATATGTATACACATTTGTAGCATTACATAGCAAGCAGATTTAGAAAATAGATAGCCATATACATCTCCCTCGAGAGTATGCCTTGTACAGAATGCAAAGATTAATTTAGTTTTCTGTTCCAGGTTTATTATTTTCTCTGTTTTTTTTTAATATTATTGCTTTTGCATACGCATACAACACATCTAAATCCTCGTTTAGAGTGATGTCCCCTGGACCTCTTGGGATCTGAATCAGCAGTATCAGAGTGACTCATCTTTCACGTATCATCGAACAAGGTCAAAGTATCTGAAGCTCGGTTTCAAATCACAAGACCCGTCAGACTATCTACTGTATCGTTTCAGTATTGTTTAGATGACGAGACAACGAAGCACGACATGAAACTCACATGGTGATCAAGAATGAGATTGCAAAAACTCTTCAAGAACAAAAGACATTCGAGACATTCATGTATTAAAGGGAAAAATAAATGTAGATGGGAGTGGACAACTGTTTAGGTCAGTAATCATGTCCTTCTATGTACGACTTTTTGATGAAGAGATCAAGATTGCACTTCTAAGAGTTTCAACCATCAAGCAATGGCAGCAAGCCAATACTTTGTGGGAGATAGACCAGACTTAATAAGAGTCTGAACCAACCTGGGAAAATCTCCTGGAAGCCTTCAAGGATTAATATTATCTTGAAGATGTCTATGATGAGTGTTATATTCAGTGGCAACAATTGCAACAAGGACATGACCAATCAGTCCAATCCTGCACTGATGCCTTGCATGCCATGTATGCAAAACTTGGCACATTTGAGTCAGATAAGCATAGAGTGCTCATGTGTTGCAGTGGCCTATGACCATTCATTCAGTTCAAACCAAAGCTGGCTGAGGTCAAGACGATGGGAGAAGCCTATCGCCAAGCAACAACTATTGAGGAAGAGTCTAAGATGAAAGGTAGAAGGTTGCGTTGTCAGCACCAAAGAAACCACCTTCTTCAAACAAAACACCGCAATCACCTAAGACAAGTTAAAGGTGTGACAAGCACAAAAGCAACAGCCACTCAACTTAGAGCGCCATGCTCAGAAAAATATTCTTACACAGGCAAAAACAAAGGATTTTGAAGTTGAGCCCTCTAATGGAATCATTGAATGTGATCCAACAGTTGTGATAGTCATCGCACAAGCTACACCAATAAAGCAAGATGCTAAAGCAAAATGCCTACTCC
Organism: Taxus chinensis; assembly: GCA_019776745.2. Lineage (NCBI taxonomy): Eukaryota > Viridiplantae > Streptophyta > Pinopsida > Cupressales > Taxaceae > Taxus > Taxus chinensis. Next base: position 912,969,790 of record CM034147.1, on the reverse strand, counting down.
GTTGCAAATGTGGGTGCTAGGGCATCCACCGAATTTTTTGATCGTTGGCAATAGCATGAAGAATATCTCTGAAACAACTGTCAAGCAACTGAATTTGCCAACCATGCCTCATCTGCAGCCTTACAAACTCGGATTGTTCAATTCCTAAAACAGTAAAGGTATATGTATCACTCACAAGTGTCGCTTCTTGTATGCTATCTATCTTTTCAAAGAGAAGCTATTTTCTGATGTAGAGCCAATTGATGTCTGTGATGTAATCCTTGGGCATTCATACATGCATAGTTGCCAATGTGTATACATAGTCAATCCCCTGAGTCTTATTGCATCAGTGGGTGGTAAGAGATATTGGAATCCTGAAGTGATTCCGCGCTCTAAACCATGCCACATCTACTCTTAGAAGATTGTGCCATACAGTTATGCATATTCAGCATTCAAAACTTCACCTTCCAGAGAAGTGTAACGTTGACCGGATAAGACAGATCTGATTCCAGAAACTATGTATATGCTATGCCAATATACAGAGTTGAAAATTTCAACTTCTAGAGAAGTGCAACCTGGACCGCTTAAGACAGATCAGATTCCGGAAACTATGTATATGCAAAATTGTTCTATGCCAATATACAGAGTTGTTAGAGTAGGTCAACTTCCTCATTAACAAAAAAAGTTCGCTAGGTTTCAGCTAGAAGCCAATGTTCTATACTAGCTTCCTAGACTCAACGCAATCCTCCAAGAGCAGTTCTAGGAATGCCACCAAGCCCATTCTCACAGCTTGCGATAATTGTGGATACTGATCAACTGTCTATGATACTCTAGAACCACTTCTAGAGGTTTGCAGTACCTCCAAAATCACTAATCCATATCCACCAAATGACGCACACACTTCTACAATGATCAATGTAAAATGAGTAGATAGGAAATGGTGCCATCCATGCCTGCACCAAACCTTATGCGGTTTTCACCAGTGACTTCCTCAAGCTCTTAGATGCCTACACGCCATACTGTTGAGGCCAACTCACACTGTGTGGTACCACAAAGTGTTGACAACATTGTTGCCTCTGTTCCAATAAGGGCAAAGCCCCTAAAGCAGTGTACCTCGGGGAAGCGTCCCTAGGGACATAGGGACGGGTAGGAAACATCCCCTGGACATCCCCAATTTTTTCTATTTTGGAAACGTTTTAGGGATGCTTATTTTCTAGTAGGGGACGACAGGGGACAGCGGGTGACAGCTAGCCGTCCCCGGTACAGTCAGGGGATGTCTAGAAGTCCCCCGGCTAGACGTCCCCTAGCCGTACCGGGAACGGCTAGAAGTCCTCTATGTCCCAACACACAAAATTACTATGTTGAACGGAAATGGAAACGGAAACAGAAACGGAAACGAATACGAAATGCGGAAACAGCAATTTTCAAAAAACCTTGGATACGAAACGTTAACGGAAACATCCGTAATATATATATATATATATATATATATATATATATATGCATAATACTCATTTTATAATTGTAGACCATAAGAGATAATTGATAAAGCACTCAAAATATTTTGTATTCATTGAAGTTCTAAAGATCATCATTCAACATGGTTACAATTTCAATGTTTCATATATACATGATTATAATCTAGGGTTATTCTAGAATATATCATCTAGATTTTCTTCATAATCATCTGTCATGCATCCATGTTTCAAAAATTATTGTTGTAACCCGCTTCATTGTATTCATTTGATTGAGGATTCCAATCGAAAATTCTATTCTAAGGAGCAGTAATACACTGAGTCACTAGCCTGGTATTTCTTGGTTTCTGCTAGATTCTTCCTACTTTCTTTGAATTACTATTCTGACCCAAACTATCTTTAGGCTTGTTTAATGTGCCTCCTTGTTAGTATAGTTTTAATGTTATAAGACTTTACAGCTGAGCACACTGTAACTTAACCCTGGGTTTGGAAAATTCTGTGAGCAGAAATATAAGCTATATTTGAAAAGATTAAGTGGAGTGACACAACAACAAATTGGAATAAACTCTTTCTTATAATATATAAGCCACAAAACGTCCCGGAAACTTCTTGGAAACGCCGGAAACTTCCTCGAAACGCCAGGAACATTTTCGGAAATGTCCTAGACATTTCTAGAAACTTCCCAGGCGTTTCCAGGACGTTTCCAAGGCATTTCGTACTCGTTTCCGTACCGGAAACGTTTCAGGGTGGATACAGGGGGTGGGGGCGTTTCGTGGCAACAGAGCATGTAAGCTTTCCAAAACCTAAAGAGTTGCTTGTGACGGTCCACCTTTCATGTGAATTTGACAAAGCCTTATCCAACACAGAGGGGCAAGACTTGCTTAAAACCTACCAGGAATCCCAAGAGAATCAAAAATTAGGCAATCCAATTGGCCAAGAAAATGTCAAAATTATTCTAAAAGTAGGGGAGCCTGATTTAAGTACCAGTTAGAGGCCAAAAACTCCCTTCACGAGATTTTTTTTAAAGCACTCACTTTCTACCTGCAAATTTATTGTCATTGACCATGCGCCCTGAGCAGACCAACTTCGATCAAAGTCACTACATTGTTGACAATATCCTAGTGATTTGTAGGCCATGGAATGGACCTGTGCCACAGGTCAATCTGCAATATTTATTTTAAAATAATTTGAAAACACTTATGACAAGATTAGATGGTTGTTTATCTTCGCTATACATAGATCCCTTAGCCTTAGACCTCTCTTCTCTTAGGCCATCCTAACCCTTTTTCACAGACTCTTCTGCTTGTTTAATCAAATCGGTCACAAGTTTGAGCAGATTGGTCTTTTTCATTGTATTCGACAAGGTTGTTTGTTAGCTCCAACTTTGCATGTTCTTGCAGAAGAAGCCTTTGGTTATTTACTAGCTCGCAGAGCGTCAGTCAAACTTATGAAAAGCATTGTCTTGTATGGTAATGCCCACAGTCACCGTATTGAAGGCCACTTTGCAAATGATTGCTTTCCCCCTCTCGCAGAGGAGTGAGAGCTCAGTTGTCTTGCCATGAAATTCTTGGGTTTATTTCGTAAAGCTTTGGGCTCAAATATGCAATAGTATTAAACTCAATGTTACGAGTGAAGTCTCGGCCTTTACAAAACTGATTAAATACTCATTGCATAGTTGAGCCCAAAGCTTTATGAAATAAACCCAAGAATTTCATGGCAAGACAACTGATTAAATACATACAGGTGGGCTCGGATTCAATATACAGAATTGTTTAAATTCTTGGAAATTCCCTTTTCCTTTCAAGTCTTGCCCACTGATTTGAGGAATTATGCAATTTAACAGGTAGATAAGAAAGTTTCATATACAATCATGAAGTGTGTCCCTTATTGTCTCAATTTCAAATTTGTACGCAAATATTGGTATTCTTCCTATTGACCCCTTCAATTGCTGCTTATGAATAAACTAGCCATCTAAACTCAAGGATTTTCTTTGGGTTAATATGTGAAGGCAACAAATGCACTCACAATCGTAATGATGGCATCTACTATTTTTTTCCGAAAGATTTTAGGGATTGTTAAGACCCATTGTTGAAAGGTTTCGGGACAAGGACTTGCACTTTGAGAAAAACAGCTTGGAGGTGAGCCTCATGGAGAGGGACCTAAAGCTTGTAAAACATTCTGGCACTGTATCTCAAGTAAATTCTCATCCTCCATGGCAGATGAGTCTAGTTGCAGGGAGCTGTGAAAACATTTGGATTCTTTCTTACTACCCGTGTCTCAACTAAAATTGACCAAAGCCATTCAGTAGCAAGCTTGGAGAGCCTAGTCCATTCCATTAACTTCCCAAGATTTGTATGGCATGCTAGTAAATTTATCTCAGGATTCCTCTTCTCAACGGCCACCCTCTTTGCAGTGTAACCTCTGTGCTTACCCATCATGGATCTTGTTAGCTGATAGTGCCTTCAGCTTCGAGGATTTCGAATTTGTAGGCTTTGCACCTAGTGTCATAAGAACTGAGCAAAGATAGGCTTTTGTCAAGTTACTCAAGTGCTTCACCAGATCCAATAGCCCGTGCTCCAAGTGGACTTAAGATTTCATTTTTCATAGGAGCAACAAGAAATGCACGAGTTTATGCCTAAGTCAACCAAATGAAGTCCATTTCAGATGGGCTCTTGACCGCTTCCAGCCTATAAGTGGAGAGATATAGAATCTCACACGAACTGTGGCAAGGTTCCCTTCCAGACAATAGGCCTCAAGTGTGGTATTAGCTTATCTATTGCTCTTTTCCAAGTTAACCATTCAGGACAAGCTCAATCCGCAGAGGAATTTATAAACTTCACCTAAGATGTAAAAAGTGAGATTTTATCATATTTGGGATGCTCCTTTAGAGTACCAAAAGTACTCTAATCCAAACCACGGATCATGAAAAATCTTGGTAAATTTGGTTGGTTGACTTTCCGATCAGCTGTACTTTGTAGTCTATGAAACAAAAAAAAGAGATTTAAGGCATATTTTGACCTAATATAGACAGCAATGGGCAAGGCACGGGTTGCAGAAAGGTTCCACAGACGTACAGTGATCTGAACACCATGTGACCGTGAACAACTGAAAAAGATCCATCAGGAACAAAACAAAATAAGAAGGCCACAAATGTGATCCATAAATTTGTGCTGGTATCATTGGCAGGTGTGCATGTGTAATGAAAATAGTACTTGTGCCAGTGGCAGGAGCACCTGTGTCGGGACAATAGTGCGTGTGTGATGACAATTGCACTTGTGATCGTAACAGTTGAACATGTGTCCATGTTTACACATACGTCATGGCAGTGACACCATGATGTATGTGGTGGTTTTGTCATGATTTATGTGGTGTTTTTTGCCATTGTAAATGCATAAGAAGTGTAACAGCAGAAAACAGTCTCTTCAGATACTTGGAGTTCGGGCTCTCCAATTTTGACTCATATGCTCATCCCTTAGTCTAAAATGCTCTTAAGGGATCATTGAGGAAGCATTCAATTCAGTCATTAGAAGAATTTCTAGGAGAGATCTAATGGAGTTTTGATGTAGAAGGAGACTGCACAACTGAGATAGCTGAGGACAGCTGTCAAGTATGCTAAAGAAGCAAGTAATCCACAACAGGTTGTAGAGCATTTGCAAGTGTTAGGGTACTGTTGAAATGTTGTTGGTATCCTTACAGGTTACAAGAAGGCAGTAAGCTTCGAAATCTGCAAGAAGATTATGGAGATGACGAAGTGTAGCTTCACTCTTCTAGAGTTTTCCCACTTTGCATTTCAAAAAAGGTAAATAGTAAATACCATTGTTACGCGGGGACGCGTCCCGGGCATCAGCAGCACGTCCCGGACGTCGGGACGTCTCGGGGACTTGGGGACGGGGACGGGACGTTTCCCTGCCGTCCCCATTTCCAAAAAAAAAAAGGGGGGGACGTCCCCTAAAAAATCGAAACGCACCCGGGACGTCCCGGGTGCATATTGCAGTTGGGTGCGCCGTTGTCCCCGGGACGTCACGGCGTCCCCAACGGCTTTCACGCGGCAGCCAAGGCGATTATGCCTTTTTTTTTATCATTTTTATGTTTTTTTAAATATTTTCTTAAACTTTTAATGCATTCTAACTAAAACTAACATGACCTAACCCTAAAAGCAACAAAAAAACTTATAAAAAGAGCATTTCATACTCATTCTAATCACACCAAGCAAGAGCAAAAAAAAGAGAAGGAAGGAGCAAGAGTAAAAAAAGAGAGAAGGCAAGAGAGCAAGGAGCAAAGAGCAAGCAAGAGCAAGAGCAAGAGGTATGTACATACATTACTAATTTACCACCATTCTTTGTTTTGTTTTTTTAATTTCCAAATGCAAAGTTGAAAGTGAAGGCATTGCATTTGCTTGTATTTTTTTTCCTATTTGGATTAACACGTGATGGAATGAGATAAAGCATAAAGGGAGGGTTTTTTTATTGTTTGTTTTTTTTAATTTTTAAATGTATTCATCGCTGTTTTTTTTTTTTTTTAAATGTATTCATCGCTGTTTTTTTAATTTTTAAATGTATTCAAAAATTGCATTCATTGTTTTATTGTATTGTATAGTTATATTGTTTTGTATTTTAATTATTGCAGCTTCAAAATGAGTTCCGATAGTGATTATCAAGCTGAATATGAGGTTGAAATGGGTGTGCAAGGAGAAGGAACACAATCACAAACACCTAATACTGCTACTAGTTCACAGGGGAGTGTGGACAAGTTCAGTTGCCCCTCCGAAATGTTGAAAAAGTATGCTAGGGGGCCTTTTGATAAGAAAAAACCTTTGAAACAATTTGGTCAAATTATGCAGGGTCCTAGATCAAACATTTCAGGGGGCACTAAAACATGGAAATGCAACATTTGCTCATTATCTTGGTCAGGCAGCATTACTAGGTTGAATGCACATTTATTGCACATTGCGGGGAAAGGTGTAGGCATGTGTGGACAGCTATCACTTGAAGAGAGGGCAGAAATGGTGAGGTTGTATAATGGAGATATGGTGGAAAAGGTTCCAGAAGTTCGTGGCCGTCATGTTAGTGGCACTGGCACCCCTTCTAGTGCTGTGAGAATTAATACCGGTAGTGTTACAGGTGCATCTTATGAGGTGTCTGAATTGGATGCTTTTGGTAGTAGTAGGGGGAAGAGGAAGGTTGTGGCCTCCAATCCACTTGTTGATATGTATGATACAAAGGCTAGAGAGGAGGCCGATGATGCCATTGGAAAATTCTTTTTTGCTACTGGCATTCCATTTCATGCTGCTCGCTCTCCTTATTTCAAGGAGGTTGTGGCTAAGATAGCCAAAGCAGGTGTGAGTTATGTGCCCCCAGGAGACACGAAGTTGAGAACCACAATCTTGGATAAGAACTATTCCAAGGTTAATTTACTGATGGAGGAAATGAGGAGCACATGGGTCTCTCACGGTTGCAGCATCATCATGGATGGGTGGACAGATATCAGACACCACCCACTCATAAATATCATTGTTTCATGCAGAGAGGGTCCTTACTTTTTGAGGGCAGTTGATTGTTCAGGGAAGAAGAAGGATGCAGAGTTCCAATTCACCATTTTGCGAGATGCTATTAAGGAGGTTGGCCCTGCCAACGTTGTGCAGGTTATTACAGATGCAACATATGTGTGCAGGGCAGCAGGTAAGCTTGTCGAGGCTCATTACCGACATATATATTGGACCCCATGTTGTGTGCATGCCATGAACAATGCACTAAAAGATATTGGAAAAATTGATTGGGTCAAAAATGTAGTGGCTGATGCTAGAGATGTGCAGATGTTCATCTGCAACCACCATACGTCATTGGCACTCTTCCGTAGCTTTTCGAGGAAGGAATTCCTCAAGCTAGTGGACACACGTTTTGCATCATATTTTATTTTGTTGGATAGGATGGCTGAGTTGCAGGAATCATTACAGTGCATGGTCATGACATCAGAGTGGTCTAGGTGGGATGGGTCGAAGACAGAGCAGGGGAAGAAGGTGAAAGCAATTGTGGTGAATGAAACATTTTGGATAGATGTGAGATATATCACATCCATAATATCTCCAGTTTTCAGTGTGATAAAATATGGGGATTCTGAGAGCCCTAGCCTTGGTGAGATATACGAATGTATTGATAGTATGCTTCACCAGATGAAGGCTGTTGTTCGAGCAAGGGACCCCACCTTGGAGTTCTACCATCAGCATATTCAGCGTATCATTGAGCGGAGATGGGAGAAGTTGAACACTCCTTTACACATGGCTGCATATGCACTAAATTCGAAGCGGTATGTTGAGAGGCCTGGTAGAGTTCTCCCAGTAGATGATAAGGAGGTGAGGAAGGGTTTCTTGAAAGCCCTAAAAAAAATGTATAATGCAGAGGATGATTCACGAGTCAAAACTAATTGGCTCAAGTTCGCTTATCTGGATGGCTACAAAAAATCATCAAAGATAGACAGGACCACATTGGCACATGAGAGTCCAATTAGTTGGTGGCGATTGTATGGACATGCACGATTGCTACGTACACTTGTCATTCGTCTTCTTTCTCAGGTTTCTAGTTCCTCTGCTTCTAAGAGGAATTGGTCAACATATGGGTGGATCCACTCTCTTAAGAGGAACAGACTTACCTCTAAGAGAGTAGAGAAACTTGTTGCTGAAACTTGTTGCATTGCGGTGGGATGTGGATCCTGAGGATGCAAGGCAGGTTGATGAAGATCAGGAGCAGCGAGGACTGGTTGATATCTCCTTTGCAGATGCAGCTGACATTGATACAGATACTCCTAGTGAGGAGGAGCGGTTTGCAACAGTTCCTTCGGAGGGCTCTGATAGTGATTTTTGAGTTGTACTTGTCACTTGTAGTTGTCATTTTGGTTATGTAATGTCATTTTGGTTATGAGACATGACATAATATTTCGTAGCATATGTAATGTCATTTTGGTTATGAGACATGACATAATATTTCGTAGCATATGTAATGTGGGTGTAGTTGTACTCTTCTCATGTTGATTATTGAAGAGTAAGACTAAGACTTGTTTTAAATTTTCAGCTTTACTATTTACTATTTAGTCTTTCATTGTCATGTTGAAGTTTTGAACATTGAATATAATATATATAGCTGTAGCATTTTGGGCCTTGGCTTATGTGATGAATAATTGGATTAATCATTAGTGGTTACTGGTTACAATCTTCAAACTTTCTTGTATTAATCATTAGGTTATTGAATTATTCTTTATTCATGTTATATTTGTAAAATAAATAAAATATATTTTTTTTAATTAGCCGTCCCCTTGCCGTCCCCCCGCCGTCCCGAAATTTTCAAAAAAATTTGCCGTCCCGGAAACCCCGTCCCTACGTCCCGCCGTCCCGCCGTCCCGGAGTCTTAGGTAACTATGAATTAAACCTTTTACTAAGTGAGAGTCGGTCACTTTCTCCCCATTGTAACGTGTGGGTCAAACACTTTACATAATCACAACATGTGACTAAAACATATAAACATAGGACTCATGCCTTCTATTATTCACCTTGCTGACATTAACAATTGCGCACAATGTCTTTTGACATCACCAAAGCACTAGTGAATCATCTAATTCAAAGCTCCTCTCCTCCTTTCTCTCTTACATTCACAAGAGATATATCATGACAAAATACAATGTGTTGTACAAAAAATACACTTTGGTCTTGAGCTTAGGGTTAGGCTGACTGCACTTAGCTGAGAAAAAAATATTCCTCCAAAGAAAACAATAATCTTCCTTCGTCAAACAATGTCTCCTACTCAAAATGAGTCTCATTGCTCAAAATCAGTCTCTTGTCCACTCTCCACACCTGTAACCTGTGGTATGAAATGAAAAAATAAGAGGAATGGGCACTTGTGAAGCCCACTTTAAGGGTTAATAAAATTAGGGATCTTTTTTGTATTTTGTAATCATAAAAGCAATTTAAAAAGAATGATTTCTCTTTAAGTTTTTGTCTTCGTAAGGCTTCACTTGGAAACGCCAGCTTGGAGGAGGGAAATACATTCACCCAGCAGGGGGCATTTTGGGGATGGCCACCCAGTTGTCTCTGTTTTTAAAATGGTTTCCAAAGGGGAGTGAGGGATGAGACGGTGGGTCCTTAAAGAAAGAGACTGAAGAATTGACAGACCAACATTTCTAATGTTTACAAATATTCTTCAATTTAAAAACAAAATACAGAAAAGAAAGGCTATGGAGACCTTATTATCCATATACCTTACTCGCCGGAGATATTCAAATCCATCCTGAGGTGATCCAGAAGCAAAGTCAGGCTCTCCTTCCACAACTAATGCCGGTTTCAGTAAGCTATCAAAATCATCTTCACTGCTTTCAAAATCCCTCTCCTCCTCAAATGAGCAATTACTACTTTTTTGGAACTCTGCAGCTTTCAATCCTAAAAAACTAGAACAAGGTAGCTCTTCATAGCATTGTTCTTCTGATTTCGGCAGCAACACCCCTTCAATATAATAAATTTTACAAAATAAATGTTCAATTATTTATCATCAAAACTCACAATTTTCAAGATGAAACAGAGACAGAAAACAGGCCTCTTTGTGTCTTAGTCTATTTTTCCATCCTAATCATTTGGTGCTGATGTACAGACAACGTCAATGTAGATAAAACAGTATCCCCTGAATATAATGCATACACATACGTAACCATTAACTTTTTGAGAGAATACCACTTTTTTGTAAACATCTGTGGTGGATCTTACCTTTCTTCCGAGAATGAAAATATATTGCTATCATGTGTTAAAAGAGCTGAAGGCAATGAACTGCAGCCTATCTAGTATCAAGAACAAATAATCCTATTACATCAAAGGCAAATTTAGATGGTAGTGGCCCTGTGAGATGAGTAACAACCATTAATGAAGAACAGTGAAATGTCAAATAAAATCCATCGTTAAGGAGTGAGACGTTGTTACAGGGGGCATTAAGAACCAGTATGAGAGTCAGCAAGCAGATTCTAGCACTTACTGATACGAGCCTTTTTAATTAAGCATTATGATATTTTAATTGTGCACTTCAGTCAGTGGGGCCCATCCAGTTTTTTTATAAGTGTATCTCATGGGTCCAAACCAAATTTGTAGTCCATTTGGGACCAATTATGAGAGTCCAATGGGACCATTTACATCATTAGAAAGTTTTTTTTATTTTCTTTGGTCTGTGGGGCCACTCTTGAGTATCCATTTAGATTTTGGCTTATTAGATGTGCTTTTCGTGAGAAAACTGATTATCCCACATACAAGAGGCAGAACAGCTAAAGTGGGAAAAAGTATAAATGGACAATTAGGTAATAGTGCAAGACATGTTTTGGAGGAAAGCAAATCTTGTGCACAAGTCAGAAGACTGTGTTGGGCCAAGGCAGTGTCCATACTGACGTGGATTTGGGCTGTGTCAGTAACCATACCCTCTCAGAAAATTTATCCGTCTGTTCTGTGCTGTTTTATATATTTTCAATTTTTCAGCAAATTAAATGCTCTGTTCTTTTAACAGTTTCAACAAAGAAAACAAATTTTCAGCAGCTTCATTTGAAGTTTTCAGAATTTCATTTTCAGAAGTTCAGATTTTCAACCCTACGACAGATTAGAGAATATCTAATTTTCAGTTCCCATTTCAATTTTTTGTTTCAAATCTGGGTTTATATAAATTTCAGCTCAGACTTTTCAAAATCATCTTCTAGGTACAGAGCTTTTCCCTGGTGTAACAGCAAGTCCTGTTGACAACATAGCGGTATATTAGAACTGCCAATTTCAGATTTGTGATCCAGAGTTTTGACATCTTTGACAGAAGGTTCAAGTTACAAACATGGCACATGCAGCACATTGTCTTCCAGGAGAATTCTGTTAATTGACAACTAGGAGCTGAAAGATTGATTTGGCCTAAAGTTCTCAACATTCTCCCGCCTCCAATAAGGGTGATATAGAATATGATGCCAATTAGAATTGGGACTCATTCTGATATTGAAGCAGGCGTTTTAAATTATATGGGACATTGGACACGACAAAGCCTAGCATTGCCTTGACCATATTGCTTTTCCTGTGTTAATAATTGAACAGAAATGCAGAAATTATCAAATGGATGAGCAAGCAAATATTTAAACAAGAGGAAAGGATCTAAGGAAGTTTCTCTTGGCTCAAACAAGATTAAACTTGGAGTGCAACCCTGACCACAATTGTGGTTATGAAAATTCAACAGCTAATAATGCTCATGTGAGAGATTTCAGCTATACAACTGCTATGTTATTGTTTACGTAGAAAGCTGTTTGAGGATTAATGGCACCTAGCAGTAAAACCAAGTTTGGTATATCTTATCTCGTTAACTATCTGTTATCTTTCCCATGCCCAATTTTGCTCTGGTATTGACTAGTGAGAGAGTACACAGGAAATAACAGTGAAGCATTCAATCACATAAGACAGGCAAAATTGATCAAATGAAGAATGCAATCATATAAAATGAAATATGATATGTATTTTATAATGGAAGCAAACAGTACAGTTGATATCCAAAGTATGGCGATGCCTCTACTGGAATAAATCTCCTGGATCCTCTGTAGATGATGACCCATTATGCAACTCCCTACCATAAAGACAAATATCAAGTGAGGGGCATTCTTGTGACTTAGAAGGTTCTACTTCTATCCATGTGACTAATGGACAAAAAGTTTGGGAGTCATTACTCACCAATGACCTATAGGCCAAGCTACATTGTACATATAGTTGGTGGGCAACCTTATATACCCGAGTCACAAGTTACAACAAATTGGATTTCATTTCAACAAAGCTGTTGGGTAATGGATATGTTTCCACATGAGAGTTTCATAAAGACATTGAAGCATATCCTTAGAAAGAAATGAAGCACATCCTCGGATATATCAATGGTACCTGTCAGCTCACGATATAATATTCTTGTGTAGTTTAGGTTACTTTGGTAGGGTACAGAGCCTAAAGTGGATGGAGGCCAGGATCATTGAAGATCCACTAGACTTTGTATATCACATTGGTTCAGTTTTGGTTTGCACAATCAAGCAAGTGGCCCACTGGAATTCTTTAGTCTACTAAGATAGAATGTGGAGGTATTGTCACAATTGGAAAAGAATTGAAAGAGTTGTAGTCCAATTGGTGCGGATAATGGTTAGGTGTGTTGTCACACCATCTGACAGGGGATACAAAAGGGATGTGGCTGGGTTCAAGTCCATTGCAAATTTTACGGAATGCATACCCCTCAAGCCTTGGCACTAAGCTGAAGATGGTGGATTATTCATGCACCCGATACCAATGTGTGCAAAAAAGTCTACGAAGAACATATGTTTATCCTTCATTAAAAAATAAACATTTAGAAAAGATGTAGTTTGGTTTGGAGGAAAGGAAGAAAAATGTTATCATCATGAACTGGTTCAATAACTGCTGTACATGCCCCATATGCCATATGTTTAAGGGTTGTAATAATACAAGACAAAAAGTGGTTGATTGAACTGTGTCCTGACAGTAATAGCGGCAGGGGCCTTACCATAACGCTATACAGCAACTTCTGATCATCCTTGGCAAAATAAAATAAAAATAGAAGCTAAAATATGGATGTGAGGCCACCTACAAGTCTCGGGTGAATCTTCTATTTCGGCAGAATAAATGCCCCACAAATGGGGACTTTTCCTGTCACGTCATAGGCTTATTAGCAACAATCTCTAGTGGGAGTTGAGTGTTTACCAGTTTACCAATCTTAAAAAACAGAACCCCGAGCTTCCAGCCTCCACAGTAATGGATCTTTTAAAACTGAAGCCTGTTACATTATCATGTTCTCCCTTTTTTAGTTGATTATGATAGTAAGTATTCAGTTGTTTTTACCAGAACACTGTCATGAGGCGACAAAATCGAACATTTGAACTTGATTGAGTCGCTTACTTTTAAAACCAAAAGATTATCATGTGGCAACAAATTCATTCATTTAACACATCTCAGACTTCATGAAACAAGAAAAGAAAAACCCTTGAGATTTTCAAAACCCTGCTTCCATCTCATCACAAAATCGAAACTGAACAAACCTGATAATTCAACGTACCGGGGGCTTATTATTTCCATTTTATTCGCTGCGTCTTTCTTTTTGCGGGATCTTTGACGCCTACCGTCCCTGTTTTGCTGCCCCTGTATTCTCCAGCGAACGTAGCTCACTGCTAATGGGCCCCAAGCGCGCACAATATTCCGTTGCACTCTTCTTCGTTTACAAGGAACTGCAGATTCAATAAGTCTTCTCTGTCATATCTTATTCTCGGGGCGATGGCCGTTATTATCAGAAAATGGAGAAGCTGATAAATAATCCCAGTCGTCTATTTCTTCTTCTTGTTTTTCTTCGTATTCCATTGCAGAAGTGGGATCCTTAATTGCCGTTCCGATTTCAAGCATTTCCTCCTTTGTGATGTCTGGGGAGTAAATAATAAACTCTGGACCCTCCGCCATGGAATCCCTGGAAGCCATAAATCGCTAGGGTTGTACTCGTCAAAGCCTTCGACACTTCCACACTTTTTAAAAAAATGTTTTTATTCGGTGCGGAGTCGATGTATTTTGGCGCTACTGCTAGTATGTGGTCTCGCACCACAAATTAAAAATATATATTATTTCTCTCTTAAATATATTGTAATCGTATGCCTCTTCAATGTATTGTGGAATTGTTTTTAGAACTCTAAAAAAAAATTATTCACTTATTAAATACAATACTAGTCCAAATAGATATTGTCATCTCCTAAGTTTGTTATACTACCAATTGTCCATTAGGTGCAAAATATGTTGGGAGGAATGCAATCTTTTTATTAATATGAATTATGGGTAAATAAAACTCATATATACTATCAATGTATCAAAAAAGATTTATCACTAAAACATTTGAAAAAGAACATATTAAAAAAAGAGAGAATTTCTAATTGTTTTAAACTATTTTATACCTAACGACATAAAATAATTTAAAACTTGACCTAATTCCACTCATAGGCATTCTCTGTATGAGATCACCCCCCACCTAAAAATATTCATTTTCATATTTATAATATATTGTGTGTCGGAAGTATCTATCTATACATTTTTTGTAGCCAATAAAAGTGCTCCTTCGATTGATTGCTAATGCTCCTAGAAAATTTCATCTCAACAACCTTTTCGTGAAGCTTGTTGGCTATAGAAATGGAAGTTTGGGTTGTCTATATGCATCAACACAAGAGATTTGAATTATCTATTTACCTTCATAACAACATTTGGCATATAAACTTCATGAAGATCATTTGATTGACCATCACAATTAGATTTTTGCAAAGCTTGGTTGTTGAATCAAAGGGAAAGGTTTTTCCTGGGGCATGTAAAGCTCTTTATTTTCACACACTTTAAAAGTATGATGATGGTGGAAAAGGTGGATTGATCAATTTGGTTTCATCTACGGTCATTTTGTAGTTAGGTTATTTTGTAGCTACAATATTGCACAAACATGCCCTTTCTATTTTGATTTGATGGGTGTGCATACCATGTTCCAAAGATCTTATTTATTTAATACTTCTTTCAAGTAAGGTATATGGTAAGTACCAATTTATAGTGAATCTAGGCTTTTTCTAGTGGTTGTATTTGGTTTTTCATTTAGTGTATGTAACTAAATGGTGTCTTGTACAACCCCTCTTCATTTATATATAGGTTGTTCTCTCATGTTGGTTTTATCATGGAATATCATGATCGTAGCTAATAGAAGACATGAGAATCCTCATGAAGCCTTGACATTATTTCACCAATGCAACCAAATTGTGTCCACCCTTATTAGTTCCATTTTCTAGCATACTCTCAACATGTGCTGAATTTGGAGCTTTGAAACAAGGTATGGAAGTTTATCAAAGCATTATGGAGAAACAACTTTTGTATGATATGTTTTAGTTTCATGTGCCTTGTTAGATATGCATGTAAATTACATAAGCATGCACAAGGCATGTGAATTGTTCAATAAAATGGTTGAAAGCAATGTGTTCTTATGAACTTCAATGCCGTAAATACAAACAATTGTCGATTGTGTTTCACCTCCTATATCCTTATTTATCAGAAGAATTTCCCCCTAAAAATTCCCCTCATAAATTGGTTTATGTAATGTGAATTTAATAATCAAATGTTATTTCAAGTTTGACTTGGTAAGGATTAATGCTTATATGCTGACATGCCCTTACTAGGACACTGAAGTTGCTCAATTGCGTAGAAATTCTTTATTGGCTTAGACAATACAATTTTCGTTGAATCGTCTTTGTAAAGTGGGATTTTGTAGTCTTTGTGGACACATACCTTCTTATTCATTGGATCCTTCCATGCATTCATCAACACAAGAGATTTGAATGATATATTTACCATCATAATAACATTTGGCATATCAACTTCATGAAGATCACTTGATCGACCGTCAAAAGTAAATTTTTACAACTCTCAAGGTTTATTTTAGGGCATGTGGAGCTCTTATTTTCACACACTTGGATGTATAGTGGTGGTGGAAAAGGTGAACTAATTGATTTGGCTTCATTTACAATTGTTTTGTTGTTAGGTTATTTGTAACTACAACATTGCACAAACATGCCCTTTATATTTTGTTTTGATGGGTGTACATACCATGCTCTAGAGATTTTATTTGTTAATACTTTTTGTAGGATAGGTTATGGTAACTACCAATTTAAAGTAAATATAAGATTTTTCTAGTGGTCGCTTTTGGATTTTCAGTTAGTGTATGTATCCAAATGGTGTGTCGCTTAACCCCTCTTCATTTATGTACAGGTCGTTCTCTCATGTTGTTTTATGATGGAATATCGTGATCATAGCTAATAGAAGACATGGGCATCCTCGTGAAGCATTGATATTGTTTCATGCAACCAAGAGGTGTTAAACCTGATATGTTCCCTTTGGTAACATATTTCTAGCATGTGCCAAACAAGGTATGGAATTTTATCAAAGCATTATGGATAAGGTACTTTTGTCAAAGGCTTTAGTTATAAGTTCCTAATGGATATGTATGTAAATTATAAAAGCATGCACTAGGCATGTGAAATTTTTGACAAAATGGCTAAAATAAATGTGGCCTTATGGAATACAATGTTATGAATTTAAGCAACTATTAATTGTGTTTCACCTCCAATATCCTTGTTTGTTAGATGAATTACCCCTCAAAAATTCTCCTTAACAATTGTAATTTGCAACATGAAGTTTATAATTAAACGTCGCTTCAATTTTGACTGGGAAAGGATCAATGCTTATAAGCTGACCTACACTTACTAGGAAACTGAAGTTAGAGCTCAACTGCAGAGAAATTCTTTGTCAACATAGATAATGCTTCTTTGAATAAACTTTGCAAAGTGTGATTTTATAGCTATCTTTGTTGGCACCTACCTTCCTAATCATTATAATCTTCCCTACTAAAGTTATTTTGCAATTATTGGACTCTTTACAATCAAAATGGTGCATGTCCTTATTGTTTTACCATCATATTGATTGATCTTCCTTTAGTTTTTGACTTTTTTTACTCTTTCATGTGTTTTCATGTCATGTCACAAAGATATTTGGATTTTGTAATTGATAGTTTGACTTTGGTAGGGGAAAGGTACAACTTGTTGTAGACCATCGTGCAGTTTGGTCATGATCCGTACAATCCTTTCCCCCTTTTCTTTTGGGTCTATTTTTCTTATTGGGCCCATTTTTTACTCTTTTTACTTTCATACATTATGTTTTTGGGGCGGCCTTATGTGTCAATAGGATTTGAATTTCAAATTAAAGGATCCCTATAGATAAAAATTACCTCTAAGAATTTATCATCTAGTAAACACCTATCTATTTACCATTTATGAGCAAGGAAAAGTAAGAATTATTACATCATGCTACATAACACAACACAAGTGGGAAATTTTCTAATTTTTGCATCTACATACAAGGGTTTCAATTGGGGCAAAGTTGTCTACATACAAGGGTTTCAATGTGGAAACATGAGGGAAAAGCTAGTTCAATGGTTAAATTGCATGCACACTTACATAATGTACTAGGATAACTAAATGGAGTTTGAAATGTAGTGCAACACTCAGTAAATAGAAAATAGGGTGATCATCGAGGTCAGTCCAAATCAAGCACTTCATGTTTTGTTTTTTATTTAACGTTTGCTTGAGGTTCTTTGTAGGAAGCATCATTATTCATAGGAATAGGTGCATATGTGAGGGTTATAGAAAATCTAAGGATATCAAAGTGTGATACAAGTGAAGGTGATGTGACACAAGAAAACACATAACCACACCAGTCATAGGTACAATATTGTACAGAGTAGGGTTATAATGGAGTACGGTCTAGGACACACCTATATGGGTTAGGATCTTCACATTTAGGTAGGTAGTCTATTATTTGGGCATATTTTATGCTCAACGTTTATTCCACATTTACCAACAACATTGTTAGAAGAAAACCTAAACCATGTAAACCATCTTTCAAACCTAAATGGAACTCTTAATTACTTTGTTGATTTAGTATGCTTGCAATTCCCTAGTTTCCATTATGTAAATTTATTCTATATGATCTAAATTGATCTATTTTATGTAACATTATTCAACTCTATTTAAATTATTTAGATAAATTCACCACTTAGTTAATATAGGGTTAAAATAAGTAGTTATATGGTGTAAACTTACAATTGCACAACCGTTAGGGTGGTTGAGTAATTGTCACCCTATTTATACTAGAGGTTCTATACCTTCAGATAATTCATTATTTTAGACCAAAGAGATACAAGTTATTATAGTCGGAGTGTGTGAACCACCTCAACCATGAGTATTGAATATCCTTGTGTTTTCCTTATTTTCTATACTTTATAAGCAAAATAATTGAAAGAAATATTTTCTACACAACTTATTTTTCACTTACTAATGATTTATATTTGTATTATTTCAGTCCATTAATCCCCTATAGTGCATTCTATAAGCGACCCATAAAGAGAAAAAAATGGACTAGTTGGAAATAACATGCAATAGATCATCACGGCATTCCCCTAACTTGCCTAGTATTCATTACCCTTCTTATTTCCACTTTACAACAACTAGATATCCTAACTATTATAAATTTATATTGTCTTCTTATATCACACTCAAATTCCTTTTATACCTCCTCTGTGTTCTATTCCACCTTCATTCTCTCTCCTCCATCTTACCTTATATGGATAATTTAT
The DNA here is from genome assembly GCA_019776745.2 of Taxus chinensis. Lineage (NCBI taxonomy): Eukaryota > Viridiplantae > Streptophyta > Pinopsida > Cupressales > Taxaceae > Taxus > Taxus chinensis. The sequence goes on along the minus strand of CM034147.1, from coordinate 912,951,111 downwards.
AGATGACAACATTGACCATGATCGATGCCATGTGGTAGACACATTTCCCAGCCTTTGCAAAGTGGTATTTTCTGGTCTTTGTTGGCATCTACGTTCCTATTCATTAGACTATTTGGATTATCTAGATTATACATTACAAAGACTACCTACCTACATACAAACTACATTTTAAACCTACTTTCATAAACCAATACCAACTATTATATCTGAAATTATTTATTGTGTAAATTGTGGTCATGTCATGCTTTCTAACTTTGTTTGTGCACCTCTTAATTCCATTATGCACTTGCCCTATATTCCTCAATTTTCATCCAATCTAGGAGTTTGTTCTCTATGGGCTCCTTATCCCCTAACCTTGTGATCATTGTTGTTGGTAGCACAATCATTGGGGGGTGAATCAGTGAGCCATTAAAAATTTCATTCCCTTAACATTTACATCCATCAATTATTCAATGTATTCGTCAAACATATATCAACATGTAGATTAGGAAAAGATTAACCAAACACATGAGCATACATCACGAGAGCACAAGAACACATGAACACAAAATTAAAGTGGGAAACCCTTAAGGGGAAGAAAACCTGGACTGAACCTCTACATATATTACTCAACACAAAGGACTCATATGTATAATACACAACATAAGATATTTGTTTAGTGAAACACCCACTTCATAAGGAGCGTCAACCCCACGAGGAGCATCAACCCCTAGTTTAGTAGAGCACCAACCATACAAAAAGAAACCAACCCCATAGATGACTCAGCACCAACAAATTTCATATGAAATGAATTCCATATCTGAAAATTTTCTCACACAATTTATGATGACTCAATGAAGCTCACTCTTCTCCTTTATCTTCCTCAAAATTAGTCTCTAGCCTCCATGCCAAAAACCTCTTCCTTCAAGATATTTCCACATATTCCCTAGCTCGCCATCACCTGATATCTCTCTAGAACAACATCACAAAATCATTCCCCTCTCATCAAGGTCATAAGTTCCTCCATCACCTTCCTCAAACAACCTTATAGGTCACACTTTTCCTCCTCTTGCACTACTAGCTCAAACGAGCTTTTTAACTTGCCTTTAAACTTGTCTCATCATTATAATTCACCTGGGTCAACCATAATAGAGTAAAAACACTCCCTGCATCAAAATAACATCATAAAAATATCACCCATAGGACCATATAGGTTTCCAACATCACATAAAGCCTTTTAGACCTCCATTAGGACTCGAGCAGCCCTGAAACACCAAATTAAGTAACTCGCAAAGAAGGGAATGTTCTAAACCAAAAAAACTTCAACAAAGCATGGAACACACTAAGAAATTTTTTTAAGCCTTAAAAAAACTCTAGAAACCATGAAACAACTTGGAACAACATCTCACACCTTGAAACCCTCACGAGAGTGTGCACAACCAAGCACCCTCAAAATTAGCCTTCAGAAAACAAACCCTAACTTGACCAAATATCAACAAAAAATAAAGCGTGATATATCAATGGAAATATATTGATCTCATGGTCATTAAAAAATTCAAACAATGCCACAAAATTGACTGTAGCACCTTCAAAAATGCTCTGCACCTAGACTGCTCCAAACTACCCAAAACTGCCTAAAACTAGTCCTCAAAAATAGGGCACACTTGACCACCTAAAGCCTCAACCATGATCTGAAAAAATCATGGAATTGAATTAAAACTCCCATGCTTCCATAAATTATAAATTATTCAATATGTTGAATGGAGAACTTTTCCACAAACTGAAAATATCCATAAACAAGCATTTTTTAGTGGGACCCACATACTGTCACAACCTCTAAATTAAATTAACAAAAATCTGGAAGATTCCTCTATGACATCCAATCATATTATTTGCAAAAAAAATCCAATTTAGGCCTCTACAATCATTTTCTCCCAAGTCACTATACACCTAGGGTTTCAAGAGGGTTAAAAAGTTATTTGGCTTCTTAACGATTGTTCATAAAAATGTGAAGATCAAACAACCTCATTCCACTTGGGAAATATTCATGACTAACCTATTCAAATATTCCCAAGATCTCAGGTCCCCATACAAAGCATACACTCCTGAATGAGCATATGAAATTCAACTTTTAGCTCAAAATCTCACCGTTGTGAACTCGGTAGGACTAAAAATCACATATCTTGCAAAATATTGCATCCCAGGACTTGAAGCTTGGTACACACCTCTATATGAGCCTCCTACACATTCTTCAATAGTCACCTTGCAAACCTAGCTCAAAATATGATTAGCTCATCTCATTTGGTCATGTTTTCTCAAGGATTAGGTCTAGGATGAACCTAGGAACCATGTCTAAACCCTATACCTGCACTCTAAAACACATGTGAGTGTCCTAACTACTCATCTACATACTTCCATTTCTCTTACCATGCTCACATAACTGATACATGCTTAATTTCACCATGTTATGCCTCATTCTGCTCTCTAGGCCTCACAAACAAGCACCCAAAACATGCATGTTTCATTGAATCTAACCTCAACTCCACTTTTCGAACCTTAAACACCTGCGAAGACCTCCAACATACTGCATGGCATCATCACAACATCTTCCACCTATAAGAAACTTACTGCTCAAGAGCCCATGCAACAGCATGCAATCTCAAAAAGGCAAGTAACCTTCATGTTTCTCATACCTTTTGACATCAATGACATGCATTGACAACTTTGACAACATCTCTCTTTGACATCAATGACAATACAATGCCAACAATTGCAATGTTGATACTTGACTCAATGTATTCCATTGACACGATTTCTTCTATTCCATAGACCAATTGGAATGGTGTCTAGCCTATACTTCTCTTATAGTTTATTCTATATAACTAGAGTATTGTGATTATATTGTCTTCCTAGTCATCTCTTAGCACATTGCATATTTTTTAGCACCCTTTGATACTTTATTTGTGGCCTCCGCTTGTCCATTATCTTACAAATGGTATGATGAGCTCTAGTGGTGCACAATCACAAACTCTTATGTGAGGATTTTGATGGTGTTATTTAAGAAGTCCATTCCCTTATCACTGACTAACTTTTATGGACACCCATATTTGGTTATGATGTTTTCATACAAAAATTTATCTATGTCTATTGATTTTTAATTTGGAGTGGTTGTGACTTCTACACATTTTGTGAAATATTTTGTTATTGTAATGATGTATATGGATCTGGACTCTCTAGATGATGGGTGAATTGGGCCAATTAAATATATCCCCTATTGCTCAAAAGGTTGTGTGGATAATAACGAATTGATGGGAATTTCATTTATTTCATTGGGTTTTCCCACTCTTTGACAAATATCATAATGTTTCACAATGTGGTGTGAATCTTGGAAAAAAATTGGCCACCAAATTCCACTTTGTAAAATGTTCTTTACAATTAATTCTCTCAAAATGTCTCGTTATACATGCATGTGATTCACGTAGTATTGGCTCTCATTCATGCTTTAATGCAACTATGCGTAATACTTCAACCTTTTCCCATTTTATACAAAAATACATTTATAATGGTATACGTGCAAGGCTTTAGTAAGCACATGCTTATTCTCAGTTTCTATGTAGTGATTTGGTAAAATGCCATGTTGAAGCAATTGCACAATCTCTTCAAGTTTCTTCGTTATTGTAATAACCCAAAATAAATGTGCATTAGGTGCATCTTCGTCCAATTCCTCAAGTTCTTTGCCTTGTATTTATGCAACTTAAGTGGTTGGGTCCTCTGTGTTCTCTTTCAAGCTTAACATTTATCTTAAATATATACTCCTAGAATAACATGAGCTATCTTGATATTCTTCCTCCTAATAACGGCTTATTTAATAGATACCGCATTGTTTGATGATTCGTGAAGAATTCAAACGGGGTTTCCAATAGATATTGCATGAATTCATGAAGTGCAAAAACCATAGGAAAAGCCTCTCATTCTTTGGTCATGTAGTTTTTCTCAGCTGGTGAAAAAAATCTACTTGCAAAGTGGATGGGGTGGTCAATTCCTTCTTTGCTTAGTTGTACAAGGATTGCTCCAATTGTGCTCCCTGAAGCATCCGCATGTACATGAATTTTTTTTGTTCATTTTGGAAAAAACTAGAAGGGGCTCTCTAACTAACTTTGTTTTAATTGTGTAAATAATTTTTGACATTTTGTGGTCCATTCAAATTTTTCACATTTTAGTAATAAATGCTCCATAGGTTGGACAATGTTAACATATCTCCTAATGAATTTCCTATAGTAACCAATATGTCAAAGGAATGTGTTATATTATGATGGGTTTGTAGGATGTTTGAGCCCAATTATAAGCGTAAATTTTTTTTGATCCACGATAATCCCTTCTTTACAAACAACTTAGCCAAATAGCACTCTAAAAGGTGTAAAAAACATTTCTTCAAATTTAATGCAATGTATAATGTTATACATTATTCTAACATTAAACATACCATAGATATATGTTATTTTAATAAATAAAAGATTGTTTAATCATCCAAATATAATTCATAGAAATCGTGGATGAAATATTTAAATGCAGTGACAACTCTATAGAAAATTACATGTCCGTTTTTCAATCCAAAAGGCATTACTCGATATGCAAAGTTGCCCCATTTGGTTTTGAAAGTTGTTTTTTCCTGATCTTCTTGCATAATCAAAATTTTGCAGTAGCCGTTGAATCCATTTGTAAATTAATAAACCTTGTTTTCTACTACTGCTTCCAAAATTTGATTTGGGAATGACATTGGTAATGGATCGTTGACCCATGCATCATTCAGGGCTCTATAATCACCAAAAAATTGAATTTCTCCCATTTTATTTGGTTGTGTGACTGTTGAGTTCACCCAATATGATTTCTCCATGGGATAAATTAATCCCACATCCATCATGTCATCTAGTTCCACCTTGAATTTTTCCTTCACGTTTGGATTCAATCTATACGACCTTTTTTTGATAGGATTTTCCCCCTCTTTTAATTCAATGCACATTTCTCCTAATAATGGGTCCACTCTCTTTATCTCACTAAATTTGGTGGGGATGATATCTTCATATTCATGCAATAATTGTAAAATATCATACATCTTCTTTTCTGTCTAATAGTCTCCAATAGTGGCTAACTATATTGTTCTTGATGAACCAATATCTTTTATCTTTATGTGCATTGGTTCATCATATATTTTATCCTTTCCCTTATTTATGGTATCTTTTACCTTTTGGACCCTTCTTTTTCTTCTATATTTAGATTACACAGATGTTCCTCTTCCTCATTGCACACTTATTTCTTAATTGGTACAGGTTCAATACGTTTAGTTTGAAACATTCTGACTAATTTCACATCCTCCTCATCTTTAAGTTATTATTTTTCTTCATTATTATCTCCTACTCTATGACACATCTATACTCTATTTTACATCTCCCTTTTTACTGTTTCAGTTTCATCATTGTTCTCTCTAAAATTCCTCTACTTGGTTTCTTTAGGGTCTAGGAAGTTAACTCCCCCTAGTTATTCTATAGTTCAATGACATAAGAATGTTTTGATCTTTTGAAGATCTTCATCTACCATGGGATTGTTATTTTCAAACATAAATTTTTGAATGAAGTCCCATTGCACCTATTCCTAATAGTGCATTTCTCTCCTCCTCTCATAATGAAAATGCAGAGTATTTGGCAACGGTGCTAATGTTTTCTCGGAATATATGCACCCACCACTTAGGTTCAATTTCAGTACTTTCCAAGCCTCAATGTATTACTGAAAATGAATTTTCACACATTGTTTTAAGTAGTACTTATGTCAACCTTTAGTTAATTTTGCAAGTAAGGGAAACCTTAAACACATCATACATATTTCTTTAGTCCAATTGAGGTTCTCTGATCTATGAATTGCCCATCATGTGGCTACTATTCCTTTTAGGGAATAGTCTAGTGTGTTGATCCTCATGTCTTCCTGAGGTACATGTTTCTAAAATTCAACCAAGAATGCATTTATAGTAGAGGTGTTAAAGAATTGTGGATTTCATTTTTCTTCTATCTAAACCATCCTCATTGGCCTTACCTTTAGATATCTATGCATCCAATGGTTCAAAACCGAATTTGAATCTACACTAATGGAAGATTCTAGCTCCCTTGGAATATGAATTTCCTCATATGTCTTGGTATAAGCCTGATCACGCTCTGAAAATGCATATAATTATGATATTTTTGTCTTAGTTGGAAACAAGATGTTGCATTGTAATTCTTCATATGTGAGTGGATTCTTTGTTTACGCAATAATAGGAATTTCCCAGTTTTTGAACTCGTCTACATTTATCTCCCTTTTGCAATGCAAATTTTTATCCTTTTCTCGGTGTCCGACCTTAAATAAAATTTCAACATCATGTGTATATAAAGACATAGGTTCTTTGTGGATAATGTATGGATTTTGTTCAGACCTTTTCATTGGTATAACAAGAATAGAATCATCAAGGTGCACTTCCATTTGATTTGTTATTGTGGTGATTTTTATATTGCCATTATACACCCATTTCTTTCCGATCAACACAAGATAGTGGGTTTCATTAGTTTTCATGTCAATAACCTCAAAGTCCACTTTTAAACTTAGGGCTTCTACCTATATTTCCACATCCTCAATTCGACCAATTGGGTCTACCCTCTCGTAATTTTTATGGTTGAGAGTAACTAGACTATAAGCCAAAATGGGGGCTCCCAAATCTTCTCAAGTGGACCTTAGCATCATGTTGGTTGTGCTCCCAAAATTGAACATTGCATCTTTTATTTCATATCCTCATAGGATTATATTCCATTGAGTATCCACATCCCATGGCTTCTTAGTTTTTACATACCAAATAGGTTTATTTACTTGAACTACCCCACTTGATGCACTCTCTAATAAAGTCTTGAGTAAGTTATATATGTTATGTGAAATATCCTCACTGTACAAGAAATTATAGACACACAAATTTGGTATTCTATCCTTTGACACTGCTAATCTTGACATTTCACACTTGTATGGAAAAATGCACTCTTGTATGGACAAATGCACTCTCCTCACTCTTTCTTACAACACCTTGATAACACTTCATGTGATTTCTTATCTTGCACACCTTTATGTTAACAATTTTTGAAATGCAGTTGTATAAAACACATCTAAAAACATCCATACTTAGGCCCATAAACTCAAAGTGTGTTTTTCTCTTTCCTAGTCAAAATTTTCATTCTTAGTTGAGTTGTAAAAATCTATATATTGACCCTATTGTACGGTTTTGGACCGACATGTTGTGCATTACTTCTTTCAATTCAATCACCTTCATGCAAACAAACATGCCTCTTTGGTCGGCCTTTCATGTCATAACACCCTTCAGAAGCATATATAGGCAAGTTATTATACCCCATTTAGAAGACGGGCAATTTATTAACTCCTCATGAAAAAGTTAGCACTAAAGGCACCCAAAGCTCCCTGAATAGTTAAATAACTCAAGCACGTCCATTAGGGAGGCAATCTTTATTGTCCTGAAGTCTCATTCCAGGTTTAGGAATCTCCATTTTCATCATACAAACAAGCAAAGTGATCCTTCCTAAGAATTTGAGAAAGTATGAACTCTAACAAAGAATTGTCAAAGCATGGTGGTTAAATTATGATTTCACTACGATAGATATCGTATGCTCGGAGAATGACATGTGCTTTGAGCCCTCTTTTGAGTAGTGGCGATGTCGGTAGTGCATAGGGGTTCCCACAACCCAACTAACTTTGTTTTATAGGAATTCCTTCTTACACTACAAGACTTAGAGGTTTTGAGTAGAGTTTACATATTCATTCTAAATGTGAGTGAAGAATACTCGAAGACAATAACACATGTTTCCAGGTAGACAAAGCACTCAGGAAGTCCTAGACCTAGATTTCAAGTAGGTCCAAGACTGTTAAGAAGGGTCAAAACTGTATGGATGGTGTTGAGTGAAGTATATGGTTTTGAGCAGGCTCATTTTTATATCACTGTTTTAGAGGCAAAGCATTTCCAATTGATTTTTGCATGTTCCTACACTCATATCACCTATAATCCTCTAGATCCATACAAAATCAGTTAAATGCACTCTCTTATATTTTGACATTTGCTAGGTCACTCGGCACTTTGAAAAACATTATTCTTATTTTTGAAATTAATGTTGGAAGTTAATTAAATCATAATAATCAACTATAATATTATTCATCCTCTTTTTATGCATGTTAAATTAAACATTCCTAAATTAAAAAGGGTGAAAACATTTGGTGAACCCCATTGTTGATCGAACCCTAGTTGCCCTAAGGCTTATTCTTCTTACTTGGTTTCAAATATATAAAAATTTTCTAGGGTTTATATTCATATGATATTTTGATTTCATCCTCTTGCTTGACCTCAACCTAATTTTCAAATTTATCCCAAAGGTCTCATGGTCGGTCTTCCTCTTTAGGTCACTTTCTAGGGGCTCCTAATTGTCAAATCACTTGTTGTTTCATATCTCAAGCATAACAAATACTAATTTTCAAATTTATTTGAGGTGTTTTTTTAATGTTTACATATTTAATGAAAAACCTCTTTTCATTTGCCCTAAATTTTGAGCACACTCTTTGAAAATTAAAAATTACTATTTTTGGTAATTCAGAGATATAATAAGAAAAAATATACACTTTCATAAAATTCCCCTTGGGAGGTTTTTCTTTTAATTTATCAGATTCAAAATTACCTATTTTTATTTTGTAAAATTCAAATTCTATTTTTATTTATGGTTGTTTTTATTCATTTGACGACGGTCACTTTTTCCTCAACATCACTTTTTGGGTTTTTCCCCCATGGACCTTTGATTCTCAGTCCTTCATTTGTCAACCCCGATTCTTTTCTATATAATTAGATTTATATCTATAATTATTTTTTACATCATGAACCCATGCCACCAGTTTCTCAAGTATCTTTGTATCATTTACTTCAATGACACCCATCATGTTGAGATACTCTCACACAATTAGTGTGCAAAATACAACTCCCTGATAATACAAAAACTTCCCATGTGAATTCAATTTTGAGTTGTATTTCAAATCCTTACAATATTAATGATAACACATTCTATAAGGCTATATTAAATTCTATTCAAGATTTACACTATGCTTTTCAAGATAAATTTCAAAATTATGAATACTACGATTACATCTCTCAAATATGAAATACAACATCTCAAGGATGTTTCCAATGCACATATTAGTTATCTTTTATGCATCATGATATTTCTAAGTCCAAAGATATGCAATGTGATACAATTTTTTATGCCTACTACATGTGCTCAGACAAGTGCAGTTAAAGTTCTACATAGAGGCAACAATGTTTATGTTCCACGAGATCAACCTCTCCGATTTGACAAGAATGCTACACAACACGATATCATGTATGAGTTACTAGATAAGAGGTTCATTACTTCATTACCTACTCATTTCTACCCTCACTATCAACTTACAAAACTCAAAGGTCAACCATTTTTCAATTATCATGGAATTAATGGACATCGTGGTAATGATTGTTATGCTTTACATCGAAAAATCCAACACCTTGAGTATAAGGGATTTATTTCATTTATTGCACAACATTCTTCTACACATTCATCTCAATTTTGCAAATATCAAATGGGTTCCTAAAGTTGATCCATCTATATCTAGTGAACATAATGCTATAGTGAATGATGCATGATGCAACTTACCCAATAATACAAGAACCGCCTATTGTTGCAGACTCACAGCACCCCTGGATGCAAATCAGGCTTCTAGGATGATGTTTAGGCATCCAGTGTGATTGCACAACATGGAATCCTTTCTCCAAGCGTGGGACTTGTAAAGATGAGAAAAGATTCTCCAGAGAAGGCTGGTTCCTATTCCTCTGTTCAGATGCACACAAAAAATGCAGAGGGTTTGCTAAAACCTAATCTAACTTGCCAAGGAGACAGGGTAAGAAAATGCATAGAATAAAACCTAAACTACAAAGGTGATGCACCGAGGAATGTTAGACACTCGTTTTGCAAATTTAACACAGACCACATAGATGCAATACAAACACCATGCACAGGTAACCAAACTGCAATAAGAGATCAAAATGACAGCAATGAATACATGAGAGGGTCGAGAGTCAATCACAACACATATATTATTGCTCAAGAGTCGATACAGTACATTGCAGTGGCCAAGAGGCAAAAAATACTGGCATTACAACCCATATGGGAGGTTTGAAAGCTCCACAATTTCTCTTGCAAGTGAGGGAAGAAGGGAGGATGCAAAACAAGAATGTCCGACCCCTTAAAGGAGCTCTTCTTTACAATATATATCAAGAAATGAGAGAGGGAAGAGAGAGGAAATCCAGAATCTGCCCCAACCACTTCTTGGTAGCATTTAAAATCATCTCTTTATGACAGAAGCGGCGGATCCTAGCAAAACGGCGGGCTGTCTAACAGGAGCGGCGAGCTGTCTGCTGCATTAAAGTTGGTCGTTGAAGCATTACTTCTATCTATCACCACGCGTCAGAGACATTTTCTTAATTTTCTCCCTCCAAAGTGCACCAAAATGTGAGATTGATCCCAGAATCATGTAGAGAACTTCAACATCTTTCCATTGATATAAAGAACGTGCAAATTCGAGCTCTGGATCGAAAGATATGATGATCTGAAGATTTAGGGCACAAAACAGGCGAAAACGGATTTTAAAATCTTTTCCCACGCTCTGCCATCTGGACGACACGTGGCAGGCTCTGGTTCACTAAGTAATTTTTTTCTCTCCACCTTTTCACGGGATTTTCTTGTGGGCCCTTTAAACTTGGACACGTGGCACTATTTCATTGGTTCGGATCAGTGCTCGAAAACTCGCCCCTTTGACCTTTTGGACCTTTTTCCTTGCGACACGTGTCATGCTGTGATTTGTCCACGGGCCTGCCGGATTTTCTCGTCCACCATGTCTTTTTGTCCCAGATGTCCTAGTGCTTCGCAGGATAGAATCCTCCGATCCACCTGAAATGGGCTTCCTCGTCCCTTTTCTGGCCGGTGACACATGGCGTGATCTGATTGGCTTTCAGCCCCTTCGGCTATCTGCGTCCCACGCGCCCCTTTGTCCCACTTGTCCTTGTGCTGAAGTTTCTTGTTTCGGTCGATCCGGCTGGTTCGCGTCCTGGTTCATTTGTCCCAAATGTCTCTTTTCTATTTGGGACAAATTCTTCCGGTTCAGATTCGGCCGGTTCGCGTCCTCCGCGCACTTTTGTCCCGCTTGCTCCCGGTAAAGGACTTGGACAAATTTTCTTTCTTTCGCCGATTCGGGCATTTCACGTCCATTTGTCCCAGATGTCCCTTTTCTGTTTGGGCCACCTGGAGGCTTTTCGGCCGATCCACGCCTTCCGCGTATAATTGTTCCAACTGTCCCAAAGGTGGCCTTGAGCAGGACTTAGCCAATTTTATGATTTTCCCCTGAATCAATCTACTTGCTTGGAACTAAAAACTCTGATGCATGTTATCAAATTAACTCTGGGGGGGTGAAATTTGGATAACAATTTGGTGAATTTTTGGGGTCACCTGCCTACTAGGTAGAAGATCAGTGGCCTTTTAGCGATCCGTTGGGCATGGAGTCATAAGCAATAACCTGAAATGAGCCTGATGCTGCAACTCCCTCTACGAGAGCACGCTGAACTGTAAAAAACTCAATCTAGGAGCGACAAAACCTGCGCCAAAGCACTTAGGGAAATTGAAACCTAACTACAACAAGACAATGTGCATACGCACTTAGAGGAATTGAAATCTAGGCTAATATTTACAAGGGTGAACCTTTTATTTTCAGTAGCAATGTTTGAGATAGATTCCATTTACTGGAATCTGCAGTTCTTCACCGTCTAATGAGGCCAATTGGAAAGCATTGCTGCTCTTGCACTTCGTGACCATGTATGGGCCACTCCAAATGGCATCAAATTTTGAATGCCTTCCCGGTTTTGCCCTGTCCACATCCCATTTCAACACTAGATCTCCAACTTGAAAAGATCTATCTTTGGCCTTCCTATCAAAGGTCTTCTTGATCAAAGCTTGATCCTTTTCCATTGCTTGGGATGCCTGATTTCTGATCTCCTGCAGCTCCATCAACTCTGCATACCTCACCTCCATGGGCTCAAATTCAAGTAACTCCAGCTGCTTCATGAGTTCCAATGTTGGCAACTCAAGTGACATGGGCAAGATTGCCTCTCTTCCATAGACAAGCCTGAATGGAGAGTTACCTGTGGATCTTTTGGGAGTGATCCTGTCAGCCCATAAGGCTGATTTCAGCTTGGTATGCCAAGACCTCTGATTCTCATCAAGAGTTCTCCTAATGATCCTCAACAAGTTCTTGTTTGTAGACTCGGCCTGGCCATTACCCTGAGGGTAATAGTTCGATGAAGTGCTTAGGTAAATACCGTTCTTGACAGCCCACTCAGTCACCTTAGATCCAATGAATGCCAATGCATTGTCAGAGATTATTGTAGCAGGTACACCAAATCTGGTTGTTATTCCCTCATAAAAGTCTAAGATGCTAGACTCATTTGCCTCTTTGAGTGCTACTGCTTCTGTCCATTTGGTGAAGTAGTCTGTGGCTGTCAAAATCCATTTATGCCCTTGGCTTGAATTGGGATTAATGACTCCAATGAAGTCCAAACCCCATTGCATGAATGGTTGGTCAACTGAGATTGGATGCAATGGAAGGGCAGCAAACTTCTCTTTTCCTGTGAAGAATGCACAATTCTTACACCTCTTGATCCATGCGTAGCAATCGCTGAAGATTTTAGGCCAATAATAACCAGCCTTCATAATTTTTAGAGCTGTCACTCTTGGCACAAAATGGCCACCAGCTGGTCCACCATGAAACTCTTCCAATACCCTTTGAATCTGACCTGTGCTAATGCATCTCAGCAGCACTCCATTTACATCTTTCTTGAACAAAACTCCATCAACAATGGCATACGGGACAGCCTGTAATCTGAAGTATCTCCTTTGGGTCTTGTTCATCTCTGGAGGGCACTGTCCTGTCTGTAGGAAGTGTATCATACCTCTGAGTCCAGCAAGGAGTAGGGGAAGCATCATCATTCTTCATGTTCCGCTTGGCTCATGGCTGTAGTGGACCAAGACAGTCTCTTTTTCATCACCTGCTTCAACCTGTTGACTTCCCTAAGGCTAGCTGTTCACATAGTCCTTTCCCTCGTACTAGCTTGGTGACCTTGATCTCGATGTCATATTCCATGACACGAGTTATCCACCCTGCCGCTTTTCTCATTCAGATCCTTGTTTAGAAGGAAGTCCTTGACTCCCAGCATGAGAGACCAATAATTGGATCTTGTTGTTTGAGACTAGGTGCTTGAATTTCTTCAAGCTCCTGATCACTGCAAGTACATGCTTTTCAATGAAAGAGTATCTCAGTTTCGTATTCCTCCAAGCTCTTAACTAAAGAAAGGCAACTGGTTGTTCATAATCCTATCTTTGTTTTGTTGTGCCAGGATTGCAGAAATAGTGTCATCCACCACCAAAGGCATATAAGGATGAAGTCCTTGGAGAAGTCTGGATTGACGAGAGTTGGGGCTTGAGATATAGCTTCTTTTATTGCCTCAAAACTCTCCTTGCCTTCTGCTGTCCACTTAAATGCCATGCTCTTCTTTAACATTTTGGTTATTGGCTTTACAAGGAGCTGCAAAATTTGGAACAAACCTGCGGACAAAATTGATCCTTCCCAAGAAGCTTTGAAGAGCCTTCTTGTGACTTGGCAATGGCAGTGCTCTGAATGGCTTCAACCCGTCTCTGGGTCAATCGTCAGTCCCTTCCTTTGAAACAATATGGCCTAGAAGTTTTCCCTCGTGAGCCAAGAATATGCACTTTTTGGGATTCAATGATACCCCAAACTCTTCTACATCTCTGAAATACTTGCCTCAAATGACAGAGGTGGTCCACTGCATTTTTGAGAATACAGTGATGTCGTCAAGATATATCAGAACTATTTTGTTGATCAACCCTTTAAATGCCATATCCATTTCCCTTTGGAAGGTAGCACCAGCATTTGATAGTCCAAATGGCATCTTCTTGTAAGCATAGGTCCCCCATTTGGTGGTGAAGGCCGTCTTGAATTGGTCATCTTCTTTCACCATCACCTGATTATACCCTGAGTAGCCATCTAGGAGAGAGAATCTCTCTGAACCGGATACTACTTGCAATATTTGTTCCATTGAAGGAAGTGGGTAATGATCTTTGAGAGATGCTCTATTGAGGTCTCGGAAATCTACACACAACCTGATTTCTCCGCTTTTCTTCCTGACCGGAACCAAGTTAGCAACCCAGCTTGAGTGCTTGATCGGGAATATAATGCTTGCCTCTATTAGCTTATTTAGCTCTTTCTTCATTAGAGGCTCAATGTGAGGGTTAACAGGTCTCTGCTTCTGCCTGATGGGCTTAGCATCTGGATCCAATTCTATGGTATGTTGTGCCAAATTCGGATTGAATCCTCTCAAGTCTTCATAGCTCCAAGCGAAGACATCTGGAAATTCTTGACAAAGCTGTATGAAATCTGATTTCTCCTGCTCAGTGGCCACTTTACCAATTTGAAGTGTTTTGCCTTCCCCAACTGGAATTGGCTCTGAATCTTCCCTCTTGACCTGTATGTTAGCCTTTTCTTTACGGAACTGGTCGTTAGGGTTGAAGATAGACTCCAACGTTATTAAACCCTTGGGAAGCTTGTTTGTCCGCAGCTGTACTACTTGATCCCCATACTGCTGCTCTAGTCTGTCCTGATTCCTAGCTGAGAATTCAGCCTCTTCTTGTAAAAAATTGACGATCTGTTGATCGTTTTCAAACACCTGCCAGCTGGTGTTATTATCTGGAACTGCTGGCCTCACAATCACATGGATATGTGGCTGTGTTTTTTCCCTTTTGATGTTGTCAACCACATCAAACGTTGCTCCAACTGCTGCGAGCCTATCCGCGGCTTCATTTTTCTTCCTGGGTATGGACACAATGTTGAAAGCTTCGAAATCCTCAATGAGGTCCCATACCCTATTCTTGTAGCTCCTCAGCAAGTCGTTCTTCGTAGCATGTTGTCCTCTAACTTGGTTGATGATTAGCTCGCTATCCCTGAACACCTGCAAGTTATTTATCCCTTTTTTCCTAGCCCAATGAAGTCCATGAATCAAGGCCTCATATTCAGCTGTGTTGTTTGAACAAGAAAACTGGAAACGAAAAGCTGAATAATATTTGATGCCTTGAGGTGAAACAAGCATGGCTCCACCTCCTGCACCTTGCCTACTCCTTGATCCGTCAAAAAACAGCTGCCATACCTCATTGTCATCATTATGGCTTGGCTTGGTGATGCTAGGAACAGGTTGATTTTCTTCGTGTATACAATAGACTCCCAGCTCAGATTCTTCTACTTCTTGATAGGGATCAAAAGCATGTATCTTGTTTGCCCATTCATCGAGAGTTAGGTCTGGGATACTTCCAACCTTGGTGTCAGCCTCATCAGTACTAGGGTGATCTTCTTGATCAAATGCTGAGCAATTGGCATTAATCTGACTAGGAGTGTAAGGCTCAATATGGAAGTTTGCAATAGGTTCAGACCTAATTGTAGCCTTAGTTCCATACCTTGTTCTAAACAGCATGTGAGACCAATCAGCAGACAAATACCCCCCAATCTTGGCTGTGAAGTCCCTTGACAAGCAAAGGGCAAAGAGTGGTGGAAGGTCTATGATTGATATATCTTGTAAGACAACAACATTTGGACATGCATGCAAGGTAAGACTCAAGTTTTTAATCACTCCAACTGTTGCTATTGTTGTCCCATCCAATTGCACTACCCCTTTAGATATTACTTCATATTGGAGACCCAGCTGATCAGCTATTTGCTTGGGCATCACTGAGCTACTTGCCCCGGAATCAATCATGCAATTGTGTACTAGTTTATCCCCAATGATTAATGAAACATAGAAAGGAGGGGGCTTCAACATTTTACCTTGTTGCCCTCCATGGCTTCCTTCAGGCTGGGCAGCATTTGTAAGCACTTTGTCTTGCATCTGAACCTGCTGATTCGAAGTTGTCCAATCCTTCATGGCAGCTTGCAGCAGATCTCTTTGTCCTGGGATGGATAGGGATTCCCACATTGATATATTGACGTTAGTCTTCTTCATCTGTTCAATGATACTGAACGGGGATGAAGTATCCTTTTGTTGTCCCTTGGTTTGTACACTTACTCCTTGTACGTGGGCAGCAACAGCTGGCATTTGAGTTGGCCTAGGGGCTGTTCTTGGCTGCCCTTGTGTATTTGAAACTGGACTCTGCTTGCCAATCATTTGTGGAGCCGTGGAAGGTTGTGGATTGGCTGGGGCTAATGGTTGTTCTTCACCCAAATTTCTCCTCTTTGACCTTGTGTTGGCTGCGACACCTTGAGAAACTGCTTGATTCATGCCACAGAAATCTTCTGCTTGCCAGTTCACCAACGTGGTGTCATTTGGGGCTGATTGCTGTTGGAATGTTTCTTGTTGTTGACTGTTTCCTTGACTGCCCTCGCCCTCCACACCAGTAGTTGTCACCATCAGTGCTTGATTGAGAGCACCATTGAAACACATGGATTGGTTATGAGGCTCGTTGCATGGAAAGCACCAGTCATATTCCTGAGCAATGTTGTTCTGTGTTGGCACTAATGCCTTAGAGGCAGATATAGCATTTGGATTATAGGGCTGGAATGGTCTATTAGCGGGAGGCCTTGTTTGATTCACATTTGCAACTGGATTAGGTGGTCTTTGTGGTTGGTATGGCTGCCTATTAGGCTGAGCTTGAGGTTGATAGGAAGGTCTGAAACCTTGGGCTTGTTGCCTCTTAATAGTAACCAGCTCATTTCCCAAATTTTGCAACTGTTTCATGACCTCTTGGAGTTCATTTGAAGCACTTGGAGATGAAGTGGAAGCTTCACTTGAACTCTGATTTCTAGGAGTGGGAACAGGAGCCAAAGTGGGTGCTTGACTAGTGCTTGGATTTTCTAAGTTTGGATACAAAGGCATGGGAGGCCTAGGAGCCAGTTTACCAGCTTGAATAAGACAGTTTTCGGCTCTAATGGCAATGCTATAAGCCATAGGGATTGTTGTGCCTCCCATGGACTGAATTAACATAGAAATATCAGAATTCAAAGCTTTAAGGTAATATAGAAAAGCACCTTCTGCTGTTGGCCTGACTGCCACTGGAATCCTATCCCAAGACCTTTGAAATCTGAAGTTGAAGTCAGTCAGCTGCTCGTTGGGGGCTCTCTTGATAGTTGTCAGCTGCTCCAAAAGAGACAAGTTGTCTCCCTTCTCTCCAAATTTCTCGTGAAGTGCAATACACAGCTGATTCCAGTTTGTGATAGAACCAGCTCCAAGGCTCCTAAACCATTGCAATGCTTTACCCTTGAATGAAGATGCCAGTAATTTGACAGCCACTTGCATTTCATTGATTTCATGGATTGCACAAAGGTTAGCAATATCTTTAACATGATCACCTGGAGTAGTCTGATTTTCTCCAGTGAAGTAAGGAATGTTCTTCAAGGCTGCAATAGGAACTGGATGCTGTGCATTGAGAGCAAGTGGGCTGCTACCTGTGAAGTTGACGTAGGGATTGTTCTGAGCCATTCTAATCGGTCTTAAAACCCTTCTATACTGAATGAAAGGCCTGTCAGGTGGAGGAGTTGAGAGAGTTCTGTTTGGTGGAGATGGAGACCTTTGAATCCTTCTTCCTCTTTGCCTTCTTCTTGGAGATAACTGCAGGTATTCAAACAACACTTCTTCTTCTCCAACTCTTGACCTTGTGGTGATTCTTCTCATGAGTTTTCAGGCCTGCACTACTGAAACCAGTTGATTCTTCCCCTTGGAGTCACCAGATATGCAAATAATAGCTCTTATAAGCAAGAAAACTGCAGCAGATGCATATCAACTCTGCTACAATAAAATGAGACCTCTAGTGTCCCACCGGGCGTGCCAAAACTGTTGTTGCAGACTCACAGCACCCCTGGATGCAAATCAGGCTTCTAGGTTGATGTTCAGGCATCCAGTGTGATTGCACAACATGGAATCCTTTCTCCAAGCGTGGGACTTGTAAAGATGAGAAAAGATTCTCCAGAGAAGGCTGGTTCCTATTCCTCTGTTCAGATGCACACAAAAAATGCAGAGGGTTTGCTAAAACCTAATCTAACTTGCCAAGGAGACAGGGTAAGAAAATGCATAGAATAAAACCTAAACTACAAAGGTGATGCACCGAGGAATGTTAGACACTCATTTTGCAAATTTAACACAGACCACATAGATGCAATACAAACACCATGCACAGGTAACCAAACTGCAATAAGAGATCAAAATGACAGCAATGAATACATGAGAGGGTCGAGAGTCAATCACAACACATATATTATTGCTCAAGAGTCGATACAGTACATTGCAGTGGCCAAGAGGCAAAAAGACTGGCATTACAACCCATATGGGAGGTTTGAAAGCTCCACAAATTCTCTGGCAAGCGAGGGAATAAGGGAGGATGCAAAACAAAAATGTCCGACCCCTTAAAGGAGCTCTTCTTTACAATATATATCAAGAAATGAGAGAGGGAAGAGAGAGGAAATCCAGAATCTGCCCCAACCACTTCTTGGTAGCATTTAAAATCATCTCTTTATGACAGAAGTGGTGGATCCTAGCAAAACGGCGGGCTGTCTAACAGGAGCGGCGAGCTGTCTGCTGCATTAAAGTTGGTCGTTGAAGCATTACTTCTGTCTATCACCACGCGTCAGAGACGTTTTCTTAATTTTCTCCCTCTAAAGTGCACCAAAATGCAAGATTGATCCCAGAATCATGTAGAGAACTTCAACAGCTTTCAGTTGATATAAAGAACGTGCAAATTCGAGCTCTGGATCGAAAGATATGATGATCTGAAGATTTAGGGCACAAAACAGGTGAAAACGGATTTTAAAATCTTTTCCCGCGCTCTGCCATCTGGACGACACGTGGCAGGCTCTGGTTCGCTAAGCAATTTTTTTCTCTCCACCTTTTCGCGGGCTTTTCTTGTGGGCCCTTTAAACTTGGACACGTGGCACTATTTCATTGGTTCGGATCAGTGCTCGAAAACTCGCCCCTTTGACCTTTTGGACCTTTTTCCTTGGCGACACGTGTCATGTGTGATTTGTCCACGGGCCTGCCGGATTTTCACGTCCACCGCGTCCTTTTGTCCCAGATGTCCCAGTGCTTCATGGGGTAGAATCCTCCAATCCGTCTGAAATGGGCTTCCTCGTCCCTTTTCTGCCGGTGACACGTGGCGTGATCTGATTGGCTTTCGGCTCCTTCGGCTATCCGCGTTTCGGCGCGCCGGTTCCCTTTGTCCCAAATGTCCTTGTGTTTGGGAAAATTCTTCCGGTTCACCCGATTCGGCCGGTTCGCATCCTCCGCGCACTTTTGTCCCGCTTGCTCCCGGTAAAGGACTTGGACAAATTTTCTTTCTTTCGGCCGATTCGGGCATTTCGCGTCCATTTGTCCCAGATGTCCCTTTTCTGTTTGGGCCGCCTGGAGGCTTTTCGGCCGATCCGCGCCTTCCGCGTATAATTGTTCCAACTGTCCCAAAGGTGGCCTTGAGCAGGACTTAGCCAATTTTACGATTTTCCCCTGAATCAATCTACTTGCTTGGAACTAAAAACTCTGATGCATGTTATCAAATTAACTCTGGGGGGTGAAATTTGGATATCAATATTGATTACAAAATAATAAAAATGGTCTTACGCCTATAACTAGCACACCAACCTCTGTTGAGGATTATCACAAAATAAGTATCGATGACTTACCTGATGATATGTGGATCTCTATAGGCATGGGACATTACAAGATAAATCATAATTTTTCTCCTAGTAAGCCTTCTCTGGGTATCTCCATTTCCCCACAACAAGCTAGGTTAGATCCTAAGGTCGCATTTACACCCCTTTTCATGTTGATGTTTATTTCCTTATCCCAGATGGCCCTGGGGATTTTCACATTGATCAATCTAAACTTCTTATCTCAAACAACATTTCCCTACGATTAACAGACTTGTCCTCTAAAGTGGACTTTCCTTGTTATCTCTACAAGTATAATGTTACAACCCATGCTTATACCCGGTACATTCACCTTATATCATCCACATGCATATCTATATGACTCCTCCAATAATGGGGGGTCCTACTTCCCCGCTCATTTCCTGATGACACACTTTTTTATAGGTTCAACTTGACTATTGAGGGAGTGGTTACCCACCTGAACCTCACTTTACACACACACACACAAATTTGGGAAACCTTGCTTCCTATCTCTAGTTGCATACTCTTTATTCATAAAAATCACTAAAAAACTATATATTCCCCTCCCTGGGGGGATAATTGGATCAACCTTCCTTCTCTTCAGAGAATAGTTTTTTATTTATGCCCCCAGGGGACCTAAAATACAAAAAACACTAAAATATTTTCAAAATACAAAAACATTCAAATATTTGTAAAATCAGGTTTGTTTCTATGGCATACATTGTTTTCACTTTACATTATACAGGATGTTTATTCCTTTGGTTTGATATGTAACATTTCTTATTTACACACATACAATGACTTAGTATATTGAGCATGATGCATGACATACACAGAGTGAACAGATGTTGGCCAAACCTTTACCTAGACCGCTAACCTTTGGGGGCATCTACTTTTGTATATTATATTCAATGCTTACAATCATTGCTTCATTGACTCTTTTATATCATATGTAATGTGCTTGCTTTTATACATGTTTGCTAGTTATATGGGTGTGTATCCTTGTTTTCTACTCTGGTTATGGCCTAAGGGCGTTGATTATCTCATGACATCGTGGGTGTCCCATGTTTTCAGGATCATGCATTGTGTACATGGTTGTGCATTTCTTGTTTGTAGGCTCAAGGGCCTTGATTGTCTTGTGACACTGTGGGTGTCCTGTGTTTGCAAACACTTTACCTTTTATGTTATACCATTTGATAGGTTTGCACTTGCTTCTACATTGATGAACTTATTTTATATTGTTAGTATTATTATTTTGATGCATTGACATAACTATAATTATCACACTTTTTGTTATGGTTGTTCTTGTTTTGCGCTATGATTTCTACCATGCACATCCCCTTGTATATACAAGTTATTCTTGGTGGCCACCACATAAGGATTCTAGAGGTTATACACAGATTCTCATATTCTCAAACATGGCTATGGATCTTTTCTTTTGATTCACATGCTCACATTATTCATCATGTGCATCTCAAAAAAGGGGGCAAAAATTCAGGGTATATTCTACATTTCTAATAGACACAAACATTTTTCTAGGAACATACATATGTAGAGGCAGAAACAAATGAATCATAATTCGACTTAGACACATAAATTTAGCAAAATCTACACATGGTCATAAATTTACAAGATGGTGAGGACCATACGTATGATTCTGGCCTTGCTACATAGTTTTTTCCAAGGGGCATTGTCTCCATATTTTTCACCATTGGCATATGGTTTTCATATGGTTTCATATTCATATTGACTCGCCTTGATGTAGATTTAGGGAACATGAAGTATTTATCTCTCTCTCTCTCTCTCTCTCTCTGTGGTAATTAGTTTCAGTTCCAGTTTTGGGAACATTAGGGGCATATGCCTCCTTTCTCAAGTCAAATTTTAGCATGCATCAATTCTAATTTGTTTTGAATCATCTGTATAACACATGGGAAGAGTATGAGGGAGCTTATTTTCATTTCTACTATGTGTTCTAATTTACAAAATTGGGATTATATCTATCTACAGTGGTATGGCCCATGGGGTTATGGAAGGTATCGAAGTGGCTAAGTTCTTCATAGGTAGTCCTTCCTAGCCTCTTACACTTAAGGGGAAGATATCAGAGTTGTTGAATAACTTTGATACATGGTATTCTTCCTTTGCAGGGTGTTCGGTTCCTCATTTTTTTGGTTCTTATCTTTGGAATTTATGTTTTGGGTTTGTACACCTAATGCATTGACCTCTCCTTGGCACAATCGGGGATTGATCACCCCCAATTCTCAATTAGAATTCAACAAATATAGAATCTCTAAGGCACAAGAATGATAACACATTCCCTCTACAAAATAAAAAAGTGTACTCATTCCATGTTTTACATATCTTTTGGAATTTCTTGTTGCACATTTCTTTACATTAATTTCATTGCAGTTAAGTTACAATTCAATTTCCTATCTTGGGCATTGACTACACTTTCTGTTACACGTTTCATCTTGGAGCATGAAAACACCAACACAATGGGACATTGGAAAATAAAATTAATATGAGTAAATAGAAATTGTGTCTATAGAGTCAGGTATATTTTCCTTTAATCATGTAATTTTCAATTTCATACTTAAAGGGGAGGGAAAATGTAGACACTCAAATTTGGCAATCTATCCTTTGACAATGCTAATTTTAACATTGCACACTTGTATGGACAAATGCACTCTCCTTACTCTTTTTTAACACGCCCTAATAGCACTTCACGTGCTTTCTTATCTTTATACACCTCTCTGTCAACCATTTCTAAAATTTAGTTACACAAAATACATCTAAAAACATCCATGCTTAGGACCATAAAGTCAAAACGTGTTTTTCTCTCCTAGTCAAAACCACCATTCTCGGCTGGGTTGTAGAAATTTACATATCAACCCTACCTTATAGTTTTGGACCGACATGTTGTGCATTTATTATTTCAATTCCATCACCTTCGTGTGAACAACAATACCCATTTGGTTAATCATTCATGCCATAACACCCTTTGGAAGCATGTATAAGTAAGTGAATCATACCTAGTTTAAAATACCTGGCACTTTATGAAATTCTCATGAAAAAATAGCACTAAAGGCACCTAAATCTCCCTAAACAACTAAAAAACTTAGCAACATTCATTAGAGAAGGAACCTCTACTAGTCTGAAGTCTCCTTCCATGTTTAGGAGTCTCTATTTTCACCATACAAGCAAGAAAAGTGATCCTTCCCAAGAATTTTAGCAAGTGTGAAACTTAAACAAGCCATTGTCAAATCTTGATTGTAATAAGGTAGTGTTGTCATACTAAATGTTTAGCATGAAAAATTCAAAAAAAAAATCATGATAACCTAAACCTCATTTGAGAATCCCTCTCTCGGTCAATGTAAACCTATCCTTCGGTCAGCTCAATTATTGTGTTACCCTCATAATGGCTAGGATGAATGTGCTAGTGTGATTTTCAAATGTGTTTCATGTGCAAGGGATATTGTTCATTCCGATTCCTAAAGATATCTAGAACCAATAGAATATAAGTGCTTCCGGAAGTTCCAAAAGGGCTATTTTTTACACCTAGTAAACACCCTCTGGGAAAATATAGGGAAAAGTTAAAGAATCCAAGAAGTGTGTGGTAGAGATATGTAATCATCTGAAGTAGTTTAGGAAATTTTTTCAGGAAAATTAGGTTTAGGAACAAGTTATGTAACACTGACCTAGTTGTAACATGGTACAAGAAAATAAAAGTGGTGAAAAAGCTACTTAGCTTGTTCCAGACATATTAGGAGCCTTAGGAAGAATTGGAAAGCAATTAGATACTAATTGGAAATATGATGATGCCTAATGCATGGTGAAAAGGGTTTCAAGGGATTATAAGGAGCATATTTTAAGATATTGGCCATACAATGCAGATCAAGACCTTTGATCCTGGTGAAGATTCAATTGAAGATTATGGGAGCTCCAGATATATTTGTAAGTTTATTAAAAGGAAAAATTGATTAAAATTGAACCCTCTACATGTTACATAGGTTGAGTTGGACAAAAAGATAGATTTGTTTCTGGTGGCAGTCGGACCCTCCAGTAACCGTTTATGACTAGAGTTGAATAGGGGCCTAAATTTAAAAAAGAAAGCATAATCAAGGTATAAAAATTGTTTAAATATATTCCTTAGGTGTTGTACACTCAAAATTATTTATTTTTTTCTTATGAAACACCAAGGGAAGCTCTCGGGGCAAGAAGGCACTTTGACAAACTATTTTTAGCAGTGCAATGGTGACACCCAGCTTCCAAAAGTGGAAAATGTGCACTTGGAGGCCCATGATGTCCCTTTTTCCATTTTACAAAATTCAAAAGCGACATAGGGGACACAATAATGTGCCACCATGGTGAGAGATTCATAACTTGAGTTGCCACTTAAGAGGTTAGCAACATGTCTTCCACCCATAACATGACTTGGCCCCTTCCTCATGATGGGAAAACCCTATGAGAACTTATGAGGGGTTGGTGTCATTTTTACCTCTTAAAAGTGATATGGGGGACACAATAGTGCACCACCGTGGAGGAGGAAAAATTTGTGTCACTCAACTAACATCTTTGGGTATCAGGACAAGTTTTCAACTCACCTCTCAAATGTGGCCCCTTCCTCATGAAAACCAAACCTTATGCACACTTAATAGGCCCTGATGTCCCTTTTTCCATTTTCTAATGGGAGATGGGTGACAAAAAAGTGCACCACCACATAGAGAGTCCTTCCTTTGTCACTTAATACTTTAAACTTGCTCGCTAGGTTTGTGTTTTCAACTCTACAATTTGCATTCCCATGGCCCCCTTTCATGATGATTAGACCCTTGGCACATTTTTACACCCTTGAAGTCCCTTTTTCCCTTAATAAATGTGGTAAGGTATATTGGGACATTTGAGACCCCATTAAATTTTTAACCCCATGCTCTCATGTCACTTAACCTGAGTTAAGCAGGGTGGGTTAAAGGTGAGTTAAGGTGTGAGTTAGCTAGGTTAGTGAAGAGATGTGATGTTGGATAGATTTTTTGCACAGATGAAAACCTAGGCAGTCATGAGATAAATCTCCCTCATTTACCAGTGAGGCTCCCATGTAAGATTTTGTTAGTTGTATTTCCTAATATCTATTTGTTGGTATTACTTTAACTATGTATCTCATGAACCATAACTAGACAATTTTTCAACAAGTAAGCAACTGTAAGCAATATGTGTAGGAAAGGGAAATAATTAAATGTGAGAAGAAAGGAAAGGAAATGTGCAACCTAACCAATAGTTGATAGATTTGATCACATGCACATAGACGAAACAAATAGATCTTAAAACGCATAATTTGAAGCAAGGGAAAGTTTCATATCTAGATTTAAGACAACACAAAGTTTATGCTTGGATCTCAAAATAAATAAGAGACAAATGCAGTGTTGACACAAAGTTCTTTGGAAATCTCTTCTCTATTCCTCTACTTGCAGAAAGCTATTGGGGGTTTCAGCTCAAAGTCTAGAACACAAGAATACTGATTACAAGTTCCCTTTTAACCCATAGGTTCTTCCTTCATTTATAGTGTATGGACGGGAAATTATAAATAGGAAACTTTAAACGAATTCCCACATGCGGAAGCTATGAAAAGGGAAACAACTGGCAATATTCCTCCTGGAATTCCTCTTTGCATGACTTGCTTGATTTATAACTGAAAAAATAGAACCTTCTATTTTACATGTCTGCCACCTATTTCCAAGTAATTGACTTGTTCAAGTAACGAATTTTAAACCAATCACTTAAGTTTTATAATTTAATTGATTGCTCAATTAATTTGTGAGAGGAAAAGAAATAAGAAGAAAGCTGCAACCCTCCTAGTCTTGTTCTTCTTCCATATTCTGCATGCGGTTGACTCTTTTGCCTTTGATTCTCACTAAACTGGATCTGGAAGCTATGCATGACTGTGATTTGCTTACGGGTATTGCCTTTGATCTGTCTTCTCTTCTATCCTTGAAGCTTTTTCAATTCTTTTTCAGTACATACACCAGTGCAATGTTTGCTGTAAATAATTCAGACAAAACTCATCATTTTTATTTTTAATTGCATATGAGCAATGTTAAATTCTGGAAAGCACTCTGGGTGAATGCAAATACAAGTAAATTCAATGAAGGATTCAACAGGAAGATTGGGAGCACATGCACAAGATTTTGGAAGGAATTTTCCATGCACTGACTTCTACACAAGGTGCGTTAGAAACAAGAGGATGAACTTTTGCCGGAAGCCTTTACAATTATGAGATATGGATCTGTCAATTAAATCAATGATACGTTCAGGGCCTATGTCTGAATCGTTGACATTAGCAAATCTGGAAGCTATGCATGATTCTACTGATCCTTTTCTTTCATCATGCTTCATCATGGCTAGAATAATCTTTTTCTGAGCTCTTTTTCTTTTAATTCTGCCAGAATCCCTTGTAATTGGATCAATTTGTGCAGATTTGGCAACTTCTTCAGATTCAAAAGATATATTCAATGTACTTGACATTGATTTGAGCACCTGTGATGAATACCTAGGCACATATACCAACATGCAGACACTCAAAATGACAAAAATTAGGCTATTCCAACCCTAGGCGCCAAAACTAGAAGCTTCCCGACAGTGGAAAATATTTATTAATGCAACATCCTCCTTTTGGTGTCAAAACCTATCTGGGCTGCAATCCTCATCAAAAATAATTAATTGTCTCTCCCTTATAATGTCCCATGCTTATATAACCTCCAACATGTTATTTTTAATAATTGCCTCTTCCTATTTCTGGCAATTTAATTAATAACCAATCATGTTTATTCACCCAAATTGGGCGCCCAATTATGCATGTTGTTGGTTGCTTTTAAATAAATTTATTTTATTTATTTTTAGCATGCATCCTTGACTTCTCCTTAGCTCTTCCTCTTGCATTGAATTTCCTTCTATTTATGGCACCAAAATTGGGTGAATAAACCATTAATAAATATTATTAAATGCATTGTTATTCACCCAAGGTGGGGCACATTTTTTAGCAAGGGTAATTTCCAAAAACAAGAAGTCAACTTTGATGGGAATTTCTACCCTGCACTGCAGCTCCAAAAATCCCCTCTTTCACTTAAGTTGTTTGACTTTCATAATGAGAATTTTTACCCTGCAAGACAAGTAAGAAATTCTCGTTGGTGCTTTAAGTGTTTTTATTTTATAATGGGAATTTTTACCTTGCAAGGCATGTAAGAAATTCCCACCTACCTGCCACTACCAACATTCCCATTACAACTTAAGTGACTTTGAATTCATGGGAAAAAATAACCCTGCAAGGCAGGTAAGAAATTCCCACATGCCTGCCACTACCAAAAATCCCATTGCAGCTTACACTCATTCATTCCAAAAAGTGCAACTTGCCTGGCAGAGGCTTTTTGTGCATGACTTCATCTTTTTTGGTCAGAATTTTGCATTTTGAGGCTGACTCCTTTTGGTGTTGCATCAGTAGAGGATCTCTAGATGCTTCATGTAATTAAACAGACTATACTGGACAAAGAACATACCTAGGGGAATTTTATAGAGAAACTGGGGAGAAAACCAGAGAAAAACGTAAAAGAAATAAACAAAAGGAAAAAAATGTTGCCAGAAGTTGCAGACAATTCCCTGAATTCATTCCTGGTGAAAACCCTATAGAGATGAGTGAATACTGGCATGCAAAACTCCAACAGGATTCAACCAATGCACAATTTACTTCAAACGGGACATTATTTATTTAATAAATAATTAAATAAAAATTTCCTGTAGACAAAACTTGGCAGATGGATAAAATGAGTTTTGACACCTGGATATTTGTCAAAATTGGCTCATATGATTCACTGGGAATATCTTAACGTAATACATACATCTTCTGGCAATAAAAACATGAAAAGACTTGTTATTTTAAAAGGAATGACTTTTTTTGAATGGGTAGTCCCATATTTCAGGGTGAAATATGGGGACACCATGTGAGCATAAAGCAAACAATTATTCATATTTGAATCATTTTGTATATTTTATTTCCCCCCATTACTGTTGGTATGTTGTTATGCTATCAAAATTTCTAGAAACCCTCCATTGAAAACCACATTTTGCTTATATCTTTCAAATCCTTGCTCTATTTTCCTTGAAATTTGCCTATAGCTTGCATTCAAGAACACCTTGAAGATGAAACAAACCTCATTTCCATTGATGCCCTGCATTTTTTTACAGAAGCCACTTTAAAATTCCAGCAAAAATTCTGCCTTTTCAGATCCTTAGAGTTCCTGTGATTGAAAACACTAAAAAATTGGAGCATGAACTCACATTGAAAAACCTAATCTAACAAAACAATTTTCAACTCAATTTGACACCCAGAAGGACCATTTCTATTTTTAGTAGGTTGACACCAAATCCATACTAAAAATAGTAAGTTTTGAAAACCAAAAAAGTAATCATTTCAAAACCTCTGTGTGATTCCTCAAGTCCGGAACTCTTAAAATTGGAAAAATCTAAAATTGGGAAAATTGACTAAAAATAGAAACCGAGGGTGAGGTGTGACTTAATAAAAGTAGTAAGTATCCATCTTAAGTTAAAATTTCATACACACCTCCATCCCACCATTCACTCAGTATCTCCTCCCACCATGAAGATCAAGTACACCGACTTTGAGCCAATTTCCACTCTGGCCACCGAGTACCCAAATGTTAGGATAGTTATGTGACACATCTGGACCTAGATGATTTAAAGAAAATGATGTTGAAGGAACCAAGGGGGCCTATTGAGGATAATTTATTCACTAGAGTAATATTCAAAGTACGATTACATCCACTCTTTGTGTAAAACATTGGGCTAGTTATAGCTTGTGCGAGGCACTATGATCTTGCAATGAGAACTATCAATACCGAAGAATTATCTACTTGCAGTTATCACTCCAAAAGGAATCTCAAAATGTCTGTAAATTCCCACCCGAAGTCACATGGTCATCATCGCATGATAATTTTCATCCTAGTAATGGTCAAATATTGATTCCTATCTTTAAGGAAGTGCAATTGGCTCATGGCTCACGCTGGGGAGAAAACCTTCTCGGATGCCCAAGACATTGTCACAGAGTGAATTCCATGAGGCATATTTAGATGCAATTGTACTCTTGAAGAGAGTGATGGGTGAAGAGCATATAAGGGATTTCCATGAGTGGATGGCACAATTCATATTGGTGATCAATAAAGGAGACAAAATGATTGATTGGGTTCAAATCATCAACGACAACATTCATAGGAAATTGGAGCAGTTTTTCAACACTAAGAGGTTCACTATGACCTATTACTTGGTGTATTCCCTTGCATACAAAATACCATTTCATTGTATTTCTTTGGCACCAAATGTCTCTCAAAAAGCCACCATATTTGAAAAGTATCAGAAAATCACTTTTAGAGGGAGCAACTCACATTTCACGAGAGTGAATGATGCATTCACTATGTACCTCATAAGGTTGTTTGATGGTGATATAGAATGGAGGATTTCACCTCAAGTAGTGGAATTGATCACAAGGCATGGATGATTCTTCACACAATTATCCATGTTCACTTATCTCAGTGTAAGTGCATCCAACCATACCCCTCTTTAGTTGCCGAGGTACCTGTACGGATGAAAATGAACACGTGACCTTCAACCGCACTTGACTCCCGAGGTCATGCCGGAGCAGCTGGTGTTTGAATGTGTGTGGATAACTATACAAGGATCAGTGACTAAGATTTGGTAGTGTGATCTCCTGGTAGCCGAGTTCACAAAAGATTTAGAGGCTATGAACAAGTAGCGTAAATTCCCTATGGTTTGCTTGCCTAACATGGATCTAAGTATTGATCTAGTTTGAAGAGTCCATGTAAACTAAATGACATTAACAATCTATGCTACTACTGAAAGGAAACTAATCCAAACAAGTCACAACACTAAAATATTACAATCACAAACAACAATTTGCTTTTATTCTAAATAATTAAAATACTTCTACACTAAAACTAAACAAGCAAGATAACCCGGTGTGGTTATTCACCTGTGCTGAGTGTATGAAAACTAAACTAACTTAAAACAAGAACTTTTCCCAATGATCTATGATGTGTAGACAACCTCCTACAGATATTCTCTCCTTCAGATCCACAGGGATGGGAAGAAGAGGATCCGCCACTGGGGATTACTATGAAAGATTCAAACCCTCTTGGAAATTAAATAACTACTTACAAATGAAAAGACATTGATTTCTAATCTATTTGATATGGAATTGAAATTAACAATTGTAATTGAAAATTTGATAAACAAAGAAAATAAATACACAACTCCAACCTGGAAGAGTAAGAACCTTAGCAAATCCAATAGTATCAGTATATGTCCCCTCAGTTCTTTCCTTTCTTTCTCTGAGTGTTCATGTGAGTCCAAAGGATTGGGAATGCAAAGAACAACAACAAGAGGATGGTGCTTGAGAAATGGCAACTTGGAAGCAATCTGAATGTAATGTAAGTAGAAGACAGATAGCACAAGAGATTTGAGCTTGGCTATGTAATTCTTAGCGAGATTATGACATCAAAACAATACAAGATACACAAAATTCTCAGGCTATTTGCTTGAATACAAGCATGGAATATATAGGAATGGAGGCTAGGAGGTTACTTCATGCACAAAGTAAGAAGGAGGAGTTCCAACCAATAAAATTTGTTTAAAAATAGAAGAGAGAAGGAATACCATGCAAACAAGACTATTTTTAGGCAATTTGGTTCACAAACGCACCCTAAAAGTTGAGTTAAGTGAAGCATCATGTGTCAAAAACACGCATGAAGAGTTCTGGAAAAAGTGTTCAGGACTGTCGCCCAGGCAGGGTAGCGGTCCTGTCACTGAAGGCCAAAACAAGCACAAAAATAAATGTGGAGATGGAAAAATGCATGGAAAAGTTAAGTAAGGCTACCTGGACTACAAATATATACTGCGAATGGGTTTTTGGAGCTTGAACACCTTTTTGAAAGGATTTTGAATCATCACTAGAGACTTTTGTAACCATTTTCCTGACAATGTAGCACGTGTAATTTTGGGTGCGTACATTACCCAAATCACAAGATCCTCTTGATTGAATTATGTAGGAAACTTACTCAGGTTCATATCAAATTTAAGGCTATGAAGCAGATATGTATCTCCTTTCCCATATCCTTGGGCATTTATTCATGTAAGAATGTGGTTGATGCTTCAAACATTAAGACCTCCATTACTACATTCAACATACACTCCCATGTGGCTAGACCTAACTTTAATCTCTGAACGGATCATGAATCCTTTTTTCTACTAGACTTGCACCACATTCCTCAAATTGAAGACTTATGGGTTAATTATGCTGATGATTGGGAAGTCAGAAAAAGGGACTATATGAGGATGTCAGTTAAAAAAATGAGCTCTTTTGGTTTGATTGGTTTGCTCAAAGTGTTCCTGATGATGATTCATAACTTTTTGACCCTGAGTACAAAGCACTGCAATCTTCACCTCCCACTCCCAACCCATGACATATCACATAGTCGGGAGACATTAAGGAGAGAATAATGCATGTGATTCAATGGTCCAAAAAATGGTACAAGAATAGGAGGGAAGATTGCATTAAAAGAGGTATAATAAGTGTCATGCCTACACAATCTTCTCTCTCCTCATCTTATGAAGCATCTAATGAAGGTACATGCTCATCTCATTCTAGAAAGATGAAACTTGTAGAGGTTAATGAAGTATCTCCCTCAGTGGAGGTGTACAAGAGTTCCAAGATTAGATAAGATTATGTTGATCAAATTTAGTAAGGAGAGATAGATCCCTCAAAGTCCCCTGAGCATCCAGGGGAACTAATTGTCCCTAGGGGGTGGTTGAATCAGCCCATCCTAGTCATGTTTTAGTCCCCTACTAAGCATTTGAGGTGTCTGATCTCCCTTCCACTCCTTCTAAGACCTTCTCATAGATCAATGAATTGGTTGGAGAGGAGTCAAGAACACTACAACAAGTGGTGGCATCCAACTTCGAGGCCATATCAAAGTACATCAAGACAAAGAGAAGTAGGAAGGCACATACAACCTCTAGGTTCTTCACAGAGGCTTCCAGAGCTCAGTTTGTAGAGGTTGCACATCTGAAGGTTATTAAACTTGTGGAGGATATGATAACCAATGATTATGAAATGAAAAGAGCATATTTGGGACAAGCTACACATGAGGGTGATGCTCACTTGTTCAAGGAGTCTTCAACTCGGATCCTTGTAGGAAATGAAGAATATAAGCAAACCATTGATCAATTGGAGGAACATGTGAGGAATTTGTCTTTATATGTTCAATCATTTCTTAAACTAAATTCATCATCTTGTTGATGTGTGAATTTTCCACATCACACAGTGTGTCATCTCACTTAGGCAAGGTCATAGGTCTTAGGTGTCATAGAGGTTATGAAATATTCTACCGTGTCATATGCGTTAGTGCGTCATATGGAAGCTACTTTCCATTTCGGGAATGTAATTCCCATTCTCCACTTGAGGAGGTATGATTACTTACACTGGGGGTTACACAACACCCATATTTGTACCCCTTTCTTATTAGATCTATGATAGGTGAATCAGATTATTGTGACCCTTTCTTATCTTTGTATGTACATTTCATGGTTGATGCTTGCTCCCCCATGGAACCTCATCACGTTGCCAGAGTGCAACTCGGTTGATGTTCGTGTTATCCTGCAGATCATCATGTTGTTGCATTTTTACTTTCTTTGTCATGGTATCATAACATGTTGTTGGGATCCGTGTTACCCACCTTTGACCGTTGCCCTACTACTCTTAGTTTTGTGTCTTTTAGGTTTCGTATACAAGTATCACAATGTATATTCCATTTGTGTGCTTTATGTATTGTTTCAGGTTTTAAATCTTGTTTAAGGTTTTTGGATTGTGTTTTCTGGGGTTTATTAGTTTTTTGGTTTTGTGTGCATGATCTAGAGGTTTATACTGGTTCAGGTTGTAGTTTTGAGGTTTCAGATTTTAGAGTTTAGTGCTATTTGTTTGAGTTTTAAAAAGTGGAAAGGAGTTGTTTAAGGGCCCAACTTGGCCCCAACTCGCATGCACTCCCCCAGTCTATGCAACTCATTGCTATGCTACACGCCCATATCTCGACTTATCATGTTGGTTTTGTCTCCTCTGGTCCTTGACTCACATTCTTTGCATTGGCCTTCGTTCCCCGTGAGCTCGTGCATTGATCCTGTGTTTGTTCATGCATTCATACTTTGGATTTGAAATTATTTGTATACATTGTGCTTTGCCTAAGCTCTACATTTTAACCCCCTGCACCATGTCAACCCCTAGCTCATTGTGACTATGCCTTCATTGGGTTTTGCACGTCATTTAGATCCTTACATCCGTTAGTTCGGGCTCCCTTGCACATCCATGATCTCGAGTTGGACTCTGCATGCCTTTGGTTTGTGCCCTTAGTACCTACATACAAGCTCATCTCCAACCTTTGCTTTAGTTTTGTTTGGTATTTCCCATGCTACACACTGACTCCCATGTTTGGCTCGCTATTCAGTGCATTAGTTACACTACTCTCCCTTGACTCGACACATGGAATCAATGGTTACACCTTTGTTTCAACTCAATGCTCCTTTCGACGTGTGCTTGTTCAACTTGGTGAAGAATCCATTTGACACTCCGGACACCTCCAACGGTCAACTCGGCCTTCCATGCAGCATCCACCTCAACCCGGTTCATGAATCATTCAAACGGTCACCTTGTCAACCACTCCACTAGTGCAACTCGACTTTAACTAGCGTGAGGCCTTCTCCATCTCATCTCGTCGAGCTACTTGCAAGCTCACCCTTCATCCAAGATCCTCCTCTCCCTTATTTTGAATTTTTCTCATTTTTCCTCCCTTTTTCAAATTAGTCAAACCTAATTAAAGGGAAAAATAATAAAATTCATCATTCAGGGGGTATCTCTTTTTGGGTTCCATTTATATGGTTATTGGGATTTTATGGGCCACTTTTCAAGCTCACTTGTTGTAGTGCTCTTATTTGCTTGTGGCTAGTGAGTGTGTCTGCCACAACCTTACGTCAAGAGAGCCCATCTTTTGTGATGTGAGACACCTTCTCTCACACTGAGGAATGTTTTTAACCGTGTTTTAATTTTTCCCTTTTGTGCTTGATGCATGGCATTCCTCTACTTCTGACTAGGACTTATTGGGGCCTCCACTCTTGCATGATTCGTCACCTACTGCAAAGTGATTGGTCAACTATACCACGTCACATGAACACAAATTATTATAATGATGCACTACTTATAAAGTGTCACAAACATGGGGGTTATCATTGAGCTTGAGTGTTTTATTACACATAGACCCATTATCGGTTGTGTCTGACATCTGACGTATTGCAACCTTGCACATATTATAGATGCACCATAGAGGATACTCTTTCCAGACTCGAGTGTCATAGGATTTTTTTACAGCCTCCGCCACTTTTTCTTAGTAGAGAACTACAAATCATGACATGCTTTATGGAGCGTTGTTTTGCCTACGAGGGCCTTATTCACTTTCTACATGGGCTAGTTCATGTACCCACCGATTCTTGTCATCTTGAGGACTATCTTGACACATGTGACCATGTTGTTGGTCACTTTATGTTGCATGTCTCTAGACCTCTTTGCTTTCATGTGGAAGACTCAGATCCTCCCCAAACCATGTGGAGCATATTTCAGTCCTTGCTTAGAGACCCTTCACATACTGTCATTGTTTCTAATACTAATACAATTATCTCCCCTTCTGCTTCATGTGATGATAGTTCCATTGGCACACACTCACTTTTTTCTATCCCTGATGATGAGGATTGTGCTTTTACTTCTAATGGCGAGAGTATTGTTGAGGAATCCTCTCCTCCTTCTCTCATCTCTATTCCAGAGTATGTCGACACTCCTCTCTTCTCATCAGACATCAGACTGTCTTGTTCCCAACCTCATACTATCATTACATCAACCTCTTTTCCACTTCCAGTGTACGAGGCCCTTTCCACTCCTCCTCCTTCATGTGATGATTCATAATTTTTTGACATCATTCTTCTATTTGTCAAGCCCCCTTCTTGGGATGAGTATTTACTAGACCTGTGTCGTCTCTTCACAATGCCTTCTTGTGATTTAGTATAGGGAGTCCCTCATCATTCTACAAGTGTTTCAGAGGAGTCATTCATCTCCTTTGTTGGGATTACCCCTTCTAGGACTTTTATCACATCCATTTTCTCGGAGATCATCATTGATGCACCCTTGCTTTTGGATCCTCTTTCCATTGTGGGGGTCATTGCATTACTTTCACTTCACTTGGGCATCCTTTCAGTAGATGCTCCTCTTTCACACTCTAATAGTTATACACTCATGGCATTACCTTTGGTTCCTTGGCACTCATTTTCTAGACCTATGTTACATTTCCATGGACCAGATTTATATTTCTTCGTACTGTTAGCTTCAGTTTCCTTCGTGGAGTGGGTGGACTTCCAGTACTCCATTTCTATCCTTCTTAAGGGCAGGAACATAGTTTGTTGTGGGTGGTTCTTCTTCAGTCCACATGCCAAAGACCACGTCATCGAAACTCTTCTCGGATACTTCCTAGAGTTGCAGAGTTTAGATCCATCTATGGCTTTTTCTGTGTTCCTCTTATCTCTTTTATATCCTCTCTCCTTCTTCTTCTAGAGATATTTCCCTTTTATACATGGGTACCTTATCAGGCTCCTCAGTTGTAAGGACCCATTTTTGGTATCTTTCTTATATTGTTAGAGAGTGTTTTCCATATATTGTTGTGGATGTTTTTCCCACTGGACTTTCCTCCATTGCTTGAGATCCTTGTTGTTCATAGGTGCCTCGTCAGGATTTTTTTGCTCGGACCCATTTATCATTTCTAAATTTCCACCTCATCCTAAGTTACGATGAAGGGCGGGTGTTGGTGTGTGCATTTTCCACATCATGTGGTGAGTCATCTCACTTAGATGAGGTCATATGTCTTAGGTGTTGTAGGGATTACGATAGATTCTGTTGCATCATATGTGTCAGTGCGTCAATGCGCCATATGAGAGTTACTTTCCATTTTGGGATTGTAACTCCCCTCATCCACTTGACGAGGTATGATTACTTGCACCTGGAGTTACACAACACCCCTATTTGTACCCCTTGATTTTTAGATCTATGAGAGATGGATGAGATTGTTAAGACCCTTTCTTATCTTTGCATGTACATTTCATGGTTGATTATCACTCCCCATGGAACCTTGTCATGTTTCTAGAGTGAAATTCAGTCGATGTTTTCATTATCCCATAGATCCTTGTGTTGTCACATTTTCACTTTCTTCGTCACATCCTTACCTATGATTGAAGCTATATCTCCCAATTGCAGCTTCAATCCTTAGTTCCTCAATCAAGCTCAAATGTTCACATTGAAAGGAAAGGAAAGTGACCAATGGGTGAGTATTGTTAGGAAATATTTATATAGTGCTTCACATATTTATGTGTGTGAATAATAATTACGTGTGTAATTATTATGGTTGAGAGAATATTGTTAAGAGCTGTTATAATATATTGTTTCAACAATATATTATTATTGTTATGTGTGGGTTACGTGAGTTATTCTCACCCCACATAATTAGGCTTGGTTGAGATTTTGTAGTTGAGTTAGTTTCCTATATTCTAGGGAAACTCCAGCCTATATATTAGGCTATTGTATTGTGTGAAACATATAAAAAATATAATATTATTGTGTGTTATTTTCTGTGTAAATTCATTGTTGCACTTTCATTTGGTACTAGAGCGACATTTTTCCTGAGCATGATGGTTGTTTGAGAATTAAAAAGGAGCAATGACATGAAATTTGAATTGCTCCGAGTGATAAAAGATCATAGTTGTGGTCAAAGAATCTAAGAGGACACTCATCATTGGACTGCTCCATGAACTATCAATAGCATCTCCTTCGTGGCACATCTCGTATGTACATTGGAGGTTCCAATATTTTTCAAGTTCGTTGTCATTTCCTCTTTTAGACAAGTTCATTGCAATTACATATTCAGTCAGGTCGATTGCGTGTATTGACAAGACGTCTCTCTCAGCAAGAAATCCATCAGAGTTTTGGCACAGATTGGCGATGGTTTTTAATTTTATGTATCCATTCGAATAAAAAATTGAGTGATTGCTTCGATCTGTCACAAATAACTGTGCCGGTTGGAAGATATCAGTTGCTGTTTTTGGTCGACCATTGTGAAGTACCTGCACATTGATAAAAACGTGAACATTGTTGAGACGCTGCAATGGACTGATAAAAGGTATTAATAAAAATGATTTGATAATGTGTATTATCTATTTGGAATTTATTCGGTCTCCTCAATGTCCACATACCTGAGTCGTGGTTTCAACGTTGCGCACCTCTATTAGCGAGATTAAAAGTTCGAATAACCCACGTTGCATTCAACAACCAAAGAACCTTGGGAAGCAGATTCGTACAGCTGATCCATCTTCATTTGATCTAAATACAACCACGTGTCATTCACAAACTAGTCTGTGCAAATTGATGATTGTGTGTTGTGGCAGATTTTCGTGGTATGTATGTGTTTTTCAAACATCTATGCTCAGTTCAAATTGCCATCTAGTTGTTCGTGCATACTCAACTAGTATCTCTCAGATCAATTAAAAGTTGCATGGGTCTATTCTTGTTTTTTGTAGCAGTCTTTAGATATTTTGGTCCACTAAAGTTGATGGTAGTCGTTTATATAATACACGTTTTATTTAGTCTAGTCTCTCTAAAGTGTGTACAAGTAAAAGTCGGTCAATTCTACAAACTCGATTAGGTGGTCTCGAGAATAAGTAGTATTGTCTCGTGTGGGTCTTCAAAATTGAATGAGTCATGTCATATTATTAATGTTCATGCCTTTATATTGTTAAGTGTCAAATGTCATTATTTATTTTGTCTATTCATTTCATTAAAAAATAAAGAAGAGTGTGTCATTGTTAGATGTCTTGTTGTAACAGAATCATTAACGTCATTGTGTTGTCAAGTTAGTCAAATAGGTGATTTTAGGATATTTGTATACTCTCATTTTGTAAGTTGCTATCATGAGTCAGAGTCGTATAATTGTAAAAATATTGGAAAATAAAAAAAAATAAAAAAAATTGCCTCACAGACGCATTTTCGGTGTTACCCTACGTCTGGAAATAAAGTATTTCACATTGCGGGAAGGAAGAAAAGAATAATCTCAATGTGGAAACAAAGCTTCAAATTCACATTCCACTAAACTAGCAGCGTCATACAAGAGGCAGGAGGCAAACGGAGGTTGGAGGTCATTCAACGACCTCTCGTCAGTCGCCAATGACGGGGCCGCACAGATGGTTTAGTGACATTTTTATGGTGTATTTGCTTTTAGCTTGTGTCGTGTGCTTCTTGTCATAGTTCCAGTATCAGTGTTCCTGTTTGCAGTGTTCGTGATTGAATAAGTGGAAATTTCACATTGAGGGGGGGAACATGATCCAATGTTCCATTTTCATTATGTCAGTTTTTCCTATGTATGTATGAGCAACAGATATCAGCAGAATTTCCTATGTTATTCCCTGTAGTGAGATGTGACGAGGGCTAA
Source organism: Taxus chinensis (assembly GCA_019776745.2). Lineage (NCBI taxonomy): Eukaryota > Viridiplantae > Streptophyta > Pinopsida > Cupressales > Taxaceae > Taxus > Taxus chinensis. The sequence continues at coordinate 912,912,643 of CM034147.1, read as the reverse complement.
GAATAGTACTTTGCATATCATGATGTGGTTGTAGGTAAACCACTTGAAAACCTTCATTTGTGGTTTGTGGTAAACCAATAGCAAAACCACCATTCTTGGTTGTTGGTAATCCATTTGCAAAACCATCACTTTGTGGTTTGTGGTAAACCAATTGCAAAACCACCACTCTCGGTTTGTGGTCAACCGTTTGCAAAACCATCCTTGAGGTTTGTGATCATCCTGTGAAAATCACCAGATCATGAGCAGGTGCAAGTACAAAGGCAGGTTTTCCCCATGTTCGCACTAAGGGGGGGAATGTTAGGAAATATTTATATAGTGCTTCACATATTTATGTGTGTGAATAATAATTACGTGTGTAATTATTATGGTTGAGAGAATATTGTTAAGAGCTGTTATAATATATTGTTTCAACAATATATTATTATTGTTAACGTGAGTTATTCTCACCCCACATAATTAGGCTTGGTTGAGATTTTGTAGTTGAGTTAGTTTCCTATATTCTAGGGAAACTCCAGCCTATATATTAGGCTATTGTATTGTGTGAAACATATAAAAAATATAATATTATTGTGTGTTATTTTCTGTGTAAATTCATTGCTGCAATTTCAAGTATGATCATGGAAAAAGGGAATCATATCTTTCCTAATATTATCTCTTTGTTCACATTCCTCTTAGAAATAGAGTTTAAGATAAAAAAAACTAAGGTAGTGTTGTCATGCAAATGTGCAACAAGAAAATTCTCAATTTTCAAGCATGACAACCATACCATACCTGAAAATTTTACTCAAAGGACATCTTGAGCCCTCCTTCATATCACCATAATCCTTGAGTCAATGTTTCCATAGGTGATTTAGGGGTACACAGTCACTCCAAGTACTTTCAAGACAAGATCCATCAAGACAAACTTTTTTACAAGCTTGGAAAGGGTCCTTTTCTGGACTTCCTGAGGCTGGTGCGCACCTCTTGGAGAAAAACGAAGGACCCAAATCCATCATAGAGGTGCGTCAGAGAGATAATTACATTGTGAAATATTTTTTTGAAGGCTTTGGGAAGTTTCACAAGTCTTGGAGTAGTTCAAGCAAAAGTGGGTCTTGGAGGCCTAGGTAGTGCACATTACGAAAACAACCCTTGAGCTTCAAGAAGCGATTCCAAGAGCTCTGGAAGGTGTTAGGATTCAAAAAATATATCTTCAGAAAGGTAATTCAGATCCCTATAAGATGGTGGAATAATAATTTTCACAACACTTAGGTGTATCATGTTGTTGGTTGTCAAATAAGGACTTTATTGAAAGCAACAGTTAGGGGACAAAAAGTCCCTCCTCTTTAATGGGAGAGGTTCCCTTATTAAAGGCAAAAACTTATTTACAAATGTACAACATGTAGTTTTAATGAGGAACTCTAATATCATGAAAGTGTTATAATATAACAGATCATCAATACAAAAATATGGAAGAATTAAGGAATGGGAGGGGGAAGAATAACACTCTCAGGAAATATAGATAACAAAATAATTCCTTACTCATGCCATAAGAGAATAATATAGAACAAAATCATTTGAATTTAAGACCTTAGATGTTATTTCATAGACACAAATTTCTAGAGATGACATCCATAAGAATACAAAGCTTCTTGAATTAAAACAGACTTAATGATTCAATAATTTTAAACGGATAGCAATGAAAGAACAAGAGTAGGTGGAAACAGAGAGAGAGATCCTTTTGTATTGATAATTTTTTACCCCTTTTACAATTTCAAAAATAAATAGAGTTCCGGCCCTAAAAATGGCGCAGAGAGCCCATTATATAACTTACAAATTAGTTACACTTGGTAATTGTTTCTTTTAACTAAAATGTTAATTAAGGAAGTGCTTGACACAAGATCCTTAATTAATTACAATGAGCCTGAGTGATAACAATGGAGTCCTCAAATTCTGGAATTCGTAGCGCAACAACAATGGTAGTAGCATCTAGTTTAGTAATCAGCTCCACATGTACATTAGACAATTCCTTGGTGTCAGGGTTAAAGTGAGCCCCGCAGGTGAGCACGGTGTCAGCACATTGTATTGAGATTGGGAAACCCGTAGTATATGCAAGGCCATTGTCATTGATCATTTGTACCATGGTGGAAGGACTAGGGCTAGTCAATCTGTTCCAGAAATCACCAAAATCCAAGTGTCAAACCTCACTATCCCCGATATTAGGAACAAAGGACTCAAGCGGCAAAACGTGTTCTTGACCTTGGAATTTAATCTTCATATTTGCAATGTTCAGGGAAACAACCTTCACAGATCAAATTCACAATGAAAAATGCAAACGGAATGGGAGGACAAGCAGATGGTCTTAATTACAAGGATTCGAGTGAATGATAACAAGTGAGTAGTGTGCCAAATGCGTAGAGGGTAGTCCCATTAAATAGCCGTTTAAGAGAGAGAAGGTCATAAATGTGCATTAAATTCATATGCACCGACTCAAAAAAAAGCAAGAATTGGGAAGAGTGGCAAAAACTGGCCCGGATGGTCTTTGATACATTTGGGACATGGGGGACACGAAGACCCGACATGGCCGATGTGGGCAAAGCAGGCCAAATGAGCATAGACAGTTCAGAAACTTGGAAACGTGAGGGACGCGAAGACGCGATTCGACCGATGCGTAAGATGCATGCAAAGCGAGGATAGAGGGCACAAACACTTTTGGGATAGATGGGACAAAAGTACGCGATAGACCAGATGTGGCCGATGCTGGCGACCGGGGGAACAGAAAGCCCGAGCAAACTTGGAACAAATGGACCAAAAAGTTTCGACAGAACCGAAAGTTAAAAGATTTTCAGGGAAAGCGGCCGATCGGGGAACAAAAGGTCTGGCAAAACTTGGGACATACGGGACAAAAATGTCTGACAGACCCACAAATCACCAAAATGACTCCAAAAACGTGAATTTTCACTAACTCAACTTTTCACTTCACTAGAACATCATAAAAGGGTTGTTAACTCAAAATTTTCAATTTTTTACTTTCAAAAGAGGGGAAATTTTGATGAGGACAATAATTGGCTCTTTTTTGGGGATGACTTGGCTAGATTATAAGAATGAGATAAGGCAAGAAAATCTTAGAAAGTTAGGGGAAGAAGACCAGTGCCTTATCCATTGGGCCACAGAGTCAAAAAGCAAACCAATATAGAAGACAACACAAGTAGGGAAAGGAAACACACCAGAAGCAAGGGGAAAGGGCACACACCCTATACATAATATACAAAGATACCTTCTATTCACCTAAGACTTGAACAATTTCAGGTACCGCCCACTATAAGGAAGTGGGAGAGAGGATCCATCCATGTAATCAAGATAGAAAGAATTCTCACCAGCAAAGTGCCTGATTTTGAAAGGACCGAGCCAAAGAGAATCAAACTTACCATGGCTTCCTAGAGGCTCATGTCTTTTATCCCATAGCAAAACAATGTCTCCAACTTTAAAATCCCTGGAATTGGCCTTCTTATCAAACAAATATTTTACCTTCTGTTGGTGGGGTAGATATTGTATCAACAACCTACAACCTATCTTCATTCAACTTATGAAGATACATGATCCATTTATCTAAAGAATCATTAAAGCTAGTGTCTTCAATGGCCTTCCTTAAATACAAAGCTGGTAGCTCCATTGTGATTGGTAATTGAGCTTCCACACCATACACCACTTGAAAAGGGGACATTCCAATAACTCTTTTAGGTGTAATCCTATCTACCCAAAGAGCATCATAAAGTTTCTTGTGCCAGTTCCTCTGAGATTCATTAACCAATTTCCTTACTATAACCACTAGATATTTATTTGTTGATTCTACCTATCCATTTCCTTGAGGATAATAATCTTAAGAGTGAGCCAGGGAAATGCCATATCCATAACAGAAATCCATCATCTCAGCAGAAGAAAAATTTGAAGCGTTATCAGTCACAATCTTGTTTGGTACACCAAACCTCACCAAGATGTTTTCTTTAATAAAATTACATACTACTTCAGAAGTAGTAATTTTTACTGGAATGGCTTCCACCCACTTAGTGAAGTAATTCATGGTAGCCACTTGAAACTTGGGTCTACCTACAAAGGTCTGACATGCAACGCATTTATCAACCAATTTTGATGCATCTTTAAACAAGGCAGGTCAATAGTATCCAGCACGAAGAATCTTGTGGGGCAGTAACAGTAGACGAGTAATGGCCTCCACATGCTTGATCATGAAAAGCTGAGAAAAGCTTCTTTTGTTTTTCTTTGTCAACACATTTAAGAAATCTTCCATCCATTCCACGTTTGAACAAAGCATTCTCCCACAACACATACTGGGTTGATCTTAGCTTGATAGCTCTCTTCTCCTTGGTAGTCAAGTTAGGGGGACACTCACCATAGGTGAGAAAGTGCACGATATTAGCATACCATTCATCAGTTGAGCTAAGAAATAAAACAATAGGAATATCAACTTCCTCCTTGGATAATTCATGACTAGCTCCTTCAGCAATGAGTTCACACAAGCCTTTACCCCGAACTAGTTTGGTTGGTCTGATGTCAATATCATATTCTTGAACCTTTGCTACCCAGTTTCCTCTCTTAGTTCCAAATTCTTGCTGCATAAGAATAGACATGACGGTGGTATCAGGCACAAGTACTACAGAGTGAGAGTTAAGAATATTAAAAACGAAACTGCTTGACAACTTTAACCACTGCAAAAGCATGTTTCTCCATCATCGTGTATTTCAACTCGTGATTTTTAAGAATGTAGCTCATGAATGCAATCGGAAGTTCATGATCATCAGAATCTTTCTGAGTCAAGACAACAACCAAGGTGCTTTATGTGGCATAGTAATAAATAATAAAATCCTTGCTAAAATTTGGACATGCTAAGATATCAGTTTTAGCAATAGCCTTTTTAATACCTTCAAAGGATTCTTTCCCTTTAGAGGACTAGCCAAACGTTTGTTTTCCTTTCATCATTTGAGAGATATTCAAAGTTAGCTATGTAAAATTGGGAATGAATCTTCTTAGGAAGTTGATCTTACCGAAAAATAATACACTCCATTCTTACTTGTGGGAAGAGGAATATGCTGAATAGCTTGAACTCGCTCGAGATCAATTTGGATTCCATCTTTAGAGACAACATGTCCCAAAAATTTACCCTCCGTAACACAAAAGATAGATTTCTTGGGATTCAAAGAAACCCCATATTCTCTGCATTTCAAGAGAACTATTTCCAGATGATGAAAATGATCTGCTCTAGTTTTAGAAAACACAGTCAGGTCATCTAGATACACAAAAATACATTTCCCTTTCAAACTTCCAAAATCCAAGTCCATAGCTCTTTGAAAAGTGGCACCGACATTAATGAGTCCAAAAGGCATCCTCTTGTAGGAAAAATTACCCCAAGGGGTGGTGAAAGCAATCTTGTGCTGATCTGTGGTATTACCTTTGACTTGATTATGCCTTGAGAAGCCATCAAGCATGGACAACATTTTAGACCCGTAACAACTTGCAAAACTTGATCCATCATGGGTAGAGGGTAGTTGTCTTTTAAAGAGGCCTGATTCAGATTCCTGAAGTCAACACAGATACGAATCTCACCATTTTTCTTCCTGACAGGAACAATATTGGCAATCCATGTCGAATGGTGAATGGGAAAATTAATTTTAGCCTTCAATAAATTTTGTATTTCCTGAAAAATGGTGTCAGCAATCTTCGGATTGTACTACCTTTGCTTTTTCTTGAAGGTTTTAATCCCAGGTTTGAGAGGGATGAAATGCTGCATTTCCTTCAATTGGAAAGCTTTTAGGTCCTCATATGAATATGCAAGAACATCCCTATAATTTTTTAAGAGGTTCACCACCTTCTTCTTTTCTTCTTGCATACAACATTTCCCAACGTTCACCATTTTGGGGTCAGCAGTGATCCCAATGTTAACCTTTTCATACTTAGCGGATTGCCACACTCTAGTAGAAGCTTTAGACTTAACATACCTGTCATGTTTATCAAACAATTCCTCCAAACTCACCAACCCTTTAGGAATATTGTTACCTTTGAGTCTGATGCACCCATCTTGATCTATCTCCTCTTTGACACCCTCCTCATTGGGAGATACACTCTCACGAGGCAAATTATCACTGCTTTCGAAGTACAATTGTTCAAAGTTATCCCTGAGCTCCAAGAAAGAAAGCAAATGTTGATCATCGTTGAAGATTTGCCAATTACTTGCATTATCAGGCACACTAGGCCTATGGATCATTTTAATGGTAAATTTATCCTGAGAGAAATCAGGGTGAGGTATCAACAATGATCCTGAGACTGCTAGTGAATCGTCTCTGGTGTTCTTTTCTCTCAGCACAACTTCAATGGAGAAGGCGTCAAGAAATTCAATAGAATCCCAAACGTGATTCTGGTAATGCTTCAACCTTCTATTCTTTACTTGAAAAAGGTCTCTGACTTGTTTAACAACTAGTTCTGCATCTCCACGAGCCAGAAGATTCTTCACACCTTTTTCTTTTGTCACATTAAGTCCAAGAGTGAGGGATTCATACTCTGCTATATTATTGGTATTTTCAAACTATAGCTTGAATGAGAAAGGATGAATCTTTCCTTCAGGAGATATCAACACCACACCTACTCCAAAACTAGTTGAGGAGCAAACTTCCATCAAATTCTAGATTCCAAAACACCATTAGGATCATGAAGTACTTTGTTAGGAAGTTGGGTTTCCTCTGGAGACATAATCATATAGTTACCATGTCTAATGTCCTCATAGAGTATCTGGGATTTGGGATCATCCGTTTTTTGCCACAATATACTCTAATTGCTTCTCAGGCAATAGCTTCTTCATCTTTCCATTGATTGGTATGAGGGCATGTGACCAATCCATTTGAATCTCTCCTCCCACATCCTTACAAAAATTCCTACTTAACAACATACCATATAAAGGAGGGATATCTGCTACTAGGATAGTAGCCAAAACCTTCTTCTCTGGTAAAGTAGCAAAAGCTACTTGTGCATCTTTAATCCTTCTGACCAAGGGCACCTCCTTACTCTCCATAGAATAGTAGGATCCATAAGTGCATGTGAGAGTAAGACCCAAAGCATGAGCCACTTTGGCAAGCATTACATTATTTGATTGCTCCTGAATCTATGACACAGTTGCTGAGTTTATGGCCTGCTATAAGAAGAGTCACATAAAACGGTTTGATCTTCTCATTAGGTGAGGTGACTGCAACTACAAGGTTGGGTTGGGGTGTAGAGGATGGAGTAGGAAAAAGGCCTTTAGAGGTGGTTTTGGAATGGGAATTGACAAAGTGGACCATTTTGGCAAAGGCTTTAGGATGAATTTGATAATACTCAGCCTTTGAAATTTGAACCTTTATCTTCTTAAGGTGATCAATGATATCAAAAGACCAAGAGGTGGATGGGCTATCATCACTAGGAATCTTAGGCTTATCAGTTTTAGGAGCTGGAGAAGAAAAAGATTTAGCAATAGTATTAGGAAAAGAAGAATTAGCAGAACTCACCTTCTGTGTGGATACAGTGGGAATAGGAGATCCTCTTCTTGCAACAACAGGGATAGTCGTGGGAGGATCCTTGGATCTCTTAGTGGGATGTATCACTTTCTCTTTCTTATTTGTTTTCTCCTGAGTCATGACAACATATGATTTGCTATTCATATCTGCTACTACTTCATCATAATCATCCTCTTCATCAACACCTTCAGTGGTGAAGAAATTAACTCGAGATCCCTCAAGTTCCTCCAATTCTTCATCAGCCTCTTCTTCAGGTTCTTCAAAATCTTCATTAATCTCCTCATCTTCAGGTTCTTCAACCTCACAAGTTATGTTAACAGGGACCTTGATGGGTGGCCCCTCAATTGCCAGCCTTGTCTAAGAGGAAGGTAAACAATTTCTAGGCTGAAAACTCCTCCTTGAAACATTTGCATAAGGAGTGTGCTGAGTCAATTATTTCTTGATGGCAATGAGGTCAATTTGCAAGCTTTTGTACTAATGGATATGTATTAGCTCTAGGAGTAGAAGAAGAGGAAGAAGAAGCTCTAGATTTGGAAGGATCTCTTTTCAACTTACCAGACATAATCAAGTCATCTTCAACGCTAATAGCTAATATCTGATCCTCAGCCAATGTTGCAAGGTTGGCCCTTCTCAATGCGTAACTAACCTCAGGCAATTGAGCATTTAGGAAGAAACATTTTTAAATTTGATCTATAGGCCGAGTGTCTGGTGGGATTTTGTTAATCAACTTATTGAATCTGGCCAAAAATTCCCTCATGGGTTCTTGTGAATCTTTTTTTATTTGAGAAATCTGGGCCAGCAAAGCATGCGCATCCTCTGCAGGTTTGAAGCGGTTCTCAAACCTTGTTCTCATCATGGTCCAACTGGTAATAACCCCAACAGGAAGGTGATAAAACCAATCCACTGCATTATCTTGCAAAGTTTCTACAAAAGGCCTCACCGAGACATCTTCATGTTCAACTCCAAGAACTCCACACACAACTATGAAGGCTGCAATATGTTCATCAGGATGCACCTTGCCGTCACCTCTGAACTTAGGGAAGTTCTTCCTGTTACCCCTGGGTAACTCATGCAAAGGACAAGGAAGGGCGAGAGGCCCAACACGATGGCCCCAAGGTAATGAAACTACCATCCTTGGAAAGACTACTTGAAGGGGAATTGAAACACCAACAAGAATCAAAGCGCAGAGATTAGGGCTGGGTTGCTCTAGAGGGATACCACTTATAGGGGTTCTATCTTCAACAGGAGTGCTTGTAAAATGAGTTCTTCTATTTCTTCCTATTGAAGGAAGAGGGAAACCTTGTTGCTCCAAGAGCTGAAACTGAGAATCTTCAATACCAAGGGCCCTCCTGCCACGAGTAAACCATAGAGTTGCCAGATCAAAGAATGATCAAGAAATTGTTCATAAAAGTGGAATACGTTCAAAACGAATCCCAAATGGAGTCGCCAAAAACTGTTGATTGTCAAATAAGGACTTTATTGAAAGCAACAGTCAGGGAACAAAAAGTCCCTCCTCTTTAATGGGAGAGGTTCCCTTATTAAAGGCAAAAACTTATTTACAAATGTACAACGTGTAGTTTTAATGAGGAACTCTAATATCATGAAAGTGCTATAATATAATAGATCATCAATACAAAAAGATGGAAGAATTAAGGAATGGGAGGGGGAAGAATAGCACTCTTAAGAAATATAGATAACAAAATAATTCCTCACTCACGCCATAAGAGAATCATATAGAACATAATCATTTGCATTTAAGACCATAGATGTTATTTCATAGACACAAAGTTCTAGAGATGACATCCATAAGAATACAAAGCTTCTTGAATTAAAACATACTTAATGATTCAATAATTTTAAACAGATAACAATGAAAGAACAACATTAGGTGGAAACAGAGAGAGAGAGATCCTTTTGTATTGATAACTTTTTACTCCTTTTACACTTTCAAAAATAAATAGAGTTCCGGCCCTGAAAATGGAGCAAAGAGCCCATTATATAATTTACAAATTAGTTACACTTAGTAACTGTTTCTTTTAACTAAAATGTTAATTAAGGAAGTGCTTGACACAATATCCTTAATTAATTATAATGATCTTGAGTGATAACAATGGAGAACCTCACTATCCCCGATATCACGAACAAAGGACTCAAGCAGTAAAACGTGTTCTTGACCTTGGAATTTAATCTTCATATTTGCAACGTTAAGGGAAACAGCCTTCACAGATCAAATTTGCAATGGAAAATGCAAAGGGAATGGGAGCACGAGCAGACGGTCTTAATTGTAGGGATTCGAGTGAATGATAACAAATGAGCAATGTGCCAAATCTGCAGAGGGTAGTCCCATTAAATAGCTATTTAGGAGAGAGAAGGTCATAAATGCGCATTAAATTCATATGCACCGACTCAAAAAAAGTAAGAATTGGGAAGAGCGGCAAAAATTGGCACTGATGGTCTTTGGTACATTTGGGACATGGGGGATGTGAAGACCCGACGTGGTCGATGCAGGCGATGCGGGAAAAACAGGCTGAATGAGCACAAACAGTTCAAAAACTTAGAAATGTGAGGGATGCGAGGGCGTGATTCAGCCGACGTGCGCGATGCGAGTAAAGCAGGGACAGAGGGCACGTACGCTTTTGGGACAGATGCGACAAAAGTACACAATAGACCCGATGCGGACGATCGGGGAACAGAAAGCCCGAGAAAACTTGGAACAAACAGACTAAAAAGTTTCAACATAACTAAAATTTAAAAGATTTTTAGGGAAAGCAGTCGATCGGGGAACAGAAGGTCTGGCAGAACTTGGGACATATGAGACAAAAATGTCTGACAGACCCGCAAATCACCAAATGACTCCAAAAACATGAATTTTCACTAACTCCTCAACTTTTCACTTCACTAGAACATCATTAAAGGGTCTTAACTCAAAATTTTCAATTTTTTTACTTTCAAAAGAGGGGAAATTTTGAGAGGACAACACATGTATACAACCAATTTTTAACAGACACATCCTTCAAGTAAGAACAAATCTTATTTTTCAGGGTCAGAGGATGATACCACCACCATTGGATTTATAAGGTGTTTTTTAGGTGGAATCATATAAAATTTCATAAAAAAAAATCCTTCAGGAACTCAACTTATGGTCTCGACAAGTCACTCTCCAAGGCACAAGGTTAAAAAGTTAGTCATTTTTTGGGTTGGAAATCCAACCAATGGCAGAGTGGAGCAATTTTTTGCACCAAGTGCACCAAATATTTGGTGCAAAAGGTGCAAGAAAATGTGACCCTACCCAATTTGGGCCATTGTACCCTTCACATGGCCACAGTTCAGCTCTTTCTCGCAAGTTAAGCCCCCGGGCTCTATTTCCCAACCCCCACTCTGTGCAATCACGCTTCGCCACTTGTCAAGCTAGGGTGAGGGAAAATTTTTGTGTCCTATGTGCACCAAATATTTGGGATGGTCGGGACAAAAAAATCCCTATCCCTCCCATTAAGCTCTTGGTCACCCATGTGCCCTCAGAAGCTTCTTTAAAGTGTTTTTTCAAGCCCCTTTCTTATCCTCAATGGAAAATCATGCTCCGCCATGTGGCCTAATGACGATAGGGTGTATTTTTTTGGATCAAGTGAACCAATAAATTGGTGAAAGTGATGCACAAAAGTTTGAGCCATTCTAAAACTTAAAACATGCAAAAAATTCTAATTGTTGTGCTGCTCTAGCTACTTCCTTCACACATGCACAAATTTTCTTCAACTATAGGATCCAATCCTCCATTTATGCTACTGCCAAGCCTTCTACAACACCTTCATAATATTTTCACCATCATTCCATGTTTCTAAAACAAATAAACAAAGGTTTTTCAAGAAAAATCCATGATCAAGAGCTGTCACAAACCCTAGGGCACAAAAATGAGAAATTGCTCATATCTCCCAAACCGTGCATCAAATCCCCATGAAATTTTTAGAAAATTTTCCTCATCCAAACGCCTTAAAGCTGAAAGAGACAAAATTTTGAAAGAGTTACATGTTTTTTAATGGAATCCATCTAAAAAAAATTTCCCTAGAGTTTTCTTCTGCCATTTTCTGTCAAACCATGAAGCAGATTGAGCCAAGAATATGAACATAGACTAAAGAGCAAAAACCCAGAGAGAATCCCCAGATTTTTGGTCAATTTGAGACCCGAAGGTGAGCTTCCAAAAATAGTAAGTGCCATTGGTTTTCACTTTTCATTTTTAGTAAGTTTCCAAAAATGGAAAAATTCCCCAGAAGGAAGAGCAGTGAAAATCACAAAAATTGAAAACTAGGACATACGGGTCAGAAAAAGTCAAAAAGTGAAAAAGCAAAAAGCAAAAAGGCAACTTTCCAAAAATGGAAAGTGCTTAAAATCGACCCTAAGGCATTGGTGACAAACCTAGAACATGAAGGAAACAATTTGGTGAAAGAAACATGACCAAAAAAGCACACTACCAAAAATAGCAACTCCTGGTACCAATATTCTAAAAATAACAATTTTCGGCTCTAGTTGTAGAAATTTGCTACCATCTTCATAATAACTTATGTCACTGAATTTTTTCATCTATGTGGTATTGATAGATGATTCTAAGGCTCAAAAAAAGCATTGATAACTTCATATTGGTCTTGGAAGCATCGTCTTGAATTCAAGTGTGCTAAGAAGTAATGCAAGGCATCACAAGGTGTAGCAGATGAATTCATCTTCATAACTTAGAGAGTTGGGTGATTAAAAATTAGTTTGTTAGAGAATTCAATGAATTGTAGTGGATCATCAATCATGTATCAAGGATGATCATCATGAACAGTGCTCGTGTTCGTATCAATCTCACATTGAGAAGTCCTGAAACAATGTTTCTCAACACTCATTTCGTGACCCGATATGTGTGAGAATCATGAAAAAGGAGGAATTGTGATCATCAGTAGCAAGGAAAAAGTGTTCAAAATGCATTTCATCAAAGTTTTCTGATGAGTACAACAATGGGGCTATGTAGCAAAAGTCATTAGAGATTGATTTCAATCCTCAAACTTCTTCGGAGTGGACCTCGGTGAGCAATGCCTGCGGCCACCAAAGTGATAATTCAACAGTGTTTCTAAACACTCAATTCAAGGTGTCTGGGCATCATTCAAAGGAGATTTCTCAAGGTGCAAATAGTTCAAGGATTTAAAGTTCACTACATTGGATCAGCTCACCGATTCACCAATGGGGTTAATCTAGACCAGAGACAAAGTGTTCCTCATCCACACTTCAAAGCACATTCTTCTCTCTCCTTCTCCCTTTCTCCCTTTTCTTTTTCTCTCCATTCTAATTCTTCGTTGGGAATCATCATTGTGTTTTGTCTTATTCACTTAAGTGACCTATTTTAATATTGTAAAAGTATTAAAATAGGAATAGGAATTGAGAGAAATAATTAATTTAATGAAAATTGAAAGGTCACAAGTGGAATAGGAATACGAAGAGTCATGTGAGGGAGATGAGAGGTCAATTCGAATAGTATAAATTGGGATGGCTTCTCCATTCCAAAGGATTCTAGATTTTGAAGACTTCTACTTTGTGGCAATATTGGATTGTGTTTTTTGGACTTTGTGTCACAAATATACATGAAATAAAGCTGCATTTTCTTCCACTTTCTTCCTTTCCCTGGCTTTGTGTACAACTTGTGTAAATATTAATCAAGGAATAGAGTTTATGCTCTCTAAGATGTATGAATGTGTGTAACTTTATATACATGGTTTCCTCTTATCGTTGACACGATAAGCATGGTTGTTACAAGCATCTCACGGTTCTTTTATTTCCCTCCTTTATACACTTTGTAAGCATATTGACACAAGAGCTTTATATCTTTGATACATGAATCTAAGAACTTGGTGTCTCAAATTGTCCATCTCACTAGATAGATTCATCATGTTTCCTCTATATTGAATGTTGTATTACTCTGGTTACTGGGTGTGAAATCTGTAATCTACTCGTGGCAGTAACTTTCCCTTCCTAATTTCTTTCCTTCTCCCTAACTCACTGTAATTTCCTCCTTAGTACCCCCGTACAAGCACTTTGCCACAGATTCAGTGGAGTGTCCCTATGTGATCCCCAACCTATTTGGCCAACCCACAACATTTAGATTAGTAAAATTAATTAATGGGAGCTGCACGATTTAATGTAGAGGGACGTAGCCCCATGAACGTCGGTGGAGACACCTAATTTTCCATACCAACAAATTTTCTCACCAAAAAGTAGAGATCAATAAAGAGGTCCTTTGGGAAGGTAATATCTCATTGGTGAAAGAGATGAATAATTTTGATTCTTATGCCCTGATAAGCTCAATTGTGTTTTCATCCACCTTTGAAATTTTTTCTCCCATTTGGTCTCATACCATAACCTAGAGGTGTGATGGTCTAAAGGAGGCCATTGTTGATTTGAAATCTTGTGAAGAAAATGCATCATGAATTTTAGAGGGTCTTGGCACAAGCATGCGGGAGCTTGGTACTCCCTTCCTCAATGAGAATACATCTTTAAAAGATATTTATAATTCATTTCAAGAATTGGTTCAGGTTAAAATTGGCGATCATTTATCCTTCATTGGTGATACTCTGGAATCCATTGCAGATATTAGAGGTTCCATCTCTAATACTATAAGGAATCATGAGAAGTGGTTCAATCAATGCAAAAATCTCAATGTTATCCTTGAGACTTGGATCAACAAATTGGAGCATGTGAACATCCCAAAATTTGAGAAGGTTTCATTTGCAGTTTCCAGATTCATTAAGATGGTCAAGGGTCAAATCTTCATCATTGGAGATCTTCCACGGAAGCCAACTAGAGTTGATTCTTCATCAGAGGAGGCTTCTTCATCAAGTAGTTGATAAACTTACTTGTTCTCCTCTCCCTTGCTATCTCTTTCTTATCTCCCCCTTTCTAATTCTTCATTGTGAGTAATCATGAAATTTTGTCTTTTCCACTTAAGTGACTTTATAATGTTGCATTGTATTAGTCCCTTTTGATTTATAAAAAAGGGACTTATTTTCTCACTTATAAGGAAGATTAAAAGTCACAAGTGGAATACGAACATGAAGGGTCACGCGGGGGGTAGATGAAGAGTTAAATTGTAAATCTATAAATTGAGGTGACCTCCTCACTTCAAAGGGGATGGTTATTGTTGTTTAATATCTCTCATTTTATCCATAGAAACAAAGTAGACGATTTCTTCCATTTTCTAGTCTAATGCATTCCTCTCTATCCCAACTACACTCCATGAGCATATAATTGTTGAATATAATGTAATGAGACTTTTTTACTTCTTTTTTTGTCTTGTTCCTTATTCTATGTGAATGGTGTCTTCTCATTTAAATCATGGGTATAATCCAGTTTAAAGCAATAAACCCTTATGTAATGTTTTTTTTCTATAAAACCCTCCTTGCTATTCTCTTCACATCTCTCTCCCCCAAGATTTTTCCTCCCTTATAACATCTACAAGAATTTTTCCACAGGTGTAGGGAGGTACCCTTGTGTGATCCTTGGTTGAAAGACCACCCCCGATTGTTAGAATAGTGTAAATATTCCTTATTTTCAATAAATGGAGCCACCCCAATCAAGAAGAGGGACCTAGTCCTAGAGTATTGGTGAGATTTCCCTAATTTACCCATGTGAAAAATTATTTCACCAATAAGTAGATATCACATGATAGGAGAACAATGTGTAGTTTGAGCACTCTTTGGAATAGTGGTGATGTTAACAACACATAAGGGTGCCAATAACCCAACTAAATTTTTTATGCAGGAAATACTTACACTAAAGGGGTTTAGGGGTTTGAGAAGAGTTTACAGAGTCATTTTGAAGGTGATAAAAGAAGACCAACATACATCAACACACATTCCCAGGAAAATGAAGCACTCAAAAAGTTCCATACCCAAATTTTAAGTGGGTGCAAGAAAGTACAAAAGGGTCAACCATACTGATGATATTGATTGAAGTATATGGATTTGACCAGGCTTAGTTTAAAATCACATTTTCAAAGGCAAAGCATTTCCAATTCTAGATCTGTTTGTTCCTGCACTTAGATCACCCAGACTCCTCCATATCCATACAAAATCAGCGAAGTACACTCTCTCTTATGTTTTAAAATTTGTTAGGTCACTTGTCACTTTGAAACATGTTATTCTAATTTGTGAAATTAATTTTGGAAGTCAATTAAATCAGAATAATCACTTGTAACATTATTCATCCTTTTTATGCATGTTAAATAAAACATTCTTAAATTAAAAAGGTGAAATCAGAAATTTACTATGTTCAATACATCTTACTGTGTGGCAACCAACCCTACCTATTTTAGAATTCCTATCATATGGCTGTAAATATGTGCTTTTGCTTCTCCTGTATTTTGTCCATTGACATTTCTATTTTCTATTAAGCGGAGCAACCCTTTGGATTATTCAAGAAGTGATTTTTCCTTCCTTGGGTCGGGGTAAGTGTCCTTATGTGTTTGTCATATTTGGTGATCCATTGGAATCTCCGCATGTTCCAAGACTTGTTATTTTCTTTGCAATTTTGTAATGACTTAAATAATACCAATTTCTTTAGGCACCATATTGATCATTTTAACATTGCACAATTTTTTTCTTTTCTTTGTTTCTCTAATAAGGGATAATATTTTGTGTTATGTTGCACATGCACCCTAAAATATGTGAAAAACACTTCCCACTCTAGATTCAAAGGGAAATTTCATGTAATGTGATTTGGTTGTCCACAAAGATAGAAAAACACTCCCTGACGCCGAGGTTGGGATCCAAACTTCATTTGTTGGTAATCACCTTGGTAACCTCCTTGTTATACACCATATGGACTCTGTGAGGTGTTCCATCCTTGGATTGGTCCTTGATATCCTCCATAGGGTGTTCGAGGCAGACGTGTGTTCCATATAGATATTTTTTATAGGGAAGAAGGTGCCCAACTCATATTATTTGTGGATATAGAAGGGCCCAACTTGTACTGGATTGTGGAGATTGAGGTATACATTATGGGTTTGTCTACAATGAAGAAAGAACCCACTGTGCATTTGGTTGAGGAGAGGCGACCATCTCTATTTCTGGAGCAACAAGTTGCATTTTAACGACCAATTACATTTGTACTACGAAGACATTCCTGGTAACTTCTTCCTTAAAATCTATCAAAGCCCTACAGTTCTTAACTTCACGTGTAGTAGCTTTGAAAAATATACATATTGCATTGTAAGGCCATTTAACATAGTGTTATATAAGGTGATAATAGCAAAGTGAGTGTCCTCATATCATACATACTTTGCAATACTCTCCTCATCCCCTTGACTTTGTCTTTGTGCAGTCATTTTTGTGATGCCTGTCATCTCCACATCCTGCATAGTATATACCGAGCCTTTGTTTTACCTCTCCTATAGTTTCTCTAGTATACATATTACTATGTATAATTTTACTTCAATTTTATGGCTGGTCATACTAATTTATCCATATTCCTCAATTGTCTTCACTCAGATAGATGATTCAATAACCTCTAATTTTGTTTGGACTTGTGTTTGTACAATTACAAACTTGATCTTGTTGCGCAATCCATCGAAAAACCAAGTGGATTTACTTGATTCATAAAAACTAAATTTGGATTTCTTCATCACATCAAAGAACCTCATGTCATATTCCACGAAAAAATCCCCTGGTCTCTACTTCATCTCCTTAAAATCATTAATAGTCCCCCCTACACATTTCTTTCTTTTGAGTTCTTGTGTGAGTGCATTCCACACATCCTACAAGTTTGTGCAATAATATTTATAGAGTATATAAAATCCAATTCTCTTCTATGTAGTTCCCCTATGAGTTCACACTTCTTTGTGGTATCATCTATGACCCCCTTTTCTCCTTAACATGTATCATAAGTTAACATGTGATGCTCAGGGTCAACAGACCCATCATAAGGCTACAACATTGTGAAAGGATTAGAATAATGTGTCATCTTTCCTCTTGTTCCCAACTAAATTCTTAGTTGAATTTGTTTAGTAGTATAACTCAGGCTCTGAATTGGATTTACTTGCATACTTGGTTGATTGATAATCACATTATTACTATACTAGCCTTATTGGATTCTAGCTTCTCTTCTTCTCTTCTGATTCCTTGTATTCTAGGAAGTTAACTCTATATTTTGGGCTTACTATAGTCACTAAATCATGCACTTACTATGTACATCTAACCTCTAAATATGTCATTTATATGCATGGTTCCTAGGCAATAAAATTATTCATTAACACCCTTTTACTTTGCTTTGACATTGATTTTATCCTTTTCATTGTTATTGTTTGTTGTTTCTGATTGATGACTTAAAGTTTTACATACCAGTCGACATCCTACTTAGCTCTGATTT
Source organism: Taxus chinensis (assembly GCA_019776745.2). NCBI lineage: Eukaryota > Viridiplantae > Streptophyta > Pinopsida > Cupressales > Taxaceae > Taxus > Taxus chinensis. The sequence goes on along the minus strand of CM034147.1, from coordinate 912,894,728 downwards.
CACCATCTGACCTTTTGAGCACTATGTATAAGACCACCCATTAGGGACAAGAGCGCTCGGGTGATGTTGTCCCCTCTAAGCACCTTTTTCCTCTCTGTATCTTTTTATGATCTTTCAAATGTTACTTATTTCTTGTCTTCTTTTATCACCCTTGTCTAGCCTTTCACTTGTTAATGATGAATATTAAGTAAATTAATCATATATATACATGTTTTATTCAACCTCATTAGGGGGGAAATCATTCAAGAGGCACATACATCTACAATGAGCTAATTTTTTCTATCTACTACATCAAGGACTACATAATGGGGCAATTCTGAATTCCATACTACACATTTGCATTGGGAAAAAGTAGTTGTAGCCCACTATATCTTTGTGTGAGTCGTACTAGGGCATCCTAGCTCAAGGGACACCATTCCAATCATACACACACACACACTAGAACTACATTGAGTCTGAAATGTAGTGTAATGCTTGATAACAATCACATTGAGGTGACTGCAGAGGTCAGTCCGGCTCAAGCATATGCATTATTTATTCATCTAATGTGTGCTTGAGTATTGTGCAAATAGCTAGTGTTTGTTTTACATTTACAAGTGTGAAAAATCAGGAGTACATAAAATCTTATGTGACATTCAACAAGCTAAAAATGACAAGAATTAACATGGAAAGAATTAGATTATGAGCTATTTCGTAGACACGAGCACCCAGAACAAACACTAGCACTTAGTTATCCCTGTCTCATTCCATGTGCTCATATCCCTGAGATCGTCACATACCATTTTCAGAATTAGAGCTTGCACAATCAAGAATATGCCTTTCCAGATCAATCTCCAATCCAAAATCAGTCTAGACCTATAGTTACAATTTGAGCCATTCTACAAACCCTATCTATCATACTTTCTTGTATTTACTTTGCTTGATCTTGTATGTTTACTGTTTTATTTATTTGATCACTAATGTCCTTTTCTTAGATTTAAATTTATTAAATCACTTACAAAACTATTTTTGATACACTACTTGTTCCTTTCACACTTTTATCTTATTGTAATCCTATGCAACAAAGGGTTTCACAATGATAACTGTATTTCCATGGTAAATTATTCCACACCCATATCCTCTACTCTTGAATGCAACATTGTTTTTACTGTGAGTGGTTGGCTTAATACTCTTCACAATTCTTGTAAAATTTCAAACTGCTCCAAGTCATTTAGAAAATCCCACACAATCGATTCGCTATCTAGATCTAGGGACATAACATATAAGAGTGGTACTATCATCTTCTACGGGCCTTTATGAATTTAATCTGATCTCTTCACTATGGATTATGTATTTTTAAAATCTTTGTAATACCATGGTCTCCACGATGGTTTCTCTAGGTTCAAGAACAACTAATTCACGAATGTAATTCTAACTACTTCTAGTATCCTACCTTCAACTTCCCCAGTTGGTTTCTCAGTTTCCTCCTTGGCTTCACATTCAGGGTTCACACCTCATTACACACCTCATTACACACCATCTTAGTCACTTCAATGTTCTTCTTTGGTAATACTTTCATCTTCTCTAAGACACCCCCTTCCTCCTTCTTCATCTACCTTCTTTAATTTACTCCTACTCATAGTTAGTTTCTTCTTGCCTTTGAAAATACTAGAACTTCCCCATCTATTGTGTTGTCTAGCACCTCTCTACGGTCTTTCAACCCTTATATTTTCTTCTCTTTTATCCTTTTTAGAACCTTCAAAAATCCTCTTTAATTCAAACCCCTCCCCCTTCATCTTTCCTCTTCTAGGATTACATCCCTTTGGCATCTACCCGACTACTCCATACTACGCGGAATCGACACCATGGCATTTTCCATAGATATCATCTTGAATAAGAAATGACGTTGTTTACAAAAATTTCCTCATAATCCAAATAGAAAACAAAATTCAACATAATCAAAAGAAAAAAAAATTGTACGGTAATTTTAGTTATTTTGCATCCAATGGTAAAAACACGTGTCTAATAAATATCCAATTTTCACAATGTTTCACTTTTTTCCTCCGTCCATTCATATTCCTCTCTATGTTCATGTCTAAAGAAGTAACATTCTAACCAAGATAACTAGGTAAATACTGTTCATGAAGCTCACACCAGAAAATCTCACAAATGTCTCCATATATGTAATCCAAATAGATCGTTCCAACAATAATTCCCATTAAAGTCTCTTCAAATTCTGAAAATTATTTCATTTTCTCCTACAACCATCGTTCCACATCCCTTTTCCTTGGTAACCATCTCAACCTTTTGGAACAAAACCGTTGTTAGTAGAGGTCCTTGGATCACAACATCAAGACTTGCAAAAGGTTGTAGTCTAGATTAATTCATATTAAGTTCATTCAACATTACACACATGAATTATCAAGACTTAATTCATAGTTGTGCAATAACTACTTAAATGACATATTTCAAAGAAAGAAGATACATTGAATGAGGAAATGCATAAAGTAATAGGAATAATTAATAATAAATTGGAATACAAACATTTTTCAGAGTAGAAGGAATTAAGATATATTTATATTAGGATCCAAGATCAACCTTCTGCATATAATACTTACATATTTTTATACATCATGAGGTGATGGTTAACCTACCAGTCCCTTATTATTCTTATACAAAAAAGGCTATTTGCATTCTCTATGTATTCAAAGAGAGAACTTTATCTTCTACCATTTGTCTTTTCTAGAATTATACATTACAATGGGATTTCACAATCATATAAAATATATTTATATTGGATTTCTAATCCTTTTTACACTCCAATATGACTAAACCTATTTCCACATCATATATTATGCATACATCTACAATGCCTATTTCAATGGGGATCCTCATATTCAACTTCACAACTTTGCTATATTTATTCATATAACCACTATTGTTCCTACATCTCCTATTTATAACCACAGTGGTTCAAATTATTTTTCTTTTGGCATACATGATCTTGAGAACCGTGTTCATACTTTACACACTCGAATCTTATAATGATAACAAGAAAAATATTCTTCTTCTCATACCATATATTCTACTCAATCATTTAATATCCTACTTGCACCTAAAGTGAATTCTTATTCTTTTCCTATTAGTTTCATTACTCCTAAAATCCCTATCTATGATGGCAATGGTGATCTTGAAGAGCACCTTCATACATTCCATGTTGCTTGTTTGTATTATGCTTCAGGGAATATTTTAGTGGCGAATTTTCGTAAACTCACGAAAATCGAGGATTATGGAAATTCGTAATGGTGAATATTTTGCTGTTCAGAGTTGACTTATTCACTGAAAAATTTGGCCGACATGTCCCTTATACTATTCCTTTCACCTAGATTTTACACATATATAAGAGGTTAGGAATGTAATTCGCCACCATTTCGAATCATATAGTGTGCATATTGCCATATTCACCGAAGTAAGCATATCAGCCGCCAACACTGAAGTCTGAAATCTGAGCCGTCCAACTGTAAGGCGTCCAACTCTGAGAGTCTGAGCCATCTAGCCTTGATCCAAAATACTCTGCAATCTGAAACGTCTAACTGTATTCCATCCAACTGAGCCATCCAACCCCTAGCCGTCCAACCCAAATCCATCCAACCCCTATCCATCCAACCCCTATCCGTCCAACCCCAGGGCCAACCATCCAAATCTTAACCATCCAACCCCTAGCCGTCCGACCTATAGCCATCCAACCCTTAGCCATCCAACCCTTAACCATCCATTCTCAGAGCTTTGGAACATAAAATCCACTCGTAAGGCCATAAGTAGTAAGCAGTCATGGATACTAGAAATCAGGGCAAAAAGATTACAAATTTAGTCAGTTCAAAAAAGGGTGCCAATACTTTGCTTGGCTATTTTGGAAAATCACAAAAGATGAAGTTTGTTTCTACTTCGACTGAAAATATCAGTATGTGGCAAGTGTTATTTAATGGTTATTTTATCTAACAGAATTTAATAATTATGTTTATAATATTGTTCTTGGAACTCTTTGACAATTGTACTCTGTAAAAATTGAACTATAGATAAGATTAATACAATATAAGTAACAATTTTATAAAATTATTTGCAGAATTTTCAGAAATTCCTTCACAGAATAATCAATTTATAGATATTGATGATCCGATATATGTTGAGGCAAACATACCGTCCCTTGATGAAATAGAAGTACAGGAAAATTCATCAAACTCCCAGGAAACACCAGCAGAGGAAGCTTCTACTCCAAGGTCTATTTCCAGAAAGAGGAGACATGAGATTCAAAATATTTCTGCTGACAGCCCAGATGCAGAAGTTGAATCCCATAGGAAAAAAAGAAAATATGTTAGAAGAAAGATGGCAAACTGGACAATTGGAAGGAAATTCTAGTTTGAATGGGCTGCAAAATATCCTTTTATTGAACCTGTGCACACTAAAAATTCTAATGATGTTCCAACACAATGTCGATGCAAAATATGTGGTTGGAAATAGGGGAAGGATCACACGATGCAGCTCAAACTAGACACAATTGAAAAACACTGTGGGAAAATATACATTTCCCAAAAGCAAAAGGATGGCAGCATAGTCAGAACTCATAAATGGAAAGATGCAAAAGATTGTCTACATGTCAAATACGTAGAAGAGTACGAAAAGGAACAAAAATGTATCAAATATGTAAATGAAAAAGGTGGGACCATAGTAGGAAAATTGAACAAAGCTATGGAGGTAGAAATGCAAGCAAAGGGTATTCAATTTGCAACCGTTTTTCATATAATGAAAAGGGGAAGACCAATGTCAGATTTTGGAGAAAATAGAATGCTGTATCAAGTTATTGGTTTAAAGAAAATTCCACAATCTCATTGGTCAGATACCAGTGGCTGGGAGATTGCAAAATGTCTAGCTCTGGTAGAGAAGGAGGATCTGAAAATGTGTGTTCAAAAGGCAAAGTATATTTCCATTTCTTTAGATGAGGTTACCGCAATCGATAATACATCCTGGATATGTATTCATGTTTACACATTTACTAATGAAACAAGGACTCCGCACCTCTTGGCAATTCATAAAATGATAGAGAATTGCAATTCTGAGAATATTTATAAATTGGTGGTATCAAATCTGAAGGATATCGCTGGAATGGATGACTATGCCATTGCAACAAAATTAGTTTGTGTCAGAACCGATGGTGCAGCTGTAATGCAAGGATCCAGAAATGGTCTGTGTGTTAGACTTCAGACAACTATTGCTCCATATATGGTTGCAGTCCATTGCATGGCTCACAGAATGAATCTCGCATACAAAATTGTGAGCACATTTGAAAATGTAGCTAAAGTGGAGGAATTGATACGTGATCTCCATGCCTATTATTCTTGCAGTCCTAAGAGATTTTTAGAATTTCAAAAATTTGCTATTGGACTGATAGAGGGAAAAAAACTTCTCAAAGATGTAGATATGAGATGGATATCTATGTACGAACCTGCCTGTAGAATATATGATGAATATCCTTCACTTACAGGATTTATGTTTAAATACCGTAGGGATTTAGATAAAGCTAAAGATCTATTGTGCCATCTAACTGACATAGAAACTTTACTAACACTTTGCGGTATTTTACCCATGTTGAGGGAGCTAAATATTTTAACGAAGCATGCTCAAGATCGGTCTTTCTACATTACAGACTTTATAAGACTCAGAAGACGTGTTTGCTGGAGTCTAGAAAGTTTATATATTTCTGATGGGAGTTTTAAGGGTGTTTCTTTTGAAAACTGGAATGCATTAACAGATTTGAAAAATTCTAAGTGCTTCTTAAAGTACAATATAAATGATCATCTGTGTATAACAACACATGGAAAAGAGATTCCACTTCATACGTACCAAAACAGAATTGATTTGGCTTACTCAGAAATAGAAGAAGTAAAAGTGACACGAAATTTATATGATTCAGTATTAATCGAAACTAGGAATAAGTTGAGAAAGATCTCTGAATCGTTAGCTAAAGAGATCTGGGAAAGATTCAAAAATGACAAAATACTTGAAGCAATGGGAGTTGTAAATCTGTAGTTCTAGAATTTGTCTGGCGGCAAACCTTATACATCTATCAGTCCTTTATTTGTCAAAAACATGGGTGATCTTACTGATCATTTATGTAAGATTGTAGAGTTCAATGGAGTTTCAGTAGAAGGAATTTTGGAAAGAAAACTACTTAGTTCACAGTCAACAGATTTTGCTAATACAATGATACGACAAGTTCAGCTTCTACAAAACCCACAGGATTACAGTGCCATGAAAAGGATTTGGAAGGATATCTATTCTAGTAGTATTCTAAGTGAAGATTTGAGCGAGTATATTAAGTTGTATGAGCTATGTCAAACAATGATTCTGGTTTCTGTGGAAGATGAGAGGGTTTTCAGTGCACTATCCTTTTTAAAGTCAAAAGTTTGAAACAAATTGGATAGGAATCTAGAAAGTTGTCTCAGATTGTATGTATCGAGTTACTCAGTGGAGTCTTTTCCTTATGATAGAGCCCTGACATTGTGGAATTCACTAGTATACAGAAGAGGAGTAAGTAATATTCTACCTGATCCAGGGGATCAAGACACATCCACAAATCATGCTTGCAGTTGATTTCCAAGACACAAATGAAAGTGTTGCTCCAGGACTGTTCGAATTCACATAGATTTCATTTCTTCTATACATTATTGAGACTACTTATGTACTTCATTCAGTGATTACAACTTTCAATAAATGCAATATTGTATTTGTCATTTTTGATCCTTCGTCATTGCAACAATGTCATCAATACAATATTTGTTTCAATAATGCCATTTGTTTTTTATGATTGCATTTCAAATTGAGACTGAAATAAGAACACATGTGACATTTATCTTTTATATCTCTTAATTTATTTATTTTACATCTGTAAGAATGCAGAAACGTAATGAAACAAAATAGTGTAAATTTAAGCAACATTTACATAAACAATAGAAAAGAAACATAGTTTGTATTTATATGTAGTTACATTATACAATTCTAACTTCCAAAGTTCATATGAAATTGATTTCTCATGTGGCGGATTACTTTATGAAAAAGTACAAATTCATAAAGCATTGTCGGCCAATACAATTCAAAAAAGGGGTTGTTTTAACATCTCAAAGCTTCTGGACAAGTTCTGTCATATAAGGACACATTACGAGGTCATCCTCTTTTCTGCCTATGATTCAAAATCATAGTTGTCCTTACATCTTCCACACGAAATAAAAACTAAAAAAATGGCTGGCCACTATCTTTTAATTCCTACGCCAGTGTCGGAATTGTGACAACACACCTGTCACATGGTGAACTCAACTAACTTATCAAATTTATGATGCAGGTGAAGGTTTTTCTTTTTCCTGCGTATCAGATGGAGCAATAACTCCTGACACCTGAAGGTCTCCTGCTGCAGTGTTGATATTTTCTAGTATACTCAGCTCCTCCCTCGCTACATCTCCTGCAGACAAAAGTGTTGCATCTGCATCTGTCTTTTCCTTCAGTAAGATTTTTGGATCCATATTATGCTCCTTTATTATCCTTCTCAATGTATTATTTTGTTTATTAATTACAATGAGTTTTTCCTTCAACTGTATAAAAGAATTCAGACTTTTGCGGGCATTCTTCAAATGTGCTTAAAAAACAACTGCCTCTTTCTTTAAATTTTCATATTTTGCCTGTAAAATAGAAATATTAAATTTTTAGTCAATCAAATCATATGAAAAAAAAATATAGAAGTGGTAATTATATCAGATAATATTTAGTTTTTCATGTAAAAGTTAATGGCCACTTACAACAACTTTCTCTTTTTCTGCATTTGCAATCAAAACATTAGTCTTGTCTTTAGACCATTTGTTGTAGTAAGCATGTGCTTCAGCATTGAGATTTTCCAACCTGTTTAGCATTATGTCTACAATTTCATCATTGTAATCATTACTATATGAAATTGTCCCTGATTGAGCTTTGTTTAGCAAAACATCTTGCCATGCCGGTTGGCTCTCTACGGCAGTGAACAATGAATGCCTTTGAGCATGATTATGGTATCTAGTATTTATTTCTTTTATCAAAATTTTTGCTCGCCTTTCCCACGACCGCACCAAATCCACATCAGACATTACAACCTCTTGAATTGTTTCCCCCATGCTATCTGATATCAGATTTTCTAAAATAAAGTGTGTTTTTTCATCATCTGTTTGTGGTGCAGCGGTTTCGGGAGGAGGAGAGTCACTGCCCTACATTCCCTGCACATTTGGTTGTGGAGGCGGAGTAGATTGAATCATGTCGTGGGTGTCAAAATAGCTACTCTTGGCCGCATCCCCACTTTCAAAGCCTAAATACTCCTCATCAAGGGAAATGTTGTTGAAAAGTTGTGTGGCTGTTACACTTAAAACTCCACCTAGTGATAGCCCAAGAAATTCAGTTGTAGTAGGATGAACTGTTCCTACTGACTCTGCAGGAAACCTAATATTCTTTCCCGAAGTCCTCCTTTGTGTTTGTACTTGACGTGTCAGAGGAAGTGGTGGCCTCCTTGCAAGTGGAATATGACCTGAAGCCATATTACCTGCATGGAGCAAACAACAAATTGTTAGAATATAATGGTTGGTGTTTGTAAATGCTAAAAAATTGTAAAGAAACAAAACATGCGAATCAAAGTACCATACAATATACCTCGCATAGACGAAGACACAATCATGATATTTTGATCTCCAGAGTCAGAATGAGTTTGATCTTCATCATCCATCTCAGTAGTTTCTGAATACAATACATGTAGAAAAGATTAGTAGAAATATTAGAATACATAATTTATAGTAGTTGTTTGAATTTGTAATTTATATATAAAGATAACTTCATTATTCATACCTGTAGTTAAATGTGATGGTAAACGTGTTGTGCAAATTGACCCCCTAGGTCACTTTTTAAGAGGTCTTATTGGTGTTGATTCTGCTGAATCCATGTCAGAATCAGCAGAGACCTCTGGAGGGGCTTTACCTCTAGCAATTGCCTCCTTATGAGATGCTGCAGCTATAATTTTTCTCTGCAAAATATAATCATACATTTAGTATTTTATTTTAAATATTTAAATTGAAATCTTTATAACAAGAAAATAGTAAATGTAAATTTTACTTGTTGTTCTTCGAGACTAAGACCAATCATCTTATCATTGATTCCAGTAGGAATCGTATGCTGTGTCAATTCATAGTACGCTTCATTATAGAAAGCTAGAATAAAATTGCAAGAAGAAAATACAATCCTTGATTTATCAGTTTGATTGCCTTTGCGGGCATGGGAGATATCTGATTTAATTCGGTTGGACAAATAACTGCACCAATCGAATTGTTGACCTGCTAGTGTCCGTAATAAATACTGAACTGCCCAATAGGGAATGTCTGCAGATCTGCCCTGTAATACAATCCTGGCCTGAAAAAGTGAAGCAACTGCAAGAAAGAAATTGTTTGTAATACCTTGTAGAAGAAGGCCTCTTGATGATCGATTAAGAGGAGCTGAAATTACAGAAAGGAAACGTTAGATCCTGTGTGGTCAAGTAATGTTAAAAAAAAGCATTTGAAAATAATAAACTTACCATCAACCTGTACATTGTAATGAGACTCCAAAAAAAAATTGTCTTCGTCTGTAAGAACTGCCTTTGTAGTAACTGGTGGCTTATTTTGGAAAGGTAAACCTGTTAGCCGATGCACGTCCTCGGGTTCAATAGAAAAAGAAATTTGATGACGTTTCAGATGCATGACAAGAACGGAAATTTTTTCATCTTTTTCGTTGTAAGAGGCGAGTAGGTAATCAAGGACGGATGAATCTGTGTCAAATTGGGGCATGTTCACAAGCCCAGAAAATTCTGATTTTTCCACCCAATCCTTTGGAGCGTCTTTTAGCTTTAGCAAAGCTAAAATCTGTGGGCACATGAGGTTTTTGTATTGAAATTTGGGTGAAGGAATAGATGTGGTACTGGCCATTGCTGAAATTAGGGACGAGTGAAATTTGGGTGTAAAATTAGATAGCTCAGAGCACTGGAAGTGGAAATTTATGGATAAAAGTGTAAAAATGAACCTTGAAATGTTATTTATAGAGTCTTAGGGGTATCATTAATGAGCATTAAATACATTGGTAACAACGCCGAATGAACTCCGTCCAAACCACTCGACCAACCATTGCCCATCTATCCCATCTTCGACCAACTCCCCATCCAACCTATATTCAACCAATCCCCCGTCCAATCATATTCACCCAATCCACCCATCCAATCAACTCGCCCAACCATCATTCCAACACACCCGTCCAATCCCAACCATCCCAACTAACCCCACCGTCCAACCTCAACCTGTCCAACCTTGACGTCCAACCCCACCCGTCCAACCTCCACCTGTCTAACCCCCCGTCCAACATCCACCTGTCCAACCAACCCGTCCAACCCTTTCCCATCCAACCCCTTCCCGACCAACATCCACCCATCCAACCAACCTGTCCAATCCCTTTCCCATCCAATCCTTTCCCGACCAACCTCCACCCGTCCAACCAGCCCGTCTAACCCCTTCGCCCGACCAACATTCGTCCAACCCCAACTCCAACCCCAACTTGTCCAACCCCAACTCGTCCAACCACTCATCCAACCTCCCGTCCAACCCACCCATCCAACCCCCGTCCAACCTACTTGGCCAAAAAAGTGAAAAAACAAGGAACCAATCCTCTATAAAATCACCTTCACCATGAAACATTTTTTCAGAAATTCACCTATGATTCAAAAGTCATTTTATGAGATTCACTGATGATTCGAAAGTAATTTTTCAGAGGGGTCTTCTTAAAATGAACCATGTTCAATGATACATCACTTACCAAACTCTTTTATCATAGTCTAAATGATTTTGGTTCTATGATCTACCAATGCATTATATACGTACTTTCACTCCTTCGGCTAATCAATTTCTTACATAATACAACATCGAGGAATTTTTTTCCTATGTTTAAATTTCTAAAATGTAAAAAAGGTTTTCAAGAGCACATAAGTGATTATGTTTTATGATACAAGAATATGATTACCAAGATGAATAACACTTTAGTTGATAGTGAACTTTGAGATCTTTTTATACAATGCAAGAATAATTCATGTTTGATAAGTTTAATTTATTTCATCATTTGTACCATACATTGAAAGAGCATGAAGCTCAAATAATTAACATGAATATGTTAGTGTAGGATTTATTTTCCTCACTTTATATGTATTATCCTACTTGGGATATTCCACCTCATTTGGAGTTTCCCTACACTTATGAGATATGCTTGCTTAGGTGTACACTTGACCACACTATTTTAGTTAGTGGTATTTACTACCCTTGGCCACTTGTATATTGATTGGTTATTTCAGGTATGGAGGTTACCACTATTCTAGGTGGAGGTTGTCATGATTATAGGAGGAGGTTACACATTCACCTCCTATATGTACATCTCTTTCATTATTCTATTTTACTGTATTGAGTTGGAGCTATTTTTGTGTTATTGCAATTATCTCTCTTGTATTTTTGTAATTTGTAGTCTTGTATATGTGCTTTGTTTTGTCTTGGAAAAATTCATGTCTCGCATCGTTCACATGTGCATTCTTTGAACAAACAAATCTATGGCGCTTCTCCGATATAGTATCAGAGCCCAGCTGGTATTGAGCTTGTCTGGTTATTATTATGCAAGTTTATTTTCATTCGAGGTCATTATTTGTAAATTATTTTTGTTTTTTGGTGTTGGATGTCTTGTATTTATTGGTTTACCTAGTTTGTGGTGTATATAGCTGATTTGTAGGCTTATGAGGTTTGTAGGCCAACATAGTGCATATGCAATCCTGGAGATTGTTTTTGCAGGCTTCAGAGGTGTTTTTGTAGACCCTATAACATTGTTGTAGGATCCCTTGAAGAGTTAGATGACTCTCACAAGCGTGTAACATACCTCTGAAGGTGTTTGGATGTACCATATAGTCGTCGAGGTTGATTACTGGTGTATTAAAACCTAGAGGTTGATTTGCATACTTGTTCTTATCCTTGCATGCTTTCAAACCCTTGAAGGTTGTTGAATGACATTCACAACCTGTTCAAGATCCAATGAATATTTCAAATGGCCCATATATGCATTACTGATACAACATCAATTGTTGTTTTGAGTCCCTTAGTAGAGTTGTTCGCTACACTCATATCTGTGGTGATTTAAGGTATGCGGTGAAGATATCCTTGATCTAACTTGACCAAAACCTGTGTACATGCACAAAAAATATCTCTTGGGTTCATCTCTCCCCACCTCTTTTTTGATAAAACTATATTTAAAACAAAAAAGTGCATTTCAAGTTTTAGTGCAAATTCATTTAAAATAGGGTTATTTATGGGAAATAATTATTGCAATGACTTTTGATTGGTAGCTCAAAATTGAGTTCTGGTTTTTGTAAAAGTTAATTATTTTTAATTTCCCACGCATTTTACCTATTCATTTTGTAAAACAAACAAAGTTTTAAAGTTCCAAAACTTTGAGGGGGTGCCTAATATAGTTTCGGGGTGGGGGGGGGGGGGGGGGTTATACAATGTGTTTCCTCTTTCATTTGACACTTCTTTCTTTCCTCACATTTCATTGTTTTCTGCAACAAATACAACTACTTTACTTTATAAAAAATGGACCTAAGCTCTGTTAATGCACTTACACCTTTTAACTACCAAGATGAAATAAAAAATGAACATTGTGCTTAAAAGTAAAGGGTTATACCGCATCACTATAGGGTTAGAAACCGAGCCTAGTGTAGATGCAAACAAATTCAAGTGGTTCAACAAGTATGATGAAGATTTTCGTATCTTGTGTCTTTCAGTGTCTCCCAAAATTCTCTTTCTCATAGAATCAACCAATTCTCCCAACCACATGTGTGGAAACCTTAGAAACCCTATTTGGAAAAGTTGACACTATGAGGGGGCATTGGCTAGAAATTGAACTTATAAGCCTAATTCCTAGTAACTTTGACACTTTGGAAGATTTATTTACCAAAATCAAGTCCTTGAGATTGCAATTGAAAAAATGTGGAACAATTGAGAAGGATGAACAACTTGATCTCTCAGTTCTTGCCAAACTAGGTCCCGACTAATCTATTTTTGTCTCTACATTTTATGCTACTAAGAGGGCTCTTGGAGCCACATGATCTATGTTGTATTTAGATGAATTTATTTCCGATATGAATAAGGAGCAAGAAAAATTCATCCAAATTAGCACCTTGAAGTCCTCCAAACCTCAAGCCCTCATTTCCAAAAATGGAAAATAGAAAGTCTCTAGCAATAAAAAATATAAATAGAATAACAAGGATCAAGAAAGCAAGAAGGGTCAACATTCTTCCACCTCTAAATCAAACTCTGAAACTTCCTCTTATAGTGTTAAGTCGAACAAAGAAATGATCAAATGTGGGTATTACAAAGACAAAAATGATGAAAGTAAATGTATGAAGAAATAAATTGACCACCTCACAAGTCTTCTTAAGAAGAATAAGGTAGGTGCCCTTGAGTCTTCCAAACAATCTTCATTAAGAAAAAAATCCTCCAATGTAAATATCAATGGAAAAGGGAAAGAGAAATAATCAGGAAAGGAGAAAAAAGGGAGAGCCCTAGTTGCAGTTGTATCACCACATCCTACATGGGTTATTGATTCTGGGGCATCACATAATATGATTTCTTCACACATGGAGTTCACTTCATTAGAGTCATGTTACATGTATACTATACAATTGGGTGAAAACATTTCTACACAGGTTTTTGAGAGAGATTCTATTGAAGTGAATGGAGGAACATTAAATAATGTTCTTAGTATTCCCTCACTATCAACTAATCTCATATTAGTATACCATATTACTCACCCTAGTCAGGGCATGCAGGTTGAGTTCACTCCAGATTCAGTCCATGTCAGAGAGTTACACAATGACACTATCATTACAATGGGTGTAGTTGATCATCAGACTCAACTATATTCCTTCTCTCACTTGGTCTCTCCTTTATATTTTTCACCATATTCACTTGTACGTGATGACACAGATGAGCTTGAGCACATTTCTGATGAGAACTTCTCTTCTGACACAAATGACTACGGTAGTGATGGGGACCCACCTCCACCATCTCCTTGTCACCTTCCAATTTTAGAAGAGTTATTTCTTGATCCACCTACTTCTGGTCCACCAAAGAATTTTCAGGGAGTAGGCATCTTGACTTAGGACTCATTAGACATCAAGAAAAATTCTACTCAGTTACATGACCCTTCACATTCCTTCTTCACTTCTACATTGGATACATCATTCCTTTATAGAGAATTTGACACTTCTACCTTGCATGAGGAGTATAGTTCCTTGGATATGAACCATACCATGGTTAGAGATCCATCCAGTACTTGGTGACTACCTTCACTCTTTCATGACGATCCACTCTTCACTGCATCTACTTTTGAGCCATAATCATTCCAGGAGGTTGCTTTGCAAGATACCAGATGGATATAAGCAGATGTAGATTGGAGTGGGGATTTCTAGTCATGCCTTCTCTTCTTTGTCACTCTTTTAGGGGGGAGTTTTTTCCCACTAGGTTTTTTCCTTTTACTCCATCTTTGTGAGAGATGCATTGTTTGTGGGTACCTCATCAGGATTTTTTTTCGAGACCCACTTTATTTTTTCAATGCGCACTTACCTTAGCTGTGATTATGGGGGGTATTAGTGTAGGATTTATTTTCCTCACTTTATTTGTATTATCCTACTCACTATATTCCACTCAGTTATACAACCCTTCACATTCCTTCTTCACTTCTACATTGGATACATCATTCCTTTATAGAGAATTTGACACTTCTACCTTGCACGAGGAGTATAGTTCCTTGGATATGAACCATACCGTGGTTAGACATCCATCCAACACTTTGTGACTACATTCACTCTTTCATGGTGATCCACTCTTCATTGCATTTACTTTTGAGCCACAATCATTCTAGGAGGTTGCCTTTGCAGGATATCAGAAGGCTACAAGCATATGTAGATCGGAGTGGGGATTTCTAGTCCTACCTTCTCTTCTTTGTCACTCTTTTAGGGGGGAGTTTTTTCCCACCATGTTTTCTCCTTTTACTCTATCTTTGTGAGAGATGCATTGTTTGTGGGTACCTCATCAGGCTTTGTTATCGGTACCCACTTTCTTTTTTCACTGTGCACTTACCTTAGCTGTGATTATGGGGGGTGTTAGTGTAGGATTTATTTTCCTCACTTTATTTGTATTATCATAATCAAGATATTCCACCTCACTTGGAGTTTCCCTACACTTATGAGATATGTTTGCTTAGGTGTACACTTGACCAAACTATTTTAGTTAGTGGCATTTACTACCCTTGGCCACTTGTCTGTTTACTAGATATTTTGGGTATGGAGGTTGCCACTATTCTAGGTCAAGGTTTTGCGTGATTCCAGGAGGAGGTTACACATTCTCCTCCTATATGTACATCTCTTGCATTATTCTATTTGAGTGTATAGAGGTGGAGCTATTTATGTGTTATTGTAATTATCTCTCTTGTGTTTTCATAATTTGTAGTCTGTATGTGTTCTTTGTTTTGTCTTGGAACAATTCACGTCTCACATTGTTCACCTATGCATTTTTCGAACCAACAGATCTGTGACACTTCTCCAATAGAATAAGCTCAAATATGTTTTGTAATTATCCTAATACATCTCATAATAATATTCAAGGAAAATATTCTTTCAAAGGAAAGCCTCAAATTCATAAAACTAAAGCTAAATCCATTGTCAACATTGTACCTCAACCTATAAAGATACAATTACAATCTCCTCGACTATAATTCACATTATTTCCTTGTGCACCCCATCTAGTGCTTAAAACAATCACTTGAGTGCAATCATCTATCTCTCCCTCTAGTGCTTGAGGTTGATGCAAGTGTGCCTCATAGTAATACTTTTGATGCTAACACCCATTTCAATTATCATAGATGCGCTGGTCATACTACTATTCGATGTTTTAAAACTTTTCATGTTATATAAGACATTATCAATGACGATGTTATTAAAAAGGATTTCCCATTGAATCAAATACTATGAATGATAATGCAAATCTTAAAATCTTTAATCACCCACTTCATGATCATAAAGTTATTAATTCTATTTCATAAGTACACCATGCTCATTGTGTTATGCCACCTCAACCCTTATAATGATCACCCATTGGATGTTATGATAGGTACTATTATTCCTATGACATCTTATTATCCAGTTATTAATTTTGATGATATTGATAAAAATCATGATATTTTTTCGAATACACTTTACATTCATGATTTTGTTTACCAACATCCTATACACAAAGTTTTGATTGTATTTTTACTATTTGAACATCGACATGTAGAGAGTACTGAAATTGAGCCGTTTAATTGGAGTATACTAGCCAAAACAAGTCAGATTTGGTACTCAATGACAAAATTTGATAATTGATGTGCCCCCTCTCACAATGCTATGTGAAAGGGAATATTGTTATTCCTATCAAAGTTACATCTTGAATAATGTCATCTAGACATGTGTTCTCAGGGAGATTGACAACCTTGGCATGAGCAAGTTTAGGTATATCCCATATATATTACATGAACGTGTTAAGTTGTATTCATGGACATTGAGATTAAGTAAAATTATACTTAGGGATATATTGTAGTTTCAATCATCTACCTAATTGGCTTGAATCTCGAAATCTAGCCTTACTACTCCACTCTTAGCCTCCTATGATGTTCAAGTTCACATGTTATTTCAGTAGGTCACTGAGAAACAGTCTTGATGTTTGCCTCTCTTGAGGCATTCTATGTTCAGATGTACTTTTAGTGGGTCATGCTTAATTTATACTAGGTCTTTTAGTTCTTCATAGTTACTTAGTGGTAGCATCAATTGCTTGTAGCGAATTTGCAAGTTCCTACTAGGCATCATGGTAAGTTAGCACGAGTCTTTTGCTTGTGTCCTATAGTGCATATTGGAGGTCCATGCACATCTTCATAGCACTATTAGAAATCAAATCCATATGCAAGCTTTGGAGGAGGTTCCTAGGAACCTGTTCTTGACATAGGATGGGGATGGAGTCCCGACCAATTAGGTGTTTCATGCAGGAAATTATGGACAGATATTGCAATGAATTCCTCCATTCCATGGACACAAATATTTAGACATGTTCTTTGGTGTGACCCCCAAGCACATAATACGAAAAACATGTAATATTTGGCATGAAAAATATGGGGGAAAATCAGGACTTATTCATGACTTGATCATTATAGTTTGTTACTTTACTTAGTTGATACAAAACAAAAAAGAAACAAGTTGGTGATTGCCATAGCCAAAGATGGCACAAGACTAGTGTTGCATCGTACATGTATATGACGAGGTTATAATTCAAAATCCCATGCTTATGATGCACTTACACTAGATATTAAACGAGCATAACAAGATTTCTTATATAGCTACAAGATCCTCAAAAACATGTACCAATACAAAGAAGCATGTTAGGAAGATGCGGGCTAGATTGTTCAAGAACCGTACACTTTAGGTCATGATCAGGAAGAGATCAAAATCTAATGGACGATGGCTTGAATCATTGAATATGTGCTATGGGTATGTATGCATAGTTTCAAATTCTTATGATGGCATTTGCTTAGCAACAATATGATGCTAGTTCCATAGGTGACATAGTTCTTATACAAGGGGAACGCACACTATCACTCCTTCTCCATGGTACTACTCAATATTTAGCTATCAAGATCGATGCAGTTGGATGCGGTTTGCACCTTCTGTCTCCTTTGTACTTGTTTTCAGAAGTTACATATCTCAAACCTAGCATCATAGCAATGGTGTGGGACGCATGATGCATAACATTCTCTTTTTGATTACTGTGCATTTATTGTAGCAAATATTGTGCCTAGATGTTCTTTGGCATGAATGCTCAAATTGGGGCTGTGAAAATAAGTATGCTGAAATTAGATAATTTATTCGTAGGTTGCTAATTCCTCTCATATTTTAAATTTATGGTGACAATATATTAGGATTATTGAAAATTCTAATACATAGTCTTCTCTCTTAACGAGGTGCCTTGGTACCTATTTCTTCTCTAGTGATGGGTTACATACAATAAGCCATCCATAGTTACTCCTTCGAAACAATTGGGTATTGGTCACCCCCAACAATTTAATATCTTCATCAACTCCAAATCTCTAAAGTACATGTTGGCTAGATTTTTTGCAAGAACTGAATACCTATGCAGTCATGAGACATATCTCTCTCATTTACTGATGAGGCTCATGATGTAACTTTTTTTTCAATTATATTTTCTAGCATATCTATCTAATTGGTTTTACTTTAACTGCATAGCTCATGCACCATAACTAGGCAATTTTGCAGCAAGTAAGCAACTGAAAGAAATATGTGCTGAAGAGGGAAATAATCGAATGCGAGTAGGAAAGAAAGAAGATGTGCAACCTAACCAATAGTTGATAGAGTTGGCCACATGCACATAGACGAAACAAGTAGATCTAGAAATGCAGAATTCTGAAGAAAAGGAAAGTTTCAGATCCAGATCTAAGATAACACAAATTTTATGAAAATATCTTTCAAAAGAAATAAGAAACTAATACACCTTTGACACAAAGTTCTCTAGAAATCATGCCTCCTCTCTATTCCTTAGCTTTTGAGAAATATATCAAGGGTTTCAACTCAAAATTCTGGAACACAAGAATGTTGATTACAAATTATCCTTTCTTAACCTATACGTTCTTCCTCTATTTATAGTGTATAGAGGGTAATTTACAAATATGAAATTATAATTAAACTGCACACATGTGGAAGTTGAAGGAAAAAATTGGCAATATCCCTCCTGGAATTCCTCTTTGTGATGACATGCATGATTTATAACTGAAAATATAACCTTCTATTTTGAATGTCTGCCACCTATTTCCAAGTAATTGACTTTTTCAAATAACAGATTTTAAACCAATCACTTAAGATTCCTCAATTACTTTTTCAGAGAAAATAAGAGAAAGAAGAAGAAAGAGGAAAAGAAATTAGAAGAAAGCTACAACACTCCTAATCTTGTTCTTCTTCCATATATTATATGCAGTTGACTCTTTTGCCTTTGATTCTCACCAAACTGGATTTTGAAGCAGTTGAATGTGATTTTGCTTACGGGTGTTGCCTCTGACATGCATTACCTCTTATCCTTGAAGCTTTTGTATTTCTTATCCAGTACGTGCACTAGTGTAATGTTTGTCCATAAACAATTTAGACAAAACTCATCATCTTTTCATTTTTAATTGCATATGAGCAATTTCAAATTCAAGAAAGCACTCTGGGTGAATGCAAATACAAGTAAATTCAATGAAGGCTTCAACTGGAATATTGGGAGCACATGCACAAGATCCTAGAAGGAATTTTCCATGCACTGAATTATCATAGGAGCTGCACTAGAAACAAGAAGGATCAGTTTTTTCCGGAAACCATTACAAATATGAGATCTGGATCTTTCAATTAAATCGGTGTTAGGTTCAGGGCCTATGTATGTATCAAGACCAGGCCAACGCTTGACTTCAGCAAATCTGGAAGCTATGCATGATTCAGCTGATCCTTCTCAAGCATCATGCTTCATTATGGTTGGATATATTATCTTTGTCTGAGCTCTTGTTAATTTTAATTCTGTCCATAATCCCTTGTCCATTGGATCAATTTGTGTAGATTTAGAAATTTCTTCTAATTCACAAAAGATATTCAACATCATCTGACATTGCTTCTGAACTTCCTTTCACTAATATGAGCACCTGTGATTGAATGGCAAGGAACTTATACCAACATGCAAATAATCATAATAACAACAAATTTCTTTATTCCAAGGGTAATGTGCCAAAATTGGAAGCTTCTTAGATAATGGAAAACACTCTTTAATGCAAAATCCTTTCTTCCCTTGGTGCCAAAACCTGTCTAGGCTGCAAATATTCATCAAAAGGAATTAAGTGCTTCTCAATTATGGCATCCCATGCTTATATAGCCATCTGCATGCTATTTTAAATCATTTCCCTTTCCTATTTCTGACAATTTAATGAAAGGGATAATTAAAAGTTACGCCCAGATCATCCAATTTGGGTGCCCAATTTTGCATGCTTCTGATTACTTTTTTATGAATTTATTGCTATTTATTTTTCAGCATGCATCACTTGACTTCTCTTTAGCAATCTGATCCACTTGCATTGACATTTCTTCCTATTGCTATGGCACCAAACTAGCTAGAACATACCATTAATAAATTTCATTAATCACATGCATTAATGCCAAGGTGGGTCACAATTTTTGGAAGGGGTATTTGTTAACAAATAGAACATTCAAAGTGATGGGAATTTCCAACCTGCATTAGCAGCCCCCAAAATCTCATCTTTCACTTAAGTGAATTACAATTTCATAATGAGAATTTTCATCTTGGTTGTTGCAGAGTAAGAAATTCCATGCCGATGCTTTAAGTGATGATTTTATAATGGGAACTTTTTGCATCCTGTCATTTGCAGGTAAGAAATTCCATGAGCCTGCCTGCCACCTCTGAAATTCCCATTATAGCTTAAGTGACTTTGACTTGATGGGAAAAAGTAACCTGGCCTATGCATTGGCACACAAGAAATTGCCACCTGCCTGCCACTGCCAAAATTCCCACCGGCAGCTTAAAGTATTCCGGTTAAAAAAGTGTGACTTGCATAAAGATAACTCTTTTCCAGTAAAGTGTGACTTGGTGACTTCTGCATTTAAAATTATGCCTGAAAATTCGTCACGGTTTGGGCTAACATGGTCAAATTCGGTCGCGGAAGGCAGGCCTTGAAAATTGTGACATGGCATAAAGACAACATTTCTTTCCTTTTTTGGATTTTTGGTGAAGAAAACACAAGTAAAGAATAAAATTTGCCATTTTTGGAAAGGGTCCGGGAAGATGTAGCAGCAAAAACTTGCATGTGCCATAACTTTCATTCTGTGGCTCCGTTTTAGGTGTCATTTTCTCTAAAAGTGCATATTTTCTCGAGCTCTACGCATTGATGGCAATATTTTTCTTATTTTCATAAAATCCATTTTTGCACCTTTTTGGACCAAGCAGCTTCTTGCAATCTTCTGAAAGAATCATGAGCTTTGATTGCCTAAAGACAAATTAGTAATTAAAAATATTAGATAGCTTTTCAAAACCCTAGGCCTGGGGAAAGATATGGGCAAGTAAGAATGAATAGGCTACATGAATTCACTGGAGAAAATCCTAACAAAACACAGACATCTTCTGGTAATAAAACACGACTAAAGAAGCTGCAATAATTGCTTGAAAAAATTTCTCCAATTAGCTAATTTGCAAAAATTCTTCCCCTCGAGTGAATGTTCTATGGTAATAATGATGGGGTGAAGTGCATTTATATAACCTAAATCCTCCAATTTTAGCTCAATCTATTTTTAATAGAAATTTATTTATTTAATAAATAAATAAATAAAACACTTGTAGGCAAGGTCTAGATGAAGGGATTGAGTGAGCTTTGACATGTGGGTATTTGTCCAGCAATTTGGATTTTATGACTCTATGAGGCATATCTTTAGCTGCAATGCAAGACTAATTGCAGGAAAAACTGAAATACCGAACAACTCATTCCATCAAAACAACGCTCAAGTTATCAAAGCAGTCATGTCCCAACATTTCAGGGTGAGAATCTTGAGGACACCAGTATAAAGGTAATAGGATGTGCATGCCTTTTTTTAAATGAATATGTATTAGAGAACTAAAATCATATATGTAATCTTTTGCATCTGGCCTTGACAATTAAGGGTGGAGCTTTGTGCACCATGGCCTATTTGTTTATAAATTTCAGGACTTTGATGGAGGGCATATGACGTTACAAGTCTTAGATGGGTCTATTCTGAGATGCTTTTGATTAGAATTTTTGTTGGCAAGTCTAATCATGAAGTCAGTGCTAACCTATCTTGGCGAAAGCATCGACAAGAATAACTATTGGTGTGATGATGTAAACTTTTATTTTCTACACTTAGGTATGTTTTTTCTTTAAGCATGCAATTATAAATTACTAATTTAAATGGGGAAATGTAGATACTAAAATTTAGTAATTATCACTCGTCAATGTAAAGATTGGCTTTGTTCCATTGCTAACACAAATTATCAATTCTAAGATCAATTAGAACATATTTCTATCTCTCTCTTCACTTGCTAATCACTACACTTTGCTTTTTCTTTCATCTAGGACATATTAAATAACCAAAGCATTAATTTTTCTCCAAGAATCAAAACTGAACTTTAGCTTTTATCTCAATATCTTCCTAGGAAAAACCATACATCTAAGTGCCATAGTGGACTACAGTCTTTGCCAACTTGTACGCTCTACCCCCTTATATCTAACAACTTTGTTTTCAATTTGATTATCTTATATGCATCGTTTGATCTTCCTAGATTTTTCCTTAGCGTGAAATTTCACCTATAGAAGCCAATATAAGTATGAAAATATCAATTTATAACTCATCTAACACTTTCCTAAGCTCCTATTGCTAATATTAATACAAAAGCACTCAAGGCTCTTATAAATCTTCCAAAAGAAGTTAGAAATCATTTAAAGTAGTCACGACTACAGGATTGAATCACTCACTTAGGTCAAAGATTCTAGCATCCTCTATTTTCAAGTATTCAAGTGTCTTAGAGCCGTGTTTTTTCACAAGAGAAAAGTTACTAAAAGAGTTTTCAAATGTCTTTAAATGACAAAAGGGTTTAGTCTAGAATATAACACATACCATATCACACTAATACCATGTTTGGTAGATTATCTACTCTATAGTTATTCCAATATATTTATGTCAAGAGGCATGAGGGAACACATAAGTGGTTAGCTTAAATCCCATTCACAGTTGCACAAAGCACTAAGAGGGCTACATGAGGCTTGATGTCTCTCGAGGGCATGTAGTGTAACACTTGGATTAGTTTAGCATGATTTAATCACCAAGGGTATTTCAACCTCACCCACACAAGGATTTATAATTTCGTAATATAATGCTTTGATAAAGTTTATTGCAGTATCAAGAGTTTTCGCTTGTTGTACGTCATTCAAGGTTGTGTCGAGATTATTCGACCTAGAGAGACATGTCAGAAAGAAGGTTTTGCTGACAAGTAAATTCCATTAAAACTTGCATAACCTCCATTACAAGAAGGTCCAAGACCATACAAAAGAAGGCACAACCATACACAGCAAGTGACCAACCATATAGTAGCGAAAAGACACATCTTCTATCTAAAGTATGACAAAAAAATCATCTTCACATTCAAATAAGCTTATTTACCCAACCTTTACACCCAAAATTATTTTTCTCCACTCTGTAAAAGTAGTTACTCTTGTTGTTTAATTACACAAGAAAATAAAAAAGTTTGCAAGGGTTTACAACATGTACACTATTCTGATCAAATTAACTTCTAACATCAATTATACACAATCAGAATAATGCATTGAAACTTTAAAAAATTAAAACGATCGATAAACGATAAGTAACTTCTCAAAACATGAGAGGAGATAAAATTATCTATTCAAGGAAGGAAAAAGAGAATTTAGATATGCATGATGGAGAAACAAGATGATCTGCAACTGTTGATTTTGCACTAAAAGTTCTTGAATTGTGGATTCTACACAGGAAGTTATTTTGCACTAGAAATGGACAAATGAGTAGGGGTAGAACCATACAACTATTTTATAGTATAATATAGAGTTTTATGCTTTTTACCTAGAGATGTATGGTTTCAAACCTTGTTATAGTTAAGATATCTAATATTTTTGGTGCTTCACTTTGTTGAATTTTTTTTTTATTGTATTTCACTCTTTCTCACACAAATTAGGATGACCTGTAATAATCTGTAATAAGGTATAAACCTTAGTAACCTACAAAACCATTCATTAAAGAATTAGAAAATGAAAAGGAGAAAATATGTGTGCGTGGTTGAGGCCAGAGTACACTTTATAGTCTGACTCTCAAATGTTGAAGCAATCCTTGTGATACACTACATGCCCTAATGGAGGGATCAAGCCTCATGTTGTTCTCTTATATGATTGTATAGCTAATAAATACACTTGGCGTTCCCTCATCTCTCTTGACACCAAGATAGTGGGCTAACAATGTAGTATAGAATGTACCCAACATTGTGGTAGTGAGATCCCGGGATGTTTCCCTGACAGTGGTGGTATTGGTACTTAGCTATGTGACGATAAAATTTTGTCTATTGAAACTCATGTGCAATTCTTGGAGTGACTTTGTTCTTGCTAAGAAATGGCTCTATGATCGTGCTAGAATTTTTGATCTGTTTAAGTGTTTAATACTCAAGTAATAGGGACTACTCTAGATTATGTGCAATTAATTTCAAAAGTTTTAAGAACGAATTAAGTGCTTTTGGAATAATTGTTGCAATAGTATCTTGTGAGAATATCAGATGAGTTATAAAGAGATAATGAATTACTTATATAGGTGAAATCTTGTAATAAGGATGACTCTAGGAAAATGAAACCATCCAAGGAATGATTAAAAGGGTTGGGACCATACAATTTGGCTAAGACCAGAAGATCAGACCCTACATCTTGACCCTTCTGTACGTTCTAAGATTAGAGAGAAATACCAAAACTGAAATTTTTGTCATGAATATCAAATGTATTATACTGATTTTCTTAAATATAATTACCAGAATTAGCAACGAAGCAGATTGTAAAGATAAGTAAGTTGTAGAAAAGCTAGAGATATGGAAATATTGGATTCTGAATGTGACATTTTGTCATAACAAGAATACATGGTCCAACATACCATTACACAAGGAAAAAATATTGAATTTTAGTGTCTAACGGATAAGCCTACATCTCCTCTTATGTTTTTAAGGTATCATTGTATAATTTATCTTTTTTCTGATTATTAATGTGTTATTCCAATTATTCATGGTTGATTATAAATTAAATAACACATAATAATCCTTTGTAACAAACTCTTACATCCTATATATTTCCACATCGCATCTCTCACACATATATTGTTAGAGTGTAATATCCTAGTGATCCCGACTCTCGTGATCTAATCCATCATTTTTTTAAAACCTTAATTTCCATAAGGTTATTTCTTTCTCTTTGGTTTAATATCTTCCAATATTCTATGCTTTGTATGATCCTATTTTCTATATGATCCTTTCCTTTATATAGGGTTTCTTCTTTCAGTAGTATCATGGCTTGTTTTGATGATCAAATTGTGTCATTCCTTGAATTCATTCAAATCCATCCTGTATCTAAATAAATTCTTTATGAAGTATTTGTAGGCACAATAATCCATCCTACTACACCTCTTGATATCATAGATTCCATTATCAGTAATTTAATTTTTTTAGGAAGATGATATCTTGTCTTTTGTTGTTGTTAGGGTTTCTTCAAATCTTAAACCATGACTTTTACTAATTATGTTACACTTAATCCCACATGTAAACATATCATTCATGATGTATTTCTAAATTCACAAATCTATCCTAATACATCCCTTGGATATGTGGTATATGTTCTCAAGGTAAGTATTTGTTTATGACTTGATATACATCCAATTCATGGTTGCAATTATGATGATGATTACAGAAACATTTCTAATGATATTAATCATTATGATACTTCTCCTATCACATACATGATCTTTACATATAAAAAAAATACACTACAAAAAATGTAAAAAAATGGAAACCTAAAAAATGATACACTTCAAAAAAATGTTCATATAAAAAATGACAATGGAATGTGCAATTATTCATGATATACCTATTAGTGATACTTATCTTATACATGATTATGAGGACACTTCTTACATTAAACATATTTATGATATGATCATAAAAAACATTATTAATGTTTCTCGAGATGGACTTGTTTCTCCTATTTCTAATAAAAAATATTTACATCCTCATATTGATTATGTTTTTTCTGATCCTCAAAGTGGTGTTAGAACCCTAACTCATAATGTTATACTTTCAAATATATCTAGTGCTTTATCTCTTATGGATATAACCACTATTGATACATATATGGTTAATATATCTTTTGGGGAAACTCTAAACCATAATAGATTGCTTCACACACGCTAAAGTCCCCATCTAATCGATGAAAAAACATACAATTGATTCTTCTAAACTTACTTCTACTACAAATTATGAAATTGTACATTCTATATATTGGATACAATACTATTTTGAATGATACCATTCTTGTGTGTAAATCCTTACTTCGATATTAAACAGGTAAGCACCATTTAACTTGTGGTTAACCTTTTTTCTTTACTTCTTTTTTAGTTTGATACAGGCAAGCACCATCATAATGAGTCTCTTGCATATGTCTTTCATATTTTACTATTTATCACTTTTATAATCGTTGAAATTACTTACACCACTATTGGAATTTATCCTTTTTCTATTTCCATGACAAATAAAGATGGTTTACATCCTCCTTTTTCTAACACACTTATACTTACTCCATATGTAGCTAAGTATTTTTTTCCTCTAAAGGGTTTTCCCCTCAGTCTTGTATTGTTAGGTATTTTAGTTCACATGTTATTTTTCGTAGGGATTTCCCTCTTAGACCTGTTGCAAGGTCCCTATCAATGGATAATACTTTTCATATTATGGTTTCTATAGAGAATATACCAGATTATCATTCTTCTTTAATGATATATGTAAGGCCTAAGCCTCCTTCACATTATGGGTCTGCCCTACCTCCGCATGATGCCCTTCATTGGGTAGCTACTATTATTCCAACTCCCTTTCCTATACATAGTTATTTCTAAGAAATAAAAAAAATTAAATAAACACATAATACAAATGCATTCACATAATTACAAAAATCAGGACTTATTCATGATTTGATTAGTTAGTTCATTTAGATATGTTATCTGCCATATTGATAAATACCATGTTTTCTTATTACCCACATGCATTCAGGATGTATATTGATATTTATGCAAGAAACACATAGATTAATACATGGTGATATGTATTGATTTTGTCTAGGTTCCCAATGATACTAATATTTGGGGGCATATGCTAAACTATACAAGTTTTTTTATCTTCATTACATTTATCTTAAACTTTCTACTTATTTTTGATAATATGTATTTTGTATATGTTATAGTTTGAGATGACATGAGTAACGCATGTGTCTTGTGCATTGCTAACCTATCTTGTTTTATATGTTATTTCAATACTATTTTCTATACTTTCTAGTTAGATTGATTTCTTACATATTTATGTTGACTAATTAAATATTAATTCTATGTATCCTGTGTGCCTTAATTGACTTGTGATATTTTGGGTGTCTCATGTTTATTCATATATACATATCTTGTGTTTATACACTTATTTGTAAGTGGCCTCAATGTTTTCTATACGATTTTCATGTGTTATCATGGGTGTCCCATGTTTTCATCTCTATGCCTTCATGTGAGTATATTATGTGCTTTCACTTATGTTTTCTTGAGTGATTATCTCTTCACCATTGTGCTTACTTTATTATATAGACATGTACTATTAATACTCTTACTTGTTTCATGTTATCTATTAATTTATTTGTGTACCATTTTTTCCACCACGTGTAATCCCTTTTGCGAAAATAAGTTCCCAACAATGGACATCTTTACTAACTTCTATTTGATCCAATGTGAACTATCAAACTTATCAAACATGGGTAAAAATCCTTTCTTTTGAGCGACACAATAAAATTCTTTATCAAATGCACCTAAAAAGAGGGGTCATTCATTGGGATATATTCTACAACTATGATGAGTATATGCAGAATAAAGGAATCAAGTAATGATTTTTACAAGGAAAATATCCTCTCAAAGTAGGTACAAATATAAAAACATAGTGGCAGAAATCAACACTAGTCAAAATTATACACTTTAGGTCAAGATCATAATATGGTTGAGATCTTAGTGGACGTTCCTGACCTAGGGAAATATTATTAGAAATATATGATAGTTTAAAATTCTCATAGCTATTTACATAATTCTAATACACATTCAAGCATATATGACACAATTTAGAGAATTATATAGGGGCATGAGTATTTCATTCCTTGTCCACTACACTACTCATATACAATTACAAGAGCATGTTTTAAGGGCATGAGAAGTCTTATTTTTTGCATTATTTTAGAATGTACATACTCAAACTTAGCTATAAAACACATGGTGGGGGCATAGTGCATCCATTACTTTTGGATTGTATGGGTTTATTTACAAAATTAGGCTTAGACCCGTCTACACCAGTGTAGTATTTGGGGTTGTGGAAGGTATCAAATTGGATAATTTATTCATAGGTTTTCCTTCCTCTCCTCTTTCACATTTATGGTGGAATATATTAGGGTTACTAAAAATTATGTTACACAATATTCTATCTTTACGGGGTGCCTTGTTACCTCTCTCTCTCTCTCTCTCTCTCTCTCTCTCTCTCTCTCTCTCTCTTCTTTAGTGTTGGGTTACATGCACTAATCCATCTAGTTTCTCCTTCTAAACAACTGGGGATTGACGCACCAAATCCTTCGACATTAAATCAACTCCAAATTTCTAAATTACAACAAGAATAGGATCTCCTCCCTTCGCAAAACAAACATGTATCAAGTGTATTCCTTCTATGTTTTGCATCTCTATTACTCTACTTTTGTAACTTTAATTTTACAAAAGTTAAAAGAATTTATTTATGTTTGAGTTAAAGTTTGGTTTCTATTATAGATATTGAATACAATTTGTGTTGCAATTTTGGTCGTGAATTTTTTCAATAACAACACATCTAAAAAAAATATCGAGCAAGATAGGGTGTCTACACACTCAGGTATGTTTTTTCTTTAATCATGAAATTTTTAATTACACACTAAAAGGGTGGAAAATGTAGACACTTAAATTTGGTAACTAATCCTTTGGTGATGAAAATTTTGGCTCTATTTTCTTATTATGACAAATTCTCATCCAATTCCAATCAACACATCTCTCTAGTTCTCTCTTGACTTTCTCACATCTACATTTTGCTTTGTCATTCATACAAGAAATATTAATTAAGAAAAGAAATAATTTAACCCCAATAATCATTCCCAAAATTAAGATTTTATAGCTCTACATGTCTGGGAAAAATCATAACATTTAGGGCCATACTGGACTATGGTCTTGGCCAACTTGTATGGTCTTACCCCCTCTTATCTCACAAATTTAATTTCAATTTTATTATCATGTATGTGTCATTTCATATTTCTAGGGTTGGATTTAACATGCTATTTCACCTACAAAATCCTATATAAGCAAGTCAATATAACTTTATAATTATCTTGACACTTTGATAAACTCTTATTACAAATATTAATACAAAATCACTTAAGCCTCTCCCAATTCTTCCTAAATCACTTGCATATCATTTAGAGCTACCAATACATCAAGTTTCAAGCACTCAATTGGGTCAAAGAGTATAAATTCATCCATTTCCAAACATACAAAGGTATTAGAGTTATGTATTAGGAAGAGCAAAGTCACTCCAAACATTGTCAAAATATCCTTAAGGGACAAAAGGGTTTAGTCTAGCAACTAAATCAAACCACACCACACTACTATTGTGTTAGGTACATTATTTACTCCATAATTATCCAAATCTATTTGTGTAAAGAGACAAAAAATCACACATAAGGGGTTGCTTATATCACATTCACACTTGCATCTACACCTAGGAAAACTACACGAGGCTTGATCCTTCTCGAAGGCATGTAATACAACACTTATATTGGTTCGATAGGGGTTGACCTCCAAGGGTATTATAACCTCATCCACACACTAATTTATCATTTTGTTATCTAAATATTTGATGAAGGGTGTGGTAGGTATTTAGGATTTTCAATTGTTGTATGTCATTGTAGGTTATGCAAGCTAGAGAAACATAAAATGAAAAAAAATTCCAGACAAGTGAAGGGCACAAAATGTTATAAAACCCCATTATAAGGAGTTCCAAGACCGTATAAAAAGAGGGTAGAACCTTATGGTCCTGGAAAAAGATAGTTTCTAGCTACAATATCATAAATGGAGCATCTTCGAGTTTAAATATGCTTATTCATCCAATATGCACATCCACATCTCATTTTTCCGCTTTATCCAAGTAATTTTTCATCTCCTCTTGTATTTTTGAGTTATTATGATAATTTTTTTTATCATTGTTTCATGTATTAACGGACTATTCTAATTATGGAAGGTTAATTATAAATTAATAAATTCACAATAACCCATAATACAAACCCTTACATCCTATATTACTTATACACACATATAATTCTTAGAATTATATTATATAATTACTTTAGTTTATGTTCCCCTACTTTTAAGAATCATTGTTGATATCAACATATATTCTTCTCTTCCTACGATCACAAATATGCCCTTAATTGTTAAGACGTTTTAGGGTTTAGTGGAGCTAATGCTTTGAGGTCATCATCATAACATTAAATTACTAAGAGAAACAAAGATATAAATTGAAGGAATGAGGTCTACTTTATTTTTTGAAATGAGTAGGAAGTCAATAATATACAAGTAACATGTGCATTGACAATAAACTAATATAATCCAATAATCAATAAACATATAAATACTTCAACAAGAGTGGATATGTGTTGAAGAATATAATGGATAGGTCTTACAGTAAAGGAAAACAATGTACCTAAATAACATCTCTTTTAATAGGAAATTGATTGCATATTTTTGTTCCCCTTGAAAAATACACTTTAAAAAATCCGACACTAGATTTTGAGGTCATTTGCAAAATTTATGGCCTATGAAAGTTTTGGGACATCTCATAATTATGTTTTATGGCCAAGGCATGATTTTTTAGTAAAAACCCATGGCTTCCCTTTGTTTAGGCCGTGTAATGTCATTAAAATGAAGGCACCACCATGTTTAGTTATGAAGAGGAAGTAATTTCCCGCAATGAGGAATTTTTTAGCTGTTGAGCATTTTGAAGAGGTTAGGAGTTTGAAGAGAGACTCCAAGATGTTAAATAATGTCAATGAGATTTAAATTCTTGGATGGTAGTTATATTTACAAGCAAGACATATCAAGTATGTAAGAGGCACTTAAAAGAGAAAAAATTAGAGTGGGAGTGAGAGGTGGCTCTAGTTTGGAGCTGAGGAGTTGAGAGAGAATATATAAAATTCATGAGAGATTGTGTAAAGGTGTAGACATAAAATCATACAATTTTTACTTACATCATGCCTCTAGGTATGTTATTATATGCATGATTCCTAAGTAAGAAAACTAGACATTAACAACACTTGTTTTGCATTTACATTGCTTTTATCTTTTCCATACTCTTGTTATTTATTTTTCTGGAATGACCACATTATTTGTGAGTAGTGGATAATGTGTGAGATAGATTTGTATTTTTTATTTTATCCTTCGAGCATCCTGGATACTACCGCCCATTAGGGACATGGGCACCCAGGCACTACTATCCCTTTTGGGCGCTTATGTCATTTTCCTTATTTTCTCAAATTTGAAATGCTACAATCTTTTATAAATCCTCTTTTATCACTTTGGGTAAGAATTTTTGGTATTTAATGAAGGAATTCAATCAAGGGATTCATATATATATATATATATATATATATATATATATACATATGACATACTCACTATTATTAGGGGCTGGACAACTTGGGATTTTACTTACTATCTACTACTTGAGCAAAGAGAAACATTCAAGGACTGCAATTGGGATACATTATTCATTACATATGAGGGGCTATTCTGAATTCCATCTTACACATTCATCTTAGGGTAAAATTAGTTGTTTCTCTCTATCTTGGTCTGATTGGAACAAGGGCAACCTAGCTTCAAGGGACACAATTCAATCACACACACGCGCACACACTAAAACTACATAGAATGTGAAATATAGTGTAACACTTGGTGACAATCACTTTGGGGTGACCATCTAAGTCAGTCTGACTCAAGCATATGCATTATTTGTTTCATCTAATATTTTCTTGAGCATGGTGTAGGTAGATAGGGTTTTGTTTTGTAGGTTCAAGTGTGACACATGAACCCTGCAATGAAGTGGATGTGACAAAGAGAAAGGAAGAAGACAAGTTTAGACCCTAAAAAGATCAAATTCATAGCTCTTCCCAGGACACTGGCACCCAACTTAGACACTAGCGCCAGGGTGGTCATATCCTTATTTGGGAGGTAATGTCTTAGGGAGTTTCAGATTCCAATTTTCCAGATGAAGCTTACTCATCCTAGATCCATCATGTTCCACTCAGTTTCCAACTTGGAATCATCATAAATATCTGAATACAAGCTAAGTCACTCATATTTCACTACTACATACACTTTATTGTTTGTTTCATGATAGCTCTTGCTTGTTACTATTATATTCATTTGATCTCAATCCTCTAATTAAGATTTAATTTTGTTAAATCATTTAGTGAACCTAAACTTGACACACTCTTTAACAAATCTATTCTTCTCTAAACCCAAACTCTAGTAATGTTAGGGTCCATATTCGCATCTTATCTTCAGATCCAAAATTTTCATCTATCATCTGCCTTAAATCAGATATGCAAATTATTTCCCTAGGGTTCCATACTTGATCCTACCCTTTGGGCCACATTCTAGGGATCCTAATTTGTAAATCACCTTTTATTTCATATATCAATCACAATGAATCTATTTTTAAATTCCTTTGAGTTTATTTTTCCTTTTTTAATATTTAACAAAAACCTCTTTTTGTTTACCATAAGTTTTAGAACAATTTTCAGAAATTAAAAATTACATGTTTTACTAATTAAGGACTAATTTGAAAAATACACACTTTTGGATAAATCCCTTGGAGGTTTTTATTTAAATTTATAAACTTCAAAATTACCTCTTTTTGTTTTGAAAAATTAAAACTCTATTTGGAGATATGGTCATTTTATTCATTTGACAACAGTCACTTTTTGTTTCACATCACTCTTTGGGTCTTATCCCTACTATCTCTTGATTGTTGGCCCTATATTAAATATTTGTGTACTTAGATATATTTAATTCATCATGAAGAATCTCAAGGATCATTATAAATATATATCTCACTTACATGTATCTCCTAATTATCGTCTTAATGGCTCTCATGCATCTTTATATATCACATAGGCTCTTAAGTCTTCTATCCCTTCCCAAGCAATTACTGAAAATGCTCCCCATTCTATATTTAGGTTCAAATTCTTAATGTGCTTGTTATGCATGTTTTAATTAATAATGGATATGGTCTTACTATATGAAAATTTCCTTTCTCCATCAAATAGGATTTTATGTTGTTGATTTAATTCCATTTATTCTATGTATTTGTGGCTTTAATACTACACCCAATAAAGTATTAGGTGAAATATATCTACCCATTATATCTGATCACTCACTCTTAATGTTTTATCTCATGTTATGCTTAATAATCTCAATTATAATATCCTTCTCGGTCATTCTTGGTTACATTATATGCAAGTAACTCTTTCTACCCATGCCTTTGCCACAACTTCTTTCATGGATAATGCTAAAATAGATTCCACATTTCATGTTTCTGATATTTGTGATATCCCTCTCATATATGATAATGAAGTTAATACTTACATTGCATACCATTCTTCTCTTGTGATGGACTACTGTGCTACTGATTTACATGATAAACTTTCTATTAACACCCATGATACTCTTCCCAGTATGTCTCATTCTCATCCACATAATGCTTGATCCCTAATGCATACTACTTCACACTTACCTATATCTAGAGATTTGTCCCCTATGATGGTTGCTACATCTACAATACCTAAGGTATTGGGAGACACTTATATCCCCCTTCACAATATCACCATGACCATGGCTTTCAAATCTTTTTCTTGGTACAAATTTTGAAGCACTTTTAATGATCATATGCTTACCAATTCCAATGTTACATCCCTTACCACACCATCTTAACCACAAGTAAGAACACATTTTGCTGATTTGATAATTATTCCTAATGTTCCCACTTTCTAAGTTTCTATGCATGACTCATTTACTATGGATGCACCTCATTTTGTTACATCTATGGGGGAAATCAATTCCCCTCTTTCCACATTATGTTTATGGTCATAGGGGCTAGTTCATACAACTTTAATGCTTCCAATCTTCCCAAATTGTGCCTATTACTTATGACGAGTCTTGTGTCTCTCCCTCCATTTTTTTTGGTTGATAATGATGAGCCTCATAGCACTATATATGTCACACATATCTTGACTCGCACATTGATCCTTATGTTTGCACTTACTTTTTCCACTATTGCCAACAAGCTCAATGCTCCACTTATTTTAGTTTCTCCTACTGGAAACACTTTTATTTTTTTATACACTTCTTACTCATGCAATTGGGATATTGGACTCTATAGGGTTCTCACCTCACTATGTAGACACTATTATATGGTAGCGCTTGTGTTATACTAGCTACCCGATGACACACTCTTGTGCTAGGTTCAAACATTACTGTTAAGGGTGCACTTACCTACATGAACCTCACTTTACACACATACACTAGGGAAACCTCACTCCCCTCTCGTAGTCATTGTATTTCATATTATAATAATTTAAAAACATTCAAATATTTGTAAAAATTGAACAATAATAGCTTAGATCTTGATTTTATATATTCTTTCTTGCTTATACTATTATATCTTGCACATTGCTTACCATGTTACTTTGATTCATAATATGCTCTATCCTTTTTCCACACATACATGAATATTCACATGGTACTCTTGAGGTGAAATCAAGATACTTACAGGTTATCACATGATGTATGATGCTTGACACTATTCTTTACTAGTCTGACCAAGGCTCTTGGGGGCATCTACCTTTCCTATTTATCTATATTCAGGTTTTATCATCGTAACATCTACTACTTTCAATCCTATTTTCCAACTATATACATTGTGGCATATTATCAAATTTTCTTACATGCTAACAGGTGCTTCATGTGTAACATTTTTCTCATAAGCTTACTTTCAACCATGATTATCCGATTTGCTTGTATCTTGTTTATGTTTGTGTCTTAATTGTCATTGTTTGTGGGCTATGCCCTATGCTTGATTACGTTTTTTGATTCTATAGCCTTGAATGCTTCGAGTGGCTTGTGACATCCTGAGTGGTGTCCTATGTATTCAACCGGTTACTTGCTGCATCTTTTTCCATGTTACTACATGTTTTGACCATTTTATATTATATTGTGCCATTCTTGTTTATGAATTACATTTTTTTACTAGCTTTTCCCATTATTTTTCATGTGTCATGGTAGTTACTATGCACATTCCCTATTCCCAGGCTACATTATTTCTATTTCAGATACACACATCAATTCTTGTTTTCCTCATTTGGGCGGCGCTCACCTTGGTTGATCTCACACACCCCAAACAAGTGGGGGAAATCATTGGGTGATTATTTCACCCTCTTAGTGGTCCAGAGACTAAAAATAGATTGGTAAAAAGAAAAATTAGAATAAATAGGAGCTAAAAAATAGGTTTGGAATTAAAATTGGGCCAAAATCAAAGTAGGGACAGATGCACCCAACACAGATAGGACGATGGGTGCTAGTGTTCCACCTGGGTGGTTTTGTCCTAGGGCAGAAACATGTACAATAAATGATCAACAAGTTTATAGTGACAAGTTTGTCCAAAATATAAAATATATATACTCAGTTACATGTTACTATCAGGTATAACATAAAAAAATTAGTAGAAAGTTACATACTTTGAGTAAGGAAACTAGTTCTATTTTCTCGGGATCAAATAAGGAATGACACCTAGGGCATATGCAAGACAATGATATGATTGTAATGATGTGTCACTTGTTACCAGTTTCTATTGGGTTTGTGATCATCTACAGTGACACTTATATGTGGGGAAGCATTAACAATTAGAGGGTAAATCCTACAACTCTCCTAATACTCTTCCCTTGGCAACATGAAGCATAAATCCTCAGTATAGGATCGACAAGACACTAAATTTCTCAATTTGATGACATAAAACCTAAATTCTCACCACTATTCTGACCATCGCCAAGGAAAAAACATAAAAAAACAATTCTATCTCTTCTCTCATGACATTCATGTGTATTATATCCTTGATTCACATATTTTTTAATACACATTTCTATTTTCACATTTACACAAATGGAACAAGGAAAAATCTTAAGCGCAAGATGCTTTGATAAAGGCAATATTCAAGGAACAAACACATGCATCATTTCTACTATGTTCACAAGGTAAACCTATGATCATCACCCTCTTCTAGATTCCATGATACACATTCTATAATCTCCATTTGGCATAATATCAAGTGCAATCCTCATTCAGCATGCTATCAGTTATAACTACCTTCGGCTTTCCACAAGGTACACTCTTCTTATCTACTTTATGCTACTGAATATTCATTCACCAACATAAAGTGGGGGAAAATGTAAACAAAAAATCATACACTTGTTACTTACATCATGCCTCTAAGTATGTTATTGTATGTATGAATCCTAAGTAAGAAAACAACATTAACAATGCTTGTTTTGAATTTACATTGCTTTTATCTTTTCAATACTCTTGGTATTTACTTTTCTGGAATGACCACTTTACTTGTGAATAGTGAACAATGTGTGACCTAGCTCTGTATTTTCCATTTTATCCTATGAGCATCATAGAAAGTACTTCATATTAGGGATAAGACAGGGTTCATTTTAAGACCCCCCTCCCAATTTTTTTTATAGAATGGGCGACGAATCTAATGAAAAATCCATTCGCACTGCAAGTGAAAACTTGCAAAAATGAGTTTCGTGATGGCGGTGAAAGGAGGCCGTTTTCCAAAAAATGGTGGATGACAAAGGAATATGTAGGATGGTTACAGAACATAGAGCCACCGACCAGTAAGATAGATACATCTGTTACCAGCCGACAAGACATATATCTGTTACCCACCAACAACATATATATCTATTACCGACCAATAATAAATGTGTGTGTGTGTGTTACTGACTGAAAACAGATACATCTGTTACCGGTTGGTAACACATATATCTGTTACTGGTCGGCAATAGATACATCTATTACCGAATGGTAACACTTATATCTATTACCGGCCGATACCATGTATATCTGTTAACGATCATTAATATATAGTTGTTACCGACTGCTAACTTGTTCACCTATTACCAGCTGGTAATATATATTTCTGTTGCCAGCCGGTAATAGATATGTATGTTGCTGGCCTGTAACACTGATATGTGTTGCCGACCGGTAACTTTTGGACATTTGTTTTGTCAAAAGAAAATAACCTTTCCAATCTATAGACAAAGTTGTCTTTTTTTTATTACCTCTTGAGTCTCTCACTTTTTCCTGAATCCTTCGGTTTGTGGTCTTATACTTTTGGATTATTCACACCATTATAATGTAAAAACACAGGACTATACTTTGGCGAATAAATCCTATATATATTAGAATGTTATAACATGAAGGCAAATTTACTAACTTTAGTCGGCCCTTGGCGGAAATACCTAGGCGAAATTATATTCAATTTTTTTAGGTGCCATTAAATTTTGGCAAACGCACTACTGTACGGTAGTACAAAATTTGTTAGATTCAAAAATCAAAATCCCTTATATTCAACTTCTCACGAATATTCGTCCCTAAAAATTACCCTAGGATAAGAGCACCTAGGTGGTACTGTCCCCTTTGGACACTTCTTTCCTTTTCCCTCCTTTTCTCAAATTTAAAATATCACGTCATTGGTTATCTTTTCTAAATCCTCCTTTATCACTTTGGGTCACTCTTTTTGGTTGTTAACGACAAAATTCAAACAAGGGAATCCTATATATATATACACATAACTTACTCACTATCATTAGGGACTCGACAACTTGGGCTATTACTTACTATCTACAACTTGGGCAGAGAGCAACATTCAAGGACCACATTTGGGTTGCATTATTCATTGCATAAGAGGGGTTAATTCTAAATTTCATCTCACACATTTATCTTGGGGGAAATTTTTTTGTAGCCTGCTATCTGAGTGTGACTAGCACAAGGGCAACCTAGCTTCAAGAGGCACGATTCAATCACTCACACACACACTCACACACACACACACACACACACACACACACACACACACACACACACACACACACACACAAGAAGTGCATAAAGTCTGAAATGCAGTGCAGTGCTTGGTGACAATCACACTAGGGTGACTGCCGAGGTCAGTTTGACTCAAGCATAAGCATTATTTGTCTCATCTAATGTTTTCTTGAGCCTAGTGCAAGTAGCTAGAGTTTTGTTTTATAGGTTCAGGTGCAACCCAATAACCCTACATCAAAGTGGATGCGACAAAGAGCGAAAGGAAGAAGACAAGTTCAAACCTTGAGAAGATCAAATTCAGATTATTTCCCAAGACACTAGCACCCAACTCAGACACTAGTGCCTAGGTAGTCATGTCCTTATCTGGAAGGTCCTGTTCGAGGGAGTTTCAGATTCTAGTTTTCTAGACAAAGAACCAAAATCTAGCCTATTCC
Organism: Taxus chinensis; assembly: GCA_019776745.2. NCBI lineage: Eukaryota > Viridiplantae > Streptophyta > Pinopsida > Cupressales > Taxaceae > Taxus > Taxus chinensis. The sequence goes on along the minus strand of CM034147.1, from coordinate 912,856,040 downwards.
ACTCAGTTTCCAACCTATAACTATCCCAGATCTCCGAATACAAGCTAAGTCACTCATATTTCACTATTGTCTATACTTGCTTGTTTCTTGCATGATAGATCTTGTTTGTTATTGTTATATTAATTTGATGGTAGTGCTCTTATTAAGATTTAATTTTGTTAAATCAAAAGGATAGATCTTCTTCGTATTTTATTAACACTATAAAGGCAAGTAAGTGAGAATGTGTGTAGGAAAATATTTGTAATATGTTATTCAATTTTACAAAAAGTGTGTTTGAACTTCAAATTTGAGTAATAGACAAAGCTTACTCAGCCAAAATCTAGCCTATTCCACTCCGTTTCCAACCTAGAATTATCTCAGATCTTCGAATACAAGCTAAGTCACTCATATTTCACTATTGTCTATACTTGCTTGTTTCTTGCATGATAGATCTTGCTTGTTATTGTTATATTAATTTGATGGTAGTGCTCTTATTAAGATTTAATTTTGTTAAATCAAAAGGATATATCTTCTTCGTATTTTATTAACACTGTAAAGGCAAGTGAGTGTGAATGTGCATAGGAAAATATTTGTAACATGTTATTCAATTTTACAAAAGTGTGTTTGAATTTCAAATCTGAGTAATATGCTTGGACGCGTGTCCATTATCTATTGGAGTATGTTCCCATTAGTTTGGCTTCCTCATTCCCATATACATTAGCATAACTAATCCATTCCAAAATTCCATGCTTATATAGAACTAGCGACATAACAAAATTAACTTGTGTATAGAGTATTTACACATAACCAGTTGATTAGACTAACCTTGAAAAAGAAATATAAAAAATTACATGTTCCACCATTTTTTTTTAACTTTATAGTACACGAGCTTCGTATTGGACAAAATTTGAGCAAATATCACATTTTTGCCCATTGTGAGCAATACTATGTATCATTCTCAAAGACTTCCCAAATGCTTCACATCCAATGATGGTTAATAAATGCACTAGCAACCGACTTGAATTGTTAATATGGAAAAGTGGATTAAGATGGAAAGTTTTTACATCCGAAATTTGTGTCAAGTATTCTCGTATCTTATAAATGTTGTAATCTCTTTTAATTCAGAAACACCTCTTTATTAATAACATAAATATAGGGTGGAGAAGGATGAGGATGGAGTCCTTCCCCTCCATCCTATATTTAGTGTAATATTTTGGTTGTTGTTTATTTGCCTATTGGCATGTTTTTTGAGACATAACTTTTTCTGGCCATCCTTTTTATTATAATATTTTTTTATGATAATTCTAATAAAAAATAATAATATTAATCATAAAAAAAATAAGTGGAAAAAATAATACTCCAAAATACTGAGCTCATTATGATTTTCAGCACCTTTTACTATTTGAGACAACTATTGACAGGTAATTCAAAATTAGAATCATTTCATTTGATCATTGAGAAAGCTTCATTTGCATTTTCAAATTATACATAGATTTGACTTTTCCATAGAACATTCCAATGAGACTTAAATGATCAAGGCATTGACGGACCGTCACAGATCCCATAAATTCTTGATAAAAAGACATTGGTACAACTCGTCTTTACATAGGAAGGAAGCTTTGATGACAGAAAATTGATTCTCTGAATGATGTTTTCAAAAATACCAAAAAGGCACTAAACAGTTCAGTTCACTCAAAAACACCAAAAACTGCAAACTCACCAACTGTTTAAGTTCATCCCTGAACAGTAGTCAGTCACGCCCATAAATGTGCAAAGTGAGGAGCATTGCAATACATCGTCTGACTATGTAAAATCTAACCCTGATATTCTTATAATGTTTCACTACACCCATTAAAACCTTGTTAAAACCATCACTACTAGACTGTTTCTTTGCCTCACTATTTTCTCTAGAATAGCATTGACCCATTTCTGCTCAGCTTCAAAGCCACTGGAATTCACAAGAATTCTGAGAGGCAGGTTGGATCTTTAAATACAGTGATTCCATTTAAATTGTGTTGTAAGAAACTCCGAGTTTCGCATGCACCTTCCTTCTTGTCCCGGCAAACAAACGTGTGCCTTACTTCTTTGAATTTAATACTTGTTTCTAAATGGCGTAGTCTCTAACTAAGCACCTCCAACACTCCAGAAAATATCCGTCGACGTAGTCTTGTCTTTATTTAAGTTATTTGTTTGATTAGTTATGGCGGCTCCTTGTTCTCTGCTCTTCGACTCTCGCAATATGGTCGTCGTACAAGGAACTGGTTTTGTTATTTTGCACGAGAATTTCTTTCTGAAAGGGAGCATATCTTCTTCCACCGGGATTTGCATGGAAATGTGTCCCCAACTTCCATGTTTTAGCACTCAACTCTTGGGTCAGTTTTGGGAAATTGTATCTATATTAATGTTCTTTAAGATTGTCGATTAACCTAGTTTCGTCTATTAAAGGCTGTCATATTCTTTAACGACTATGTTTCATCTTATTTTTGATGATGGGTTCAATACAGGCCACGAAATGTGGAGCTCAAAAATTACGAGACTATATATTCAAATATTAATATTATAATTTTGTCTAGTTTGAAAAGATCTTTTCAAAAAGAAAAAAGGGGACTCCAAACTCCATTATGTATTTAAGATATCTCAATTTTCAATCACATTCTCCAAACACTTGAAGAATAAGTATACTATGAAGATTAAATGGACATCAAAATCACCTATTAATTGCTATCATCTCCCAAACATGTACCAGTGTTTCTTAACACAAATGCATTTAGAAAAGTAGCAACATTGGAATGCAATGGGGATGGTGGGCAATATATCCCACATCCTATAGACAAAATTATATGTAGTGAGTGTAGGCCCCTCTTCAAATTTTCCATTTGATATCTAGTTTGTCTCAAGCAAACATATCCACTCCTCACATCCCAATGTTGAGTTTGTCTTTAAAAAAATGTGGACACAAAATCACACACTTTGGGTAATTATTTAGTCTCAGTTGCATACTACTATTCATATGGTTCCTAAGTAAGAAAAGTACTGATTAAGCCATGTCTTTGGCCATCTTTCGTTCCTTTCTGTTGCTGCTTTCGGTCTTGCACCTTTACTGGCCCAGTCTGTCTTTTTATACTTCAGTTTTACCCTTGTAGGACTGGGGCACCCAACCATGGATGCTAACGCTATGCGCTCTCGTCCCCTTTGGGTGCCCCCGTCCTCTTTGTACTTTACTCACACTTTTTGGGTCCTTTCTAGCAGTTTGAGCATCTTATCTTTTTGGTAGTTGTCATTTTCGGGGTTAATTGTGAAATTCAAGCGAATGAATCATATAAATATAAAGTTATGTGATTATAATAAGGGACCAAGTGCTAAACATTACTTATCACCACCTAAGGTTGCATCCATCAAGGCATCTATAGCTCCATTTGCACCCATCTAGCTCCATCACAAGGGATAAATGTTGGTTCATCTGCATCACACTTCATAGGAGGGAAGTTTATTATATTCCATGCACACATTATTTACATTCTACATCTAGCTACTTGCTAACTACTTCAAGTGCAACACGCACAAGACCAACCTAGGGCACAATTCCACACACACACAAAACTACATTGGGTATAAGATGTAGTGCAACGCTCAGTTGTAAGTCCACCATTGTGGTGGCTGAGGACAGTCCGACCCCTTCATTAACATCTTTTTTTTTTAGGGTTTGATGCTTTGTTTGGGGTTTTGCATTTGATTTATTCATTCTAGATTTACAACAACCTTGACGATCTTACAACGACATACACACGATAAAAGGTGAACAAGTGCAAAGCCCTAACACCATAGAGGAACTAGGTTCTGACTATTTCTACAGACCAAGGTCCCAAAAATCAGACCAAAGTGTTCCAAGTGCCCCCATTCTTTTCCAGGTGCCCCAATCTAGCCAAATGTGCCATATCTACAACTTTCCAGGATTTTTTGCGACATTTCTCCACTCTTGTTCATCTGGTTTCCATTACGATATAATCCAACAACCTCTTCGAATTAACTAAGGCTCTCTTAACCCTCTTTGCACATTAGGGTTTCATTATTTTCATAGCTTAGTTGCTTGGGTATATTTCTATATTTCCTTATTCATTTATTTACTGCTGCTATATCATCTAGATTAGGCTATAATTTTACATTTTAGCATAATCATTTTGGTGAACCCGATCTTCGAATACGCTTTCTCTCTTATGCTCATCACTTGTAGCTGTTGTTTTGAGTCTTTTCAATATTGTGATATTCCTTCGTCTATCCGTAGAATTTCCAAATCAATGGCTGATATACCCACCTCCAATGCATACAAATGAAAATCCATTGGATAACTCTCGCAATTCCCTCTTAGGGAAATAAAAGCATATGACAGTGAAAAATCATACGATGAAGATACCAATGTTGTCCAAGAGCAATTAGATACACTCACCGATTTTTGACAAGCTTTGTGTAGTAATCCCACTCATCTCCTGCATATTCTGCATACTTTGATTGCTGTTAAGAACACTCACGATGCTTCAGTACCTCTTGTTGCTCAATCCTTCAGCTCTCATGGTCTCCACTCCACCCTTTTACATTTCAATTTCCATTCCTGCCACAACTACTCCCATCCCTCACCCTAGCACTCCCAATGCACCACCTGTCTCTTCTTCTAATACTCCTGATTTAAAATCCCTATATCAGGATCTACAAACACAAATTCATCCAGCTCCAACTTGCTACCTCTCGTGCATCACCATCTTTAGATTCCACTTCACTTTTGAATACTCCTTTTCCACCCACCATTTCCACCTATCCATTACCACCTAACTTCATCTCCCCCAAACTACCCATTTTTAAAGGCCATGGTGACCCACGAAGACATCTTCAGACTTTTCATGTGGCATGTTTAGATTATGCGGATGATCATACCATACTAGTTAAGCTCTTTCCCTGTACTTTTACAAGATTATGTGATGTGTTGGTTCTATGACCTACCTATCCACTTGGTAACCTATTTCATGCATCTAGTCGATGCTTTTCTCACTCACTTCTCTATCAACATCGATTCTAAGATCTCTTATGCTCAACTGGCACAACTTAAATAGGGATCTAATGAACACTTAGCAGATTACATTTTGAGATACAGAAAAAACTTAGCTAAGATGTCAAATGTGCTTACAGACTCTGAGCTTCAGGACTTATTCATCCAGATTCTATTACCACCTCTCTAGGAAAGTGTTCTCTTTGAGACCTCTCCTTCATTCGATCAACTTGTCATACCCTTAAGATTCTCGAAACCAAGCTCTTATCCATAGGAAAGCTTAAATATCAAGAGCAAGCATCATCCTCTACACATTTTCAAAGTAAGTCAACATTCAAACTATCCACAACTAAACCAACTGACACAAAACTTACCGTCAATGCGGTATCCACCACCAAAGAGCTTTAGTCACAACCGCCTCGACACACATTCACTAAGTTCACTGTCCCTCCACATATTATACTACCACAACTTGTCGATAGTAACCTCATCACACTTCCTCCTCCAATCCAATTAGATCCATCTCGACCAAAAGGGTGTTATTACAATGAAAAATCTCATTGTGACTATCACTAGTGCGTAGGGCATTCCATCGATCATTGTTTCAAGCTCCATATTCTCATTCAGGACCTAATCGACAATGGTAAAATTGAGCTTCTAGAACCTACAATTTCTATGCCTATCAATGAAAATCATAAGTTCAAAATATTTAACAATCCTATACTGAAACATGACATGAAAGCAGCTGAATCCTTGGCTAATTATGTATATCACGTAGTGCCTCCTCCTACATTAGGAGCTCTTGACTTTCTAGTTGCGCTATACTGACACTTCTCCACCGATCATTTCCTTCTCTGACCATGATTATCATGTGACTTTCACTTCTAATCACTTACATATTAATGCCTTTATCAGACCTGTCCTTATCAATAATACAAAGGTTGACCCATCTTGGCCCATCAGTGCATGTTCTATTCCACTTCTCATCGATATTGGCTATCCACTATCACAAATTTCATATCCCATGAACAATTCATATGGTGTTTTCAAACTTCACGTTACTATAGGTCCTCTCACTATGCTTGTACCCTTCCTTGTCAGACAAGCAATCGACGTGGGTGTGACATGCTTCTAGGCCTCAATTGGATTAGTAGGTCTAAGTCTATCATCTCCATGAATCATTTGCGTTTAAAATTTATTCACAACAATCAAGTCATTTCTATCAATGGTGTGCCTCCATCTACTCCATGGTCACCACCTCATCTCGTCATAGCTAATGCATCACCTGCTACATCTAGTACACCACAACCCATAGCACTCAAAGCACAATCTACTCCTAACTCACCTACTCGCACATGCTTTACATGGCCTCATCGCTTTGCTAGTCTAGCACACCGGTATAGGCCCATTCCTAGGATAGTTACTGCATCTAGATGTAATTCACCACCTCATTTTATTCCACGCAGGTGTCCATCACTGCCACATTTGCTTCACATATATCTCCATCACCTACACATTTTTTTGCACACCATGTGCCCATCCTATACTCATCCATCACATGCACATAGACTTCACTCACCAATACAACATCTATCTAATATACCACCACTCTTAGAGCATGATCACATGCTTTCATCACAACAATCATTGAGTAGAGGACCTTCATCCTTTAATTTTATCAAATAGTTCACTCACCATCACACACTTGGGGGGCATTACGTTTATCTCTCCCCCCAATCGACAACACACATTTTCTACTACACACACTTAAAATTTCACATAACACATCTTCAACCATAACCCGATGATGCACTCTTGTGCTTTGGTTCACACTTGACTATTGAGGGCATCCTATACACATGAACCTCACACACTACACAGTATACACTACACACACACATTACACATCCCCTTACATCATTCACTACATCTATCACACATATTACACATTTTACACATCTACTTCTACACACTACAATCACTACCCTATGACACACTCTAGTCTAATGGTCCATACTGGACTATTGAGGGTATACAATCTCAAATGGACCACATCCCACTCACACACCCAATTATAAAATATTTCTATCATGCAACATTCTTGGTGATATACGTGCATGATACATCATCACCTCCTCTAGCATCATTTAATGATATATGTTATAGGCTACATCATCACTTCCACTTGCATCATTTAGTGATATACGTAGCTATAGGCTACATCATCACTTCCTCTAGCATCATTTAGTGATATACGTTGTAGGGTACATCATCACTTCTTCTATCATCTTCTCGTGATATACGCTTTAGGATAAATCACACATTTTCACACCTCATCTCTATGTTTCATATCATCACTACACATTCATCACATCACACTACATACAACACATAGTTCGACCATTTCCCGATGACCCACTCTCATTTACGGTTCATTCTTGACTACTGAGGGGGCATAAACAAATGAACCTCACTGCATACAATTCCATTCACTTGGGGGGCACGCTACTCCTATCATTCACTTTGCATTCCATTCCATCTCATCCACAACATATTGCATATCTTGGTTGCATTTATTCTTTCTTACATTTACTTGTACATGTTCATCTTATTACACATGCTAGATAGATATCTTGTATGTCATTATCTTTATCATACACACATGCACGTTCACTTGCTTTCTAGTTGTGATCACAGATTATACAGGTCTATTACACGCAACATGGATGCTTGGCGTAATACCTAGTACCAGTCCCATAATGGCTCCTGGGGGCATCCACTTTTGTACACTACAGGTGCTATTGTTTCATTTTGTTTCATAACACACTACTTTATCAGATTATACATGCTTTTGACATACTTTTTATCTTTCTAACATGTTAATGGGTGCTTCATGTGCAACATTTGTTTTGCATGACTATTTTCCACCATGGTTATCTGTTACATTTATTGAACTTTTTTGTCATTGTTTGCCATTGTTTGTGAATTTGCCCTTTGTCTTGTGTGCACACTTTTTTGTTTACAACCACTACGACCTTGATTGTCTTGCGACATTGTGAGTGGTGTTCTATGTTTGTAACCCACTTTTCGTGGTCTACATTGTCTTCTTGTGTGTTCTAGCTTACACATTGTTTGTTTAGCTTACACTTCCTCTTATACATGCATGTTTGTATTTTCTTATACTAACACTTGTCTCCCAAACACTTGTTTGCATGTGCCTTGGGTTTCTACCAAGCACATCCCCCCCCCTGCAAGGCAGAGTTTCAGGACAACGGTTGGTCCTCTTTTGGGCCACATACTCCTACAATGAGGTCGCATGCACCCCCAAAGAGGGGGGCATCATTTGGGTGAATCAGTCACCCCATACTGAGCATACATAACACAACATGGTACTGGCATAACACAATTAAAGGATAAAAATCATACTTGGGTCCTTAGTACAATGATGCCTTTCTTGGAGTGCCTATAACTAGGGGGTAGTTACATGGTGATTGGGTTCACCATAGTCTACAAAATTCTACATAGCAGCTTTTACAGGGTGTGTTATCCTTAGTATTTACATTTGTACACATCATCTGTGGTGGTGTTTTATTCCAGGGAGTAATTAAAGGTTATAGGATAACACTAGACCTTTCCCTCTATATTACTTCTGTCTTCGTGCTCCCTATACTTCTTTGGCTAGTGGTGTGAGATCGCCCAAAAAAATCACACTCATCTATAAGATCCTTTCTACACTCTTTCCTCATCACAGATCAGGTGCACATGTTCCTTTTTCACATTTTTCAACATTTTATTTTACATATACTTACATAATTTTTATACATATACATACGTATTTGACTACTTGATCGTCTTCTCTTTTGCAAGTCCGTCTGTATGAAAAGAAACCAGTCAACATCATCAACATAAAACACATTGACACCAACAATAGGTACATCACACACATCAACATCTATACACGTGTTTACACCCTAGGTTCATTTTCATCACCTTTTTACACTTTTGCATCTTTAGTCTCCACGCTCCATCTTTTTATCACTCCACGTTTTGTCTAGTCCTCGGCACATTTTCTACATCAATCTACATGGTTATCAGATACACATATCTATCTACTTTATGTTACTGAGCATTCTACTCACCAACATAAAGTGGGGGCAAATGTAGACACAAAATCATGCACTTTGGGTAATTATCTAGTCTCAACCGCATACTACTATTCATATGTTCCTAAGTAAGAAAAGTAATGATTAACCCATGTATTTGGCCATCTTTCATTCCTTTATGTTGCTACTTTTGGTCTTGCACCTTTACTGGCCTAGTTTGTCTTTTCACCTTCAGATTTTACCCTTTTTGGACTGGGGCACCCAGGCAGGACATGAACACGAAGCACCCTCGTCCCCTTTGGGCACCCCGTCCTCTTTGTACTTTACTCACACTTTTTGGTCCTTTTCTAGCCATTTGAGTATCTTATCTTTTTGGTAGTTGGCCTTTTCAGAGTTAATTATGAAATTCAAGTGAAGGAATCATATAAATATAAAGTTATGTGATCATAATAAGGGACCAAGTGCTAAGCACTACTTATCACCACCTAAGGTTACATCCATCAAGGCATCTATAACTCCATTTGCATCCATCTAGCTCCATCACAAGGGACAAAGGATGGTTCATTTGCATCACACTTCATAGGAGGGGATTTTATTCTATTCATGCACACATTATTTACATTCTACATCTAGCTACTTGTTCGCTACTTCAAGTGCGACATACACAAGAGCAACCTAGGGCACAATTCCGCACAAACACACACAAAACTACATTGGGTCTGAGATGTAGTGCAATGCTCAGTTGTAATTCCACCATTGTGGTGGCTGAGGACAGTCTGAACCCTTCATTTGCATCATTTATTTTTTAGGATTTGATACTTTATTTGGGGTTTTATAGGTGTTTCATTCATTCTAGATCCACAAGGACCTTTGCGATCTTACAACGGCATACACACGACAAAAGGTGAACAAATTTGAAGCCCTAACGACCATATCAGAACCAGGTTCTGAACATTTTTACAAACCAAGGCACCCATAACTCAAACCAAAGCACCCCAGGCTCCCCCGTCCTTTTCTAGGCACCCCAGTCCAACCAAATATACTAGATCTATAACTTTCTAGGCTTTTTTGTGATGGTTCTCCACTCCTGTTCATCCAATCTCCATTGCGACATAATCCATCAAAATATTCGAATCAGCTAAGGCTCTCCTAACCCTCTTTGCACAATAGGGTTTCATATTTTCATAGCTTAGTTTCTTGGGTGTATTTCTATATTTCCTTATTCATTTATTTACTGCTGCTATATCATCTAGAGTAGGCTATAATTTTACATTTTAGCATAATCATTTTGGTGAACCTAATTTTCTAATCCACTTTCTCTCTTATACTTTCTTCTTCTTATGCCCGTCACTTGAAGTGGCCATTTTGGGTCTTTTCAATATTGTGAGTTTCCTTCGTCTATCCATAGAATTTCGAAATCAATGGTTAATATACCCACCTCCATGCCTACAAATGAAAATCCATTGGATAACTCTCGCAATTTCCCTTTTAGGGAAATAGAAGCATCTGACGGTGAAAAATCATACAATGAAGATACCAATGTTGACCAAGTGCAATTAGATAAACTGCATAGTAATTAAAACCATTGCAAATTAAAAAATGATTCTATTGGGATCAATTTTGCTTACTGCTATATTTATAACTTGTATCCTTTGAATAATATACTATAAACAACTACATATTATCATTGAAGGAACAAATCTATTGGAAAACAAGAAACACTCATAAGGAAGGACATTTAAAGTAGTAGTGAACTAATGAACTGAGGTTCACTTTTGTCCATTTAAGAATCTTGAAGGATAAGACTTTTTCCTTGGAGTAAAAATGATAAGTCAGTTCTGATGAGGGAAATAATCTTATAAATTTCAAAGATTATGATAAAATTATACTAATTTTATTTTCACTTGAATTTACATACATACTGATGTCTAAAATCACTTTCAGATTTTAATGAATTGAAACATCTATATTATGAATAAAAGTTGATATATGTTTCAAGTTGAAGTGTATATTTTTGTATGAACATTTTTTGGGATGCCTATTGAGGAATAGGACAACGATGATTATGATGAAAATTATCAATGGTCATTACAAGACTATCAATTCTTTATTTCATACATTACAATTAGGAAAATTCATAGAAGTTGATATAACTAATTGAAGCGTTGAATTCTATCATTTGTAGGATACCTTTCAAACTTCAAAGTTTGATAAGAAAAGGAATTTGAATATATAATGGATGGTAATTATCTCTATATTATTATAAATGGAAAAAAATAAAAAAATTCATTGTATTCAAGTGTGCAAAGGACCAATAAAATTATTTTATAAAAATCTTTCTCATTTTAGCATTTTGCTTATTACAAAAATTTACATGGTGTATTTTAGAGTTTTTACTATCAATGAAAAGGTGAGAATACTGACATAGGCATTATGCAAAATGGTTTTAGATCCTAATGAACTTTGGATCTTGGTAGGGAGATGTCACTTCTAATCAAGGATGGGGAGTAGGATCGACATTTTGAGGGAACTCTACTAGGGGCTAACTGGGTAGATAGAGTTATGGGACCTCCGGTATCTTAGCAATTTCCTTTCCCCTACTATCAACTTGGACAAATGATTCCCCTTCGCTAGATATACCAGACACACTTGTGGATAGAGAATTATAAAGTTTTAAGAACTCCTTGATGGGTAAGTTCGATGGTATTTACCTAAACATAGATCTTGTTTGGGATTCAACCAATAGAAGGCGGAAATTTAAAGGTCATGTGGAGATTGTAGTAGTAGCTAATAGTTCTTTTATTTTTGAGTTTTTAATTATAGATGACCATACAAATGTGATTTTGGGGCCCTTAGTTTCTCAGTAAATCATTCCTGCTATTTTCCAGCTTGGAACAAATTTCTTTCCAACAAGTTTTAGTTGCTAGGGATCTCCGTATTTGGATCAGGCTCCCTGCCCCACCTCTTGATTTTTGGGATCCTGATATTCTCTTGGGGATTTATAATGCCATAGGGAAACTTCTGCTCTTTGATCCAACAACCAAAGACAAAAAAAAGAGTGATATAGGCAGGGATGTGTGTAAATGCCATCTTGGGAAATATATTTTTGGCCTCCATTCATTTCAGCTCCAAATGGGATAGTTGGGATTAGAAAATCATTCATGAATAATCTCCCTTCTTTTATAATAAATATAGAGTGTGTGGACATGAATCTAGGGATTTTTGACATAATAGAAGTGTGTGGAAATATAAGGGTTTAGTATAGGCCCAAGATGGAAAAGGGGAACAAAGTACTAATAAAGTGATTTAATTAAATCTGATTGCAGAGTAACTATTGTACCTAACGATATACAAATGATAATGTAAATAGGACACAAGAAAATAAAATGTAAAGTAAAAAAATAAGCAAGAAGGAGAGATAGAGGAACTTAGCTAATTTCTAAATGGACAGGAAATGATTTGGGCAAGTGCGACTGATGAACAAACTACAAAGATGGTCATCACTAGTTACTAAAAAATCTAGAGTATAGGAACAGAGTAAGACATGGGTACCTATAGCAGGACAGGGCCGGCTAAGCATTGGAGACTAGAACCTGGCGCTGGTGACTATGCAAATGCTTAGAATATGGTTTCTCATGTGTCACTATGGTTTCACAGTTATTCTTTGTTGACTGCCTCATATTCACACCAAGATCGCCGATGATACATGTGACATGCAAAATAAAAGTTCATATGCACAATCTAAACAACATCAAACCTAAAAAGGAAAATGTAGAATGGAGAGTCAGACTGACTCCGACAACCACCCTGAGAGTTAACTTATGATCGAGAGCTACACTACATCTCATAATTCATGTAGTTCTTGTATGTGTGTGTAGAAATGTTGCCCTACGATGCCCTTATATAAGTTGCACTTAATAAAGGGATGTAGCTAGAATGTAGTGATGTAATAGTATATGTGGATGGAATAAATAGACTTCCCCTTCCTATGTTTTGTATACAAAAGTATGCAACCCTTGTCCCTTAAGTGGATGCTAGATAGATTCCTTTGAAGTGCTTTAGTGCCTTTGGAATGAAAGCTTAGGTGATGAGTAATGCTTAATGCTTGGTCCTTTATTTTGAACGCATAACTATGCATTTATATAATTCCCTTGGTTAAATTTCATAATTGAAAACTAGAAGGCCAACCCATAAGTGAAAAATATTCCCAAAAGATAAAAGATACCCAAAAAGAGTGAGTAAGGTAAGAAAGGGTCAGAGGCACCCAATGCGGACAAGAGCGCATGAGTGCTGCTGTCATGGCTGGGTGCTGGTGTCTGAAGCAATGAAATATAAACAAGTAAAGTTCCAACTAGGCTGTAGGGTGTGTAAGACAAAAGAGAAAACAAGAGAAAAATAAAAGAGGCTAAAGATAGTTTTCAATCACTAGTTTTCTTGCTTAGGAATCATGTTAATGCTAGCATGCTTTTAGGACCTAGAAATATGCCCAAGTGCATGATTTTGTATCTAAAAAAAGATCCCATGGAAAATGGGAATGAAGATAGGAAAGAGCCTCAACCAAAAGTGGTGGCTAACATCTGTAGCCTCACATATTAGAGGAAATTAGCCCAGATGGAGAAAAACACAAACCTTGACATAAGATCCCACTTAGAAGAAGATAAGGAATCACTTGGAGAAAAGAGAAAGTTTGGAGGGTTGGAAACTACCCCCTTCCTATTCATGGAGTTACAATAGGGAAAATATATAACAATGAAAGGGGAAAAATCAAGGAAAAAGATCCCCTTAAGTTATGAACTAGGGAATCAGAATCTAGATGTGAGATGGACCAAGGTGAATCCAAGGTGATTAAGATGGGTTTTAGGTTGGATAAGGTAGTAGTCCACTCTACCTCCCCTAATCCTTTTTATGGATATATAGAAATTGTTCTCTTCTTGGTTACATAGGAGCAACATGACAAAATGGCATTGGAGCTTGTAGAGGAAATAAAACCAATTGATGCAAACTTGAAAACAATAAAACGAGCTCTATCAGAAATATATTAAGACTAATATTCATCTTGATCTAGACGATTTAAAGGTGTTGGATTTCTGGGGGGACCAAGATATAGAGTTTATGTTAGATTGACATGTGGGGTGGAGGAAAAACTATAAAGTATGTAGATGGAATCAAGGAAGAGGAAGAAGATGGTTCGACGTTTGGAATGGAGTAAAGAGGTATAAAATACATGAGTAAAAGTAAGGAAGAGGAGGAAGATGGTTGGATGCTTGTAATGGAGTAAAAATGTATAAAAGACATGAATAGAAGTAAGGAAGAGGAGGAAGACAACTAGAATACAACTTAAAATAGAAAATCTAAACTCATCGGAGTGACCCAACAGAGTGATATAGTAACTAGGATAACTAGGTTGATTGTCCATTGTTTAAAAAATAAAAAATAATATATCTTTAGACCATTTGGATCAAGCTATTTTGATCATGTTTCCTAGTGTTGTGTTGTAAATGAGTTTTAAACTAATCTATCTTTTGTTGTTTGCACAAAGATTTTTTGGTGTCCTTTCAAAATCCAACTCTGTTACCTAATTATAAATAATACAATTTTTTAAAAATCCTTTTGTTGCAGAATATAAAATTTAAACATATAACAATTTTGGAAATATTTACACATGTTTGCTTTTTAAAATTGTCTAAAAATGTCCACCATAATGTTGATGTATTTTTCTGGTTAGTTCTTGTAGCAATGATTATTAGGAAATGCCCTTTCAAATCTATTTAAAAGAGATATTTGTGAATATCAGGAAAAGTATTCAATTTGTATGCGAACGAGGGGTAAAATAACAATTTCATTTTCACATAACTGTGTAGTATGTAAATAAGGAGTAGAGAAATTTTTTTACCTTAGAATGGAAAAGTTAACATGGTTTGTCTTGAGGATGCATAACTACTTTCTTGAGAAACAAAATGATTTTGCTACACATGAAAAATTGCAGTGACCATCAAATTTTGGATTCATTTAAAATGATTGAACAATTACTAAATGTTGATGTCTATAGAAGTATATTTTTAAAATTATACATTGCAAAGAGTTAACATACATTTATCTATAGTTATTGGAAAAATTTCTCTAGTGATATTGGTTTTGTCTATTATAAATGTACAATGCAATGTCAAATGTCCCACTTTTTTGTATGTTTTGTACCTTTATAAACATGAATTTTCAGTTTCATTGATTTTCTAAAGGTAATAGTCACAAAACTGTACACATTCATGAAATTCCACAAACTAACGAAATGCTTTGTTTAGAGTGTAGAATACATGTACATTTTAAATTTTTTTTAGCAAAAAATATGGTCTTTTTATTAATTTTATTCATATGTTGTTTCTTATGTTATAAAAGAGGAACGATTGTCCCTCGGTGGTATTTTTAAATGAAAACTTATTTTTTCACCATGAAATTTTAGATATATGTTCAAGATTTGAATATAGAGGTCCTGTCAAATTTTCATATATTATATATATATATATATATATATATATATATATATATATATAAATTATTCAGTGAAGATATTTTCAAATAAATGGCATACATTTTACATAGTAACACATTAGGTTAGCTAATTTTTTTCACTCTTATAGGGTTTAGGCTCAACAAGTTATTTTCGTAGTGAATGTTCGACCTTGCCATATGCCACCATCGCGTCACACCGCCAATCTGCAGATCCAGGTGGGATTTTATGCATTAATTTTGTATCGATCTCCAGTATGCCCCTTGGGCAATGGCTTATAAAATGACCACCTCCTCGGGTCATGCATCTATTGATGTTGGTATTATTGCAGGAGCTCTGGACAATGGTGCTGAAACAAGTGAGGAATTTCATCTCAAAGGTATTCGACGAGGTAAGGATATTAATACTCCTTCCCCGAATATTGTTCTTGATTTACCAGCTTTTGACAAAGCTTGCGATTGGTTTGAATCATTTTCTCTTGTTGCTTATTTTGTGGGCCGAGTTCCCCCTAAAGGTATCCTCCACCAATAGATTCATAATCATTGGCAACCTCATGGAGTCAAGGTAGAGGGAGTCCAAAACATGACCAAGGGTTTATTTTTGTTTTCGCTTTACCAATTCGAAAC
This sequence comes from Taxus chinensis, assembly GCA_019776745.2. Taxonomy (NCBI): domain Eukaryota; kingdom Viridiplantae; phylum Streptophyta; class Pinopsida; order Cupressales; family Taxaceae; genus Taxus; species Taxus chinensis. The sequence goes on along the minus strand of CM034147.1, from coordinate 912,839,789 downwards.
ATTGTAAAGCCATTGTTAACCATGGTCCTTGGTTTATTTGAAATACTCTTGTGGTTTTCTCCCACTGGACTCAAGATTTTCAAGTCTCTGAGTAAGCCAAACTCAAAATTCCTGTTTGGGTCAAATTTCCAGGCCTTCATTTTCCTTTATGAGGATTCATTGATCAACTTATCAAACCCTTTGGTCACCTCATCTGCCATGAGAAACATGAGTTCTACTCGGCTCGACCCCAGAAACGGGTCTGTGTCGAAATTGATCTTTCAAAAAGACCTCAAAGATATCCTCGATATCCAGGTTGGAGACACACGCTTTACATAGAAAGTTCTATACATCAATCTACCCAACACTTGTTTTCGGTGCCAATTTGCTGGCCATATGATCAAGGATTTTCCTCTCATGACTCCAAGCCCACCGCCGGTTTTGGAGAAAACCCCAATGGATCCTAAATCCAGCACTCCCTCCTCTGATGGATGGACTATTGTCACTTGCAGAAAACCTTTAGCCTCGACTTGAAATAAGCCCCAACAGGCTACTTACAAACTAATTGTTACTTCCGCTTCTGCTCCTTTGAAGCCATCTGTTGCGACCCTTCCCAAGCCTGCACTCACCATCTCTCAAACTTCGCAAGCTGGAATTGTCATCATCTCTCACCCCTCAGCTCTTACTCTTTCACACCCCTCATTTCCCGAGACCTCAAGCTTTTTGGATAACACGGCGGGTGGTTTGGCTACTCAGAGATAGATAGAAAGGATGCCTTACGCCATTCCTGAAGTCCTTCCCCTCCTTCCGAGGAATATTTCTTGCAGAGACCCCGTCGACAGTTCGAGCTCAGCAATTTTATTCATGGGAATGTGCGGTAAGTCACTTTCTTTAACCGCTTTGGAGCGTTAGCCGGCCTAGAGGAGAAAATCATGCACCTTGATAGTTCTCCATATTAGTTTACTCATGGAATGTTAAGGAGCTTACTGATCTGACTCGCAGATATCTTGTTAGAGATAGTTGTAAGCATTTTACAAAGTTTCAGGTGTTGTGTTTGTAGGAAGTCAAAATCTCTAGCTTCCATCTTTCTGCTGCTATGCGTACCATCTGGCTTGGTTCTCTCTGCAAAATGTCAGCTCATGATAATGGTCGAGGTGGTGTTGTCACTCTTTTAAGCCTTGACCTCACCTCCAATATCATATCTTGGGGCTCTGACCCCACTCATCAGGTGGTGTGGACCCTTTTTTATTTTGACGGCCACATTCTTGGGTTGGCCAATATCTATGCTTCCAACGATGCCTCTGAACGTTCTTATTTTTTGTGGTGGTTGGCTGATCATCTGCCCTCTACTACCTTGATTTTTTGTGGTAATTTCAACATGGTTGAATCCCCCAAAGACAAATTGGGCTGACTTCCAATGCGTTAGTGTGCTGATGAACGTGAAGCCTAGTTTTACTTGCACAATAAACTTTGTCTTTTTGATCCCAACTACCGCAAGCACTCTACTACTGCCACTCCTTGGTTCACTTGGTCTAATTTTAGAGCTGACGATGACAGAGTTTACAAGCATCTTGACAGAGATTTACTTTTAGAGCAGCAATGGTTTTCCTTTGACTCTTCATACAGCCTCCCGGTCTCGATGGTGGACACTGCTTTGGTTTCTAACCATAAGCCTATCTTCTTTAGGATTTAATGGAACTTTCAGTTTCCCAAGCCCAAATCCACCTAGTTATATTTAAATACATCCCACCTTTCTCATCCCAAAACTTTGGATTATATAAGACGTATTTGGAATCTTGACTTGAGACGTGTTGATGGGATTGGATGCATTGACTAGTGGTCTCATGCCATCACTCGTACCACTTCTTTCCTTCGGCTCTATGGAAAACAAGCTGCTATTTTTTGTAAGAATGGTCATGAAGCCTCTCATATTGAATATTTGAGGGCTATTCAAGAGCTTAATCTGTCTCCTTTCAACACCCACTTGTAAGTGCAAGCTACTCGCTGGAAACATAAACTTCAAATTGAGGAGCACTATAAGGCTAGAGGAGCCCAAGTTCAAGCCCATCTGCACTGGCTTCGAATTGGTGACAGCGTTACTAAGGAGGTTTTTGTTTCCTTAAATCTAATCAAACTCTCACCAAAATCAAAGCAATCAAGGATGGCAATCAAAGGATTACTCTCTTACCTGACATTCTGCAAGCTTTTGTGCATCACTATCATGTTGTTTTGGCTACTCGACCTGCTACTCTGGCTCGAGATGCTGCTCTCCTCCAATGCATTGAAGTTGCTCCCTACAAGCTATCTGAAATTCAACGCATTGCTTGTGATAGACCTCTCACTCTTGATGATTTGAAGGAAGCTGGTATGCAGATGGCCTCTGATAAAGCCCCCAGTGTTGATATTTTTCCCTGTGAGTTTTACCAGTCTCTTTGGACGAATGTTGGTCCAGATCTTCATCAGGTCTATCTGGAAGCTATGTCCTCCAACACCCTGGGTGATCTGATTAACCAAGGCAACATCAAATTCATTCCCAATTCTAGAGATCCCAAGCTTATCACTAGTTGGTGGCCAATAACTCTGCTCAATGTCTCATATAAAATTATGCCAAAGATCTTGCTATTAGGCTCACTCATTTAGTGCCCCTGATCATCAGGAGTGAGCAAACCGACTTTATCAAAAACACACACACACACACACACACATATTGGATAACATTATTGCAGTTTGGGAGGGCATGGAATATGCCCGCCAGACTTCTTAACCGAATCTATTTGTTAAAATTGATTTTGAAAAAGCCTACGATAGAGTTGAGTGGCCTTTCATTCTGGCCATGCTGCAAGCTATCAGTTTTGGACCTAGATACATCTTCTCTATTAATATGCTCTTTCAAAATGTGGGTGCCTGTATTACTATCAAAGGTCAGCAGTCTGAGAGATTCTCTCTTCATCGTTCCATCTGGCAAGGTTGCCCTCTTGCTCCTTCTCTTTATGTCATTGCTACTGAAGGTCTAAGCTACTTGCTTGCTAATGCTGCCAATGCTGGTTTGGCTAAAGGTATTTAACTACCTTCCTCTCCTTAGTAGTTGATTAATGGTCATTTTTTAGATGACTCTTTTCTCACTCTGGCTGAAACAGAGGCCTCTGTCACTAATGCCATGAAATGTCTTGATATTTTTTGTCTTGCTTCTGGTTCTGCTATCCAATGGAAGAAAACCCAATGTTACAGATAGGCGATGGGTCCCAAACCTCCTTGGCTAGAGGGATTCCAATGGCTTTGGATTGAACCTGGTGTTCGATTCAAATTTTTAGGCATTCCTTTTGCCTTTATGGCATCCCCTACTGACCTTTGGAACTATGTGATTCAGCGAGTTGAGCAAAAAATCTCTTTTTGGATTACCAAGCATCTATCTCTTGCTGGTAAATTCCAAGTCTTCTCCAAGGTTCTGGATGCCACTCATGTCCATTACTCGTCATGTTGGTCACCTTCTAAAGCTGCTTACCACATATTGGAGAAAATTTTGTGTGATTTCCTGTGGGCCAACTCCGAAGGGAACCATGGTTTTCACAGAGTTTCTTGGGACATATGTTGTATGCCCAAGGACATTGGTGGTCTTGGTCTAATCAACATTCATATGCAGGCATTTTCTCTTACTGCCAAATGGATTATTTGCAACCTTGAAGGTGAGGAATCTTGGAAAATTCTTTTAAGAAATTGTATATCTCAAGGGTCTCTGCTTAATCAAAAGGCATGGCAGGGTTTGAACTACTACTCCTTACTCCTATGCCCTACTACTGTTAAAATAGGTGGCTCTTTTGTGGCCAAAAGCATATGGAAAGCTTTAGAACTTCTCAAACCCCATCTGCTCTGGCAGGGTGATGGTTTTCGGAACGAGATCTCTCTTAACTCTCTTAGTTTTTGGTGGAATCCGGTGTTTCAATTTCATGACAAACCCCTTGCTCTTTCCTTGCAGCTAAAGGGTTTGCATCTTTTCAAAAAAGGGATTTAGTATATTCAAGACATTTTTTGTCCTACAACCAGGGATTGGCTTCCATGGGATAGCCTAAAAGCTAATTTTTCTCTAAATGACAATGACAAACAAGCCATTTCTATCATTCAAGATCTCATACCTGGCGATTGTTTGCATAAAATTGGTGTTACTATGCAATGCCCGTGGTGGTTTGATTGGCATTGACCCTCTGCCACCCTCTTTAGAAATTATAAACCTCGGTTGGGCTACAAGCTTCTCACCCAGAAGCAGCTTCCTCTCAATAAGTTAAATGCTGGCTGGAGCCTGCATTCCACTCATTTTGGGTGGAAGCAACACTTCACTATTGTTTGGGCCATTCCTATAGAGCCCAAAGTTGTGCACTTTCTTTGGAGCATTCTACATCAAGGGCTTCAAGTGGGCAAGCCCCTTGTTCTTTTGGGAGCTCCCCTGTCGTGTTGTCCTTTCTGCAACCACATAGAGACTCTTCTTCATCTCTTTTGGTTCTGCCCTCATGCTCAGTCTACCTGGCACTGGATTCATAACCTTTTCCAACCTTTTTTGCCCACCTTCTTCACGTGGAAAATGGTTCTTCTGGGGGATCCGACCTTTATTTGTGTAAAATTTTACAACATTTGGCATTCTTTCAGAGCGGCTATTTATATCACATTTGGAAATCTAGAAATGCTTTTATTTTTAATAAGGAGACAGTGGATAGAATTTTCGCTATTTCTAACAACCTTGTTGTCATCTCCAATGTTTCACTTCATAGCCAGGCGCGGGTGGAGAAATTCCGCATAGAAGTTGAGCACTTGCAAACTCTTTTGGACCATTGGGGGAGTGCCCCTTATGTTGTTAGTCGCATTTCGCCAGATTCCCCTCACCATTGCTCCCGCTCGCAAGGTCGCCACTCACTTTCCCCTGGGTCTAGCTCATGGGTGGCATAGCGCCTCTCCTCACCGACGGGTCCCTTCTCCACCTCCGTCTTGGACTCCACCTGTTACCGAGGTATTTGGTCGGCTGGGCTCTGGCAGTAGTGGTTCCGGGTAGCAGGCGCCCGACCAATCAAAGTTTCCGCGGCTCTCTTTGGCTATCTCACCCTCTCGATGGAGAAATAAGGAGGAGCAGCAGTAGGCAGACAGCTCGGAGCATCTTGATGACACCCTCGACACTACTCTTGGTGGTTGGGGTGGTGATCGCCTAAAGAGCCCACCGCCACCGCCACCATCTTCCATGTTTGTTGCTGTTGCCTAACTCCATGTTTGGAATTTTCTCTGGTTCTCTGCACTTTTGTTTTAAACTTTTTTGATTGAAAATGCTACTATTGATATGACACTTTGCTACTCGTAGCCTCTTTATGGCTACTTTGATCCTGCTTATGGGGTGTGATCTTTTCCACCCGATTTTGTATGATTTGCATTGTACTTCTTATGTCATCTTTAATATATGGTTATGCTTTTCAATAAAAAAATGGCATACATATGTCTATGCCAAGGAATTCATCGAAGGTCATGCAAGAAGTGTTTCGCATCTCAGCGGTGTCCCGATGACTCTTTGGGGCAATGAGAAAGAGAGTAAAAGAACCAGAGAGGAGCTCGATAAGACGGATGCTGCTCATATGACCACGCTGGGTATGTACCATGCTTGGAAAAAAGTAAAGATGAGTATTGATCAAGCGGCCAAGAAGTAGTCCAGTTTTACTACTGCTTCTTGGCTGTAGGCTTGCTGTTTTGTTGCCGTTGTTTTGCTGTTAAGTCTCGTTTGTGTTGTTGTTTCTAGGCTTCGGTGTTCTTTGCTGTAACTTTTGTGCTTTGATACAGCTTCTCTACTCCTCTCTCTTATTCAGGCTTTTAGGCCTCCTTTTGTACACAAGGGTATAGTCCCTTTCAAAAAACTATTTACCAATATTAAAAAATAAATTTTAAGATTTATATTGAAATTGATTTTTTTTCACAACTATGAAGAAGACTTCAACAAATAGTAAGTTTATTTTTCAAATTTTTTTAATATATTTTGCTATTTTTCAAATTGGGTTGATTACGTACTATTGATTGTCCTAAAATACCATATGTTAGCAAAAAAAAAAATAGTAAAAAAAAATTTTTAAAAAATGAAAATTATATTTTTAGAAAGCTAAAAAAAATCTGAATTTTGTGTTAAATTTTTGTAATTTTACTAATTCGTTAACCCTAATTATGTGGCACCTAAGTGGTAGAGTTTGGCAAACAATCATCCTCCAAATGGATTTGGTGCCAAAATGTGCCACATAGGTGCCACATAGATGCCACATAGGGGGGTTCACTGCGAACCATCCTTTGCGCGAACCCCCCTAATTGCCAACCTACCACCACAATGTCGCTCGCACGTTTTCCTTCCAATTTGGTCGTTTTTATGTAATATGTTTTTTTAAAACTAGAGTTTTAAAACAATTATAGTTTTTTGATAAAAAAATATATAATATGTTATTATATTTTTAAAAAATAGTTTTTATTATTTATATAAAAAATACAATTAACTTTTAAACATATATTTATTTTGTTATGAAAAAGTGAAATTAAAAATAACCTAATTTGTATTGAAAATTTCTATATAATAAGAGTTCCATGTGTATAGTTTTCTATTGAATTTACTCTTAGAAACAGATCTAGCTCAATTTATGTGTGTAGATGAAGATTATTAAAGTGGAGGAATCATGGGAAATGCGAAGAATGAGAAACGAAAATATACCGAGGAAGAGAAAGCAAAGAAGAATGCTAGAAGATCAGTTCGTAGGAAGGCACAAACATAGAGAGAGAGAAGGCACAAATAGAGAAAGACAAGGCTGCACAAATTGGTACATAGATAGAAACCCTTGATACATCGTAATTTTAATTTTCTTTTTAGTGTAAATCTGATAATATGTTTTTTAGATTGGGTAAAGTTAAGGGTTTCAATAGGATCCCATAACCTAAAACAATAGAAAAAATATGTGAAAATAAAAGGCTCTAACAAAAACAACGTAAGAACCAACCTTACAAAAAAAGGAGCCACACAGAAAAATCATTCATTAAAACACTAATTGTTGAAATATCAATAAAACATCAGCTAATCTCCCTAAATATAAAACATGGTAAAAAATATTGCAACCACTCAATAGTATAATTTAGATCTTGATCTAGTCATCTACTTTGTTTTTGTATTTCTTGTTACTCTCTAGCACACGTGGTTGAATTGGTCTCTTAGTTAAATTTAGGGTTTCTATTTAACATCAACTTCCATTCTTTAACATCCTCTCTCACCTCACCCACAAACATCATTTCTAACTTAATCCTCATAATTGGGTTGTTCCCAAAAATCAAGAGACTTTGTATTCCTCCCATATATATCTCTATAGTTAACCCCTTGACATTTGTTTTCTTTATTCTATATTTTACCTTCTCATATCCTTCAAAATTTGGTATTTTTCACCCATCGTGCTTATGTGTTCCATTCAAAATAATTATCTATCTCTGGATATGGTCCTTAACACAATTCCTCTTTGTCAAGGGTAGCCTCTAAATTCTATCTCACCATCATAATATGCTCCCAAGCGGGCCATATTCCTTATTTACTTATTGTTTATCTAGTTGTAATATATGTTTTCCCATTATTTAGGTATGCTTCTATCCTTTTCTCCTTTCTAGCCTCACCCTTTCCCACTCATCATTTCTCTCTTTCAGATGCCAAAAGGTTGTCTTCGTCTAGATACAAACATGATCCTCTCAACATACCTTTATTTCTTAGCACTCTTGCTTTATCCACATAGTTTACGATTGTGACATGAATATGCATATCCCTTCCCCCATCTCTCATCTTACTAATTCTACTTGCTTGCTTGATTTTCCCTTTCCATTGTAGCCTTCTCCCTAATATTTTAGCCCTTTGATAATTATATTTTATAATTATCATGTCATTCTCTCTCTTCTATCATTTGACTCTTGACTCTCCTCTCTATCAAACTCCCGATGCTTTCCTAATGCTTATTTTATCACTTGTGTGCATGTCTTAGTCTCTTCTAACTTACTTTGTAGCTCATTTTCTCTCTCTTCTATGTTATGAAGTGTTTCTCACACTTATTTTATTTGCATTGTACTTTCTTTTTCATCCCCTACCTTGGCTTTTGTCGAAGAGTGGATGGCTTGATTTAGGTTTGTACCATTCATACTATCCAACATTCGTGATATTTTATAGTTTTCACATGTTCTTTAAGCATGATATTTTCTTCTTTTAGCCTTTGTGTGACAATTATCATCTCCTCCATTTTAACATCTTCTAGTTTCCCCCTTACTTCCATGTGTTCTATTCTTTCTTTCAAGCTCATTAGTTCTTGCACACAGATCTTCGATGAAAAAATGAGTGGAGTCATTGTGGGGTTGTAAGCTTCTTCAACATCATTAATCTCTACTTGGTGGTCTACACCTTCCATGTTATGTGTTTTTTGCCTATTTTTATGATTATTTTTTCCTTATGTAATGTTGTATCTCTATTTTCTGTTGTTGTTGGTTTGACTTGATTCTAGTGTACTTCTTTCCCTTGACTCCGCTCGTGATTTTGATTATTTTTTTTGGCCAAGAATACATAAAACCGCTCATTGTAATTTCTTACCAACTGAATTTTTTATGTGATTATAACCCTATAATTTTTTTATATCTATTTTTGTTTCTTGATATCCATTTCTCACGCCCAATATTTCCCGTGCCTTATAATCCCATAGCATTTCTTGACATTGATGGAAATTGGTATTGCAATCACTTTTGATGATGTTATTTTGAATGCTATGACATGTTGGTATTTTGATGGGTGCCTATATTTTGAATGCTAAAACCTACTTTCCCCTTTTCCCACTTTCCTTTTTATTAAGCCTAATTTTTAAGATTGTGTTCTATCATGCTCCTAAAAATATTTTTGAAGAAGTGATTTGATCATGATAGTTTGTTAGTTTTAAGGATTATTAGCATCTTCACTTTAAAACAGAGGCAAGGTTAGGCTAATTATCTACTCTTTTAGGTAAGGGCCATGAGTAAGGGTTCAAAGCAAGGTATAATGGTTAGCATAACTAATATGGGCATTATGGAGAAATATCTCTCACTAGGGAATCAACCACTACAAATGGGAAAGTAGGTTTTAGACTAAAGTAACCAATAATAGATCATTATGTCACACTCAAACACTTAGTTGAAAAGGTCTGGAATATAAATGAAAAAGTATATTGTTGTTTAGTAGATTTCAAGAAGGACCTCATGAAGTGGTATCTAAATACAATTATCTTGGTCTAAACTTTCACAAATTAAACTTAATTGGGATACATGTAAAATGAAAATAATACAATGTGGATGTAAATCTTTTTATGAGTTACAAATAGATGTAAGAATGTAAATTTATGGGATTGAAAGACCACCAAGTTCCTATTCGGATTACTTGTAACTCTAGTGGTATTATATGGGTGTGAATTATGAGCTAGTTTGCGTTATGGATTTAAAATGTAGGAAGATAGAAAGGATCCAAAAGTGCGTGATTACAAAAAAATTAAAAATTAAGGTGTGAAATAATCCTATCTCATTAAAGACAAATTCCTATAAACATCAATACTATGTCGATGGGTCCAATAAAACTAGATCGATAAGGGAAACTTGAGCTCTATTAAAACAATCTTGTTTAGAACTCTCAAGAATAATTCTCCTCCTACTTCAGTTGTGTATGTAGTAAATGGAAATTTATTCATATTCCTCAAAGTGTATACATATTTCCCTTCAAAATTATGTTTAAAGGCATGTAATTAATCTAGAACTTCTTTTTGTTTAGTAAATCCTATCAAGCTTAAAGGTAAACAAAGAGTATAAAAAGTCATTTTTGTACTCATATCCAGGAGTAATTGATGAATTAGAAGAGTAGTTTATCTTCTAGATAGTAAGTTATTTATCAACTTAAAATATTTTAATATATTCATGTTCCTAAATAAGCTCTTATATATATTAAATCATTCATGAATGGTGTAATCACATGTGTATGCTAATTTTTTTGCAAATTTTGTTTATGGACACAGATCATGATGCACAACAGTATGTTGAAGTGATAAAAAAAAGTTATGGAATAACTTCCCAAGAAAAATGTGAAACACTTGGTGAAGATGGATTTCCAAAAATTAAAATAATTTTCCCAACAAGAACTACTATCACAAAAGAAAACAACAAAAAAGTGTAGAGATAATATATGGTGAATTTGTTAATTTGACTACAGTTGCTAGAGCACTTTTTTTGGTTACATTCTTGAATCATGTTGATATGAGGGAAACATTAGAATTGTTGGGTGTAGATTTTGGATGGGAAAAGTCAAAACGTATGGAAGAAGAATTTGTTGGGAATGTTTCTAAAGGAATAAGTTCTTTGGGTATAAAAACTAGGTCTATGGATAAGAGTATTTCTCGTAGAGAAATATTAACTTCAGTTGTAAGTGAAGATACGAAAAAGAATCATCATGTTACCAATGTTGCTAAGGTATTGGGTGTATCTAGAAAGAAGGTCAGTAGGTATGCAAAGAGGAGGAAGACATTGGATGATTCTACTGTGGAAGAAAATTGGGCACTAATGTGTAGAAATCCACGTTATGATAAAATAGAGGATAATATTGTGAAGATAGTTTTTGATTTTTGGACTGAGAGGATTCTTCCTTCTCCAAATGTGAGGGATGTTTTAAAACACAAGATAGCTCACAATAACTATGATGAACATATAAAACATTGGATCGAAATAACTCAACATGAGATGTAAATCAAGTTTACAAAAGAACATTCAGATGTTAAGATTGGACAACGAATGTTTGAGAATTTGAAGCCTTGGTATGTGTGAGCTGATAAAGTCCTTGACACATGTTGTTGGGGCTATCACGTTGAGTTTGATTATCACTATCAGGTACAATTTTTTTTATATTACATATATATTGAGGTGTGTTTTCATTTATATATATATATATATATATATATATATATATTAGAAATTTGATTAAATTTTGTTTTTTGAGATGTGATTTAAAATTTTAATGTATTTCAAAATCTATGTTTTTTCAGGTGTATAGAAAGTTATGAGAAGCATAAAATGGTCTTGAAAATTCCCCCCTACACGTGTCAGTGAATTCATAGCTTCTATTCTTTGCACAATATCCGATGATCATGTCGATGATCGTATGGCTTACATCAAAGGTGTATGTGACAAGTGTGGGGACTTGAAATTATTGTCAGAAACAAATGGAGATTTGGACACAGTTCAAATGGTGGCTTACAAGAGGTGATTAATAAATATATATATATATATAATTATGGATGTACATATTTTATTTTGATTTTTATGTTTACTACATATGAATACGACAATTTTTCCATTATGTATTGATTTTGTAGGTTCAAATACATAAAATATTCAACACGGACTTGGAAAGGATGCAACCAGGTTGGATTTGGTAGAAGAGGAAATCCCCATTGCTGCATTCATGCAAAGTTTTTGAAGTTTAATTAGTCCTTACATCAAACATTCTCACTATGCAAAGTGGATGGCTACATAATTCAAGACTAATAGAGACACATTCCCTATTGGTTCCATATTGCCCATGGTTGATTTTGCTGAGAATTACTCATTTTCTCATCAAAAAGAGATTCAGACACAATATTATCATACTGACCAGGTTACCATCATGGTTCAAGTATTTTATAGGCATGCACAATTGAATTTGGATGGGGTTGAAAGTACAAATGTGAATCGAGTGATCAAGAAGGAGTATCACTTCTATATAAGTGATGACAAGGAACATGACACCCACTTTGTGCAGAATTTTTTTGGTTTTTTCTTTCAATATCTTCATCAATGAGGAGTAACAAATAGATCAACATTTTGTTTGGTTAGATGGTTGTGCATCACAATTCAAATCCTCTTGCCCTTTCTTTGCACTAAGTCGCTATCATCATCATCAAAAAATGACTCATTTATGGAGTTTCTTTTAGAGTGGATCATGGGAAGGGAGAACACGATGGTGCAGGTGCATGCATCAAACATGCTCTAAAGAAACAAATCTTTGATTATGAGGGAGATCGATTGATTGATGTCCACACCGTTGTTGAATGGTGTAAGAAATATTTTGCATAGTTCAGGCTTCAACCTCACAGGATTCAACCTCACACACTTCAACCTCATAGGATTAGACCTCACAAGCTTCAACCCCACATAGAGAGTGTTTTGGGAGATAACAGGTATGCACATTTAAAACATATATGTATCTTGATGTGATTTATTGACTACAAGTTACAAAAATTTTATAAAAATTTATTCTTAATTTTGATGTTTGTTTTAAACTTTATTGATTTTTTACATGATTAATTGAAGGTATTGATCGAAGGAAAAAGTATGGATGTGAAAGGATTCCCGAGTCTAGGTCTTTTCACTCTGTGATGACTATGGATAGTAATAACTAGACAATCTATACAAGAGATTATTATTATTTTTGTTATGAATGCATGAAAAAATCATATTCAGAGTGCAATAGTAAAAAAAATGGGTATGTAGGTGAGTGGAAGCAAGTTCCTTTAGTTGTGGATGACACATATGGATTAGATCATGATGATAGTTTTGAAGATGTGCCATTGATTTCACCTGATTATGACCACATATATGGACTGGTTAAACAAGGTATGTTTTATTTAAAAGGATCGTATAATTTGATCATTGAATTTATATGTATAATTTATAGTATACAAATCATTAAATATTTCTTTGCATTTTTTTGTAGGTGATGTATTTGCAATCATTGGTGAAGAAGACAATATTGAGAAAGTGGAGTACTACTTGTTGTGTTGCACAGAAGAGAGAACAAAGCTAACATGTGAAATAACAAGTGAGGAGACAACATTTTATATTGGCTCGGTTGTAGTGTAGGGAACATATTTACAACAAGTGAAATCCCTCCAAAGTGGGATTCACTTTTCTGATTATAAACTGGACAAAAGGTGTATCATTACACCCATCACATAATTGCTATAGGTTGACAATTGCATCAGGTGAAGACTAAAAGTGGTCAACGCAAAAAATGGAGACTAGATGTAGAAGACCATGAAATTTTTTTACAAGTCATTGAACAACGAGCTAAGCCACTTGGTATTATATAGAAGGACCTAGAATATTATATATTGATGTCTTCTAGGAATGGAATATCTTATCTATTTTATTTGTCATTTGGCATACATATTTGACAACTTTCTTGTTATGAATTAAAATTTATAACCTCCAGTCCCATATATATATTTTTTTATTATTGGATTTTTCTTATCATAATATTTTGATCAGAGAATTACATAATATAGAGGTAGTGATTTCCTATGGTGGTGTTGATCATATTACACACTTCTATGTGTTGTATACTTAAGATGGGGTTATGATTATGTATGTATGACATGATGATTCTAACATGTGTTTTATGGATTTGAGTATTCTTAAGGGACATACATAATTTCCATTTTACAGCCTTCCATGTGAAAACTTACTCAAGATAGTGATTTAAAACACATAGGATATTTCCCCCACCCTCAAGTTATTCTGTCTTCTATCACAAATCATAACAACTATTTTTCATGATGCCTATTAATGCCATTATAAGTAAAATAAAGGTTGTCCTTTTACCTTTTCAATCTTGTGAGGAAGATGATAGTAATTAGGTGGTAAGTTGATTAACTCCTTATCCAATAGAATATGCAAACATTTCATGTGGTCTATCTCTAAATTTTTTGAACTGGAAGTAGTCCCCTCTCATGTACCATATAATTGTTTTTACCCACTATTGATTATCTACATAATGAAAACTTATGCCTCTATGTAGGAATTTTTCTTCACCAAATTTTGAGTTGTATCTCTTGTAATTATTGCATCAGTTTTTATGTCCTATATAGTTGTGGTGGAGACATCTGCAATTTCATATGCTTTCTCCTTTGGAGGAGAAATTTATTTTTATATTTGGATTGTTTGAAATCATAGAAAGAGGAATATATAATATGTATCATATAGTAACTTCTCTTTGAGAGGGTAGATAAGTCCTCAAAAAAAGATGTATTGTATATCCAAATCAAATGGTTGATATATTATTTGTTGCATACAAGTCTTAAACCTCATAATGTACTCACTCATTGATTTTGAGTTTCCTCGATGTAACATCTTAAGTGTTCATATGTAACTCTTGGAATCTTATTTTGAATATAATTTATTAGAAATGCTTCTTCAAGGTCCAAGAATGTGCTCAAAGATACACCAAGGACATGATGAAACCAATATAAAGCCTTACCTAATGGAATATTTGAAAAGGATTTATCAAAACACTATTACTATCATGTTGTTTCATTGAAATTCAAAACCCCTGAAGATGTAGATATAAGTCATTTCTTCCTTCAAATTTTTTTACGTCAACTCTTATGTTTTTTATTTTCCTCATTTTAGTTTCTCTTTTCCGACATCTTTTATAATAATTTGAAACAAGTTCTTAGTGTCCTATACATTATTTTCATATCTGAATTGATTATATTTTACACTAGGTAAGCCTATAAATCTAAATTTCATTTAAGTTAGTAAAACTTTTAATACTTGATATAAGAAGTAAATGGGAATGCATTTTTAAAGAATTTTCTTTCTTCCCTTTTTCATTTTTTATATGCCACTTTTATTTCCATTTAGTAATAATTGTAGAGATAGGAAAGTAATGGTAATGAGAGGAATACAAATTTCATGAAAAGATAAGGTGAATTGATTTCAAAATGAAAAATATTGCTTGGATTAAATCAAATAGTTCAGGGACTTGAATTTAAAAGACAAATAAGTCGATGCAAGTGTTATGTCATGAAATTAACCGACTCAAATAAAATATTAAATAAAATTTTAGAGATAAAATTAATACTATTAAACATAAAAATAATATTGTATAAAGTATGTATGAACTAAAAAATTGTAATGAAACCCAAATAATATCAAATCAATGTAGTATTTTCCTTGAGATTGAACTAAAAAACTATCAAATAGGTGTTGGATCTTATGTATCATTTAAAACATATCTTTGTAGCTTACCACATGAAACTATTTTATATTCAAAATAAACATTTCAAACCTTTCTCGGGTTGTATTTGATGAAATATAACAAAACTATGTAGGTATAAAAAGTTCAACTTAAAATAGTTAAGAACACCAACTCATAAAATATAAAATTATGCTACCTTAAGGGTATCAAAATATTAAATTCATGTCAAATGAATATATATATAGTATATAAAATATATATGTATAACAGACACAAAACACCACATGCTAATGAACGCGCACGACACGCGCGCGCGCACGCATGTGTCTAAGACATATATCAAAATCTAAAAAAATCATGTCTAGAATGAGTATGAGGTATATACATGTCTAAAATGTCTATAATCATGTCTAAAATGTCTAAAATCTATATAATATCATTTAAGTCTTCTCTGTGCAGTAGGGTGAGTGTATAGACCCCTCACTAGGCTTTTTTGTAGCTCTGCATAATTAAAAAAAGAAATATACACATGTCAAAAACTGATATATAACATACCATATATTAAAATTTATGAGAAAAATTCTACAACAATTTATTGATTAATTAAATACATCATATAACATGATATGTACAACTGATTACCTCAGTATCTATCCCCAGGTGGATGTTGGGAGTATCCACACTATGTGTAGATCTCTGTCCCATAGATCCCTATGAAACAAAATAAATTAAATGTAAGAAGTTGATAAATAAGTTTTTTTAATAAAGTTGAATTAATTTCAAACACTTCAATTTATTATTCAATATTTCTATATTCTAAAAGGGGCACGTATATATAAGGTCTGCGGAACGAGTCTCCAAATCTATGGGAATACCACCCATGACCTCAACACCATGCAAATATCTTGCCAAGTGAGCCAAGCTGACTCCAGACCAGAACATGTAAGATGCAATGATGTTTCTTCAGTCAAGAACTATGTGTATGTCATGTGGGCAAATGGTGTGGGGTGTGAAGCACCTCATACTAGAGTAGAGGCCTAAACACACAAGTAAACGTTCAACTTTAATATTAATAAATTGATAAAGTAATGATGAAATAAGATAAATTTTAATTAAATTAAGTTTTAATTTTCACACCATTGAAATAGAAATGTGTTTAACATCGGGTGTGATGATCCCATCAATAGGAGGTTCATTATAGTAGCAATAGTAAGGTTGTGGGGCCTACCATGTGTGATTGTGTTAAAGATACACCAAGAGTAATGTACACTTTCCATAGTTTTTTGGCCTCGAAAATGCTAATAACCAGGAAACATGCTAATATGGGTGGGAACCCATAGGTTTATGGGATGGTCCCATGGTTTTGATCACCTCATATTTTGGAAAACACTTAAGATAGTTATCTAATATGGTTTTGTGCAACCAGGGATGATGTAACATTATAGATGTGCATGAATTTGGGTGTGATTTCTATACAGTAGAGCATAGCTCCAAACAGATATGGGTATTGTAAGAGAGCGATGGCATAATAAAATTTGAGCAAGTGAGTCTTGGTAAATCCCAAATTGGGTGAACCATGTTAAATAGTATAACTTTGTTGCGTAATTTTTATTTTACATTGCTATTTCAGATTTGTACTATTTTCTGCATATCCTATTGTTGCGATTCTAGGGACCGCATATTTTATCCCTTATTTTCTAAGAACTAGTATCCTGAATACAATATATCATGTTAGGACAGAATCTAGATCCCCCTAAGTTTGTAATGCCGTGCAATCACCTCATATGCACACAAAAAATGGCATCCATAATGAACCTAGCTGACATGTCTGATGGGATCTGTAACCATCAAAATTATCTGGGGAAATCAAATATGCATCACTGTGTAAGCTCACTGCATGCATCATTGCTGATACTAGCTCCACTATTAGTACCATCTCTAAAAGTGATCCTAAGATAATTGGAATGAGAAATACTCGTGATAGCACCCTTGTGCAGTCATAATTTGTGCTACGACATCCTAAAACTTAATAAGAATAGTCGTGGCATCGATTCACGCTACTTTGCGTCAAAAGAACTATAGGATTACCTCCTATATCATATGGATCCCTATCTAGGCCCCTTGCATGTAATAACTAGGGATTTCTAAATAGTTCACCTTTAGGTTTAGATGAACCTAGCATGTAGCATCAGGATGAAGTATAATGGTAATTGGTCATTATTTGGAAATTGGCCTTGTAGAGGCCAAAAATATAGGATAAAACAAATGTGAACATAGGGGACATAAACATTTGTTTGCATAATATGCCCTTACTTTTGATTTTTCTACATAATAACTCCAACAAGACCTCTTAAACAGATTCCTTATCAAAAAGTTGTAACTGAATCTTTATATCCTATATCTCCTGAGACACTTGATTTTAATGAATCCCTAGGATTTTCATTTATTGGAGATTAGAATGAAATGGGTTGTATGTTTTCAAAATTGTTTCTATTATACCAAAGATCAATCAATATTTTTTCACAATGGGCTTTATAGTGCCCAACTGTTGTTGAATCATCGAGAATAGATTGCAATTTTGTGATCTAAGAATTCAGTCGTCTCAAAAAAATTTGTGAGCAAAAGAAGTTCATGACTGTAAAAAAATGAAAGTAAAATTCAATTTACAATAATTTTAATGAAAATATTCTCCTAAGATATTCTCCTATTTTAATGAAAATAGAAATATGACTTTCAAGCTTGAATGTAAATAATCAAGAAATAAGAAATATGCATATCTTATTTTCATTTGAAATAAAAACTCACTAACATAGAATTACCCTTCAAAAATGGAATAATGTAAAATCTAAGTTATTCCATTATAAATATCACATAATAAATCAACCTCAAATGTTGCATAGTTGAAGACAAAAGTACATGAAAGAGATACATCACTAAAAATACATTTTATAAGTCAAGCTACTAAGGGAACAAATTTATTACCATGTATCAAAAATCAATGAAAGATGTTAGGAGATAAGAAGAAGTTTTTCAACATGACTAGAAGTATAAACACTTATAAAATGTATTCTCTATTTATGTAAAAGTATCCTAAAATAATTAAAATAAACAAGTGTATTTGTTTTGTGAAATATAAACCAAATTCATATTCTTGAAAGAAATCTAGAATTAATATATAATTCTTGATAAATTTCATGATAATAGGTTCATCCTTATTTTGTACATAGGTTAGGATCACTATGCTTAGTGTTATTTTTATCAAAGGCTCCAACCTTATGGATACGATAAACTTGATTTCTAGCAATTCTACATCAAGCTAAAATGTGAACAAGAGGAAACCATTGAATCTTTTACTTGATTTTTATGCACACTTTGTAAGATGCTCATTGCAAAAAAACTCCAAGTGAGTAGTTTTTTCATGTTGGAATCCCTCTACTTATGAATTTGGTCCTTATATATCTCATAAAGAGACACAATAGTGGTTTAAGATATTGAACATCTATTTCTTAGTGTTTCTCAACATTTTTCTCTTATATCTATTAGGATCTTGATCCTCCTACCATGATTGATAATTTTCCATGTTGGCCAAAAACCTCTCTTCAAATGCTACCTAGATGAAGGTGGGGTCCTTTGTTACAAATATAAAATATGTGTAGAGTTGCATAATCACACATCTTGCCATCATTGAAAATGATATTATTGGAGGAATGCCATGTTGCTTTAGAAGGAGAAACTATAATATTACCCTCATTCTCAAAAAATATGGAAAAATATCTATCAACCAACCAATATATAAATTCCATTCAAAAATCAATTGCAAAAAAAGAGCATATTTGCTAATGATTGAAGAAATGAGATCTCAATTTTTCAATATAAGAGCTAAAAAAATTAAAATTGAACTTTCCACAAACTAATTGAGCCTCTTTACTAAAATGAAGTGGACCTTTTTAAAAACAATGTGTTGCAAGATACTCATTTAAATGGTTGGTGGAGTGAGGTTGAATTTAAATTTGAGATCATCAATTCCAAATTTTCTTCGAAAAAGTATTCCTCTGCCACCATAGTGAGAAGTTGGATTAAAAGAGTCCTTAATCAAAAGACATTGATGGATTTGCAATGGATCTTCATTACTAGTACACACTTTCCTTGAAGCACCCACATGTTTGTCATAGGCTAGCCATGGTGTCAAGACATTGAGAATTTACCAAACTTATAAACAATTTCAGGTGACATCAATAATGGTTTGGTTTGACATTTGGCTGGATAACATGTTATACTTTTCACTCATTGTCATTGAAGTTTTACAATGGTTAAAGTGTAAAATTGATTAGGCAAGGCATGTTTTCTGATTGATATTGAAGAAATTACCCCTCAGGGTTTGTTGGGAAGCCAAAGGAATCTAATGCTCTATGATGCATAAACTATTTACAAAAAAACAAGAGTAGAGAAACTATGAAAAGAATTTTGATACTCTGTTTTGTGAATTATTGGTCTAATTAACTGGACTGCGACTGTGTGATTACATATTTGCAGCTGTCCTAAGTGCATGATCATGAGATTTTTAATTAAAGGCATGTTACTTTAATAGTTTCATGTTGTAGGAATTATGGTGGTAATATTTTAAGATTGAGAGGTTAATACTATGATCTTTGATTATTGCATGTTAATAAATCTTATAGGAAATAGTATTGAGACTGTGAATCCCTGATTCTGATTAAGTTTTGACTTAATTATTATTGAGATAAGTGTTTGCAATGCATGAGAGCTATGGGGAAAGGTTGCATAAGTTGAAGATAGAATAAGAAAAGATATTTCCTTAAAAAGTAAAGCCTTGATTCCTTTAAGTTGTAGTTGGAGGGTTTCATACACCTGAGTTATACGTGCATGCAAGTAAGTTTTTGGTTGTGGCTATTGCAAATCTCATTATGGAGTATCATTGTTATCACAGGATGAATGAGGGATTAGAAACAAAGTTATAGGTCAAATAACAAGGCTTGAAAACAAAAATAATAGAGTTATAGGTCAACACATAAATTTGACAGTGGGGATTGTTCTGTTCCAAGTAACAATCGGCAGTTGGTTGCTTAATTGCATTTCTTTCAATGGAAAATGAACACTATGTTCAACTAAGGTAGGGTTTCTCTACTAGGTTCCTAAAAATAGTAATTGCCATCTTAATAAGCACATTTAAAGAAGACCACAACATACTTGTGACGCCCAATGAACAACAAAATTTGTGAAGCCTGGTCATGATACAAGAGATTTAAGTAAATGGTTAAGTACTATGTAGGTAGTTTTGTTGGCAATAAGCTATGGTTTCCTTATCTTAAGGTGGGGTCCTCTATTTTCACAAAAAAAAAACAAGTTAGAACATACCTGTGTGTGCTTGTTGGTCGCCTATAGGGTTGTGCAGGTCAGTTATGGGCTGGTTCTGGGCTCCAACTTATTGTTGGTTGCCTATGGGGGCTCGCAAGTCGTCTCTTCTCTATGGAGACTTCATGCGAAGGAGATGGGCGGAGGAAAAGTGAACACCCTTTTGCATGAAGGGGGTTTGCGTGAACACCCCCTTCACACGAACCCCTTTCCATGCCATACGTGGCAGCCACATACGCTACATGGCTCTTCACACGAAATGGGTTTAAGCAAAGGGGGTATTCACGTGAACACCCCTAATTTCCCACCCCACCACATTGCCCACTAGCATTTTTGGGACAATGAGTTGGACATAATACCATGCATTGACCTAATAAGAACTTTGATAACATTTCTATTACAACTTCTTTGGCTTTCATGTATAGTGCACATGTTTTTGTTCATAACAAAGGCATAAGTCCAAGTAAGGATTTGTTTTTAGTAACACATTATATGTTTTTATTGTCTATGGTTTTAATATTGCATATTAAGCTATGGTAATAGGAATATGCACATTCCTATTGGCAACCAGTGCAATATGTTGTTTCTTCACGCAATATAATGAAGTTTTGAATAAAAAAGGTATAAATTTTGCATAAAGGCTCAAAGGGGCTAAAATATGCTTTTACAACTGTTAAAGTCCCTTTCACCTATTCAAAAAAGAATGGGAATATTTTAATTGATAGTACAAATAAGAATAATGACCTATACTTGGTTATTGTCAAATTTACAACCTTTCATTCATGTGAAACCAAATTGAAAGAATATACACAATCAACGTGAATTAGTCACATCAATATGAAATGACTACTGCGTAATGTTTTCAAATTGTTTATATCCCCATCTCTT
Organism: Taxus chinensis; assembly: GCA_019776745.2. Classification (NCBI taxonomy): domain Eukaryota; kingdom Viridiplantae; phylum Streptophyta; class Pinopsida; order Cupressales; family Taxaceae; genus Taxus; species Taxus chinensis. The sequence continues at coordinate 912,818,506 of CM034147.1, read as the reverse complement.
TAACTTGCAAATTTAAAATATGAATTATGACATCCGATTAACAAAATGATTGTTTTTTCAATATGTAATATACTCTAGTGTCATGAAAAATATCCAAAGTAGAAGTTGAATAACAATATGACAAAATACTTTATGACTTGGTCATGATATATATTCTCTTATTGTTAATAGTTTTTTAAATACTAAACAAATAAAGTGATTGCATTGATGCAAAGGCATTGGGATAATGGCGATTAACTTTATTATAGAGATATTTCAAACTATGTGTAGAAGCATTGATGCATTTCATTATACAGGCCTGATGCTAAATTTGTTTCTTAAGAAAGAAAAAAATAGAAGAAATTTGGAGTCTATTTATAATATAAATATATAGTTACAAAAAGGATTTGAGACTTGTTTCGGCCATTTGTTTTTTTATGAAATAGTTTATATTACTTGATAGAAAATATTACAGCCTATCCACAAAAAATAATATTTGTTGATGATCTGAAGCAGCAATATGAAGATAATTTTTTATTTTTGTAGTTGATTGATGATTTCATTTATAAAATAATGATAATAGTTACTAAAAGAGCATTAGTGATCAAGTGTAAGAGGAAAGAAAATAAATGATGGGAGCCAAGGAATGGAGAGATAGGTTACATTTTTTTGTGAAAGTAAAGGAAGAAAGAGATAGATAGAAGTAGTTTATGTAGAAGCAAGTATTACCTATGGTTGTGTGCATATTAACTTAAGAACACTTATAAAAGTAGAAGAAGAATTAGAGTTTCTATGGCTGAAAACTTAAAATGTGTATTTTTTATTTTTCAACTTTAACCACATGTTCTTGCAAGTTGAAGACAAATAATTTTTTTGTCCAAATGCATATGGTGAATATTTGATATGATAGAGAAGTAGAAACCATGATTTTCTAACTAAAACTGAAAGGTATAGTTTTTAACTGAAAGTTATAAGTTGAAACTTGATTTTTATATCTGCCCCAACACATACCATCATTCTTGCAATTGTAGAATCATCCATGCCACCGATATCCTTCAAACTTCTTATTACCAATTCACAAATGTTTTTAGCATTGGAGTTCTCTCACATCTTGTGAATAGCAAGTAAGTGAGGCTATCTCACATGAATTTCAACATTATAAACATGCATACAAACCCAAGAAGTATTATCTTCTGTTGTAACCTCATCAATAGACAAAGAAATGTATCATGTAGACTTAAATTTATCTTCCAAGTCTTCTTTCTCAACCATAACTACACATTTTTCCCATTCCAAACCACTACTTTAAGACTCGTGAGAATGAGGAAAGTGTGCGACACCAAGAAAATACAACATCTTCTTATGTTCATGAAAATATGCTATATGACAACCTATTTTTAGAATGTGAAAAATAGTAGCCACCTGAACTATTTTACCTAAAAGACTATTTGGAATGACCTTGTTAAATTGAGATGAAATTATCCCTCCATTCTCTACAACTATCCTTTCAGTTCTCTTATGCTCCTCAAATTCATTTTCATACCTAATAGGTAAACAATCATACACAATTTTCCATTTAGAAATATTCTTCACAACTTCATCTACAATTTGTTTTTCATATTTCTTTCCTACCTGCTTCTCAATAGTATCCAATTTAAGTTCCACTGTCTTGTCCCTACCCAATTTCCAGCTACATATTATACATTTGTATTCTTTGGGAGGTTCAACTTTATTTTCATTTTTAACAGGTTCAATAAATGGAAACTCAGAAACCCACTCTAACCTTAAACTCCTGCCCGGAGTCCCATTTTCTTACCTTCCAAAAATAAGTCTCCCCTGAATATTTATCATGGTGGAATTTAAATTATGTTGACTGTAATAAGATTCACATCCAACATTCAATTGGGCAAGTGATGCCATCCTAACACTAGATTGGAAATGTAAATCATCAAGTGATGTAGTTTCAAATTCATTCAATGGGATGTCTTCAATGGGAGGTATTTCATTTTCATCTTCATTGGAAGTGTCAATCATCAAATCATTAATGAATTCATTCTGAGTTTCATTTCAAATGCAATAATTATCCCTTGATAGTGTTAGTACTACTAGAGAAGGATGGGATTCCATTGATGGTTTCTCAAAATAAGATGGGATTTTTTGTATGTTAGTACCATGAGGTGTTGCACTGTCTTTTTCCTGAAGTTTTCATTTTAGTTGTCATTTTCCTATAAAGACAATCTTTGAGTTGGTTGTAATGAGATGAAAATTGACTATGGCATTGCAGTGTCATGTGACATTGAAAAAATGACACTAGTGAAGATGCACATATACTAGTGGTACCGTAAAATAAAAAAATGACATATTTTAATATATATAGCATTGCTAACAACCTAACTTTAAAAAGTAGATAAAATAATGCAACATGATAGAAAATATGTTTTAAATTGGATCAATATTGAATAGACTTACCTGCACTAACTGAGTGCTTGTAGGATGTAAATTGCAAGTGCAATGCAGTAGCCGACAAGACCTTGATTTATTTTATTTTTGTAAGCAATGTGTAGAATTCTTTTCTATTACTTCGCAAAATATATAAGACGAATTTAATCAAATTTTTAAAAAATCTCAAAAATGTCAGTGAATGAGACCAAAGGTTCCATAGAATTCTTGGTAATCCAAGAATATTTTGAAATCTTGACGCGTCAATTACGCAGATCCATTAAAAAAATACGTGGGGATTGGGGATCTATTGGCTATTCACATGGGAAAAATTAATGTTTGTAGTTTTTTGGGCAAAACATGGGAAGTGACATGGTCATTAAAATAGCCAAATCCATATTCCATAATTCTTACTATTCGCTTAATTACGAATATTCGCCGCTAAAATTTTCCCTTTAAATTGTTAGAAAATTTATGGATGTACTACCACTTTGTATATTTTTGAACTCTTAAAAGTACATATTTAGTCATTTTATACATGTTTCATAAAGTTTGTTTTGTGGGGAATATATTTATAAAGTACAAAAAATGGTAAAATGTGGGACACCATTATACGCTTTGACTATCATTTAATAAGAATTTGATTACAATTTGTATTCCCCTTGTAAAAAAATACAATTTAAAAAATATGACATTAGATTTCGAGAACATAGGCAAAATTTAAGACCTTTAAAAGTTTTAGGACATCTCATAATTATGCTCTATCTCTAGGCCATGGATTTTCAAGAAAAACTGAAGGCTTCTCTTTGTTTAGGTTGTATGATGTCATAAAAATGAAGGCATCACCATGTTCACTTACGAAGAAGAAATAATTGTCCACAATGATAAATGTTTAGTTGTTGGGCATCTTTAAGAGGTTAGGAATTTGAAGAGACAATCCAAGTAAGTTCATGATAGACTTTATAAAGAATAAAGCTTCTTCATATTTAAATAACACTATAAAGCGAGTGAGTGTGAGTGTGAACTCAAATCTTAGAAATACGTAATTGAATTTAACAAAGAGAATGTTTGAGTTTCCAATTTAATTAATATGGTTAGGAAAGTGTCCATTAACTACATCATTAATGTTGCAACTAAATTTTTCCTTTCTTTCCCATTTGCATCAACATAACTCATCTCATTCCAAAATTACATGTTCATATATAACTAGTGCATACGAAAATTAAGTGTCTGGAGTTCGTTTGCAGTGAGAGATCTATTGCCATTAGCACATTTATTCGGCCTCTTTTCTAGAGCCTCGCCATTTGGTGGGCTTTAAATATGACTTCGCATGACTCTTGTCCAGTTGTTTCAACTGCGACGGAGAGCGGCGAGATTGCGAACAATGGCTCCGGGGAAGCGCCCTCGCAAGTTTGTGCCGAAAGTATTCCATGAGGTAATGATTCTCCCCCTGATATTGTTTTATCACTTTCAGAATTTGATTCCACCTATAAATGGCTAGAACAATTCTGTTTAATAGGATATTTTGTGGGAAGGACTCCCTTTGAAAGTATACTTAAATCTTAAGTCCAATCTGCTTGGACGGAGTATGGTATTAAGCTAGATTCCATCCAGAACCTAACCTGTGGTTTTTTTGCCTTCGATTTTTTTACCCTAGCTATGCTTCCCTTATTCTGAATAAGCAGAAAACCTGGTATGTGAGAAGCTCCCTGTTGGTTTTGTCACCCTGGACCAAAGAATTTGTTGTCTCTGACTAGACGGCCCTTAAAGTCCCCGTTTGGGTTGAATTCCCAGGGCTTCATATGCCTTGCTAGCATTTCTTAGAACGTATTGCTGCAACTCTCAGTCTTGTTATTTACACAGATCCTTCTAGGTTCTTTGTGGCTCATCCACAAAAAAAGGGTTTGCATTGAACTGAACCTTTCGAAGGACCTGAAAGAATCAATTGCCATTTAGGTTGGTGATGTATCTTTTGCTCAGAAGGTGGGATACATCATTCTTCCGAATACTTGTTTTCGCTGTCAATCTTCTAAGCATAAAATTAGGGATTATCCCTTGTTGGCCGCTCACCATGATGCTTCAAAGCCCATTGGCGATCCCCACCCTCAACCTGAGGAGGAGGGTTGGCACACTGTGGATGGCCATAAAACCAATAAGAGCAAGGCCGCTCATATCAGGCCTTCGCAACATGGTTCAACTGCTCAATCCGAAAAGGTTCCTCCAAATGTTTCCAACTCAACTGCAAAGCAACCTTTGGATACCAAGTTGCCTTTAGCCCACACAAAGGTATTGGTTGGCAGTATGGTTGGTTCTTTAAGTAAATTGGCACCTTTGGCCTCAAGCTCTCAGCCTGCTATTTTGTAGCGTGAGGGCCGACTTCAACCATTACTCGTACCTAACAAAGTGGTTTCTCCACGAAAGCAGGCATTTTGGCATTCTCGTAGCCCTCCTCACGAGCGCAAGGAAGGGGAGTATAGCCCTACCAGCCAGCGGGCTACTCAACTGTCTAATTTTTTTCAGTTAACCAGCAACGGTTTTTACATAACATTTTTGGAGCCCTTGATGGTTTGAGTGAGCTAGACTCAGAGATGCATCTTGATAATGTTTCCTCATGAATTGCTACTCATGGAATGTGCAGGGTCTCACAAACTCCACTCACAAATACATTGTACGAGATTTTAGGAAAAGCTTCCCTAATATGGATATTTTGTGTTTACAGGAAATCAAAGTTTCAGGATTTTTACTTGATTCTGTTGCCAGGACTATTTGGCTTGACAATTTAGCTATCTCTAGTAACCATGCTACTGGCAGAGGTAGAATGATCACGTTTATTTCTCTGAAATGGCGGCCGCATTACATCAATCATGGATGTGACCCTGACAACCGTATTCTCTGGGTGTTATTCAATATTGAAAATCTCTCCTTTGGGATTATCAATGTTTATGCACCTAATGACGTGTCTGAAAGGACGACGCTTTGGAGGTGGGTGGCTGACAACCTTCCAATTGCACATTGGCTGATTAATGGGGATTTTAATATGGTGGAGCAGCCCAATGATAAACTGGGTCTTTTACCCATGAGGTGGCCAGCTGGCAAAAGGGAGGCTTGGTTTTACATGCACAATAAATTTGGGTTTTATGACCCCAATTTTTCACGTCACACCAATATGCTTCCATGGTACACTTGGTCTAATATCAGAAACGGCCAAGATCAGGTTTTTAAAAGGCTGGATTGTGCAATGATTTCTTTACAACCTTTCTTTAAATTTTCCAGCTGTTATTCTCTTTCGGTGGAAGCTTTGTCAGTCGTTGTCCTTTCCGACCACATTCTGATTTGGTTCCGTATTGAATGGACTTTTCAACTACCATAGATTAAAAAAAATTAGTTTTATTTAAATACTACTTTATTGCATCATGACCCCACGTTGGCACATATTCGCAAAATTTGGAACCTCATACCTCGCCCTCTTGGTAAGGTTAGATAGATAAGCTGGTGGAAGGATGCTATGATTCGGCTAACTAAATTCCTCCAGATGTATGGTGTCTAGCTCGCTAAATTTCGGCGGTGAGCTTGCTCCACCACCTCCGCTGAGTTGAGCCACTCCACGGTGGCACTCACCCAAGCTCCTTTCAATGTGGCTCTGCAACTCCAAGTTGCTAAATTACGGAAGCAAATCGGTATTGTTGATGATTACACAGTGTGGGGTGCTCATATCAAAGCTCTGCTGCACTGTCTTAAAATTGGAGATTGTAACACCAAAGAGTTTTACCAGCGGCTCAAAGCCAAACACATAAACCAACAAATTTCTACTATTGTTAATGCTAGTGTTCAGATTACAGACACTCCTAATATGGTCCAAGCCTTTGTTAGGCACTATGTTCAAGTTTTTAAAGCCCAGGAGGAGTCTCCTGAGCGACAAGCCGCACTCGTTAAATGTCTCTCAGTTGTTCCATGTAAACTCTCGCATGCACACCGGGTTGTTAGAATGCTTACCTTAGAGGATTTATATGAAGTTATCTCCCTCATGGCCAATGACAAAGCCCCTGTCACAGATGGCTTTCCTTGCGAGTTCTATAAATCCCTTTGGGACATGGTGGGCCGGGATCTGCTTCAAGTATATCTCGAAGCTTTCCACTCAGGGTCCCTCGATGCCCTTATTAATCGGGGTCATATAAAGTTCATCCCTAAAGCAGGAGACCCGAAACTCATATGCAATTGGCAGCCGATTACCTTGCTCAATGTCTCATATAAGATAATAGCTAAGGATTTAGCTCTTCGGCTTCAACCCATCTTGCCAGTTATCGTCAGTCCTGAGCAGACTGGATCATATAGAGCAGGTACATTCTGAATAATATTTTGGCTATTTGGGAAGGCATGGAGTGGGCTAGAACCTCTAAGCAATCTGCCATGTTTGTTAAAATTGACTTTGAAAAATATTACAACAGGATTGAATGGCATTTCATGTTGGCGATGCTTGAAGCATTGGGCTTCTGTTCGGTCTTCATCGCCTCTATCAAAATGTTTTTTGCTGATGCCTCTGCCTCTCTATCTGTAAATGGTCATACTTCTTAGAAATTTGGGATTTTCCGCTATATTAGGCAAGGTTGTCCTTTAGCACCTGCTCTATATGTGCTTGCCGCTGAAGGTTTTGGGTTTCTCCTTGCCCATGCTCGGGACAAAGGGCTTGTGTGTAGAATTCAGCTCCCTTCCCTGACTCCCCTTTAACTTATCAATGGGCATTTTACGGATGACTCCTTCCTCACGCTCCTAGAGGAAGAAACTAATATTACCAATGCCATGCAATGTTTGGACCCGTATTATTTAGCTTCAGGTTCTAGTATCCAATGGCGTAAGACCCAGTGCTTCAGGCAATATTTTCTCCCCAATCCTAGTTGGCTTAATCGTTTTGACTGGAAGTACATCTAGCATGGAGAATTTTTAAAATTTTTGAGTATCCCCTTTGCTTTTGATGTTGCCCCCAGTCAACTTTCGTAGTATGTTATTGATAAGGCCGCCCACAAGTTGGAGTACTGGATTACTAAACCCCTTTCATTGGCAGGAAAATTTCAGATTTGCTCCAAGATTTTAAATGCCGCGCATGTTTACTATTCTTCGTGTTGGGTGCTGGCCAAAGCCTCCTACAAGAAGCTGGAAAAACTTCTCAAAGATTTCCTTTGGGCTAACTCGGAGCTTGGCAAAGGTTTCCACAGAGTTGCCTAGGAGTATTGTTGCCTCCCTAGGGATTCTGGTGGACTTGGGCTGACTAACATTGGCTACCTGGGGACTACATTGGCTTCCAAGTGGATCATTCGGGCCTGCACTGACAACGAAGCTTGGAAAGTTTTGATTCGTAACTATATTTGCCAAGGTTCCCCGCAAGGGCACACAACTTGGCAAGGGCTGGATTTTCACAGTTTGCTCATTCTCAAAGCCCTGGTCAAGATTGTGGGCACCTTTTTTGTCAAAAGCATATGGAAATCCTGGGAGTCGCTCAAACCCTTTTTAATCTAGGAAGGGGTTGGCTTCCGTCATGGGCTTTCCATTAATGACCACAACATTTGGTGGTCTCTGCTCATCGATTTTCATGATGTGTCACTTGCCCAAGTGCCCTGGGTTCATGCCCTTAAGTTATATCATCGAGGCTTGTGCACTCTTAATGACATATTTTGCAGGCAGTCCAGAATGCTTCTCACTTGGCCTCAAGCTAAAGCTAAATTTTGGCTGGTTTCAGCTGACAGAGAGTCTTATCAGGAAATTCTTGATTCCATTCCTGTTGAGATGCTTCACAAAGTGGGTTTGGTCTCTCTTAGGCCTTGGTGGAAGGATTAGAAATGGTTTCTAGATACCCCGTTCTTAAATTACTCCCTAAGGAAAGGGTATGCTCTTCTCACCCCCAGGTTGCTAATGGTGGCTTTGCTAAACTCTAGGTGGTCCATCAACTCTAGATGGTCCTCTTGGGAAGCTAGATTTCACATAGTTTGGAAGGCCATCCTTCAACCCAAGCTAGCCTGTTTTTCTTGGTGCCTGCTCTTTCAAGGCCTCCCTATTGGGTGCAGATTAGCTCATTACGGGATTGCTTCTTTGCTTTGCCCTTTTTGTGGGGATATTGAGACGCTTACACATTTGTTCTGGTACTGCCCAAAAGCTCAGGCTATTTGGGTTTGGATCCACGATTTCTTTCGGCCGTTTCGCCCAACTCCATTTCTTTGGCAACATGTTTTTCTTAGGGATTCTATTTCCATTCCCCATGCTTTTACACAAGTGTGGCATACTTTCAGAGTGGAGCTCCTTTTTTTAATATGGAAAGAACACAATTATGTTGTTTTTGCTAATTCCGCAATTTCTTGCTTTCTTTCGCATTATGATAAGGCCATGCTTATCTCGAATATGTTCTTACAAATCCAGGATCAGGCCCGTAAGGTTGAGCTGGAAGTGCGGCACCTCTAGACCCTCCTAGATCACTGGGCCAACGCTCCTTGCACTGTGGCATGGGAGCTCCCCACCTCCTCTTCGGGGAGTGTTCATTCAAGAGGTCGTTGTGGACGTGGCCGGTCGAATGAACATACCCCCTGTCATCACTCTCCCATGTGACAACCCAAGCATCGGTAGAGCCCTGTTAATTGGGGTGGTTGGGGGTCCCCGCAGCGGCCCGCATATCACAGTGGCTAGGGCTCCCACCACCACTCCCCGTCTCCTGTGCAATGGGATGGATGGGATTCTGGCAAAGTCCCCCAGTTGGCTCTTGCCATATCTCCTAATCTGCAGGACGATAAAGAAGAAGAAGAAGTTGGCACCGGTTGACCGCCCCTTTCGGATGGAAATGATCTTCTAGGTGGTAACTTGGAGGATAAAGGGGCTCCACCACCGCCCCCTACTGCTATGTTTGCTACGGCAGCTTAATTTATTTTCCTTATGTTTTGTGGCATTGTTGCCTTTTGATGCTTTTGCCTCCTAGCCTCGGCTAGTTTGAACGTGGGGTGTGCCCTTTACCACCCATATTTTTTGTGGATAGCTGTAATATTTTTATTAAGTAATATAGTCTATTTCATCAATAAATAAATAAAAAATTAAGTGTCTAAAATTTAAAAAATACATGTTTTACCTCTTTTGTTAATTTTATGGTACATGAGCTTTTGTAAAACTTTGAGGAAAGATCACATTTTCAGTCATTGTGAGTTAATAGATGCGCTAACAACCACTTTGAATTGTTAATATGAAAAATTGGATTAAGATGAAAATTTTTTACATTCAAAATCTTGTGTTAGAGTATTCCCATATTCTATATAAGTATTGTAATTTTTTTAAATTAAAAAATAGAATTTTATTAATAAGAAAAATATAAAACAATTTTAATTATATAAAATGATGAGCGAAAAAGTCATTGAGCTCGTCATTTTCGGTTCCATGTAATATTTGAAACAGCTATCAAGATAATTCAAAATTAGAATTATTTCATTTGATCATTGACAAAGGTTCATTTGCATTTTCAAATTATAAGTAGATTTGGCTTTTCCGTGGAACATTCTAACAAGATTTGAGTGAACTAAAGAATTTGCGGAAAGGCATGGACGGATCATCAAGAATTTGAGGTGTTGTACATATAGCATTCAAAAACACACACAAAAAAATACTAAACAGTGCAGAGTTTATCGCCATGACCTTGTTCAGCTCACTCAAAAATACCAAACACCGCTAAGATCATCCCTGATCAGTAGTCAGTCACGCCCATAAATGTGCAAAGTGAGGAGCATTGCAATACATCGTCTGACTATGTAAAATCTAACCCTGATATTCTTATAATGTTTCACTACACCCATTAAAACCTTGCTAAAACCATCACTACTAGACTGTTTCTTTGCCTCGCTACTTTCTCTAGAATAGCATTGACCCATTTCTGCTCAGCTTCAAAGCCACTGGAATTCACAAGAATTCTGAGAGGCAGGTTGGATCTTTAATTACAGTGATTCCATTTAAATTGTGTTGTAAGAAACTCCGAGTTTCGCATGCACCTTCCTTCTTGTCCCTGCAAACAAACGTGTGCCTTACTTCTTTGAATTTAATACTTGTTTCTAAATGGCGAGAGACTCTAACAGACTCCAGAAAATATCCGTCGACGTAGTCTTGTCTATATTTAAGTTGTTTGTTTGATTAATTATGGCGGTTCCTTGTTCTCTGCTCTTCGACTCTCGCGATATGGTCGTCGTACAAGGAACTAGTTTTGTTATTTTGTTCGAGGATCGCTTTCTCTCTCTTTCTTTGTAATGGGAAAGGGAGCATATCTTCTTCCACCGGGATTTGCATGGAAATGTGTCCCCAACTTCTATGTTTTAGCACTCAACTCTATTAATGTTCTTTTAAGATTGTCGAGTAAGCTAGTTACGTTAAGTAAAGGTTATCATATTCCTCGTCGTTTTTTACAAAAGTAGCAACCTTGTAATCCACTCGGGATGGGGGACAATCAATCCCACACCCTATGGGAAAAGGATTATATGTAGTGAGTGTAGACCCCTCTTCAAATCCCCCATTTGATATTAAGATTGTTAATCAAGCAAACACATTCTTTAGGCATTCCAATGTTGATTCTACCTTTAGCAAATCAGGTATTCCAGTATTGTCTTGAATCAAACTATTTTTCCAGGAAATGCTTATAAATGTTTCATTATTATTTTTCTTTTGTAGGTTATATGTACGTTTGGTGATATAGGAGCAAATATCAGGCGATCAATATGGAACAACAACAAAGATCATGCAACACAACAAAAACCATGTTCTGAGCCCCTACACAATCACCAACGCCCAGGCGCCTCTATCATGCACTGGACGCCCTTTTCCGACATTATTCTTAGGTTCCAGATTTCACATTGAGCATTTACGACATTGTTTGCAGTCTATTCAACACTTTCACAACCCATATCACTTCATGTCCATTTGAAAATCCACTGAGTACTCCTATATCTCTTCTTTGCTTCGGGTTTCGTACTTTACATCTTAGTTTGCTTGCGTCACTACTATATTTTAGCATTTGTACATCATTTATTTCAATAGTTACTCTGCAATTTAGATTTAATTCAAATTAAATTAAATCATTTGGTGAACCCATCGCTTGAATCCAACCTTCCCTCTGGGGTTTTTGCCTTTTATGCTCATCACCAATAGTGTTCGTTTTGGTTCCTTTGAGCACGTTGAGCTTCCTCCCTCTATTCATAAGTCCTTTAAGTCAATGGTTGAATCTTCAAACCCCTTGCTTGATTCAAACAATGCCCCTCTTGAGAACATTGAATCTTCTGATAGCAAACATTCATATGATGAGGATACCAACATTGATTAACAACAAATAAACAAGCTCGCCAATTTTCGTCAAGCGTCGTGTACCAACCCTTTGCATATTCCGCATGTTCTCAATGCCATACTATTAAACATTCTCGAGATGTTGCTTCTACTCCTCTTGTAGGCTCCTCTTTAGCTGTCATGGCCTCCACCCAACCCCTCAACATTCCTACTTCCATTGTTACCACTACCGCCCCTCTCATTACTCCCAATACCTCTAATACACAACCTGGTTCCTCTTCAAGTACTCATGACTTAGCTTCTTTATATCAGTATCTGCAAATTCAAATCTGTCAACTACAACAAGCTACTTCACACTCATATCCATCTCTTGATTCCTCATTACTCCTTCATACCCCTTTCGCACCCATCATTTCTGCTTATCGACTTCCTCCTAACTTCGTCACCCCTAAGCTGTCCACCTTCAATGGCCATGGTGACCCTCGAGAGCATCTTTGATCTTTTCATGTGGCGTGTCTGGGCTACACAAATGATCATACATTGTTAGCTAAGCTATTTCCTAGAAGTCTTCAAGATTACGCCATGCATTGGTTTTATGATCTGCATGTTCATTCGGTAACTTCTTTAACACATCTAGCTAATGCTTTTATTGCTCACTTTTCCATCAATATCGACACCTAGATATCTTATGCACAACTTGCTCAAATCAAACAAAGATCTAATGAGCATCTAGCTGACTATGTTTTGCGTTAAAAGAACAACCTAGCCAAGATGACCAATGTCCTCGTTGATTCAGAATTGCAAGATCTTTTTGTTCAAAGTCTCTTACCTCCACTACAAGAGAGTGTTATCTTTTAGACTTCATGATCATTTGATCAATTACACCATACACTCAAAATTTTCAAAGTCAAACTTCTATCTATGGGAAAATTAAAATATCATGATACTCCTTCATCCTCTTCTAATAGGTTTCAAGCTAAATCTACTTTCAAGCCATCTCCTAAACTAACCGAAGAAAATGCAACCGTTAATGTCATCTCTCCATCTAAAAAACTTCAATGACAACCTCTAAAGCATACTTTTACCAAATTACCCTATGCACCCTGGTTTTTACTACCTCAACTCATCAAAAGCAACCTTATCACTCTTCCATCGCCGCTTGATCTTGACCCCTATTGCCCCCTTGGCGGCAATTATGATGACAATGCAAGATGTGAGTATCACCAATGTGTTGGGCATTCTATTGATCATTGTTTCAAACTCAAACATATAATTCAAACACTGCATTTTTCATATCTTAGTTGCATTTGAGCTTTTCCTGATCTTTATGCTACTTACATGATTTCACTTTGCTTATTATGTTAGTCAGATAGCTCAAAATATGTCATTATCCTTTATCATATACACATGACATGTTCACTTGGTCTCTGAGTTCTTGAATGTAGATCATACTTATCAAGTTCTGTACACACCGCAATGATGTTTGGCCCCTTGTACCTTTTTCCAGTTGCTTCTACCGAGGCATCACTGAGGGAATCCACCCTTCACTGTTCATATCACACATTATCAGGTGTTATTGTTTCTTCATTTAATACTTATACTTTCTAGCATCAATACTCTCTATCGGATACATACATTGCCTTAATACATATTGTTTATCTTTCTAACATGTTAATGGGTGCCTCATGTGTAGTACATTTGCTCCATTGCACGACTCATATGCCATCACATGGTCTACTATCTGATATACACTTTGCTTGACATTCCCAATTGCTTTTGTATGCTACATGTTTGTGGGCTATGCCATTACTGTCTTGCCCTCTGATCATTGTTTGCTTGTTTATGGTCACTTGTGGCATCTTCAATCAAGGGCTTGTGACATCCTGTGAGTGATGTCCCATAGTTTGAAATCGCAGCTTCTCATGCCATCCACTTTGTTTCCATCACTTGTTTGTTACATTATCTTCTATCCACATGCTAAACTACTTTTTACTATCTAACACATGTTCCACTATGTACACCATTGTTTCGCATGTGCTCTTGGTGAAATCTATAAACCAATGCATAGTCCCATACCCATTGCATTCCTATCCACTTTAAATAACACTCATCACCTAGTCCTCTCCTTTTGGTACTCATCCTCCTTCACGATCTTTTCATCATGCATCGGTCCTCAAATCCAGGTTGTTTGACTACGTATCTACTGGGTAAGAAACCCCTTCACATAAGTGTTCAAAGATGTACCTTCCCCAGATATGCCTCATTCACATAAACAACACAATCATATAATCCTACATAACCGACCTTAGAGCATCTGACTCAGGTCCTTTATCACAGTGGACAAACGGGTGGATGGCCCTTGACCTTGGACAATAGTTGGACTAGGCACTCCTTCACCTCCCCAATTGGGTGGCTTCACACTTTCTTGGGGGCCCCTCCCATCATGGTCAATCTTCTCTAGTATCTAGTACCACACTTTACAAAAGCTCTGTGCATCATCAGCTTTTACATACTCTATAGGAATAGTCCTTTGAGTCACGCATTGAATCGTCATTACCATATGACTCACTCTCAATTCCACAGTACATACTCGAAACTAATTCGAGGGTCTAATCGAGACAAAAGGAACAATCAGGAAAAAATACAGGACTGCACACATTGTGCTTCAGTGGTGCATCTTTAGGTAGTAGTCTATTTACACAGGAGAGTAACTAGACATCTCTCCCCAACACTCTTCTCTCTATGGTTCATTTTTTACTGTCGATGGTTTGCCCATAAATGAACTCTCTATTTGCATGAGATAACCGTTAGGGGGCACGATGTTCACTAGCATTTTCAGGACAGTTTTTTCATATCCATTTCATCATACTCATACTGCATATTAGGCACACACTTGGTCCTATATTTACACTTGCTCGGTTTTCTACTTACATGTATGCATACTTTACTTACAATGCTATCTGGATAAACACAATTTTTGAATTATCTTTATCATGTTCACATGCACATTAACTATGGTCAACAAGTTGTGAATACATATCTCTAACATGTTCTTACAAATTGCAATGCATAACAAAGCAGGTACAAACTATGTACCACTCTCACTGAGGCTCCTAGGGCCATCTTTCCTTTACTAGTCTCACATGCTTCACTATGTGCGATCATTTCGCGCTTCACTTATCCACTCGGCACACTATTCTATCAAATTACTTTCCATGTGATACATACATGTTACGTTAACATACTATGTTATCTTACTAACATGCTAATAGGTGCTTTAGGTGTAGCATTTTCCTTACATGACTATATGCCACCATGGTTATCTAACATATGGGAGAAAATTTGCTTGATCTTGTCTGCCATTGTTTATGGGCTATGCATTATCTCTTGGCATGCTTTTCTTTGTCTCTTACTGTATGCTCTTTGGTCTTCCACACTCTACAGCCCAATCAAAACTTAACTCATTGTAACTTTCATGGCTTCACACACTAGTCACCATAGCTAGGACAACCCACTTTTTACGGAGCCACTTTGTTTGCACACTCCTGGGTGTGGCATTGCCCCTTATTGCATGTTTGCTTACCTTATCTACTATTCACATGTTACTAGGTCTCTTTTATCTTTCATGTGAATTGGTTTTTCACTTATGGGACAACCTCTACCAATTTTCAAGTATACAAAATTCAACTCAACATCGGGTCCTCTCCTTTGGGCTGCATTCTCCTACAATACATAGTCATGTTTTCAAAATGAGGGGGGCATAACACTGGGTGAGCATTATTATCAGCACTACATCAAGCTTAGATCTATAATACAATAGGACACATTAAAGCACTCAAAACAGTGTTCACTGATAGCATAACATTCCAAAATCTAACTTGGGTCCAACACATAGTACAAAAACTAGTAACCATACTCAGACACTAGTGCCTAGAAGCTCCTAACCTCTCCTGGCTGCTAAAGTCCTGGGGGTAGATCCAATCATCTTCTCATATCTACATCGCTACAACCCGAATTATTCAGAGTGCAACTTACTACAAGGGCATCCTAGGGCACAATTTCTACACACACATAAAAAATACATTATGGATCTCCTTGAGATGTAGTGTAGTGCTCGGAACATAAGTCGGGACAATCTTAGGGTGACTAAATAGGGACGCATTTTAACTGCCCATTGGTGCATTTTTTTTAGGTTTGAATAGCGGTCTGTGGGTTTGTGTAAAACTAGAACTTCTCTTTTGCACGTTACAGGTACACTTCGGTGATCATAGGCGTGAGATCATCCAGGATATCACACATGAATCAAGGTTGTGAAAAAATTCACTAGTCGACGTGAGATTTCCCAAAAAACTGGATTCTTCACAGCCTCTGCGTAGTCACTAATACTGTTAGGAAATAAGGGATAAAATATGCGAAATAATCCCTCACAGAATCGCAACAGTAGAAACTAATATGCAGAAATTATTACAGATCTCAAATAAAATTGCAGAATAAAATAACACAACACTAAGAGACAGTATTTAACGTGGTTCACCCAATTTGGGCTACGTCCACCAAGAATCACTTGCTCAGATTTTATTACAAGCCACCGCTCTCTCAATACAATACCCAGATCCGTTTGGAGCTATGCTCAACAAACTCTACAGAATTCACAGCCGAATTCAAAACACATCTGCAATACATTTGCTTGTACATCTATCATATGCATAAGACCATATAAATAGACAACTGCTTAAGCAGTTTTACAAAACCGTGG
Source organism: Taxus chinensis (assembly GCA_019776745.2). Taxonomy (NCBI): domain Eukaryota; kingdom Viridiplantae; phylum Streptophyta; class Pinopsida; order Cupressales; family Taxaceae; genus Taxus; species Taxus chinensis. Next base: position 912,802,044 of record CM034147.1, on the reverse strand, counting down.
GTATCAAAACCATGGGCAAAACCTGTCCCATAAACCTATGGGTCAAAAAACTCACCCATATGAGAAAAGCACGTTTCCCGATATGTCGGGTGCATTTTTCGAGGCCAAAAAATTTTACGCCTAAAAAAAAAAATTTCGGGGGCTGCGCCCCTGAACCCTTGCTACCGAGGGCTGCCACCCCCAGACCCCCGCTCGGGGCCCGGCCCAGCCCCAAATCCTGGCGAAGATACATGAAAAGTGTACAGTACTCTTAGTGTACAGTCTTCAACACTTTCACACATGAAAACAGGCTCCACAACCTAACAATCTCCCACTTGGAGACTAGTTTTCCTCTGAGCAAGCTTCTCAACCCTTCACTAGTTTCTGTGAAGACCAACCAAAGCTGAACACAACTTTAGTTTTTCCCTTGTGACCACCTTGGTCATCATGTCTGCAGGATTCTGACTAGTATGAATCTTCTCCAACTTCAACTTCTCTTCCTCCAAAGCTGTCCTGATGAAATGGTACCTTAACTGTATATGCTTTGTCCTAGAGTGGAAAGCAGAGTTCTTAGCTAGGTGTATAGCACTCTGACTATCACTATGCAGCTTACTTTCCTCCTGCTTATGCCCCAACTCCTCAAGCAATTGTTGTAACCAAATCATCTCTTTGCTTGCCTCTGTGGCAGCAACATACTCAGCCTCTGTGGTTGACAAAGCCACCAGCTTCTGTAGTCGTGAAATCCAGCTCACTGCTGTCCCACCTACAGTGTAAATATAACCTGTCGTGCTCCTCCTGCTGTCTACATCTCCAGCCATATCTGAATCTACATAACCACGTAAAGTGGTGTTTGATCCACTGTAGCACAAAATTGTCCCCATGGTCCCTCTCAAATACCGAAGGATCCACTTTACTGCTTGCCAATGCTCTTTACCTGGATCACTCATAAATCTACTCACAGCTCCCACTGCATGGGCAATATCAGGCCTAGTGCATACCATAGCATACATCAAACTGCCAACTGCTGATGAGTAAGGTACCTTGGACATCTGGTTTCTTTCCTGCTCTGTCATGGGACACTGCTCCTTTGATAACTTGAAATGGCCTGCCAAAGGAGTCCCAACCGGTTTAGCATCCTACATGTTAAACCTGTCTAATACCTTCTTAATGTACTCTTCCTGAGATAAAGTCAACTTCCGTTCCTTCCTATCCCGAGTTATCCTCATACCAAGGATTTGTTCTGGCTGCCCCCAAATCCTTCATATCAAAGGATTCACTTAGCTGTTTCTTGAGTACTTTTATTTCCTGCATGTTTTTACCTGCAACCAACATGTCATCAACATACAAACACAGGATAATATAACTTCCATCCTCAAATTTCTTTGTATACACACAATGGTCAGAATGACATCTAATATAACCTTGCTCCATCATGAAGCTATCAAACTTCTTATACCATTGACGTGGAGCTTGTTTCAGGCCATACAAGCTCTTCTTCAGTTTGCACACCATCTCCTCTTTACCTTTGACTTCATATCCTTCTGGCTGCTGCATATATAGCTCCTCCTCCAAATCACCATGGAGAAATGCAGTCTTTACATCTAACTGTTCTAAGTGCAAGTCTTCTGCTGCCACTATTCCAAGAACAGTTCTGATAGAAGTCATTTTTACTACAGGAGAAAAAATCTCATCAAAATCTATACCTTGTTTCTGTGCAAACCCCTTGACCACCAACCGGGCCTTATATCTTTTCTTTCCTCCTTCTTCATCTTTAACTCTGTACACCCACTTGTTCTGCAATGCTCTTTTGCCTTTCGGTAGCTTCACCAAATCCCAAGTCTGGTTCTCCATGAGAGACTTATGCTCCTCATCCATGGCTTGCTCCCACTTCTTACTGGCATCTACCTGCATTGCTTCATCATAGCTCTCTGGCTCTCCACTATCAGTGAGTAATAAATAATAAAGAGAAGGAGAAAACCGTTCAGGTTCTTTTCTTACCCTAGAAGACCTCCTCAACTGTAGGAGTTTGGGGTTCCTGTTGAGTAGGTTCCTGAACTGATTCATGGGTCACTTTCCCATCCAAAAGATCCTCTACCACTGCATATTCTTTCTTAGATTCTTCCCTATTTTCCTGCAACTGTTGCTTATACATGACTTTCTCATTAAAGACCACATCCCTAGACCGAATGATTTTCTTGTCCTTAATACTCCAACATTTAAACCCAAAGTCATCACCACCATAACCAATGAAAGTACATTTTTTTGATTTAGCCTCTAGCTTGGTCCTATCATCCTTGTCTATATGAACAAACACTTCACATCCAAAGACTCTAAGAAATGAATAATCAACTTTCTTACCATACCATGCCTCCTCAGGTATGCCTCCATCCAAGGCACTTGAGGGTCCTCTATTTATCAAGTACACAATTGTGCTCACCGCTTCTGTCCAAAAGGAAAGAGGCAGTCCTGCATGTAACCTCATGCTCCTAGCACGTTCCATTATTGTTCTGTTCATCCTTTCTGATACCCCATTCTGCTGTGGAGTTCCTGGAACCATCTTTTGCCTGCGGATTCCATTCTTAGAACAATAATCATTAAATTCATTGCTGCAATACTCCCCTCCATTATCTGACCTGAGACATTTTAGCTTAAGACCTGTTTCATTCTCTACCAAGGCTTTCCATTTAACAAAAGTGTCAAATACATCAGATTTGTTTCTAATACAATAAACCCAAACTTTCCTTGTTGCATCATCAATAAAAGTAACATAATAACTTGAACCCCCAAGAGATGATACCTGAGCTGGCCCCCACACATCAGAATGCACCAGCTCTAACTTACTCTCTTTCTTTGTAGGTCCAACCTTGAGAAACCTTACTCGCTTCTGTTTCCCATATATGCAGTTCTCACAGAAATCCAAACATGTTTCTGTATATCCAGGAAAATTCTTCTTTATGATGTTCATGCCCTTATGGCTCATATGACCGAGCCTATAGTGCCATAATGTTGTATCTGCATCTGAAGCCACAAGATTACAATCATTAGTACTATCAGTGGTTAAATACAAGGTTCCAACCTTCTTACCTCTTGCCACCACAAGAGCACCCTTGGTAACCTTCCAAGAGTCTGCTGTAAATATCATAGTACAACCATCACTTCCCAATTGCCCTGCCGATATCAGATTTCGTCTTAATGTAGGCACATGTCTGACATCCTTCAATAGCCAAGTATTCCCATTCTGTATCTTAACCTGAACAGAACCTTTTCCAACTATGCTGCAAGGCTCATCATCACCAAGAAAAACATGCCCAAAATCTCCTTGAACATAATCAACAAAATAATGCCTATGTGGAGAAGCATGGAAAGAAGCCCCTGAATCTAAAACCAAAGATTCAGTAATATTGTGCAAAGAAAGAATCAAAGCATCCTGACATACATTACCCGTTGCCACATTTGCCTCCTTGTTTTCTTCTTGTTGTTTCTTCTTATCCCGAAGCTCCCAACAGTCCTTCTTTGCATGCCCAGGCTTTCCACAATTCCAGCATACAATCTTGTTCTTGGATTTTGACCTTACCCGATCTTTTGATTTTCCACGGTTTCCTCTATTCTTCTGTCTCCCTCTAGTTTCCACTGTCAAAGCATTCCCTGAAGTAGAAGATTCCCCAAAGCTTTTTCTTCACATTTCCTCACTTAGAATCACCCCTACAACATCCTCAAACTTCAACTTCGAGTTAGCTGGAACTGAGTTACTTACCACCATTACCAGGCTATTCCAACTCTCAGGTAAAGAGCACAAGATTAATAAATCCCTAACTTCTTCATCAAATTCTATTGTAACCGAAGCTAGCATATTCACTACCGTATTGAAATCATTTAAATGATCTGCTACTGAACTATTCTCAGACATCTTCATATTAAACAACTTTTTCATTAAAAATATCTTATTAGAGGCAGAGGGTTTTTCATACAACTTCCCTAATGCATCCATTAGATCTTTTGTAGTCTTTTCCTTTGAAACATTAAATAATACCGAAGATGCAAGACTCAGCCGGATCGTTCCAAGTGCCTTCCGATCCAACAAATCCCATTCCGCATCTGTCATACTCGAGGGTTTGTTCACCTTCTCAGACAATGGAGTATAAAGATCCTTCTGATAAAGGTAATCTCCCATCTGCATCTTCCAAAGACTGAAATTCTGCCCGTTGAATTTATCAACCCTAGATCTTCCTTCATCTGCCATAGCTCCCACTCAAGCTAAAAACTTTCCCTGCGATTCAACACTTCAGCAAACCAAACCACGCTCTGATACCAATTGTTAGGAAATAAGGGATAAAATATGCAAAATAATCCCTCACATAATCGCAACAGTAGAAACTAATATGCAGAAATTATTACAGATCTCAAATAAAATTGTAGAATAAAATAACACAACACTAAGAGACAGTATTTAACGTGGTTCACCCAATTTGGGCTACGTCCACCAAGAATCACTTGCTCAGATTTTATTACAAGCCACCGCTCTCTTAATACATTACCCAGATCCGTTTGGAGCTATGCTCAACAAACTCTACAGAATTCACAGCCGAATTCAAAACACATCTGCAATACATTTGCTTGTGTATCTATCATATGCATAAGACCATATAAATAGACAACTGCTTAAGCAGTTTTACAAAACCGTGGGTATCAAAACCATGGGCAAAACCTATCCCATAAACCTATGGGTCAAAAAACTCGCCCATATGAGAAAAACACGTTTCCCGATATGTCGGGTGCATTTTCCGAGGCCAAAAAATTTTACGCCTAAAAAATTTACATGAAAAGTGTATAGTACTCTTAGTGTACATTCTTCAACACTTTCACACATGAAAATAGGCTCCACAACCTAACACATTTTTATCATTTACACTATTTTACATTAGGTGCACACTTTCCTTTACTACTACTTTTACACACATTTACATACTTTGCTCATATTTTTCATATACAAGACTTTGACTATTCTTTTCCTTTTCTTTTGTAGGTTCATCCTTAATACATAACAATAAACAACCTACAACAACAATACAAGCACAACAACAGGTACAAGAAATGCATACGCTTTACCCCTAGGGTTACTTTCCTTTCCTAGTCACCACGCTTCACTTTGCAATCATTTCACGCTTTACTTGTCCACTCAACACATTATTCACCGCACACTCTACATGATCATAAGGTACACATTTATGATCTAATTTATGTTATCAAGTATTCACTCAACAACATAAATTTGGGGAAAATTTAGACACTAAATCACATACTTGGGTACATCTCTAGGTCCTAAAATCATGCTATCATTTACATGATTCCTAAGCAAGAAAACTAGTGGTTAACAACTATCTTTGGCTTCTTTTCTTTGTCTCTTGTTTTCTATTTGGTCTTACACACCCTACAACCCATTCAGAACTTTACTTGTTTATTTTTCTTGGCTTCAGGCACTAACGGCCAACTAGGACAACAACGTGCAGGTGCTCCTGTCCCTCTTAGGCACCCCTGACCCTTTCTTATCTTACTCACTCTATTCGGGTCACCTAAGCTTACATTCAAAAGGCACTAAAGTAATCCAAAGGCATCCATATAACATCCATTTAAGGGAAAAGGGGTGCATTAACTCTACATACATTGCATAGGAAGGGGAAGTCTATTTTATTCCACACATACTACTACATTGCTACATTCTAGCTACATCATGTTATCAAGTGCAATCTTACATAAGGGAATTATAGGGCACAATTTGCTTACACACACACACACACACACATAGAATAACTACACGAAGTCTGAGATGTAGTGCAACGCTCAGTCATAAGTTCACTCTCTGGGTGACCATCGGGGTCAGTCTAACTCCCCATTATGCATTTTCCTTTTTAGGTTTGATGCAGTTTGTGGGTATGTGTATGTGAATTTCTATTTTGTAGGTTATATGTACCTTCAGTGATATAGGATTGAATATCAAGTGATCAATAGGGAACAACAACAAAGACCTTGCGACATAATAACACCCAGATTCTTAGCTCCTACATAGTCACCAGTGCCCAGGTGCCTCTGTCCTGCACTAGGCGCCCTATCCGACATTTTTCTCAAGTTCCAAATTTCACAGTGAGCATTTACGACATTGTTTGCAATCTGTTTAGCAATTTCACGAGCCCAAATCACTTCTTTTCTGTTCAAAAATTAACTAAGTACTCCTATCTCTCTTATTTTCTTAGGTTTTAATACTTTACATCTTAGTTTACTTGTGTCATTACTTTATTTTAGCATTTGTACATCATTTATTTCAATAGTTTCTATGTAATTTAGATTTAATTCAAATGAAATTAAATCAACAAACAACAACATGGTCTAGATCTTCAAACACTTAGATTTTTATTATTAAACTCAAAATAAAATCTAATCCCTTATTTATCCTTCCCAACTTTGTTTATATATTGCCTCACATAATATTAAAAATAATCTATTTAAAAACATTATCCTTTTTAGAAATGATGGAACTAATTTTCATTTCTCACGACAATGTCTTATAAGAATCTTGCAAATAAACTTTGTTGGATTGTGGTAGTCAACACATATTCAAAGGTTTTTGACAACTCCAATAGTTTTCATATGAGGCATACGACCATGGTGGCAGATGAATATTTATTTTTTCCCCTTTTCCATTTCAAAACATGTTATGAATCCAGGAAATATCCTTCTACCTTCATCTCTCAAAACATTTTTTTTCCAACTTTGCATAGATTTTGTGTCTGATGGTGTAATTTTTCTACTATACAAAAAGCACCATTTTATGGCCTTTAACCTAAGTACATCTAGGTATATTTTGTATTTCTCTATCCTTCTTCAATCTTCTTATTGTTTGAACCTCACCCCACACACACACTTATGCTTTTATGTTTGATATAAGAATGTAAGTCACATCATTTTGAGGATATAGTTTTAAAATAAGGGTCGTAAATAATCACATCTCTATATTCTTATATGCTCTATAGGGACCATAAAAACACATCCACACAACCACCACATGTTTAAAATTGGAATGTTGACGATAAAGTGCAAAATTTTCAAAAGAGAACCAACGTAATTGAAAATGTCAACCATGCAAAATTAATGATCAATTCTACGTGCAATACTTTAAGAAGTAGTCATGTCATCGAGATATTTACAAACCTCATCAACAAAACCTGCATATGGTACTAAAACAAAAAATGAAGCTTCTATGGTAACAGTATGTTTTATCGTACTTCATTACTTCAAAAAATTTGATAACATCATTACAAAATCCATTTTGTGAAAATAATTAATCATGGTATTCCATGAGACCATATATGTTTGAGAAATTTTATCAGACAATTGACATGCCTGATGTATGCTTCTACATTATCTCCAATGTATATATAGGGCAAGAACACACCAAAAATACAATGGTTATCAATAAGCCTCAAATGCAAAATGGGGCACATCCACACTACAAAACTTAAGATAGGATACATAATTACGCATTCCTTATTTACTAACGATGTACAAAATGAGGAATAATAATCAATATGAACGTCAAAAACTACTATTTGTATGTTTAGTGAAGAAGAGGTATTTGATTTTGTAAATGGAACCTAAAAGCATGATAGTAAATAATGTATAGTACAGATCCAATGTTCTCATATCCCATATGACGAGTTAAGACAACTTCTGGTCACAACTTTTAAATCATCATCTCCACAAAGATTGGTTGCCCCTTATTTCAGCTCGTTTTTCTCTCAATGTGTCATCTAGTCATTCCCTCTTCTAAAATTCTCCATACCTTCCGATAACCTGCCGACACCTTTAACAATTACATATCACATCAACACATACACATCATATACAACCAAACTACATTTCATTCACTAGCTCATCGCCCCTTTTTTCAGCATCCTCTTCGACATGAATACAAAACATGGAAATCCTTCATAAGGTATAAAGGCTCACTAACACAATGAATTTAAGAATTATGATTTCATGGATGAAAACAATTAATAAGATAAGTATGAAAATGGGTTTGTTGAATAATCCCCCGATAACAATTTTTTTTAGGAAAGCCATTATAATTTATGATGTCGATGTCAATATTTTCACTCTTCTTCAATGTTTGCTCCTTAAGGAAGAAGAACCTTGAATAAAACACATTTTAAGTTCTTAAAATATAATCATATAACATTAATGCCATTTATAACCAATCTTAACCTCATTCTTAATCTCATGGTGTTATGTAGAGAGGTTTATTTGAGTGACACACTAAAATTTTTGATTACTACACAAGACCTTCATCCGAAACCTCCTCTACCATCGTCTACTATTGTAGATATTTATTTTTTTGTATATTCCAATGGAATAATATAATGTAGCTTACATGAGACAAAAGGTCTCTCTACAAGGTATTGACATTGTCTCACCAAATGAAATCCCAAGGTGTCTAACCCGATCAACTCAACTTTTTCCAAAAGAGACTCCTCTCACATATGATGACATCTATGTTAGGCATGACATCATCATTTCTGGCCTACACTCTTCTTCCCTACTCTCGTATTGTCGTACATATGGCCCTAGTATTTTTATTAGGCTATAGATAAAAATAGAGATTTAGAGAGTTTTTTATAGTTTATCACTTCCCATGGGAAATAACCTAGAAGGAACATTTCATTTAAAAAACAGACACTCACTAGAAAAGGATTCCTCAATCTTGGATGCCTCCAACGTAAATAGAAAAAATCACATTAGATACGACTTTATGTTTTAAATGAACCATTTTTTAATGTGCCAAAACTGCCTTATTCGTGCTCCATAAATGGTAAATGTTTAATTATATTAGTGGATGTTATACTAATAAATATTATAAAAGCATGAAATACATCTTAGGAAAATTATAGTTTTTTTCCAAAAATTTTATAAAAAATATTTCTTTTTAATATAAATTATTATTATATTTAATTATATTCAATAGACCATATGCTAGTAATTGTCATAAAGGTGCAAAGTGGACAATAGGGAATGTAAATGTTTTGTTAAATGAAGCATTTCTATGTAAACAAGATTTTTTTGATTATAAAGTCTCATTATTGAAAAAAATTGAAATATTTAAAGTATCATGATATAACAAAGAAAATGTCGATCATCCTTATATTTTTTTATCAATGATTCATGGCTAATATTTATTTATACATTGATTTTACTACTTTGTAAATTTGTGATTTTAAAATAATTCTAAATTATTGTAGTTCAATATGTTCCCATTTATGATTTGCCCAAATCTATTTTGTGAAGAAACTCAACAAGTTCAAAATTAACATGGTCACATTTATAAATCAATTTGTTCAATACCACATGAGCATCAAGAAGAGTTCATATCAATTAAGCCCACATTCCCACATATCACCAAGTTTGACATAAAAGTGTTGCATGTATTCTTTTGGCCTAATTTTGAGGTAACTCTTCCTTAACCCAATGTGTTTGCTAATTTTCCATTTTTCACAAGTCATTATATTGAGAAAAAATCAACAATCATTTCCTTTGTATTCATAATGTTTATTTTGAATGAATTTTGGAGTAAATATAATGAAATTTATGCATGTCTAAAGACTATGAAAAGTGAAAATCTGTTATTTTCTAGCAACAAGAGGTGTGTTATTCAAAGATTCCAAGTTCACACTCCTCCTTCAATTAGGAATATTAGGAATTGTTAGTTTATGATTAGATTTGCATTTTGTTTCCTTTCAATAAGGATACACACATCCATTATCGTTTTAAATTAGCTTACTATTTTCATGGTTTAGTTTGTGTTATAAAAAAACAAGAAGAGACAATTTTTCCTACACACACTTCTCAATTTTGATTTCCCTTATCCCATGCTAAACCATAGATGTCCTTAGTCATGGAAAATTGGCTATTAATGTGGAAAATACTAGTCACATGTTAAAACTTTAGAAAAAATGACGTCTTTTGATTTAAGATCAACATTGTGTTTGGTTGCTCATGTTTTTGTTAGGAAGCTAAATTTTTATTTCAAAATTATCACATAAATTTAGGGGGAGGGGAAGTGGCGGAGGAAAATTACGTTGAATTATAATCACAAACACACTTTCATATTGATTTAATATAAAATGAATTAAACCTTAATTTCATAGTAACTACTATAACTAGTGATATACATGTGATAAAATCCAATCAGACACAAGCAATAAGCATGAAACAATATGAAACCTTAAGCAATAGAGAGAAAATGTTACTTAGCTGATTTCCAAATGATTTGGAAGTGATTTAAGATGAGAAATTACTGGAACATACTAGGAAGAGTGTTTTCAAGGCTCGCCGAGGGTTCTGGAACTCATAACTGTACAGGAAAAAAGCACCCATGGGAGGACAAGAATGCCTAGGTGCTAGTGTTTGTTCTAGATGCTAGTGTCCACTCAGATACTCGAGTTCTACCATTTTCTGGGTTGGAAGAAATTCGTTGCTGATCCTCTTTTGTCGCTCTGGTTTCACTCCAATGTCATCAGTCATACCTGTAACTTACAAAATAGATAGCTAGCTACACATGCCCAAAAACCGCATCAAACCTAATAAATAAGATGTAGAATGGGGAGTCAGACTGACCCCAATGGTCACCTGAAGAGTGATCTTAGTACCAACTGTCATACTACATCTCAGAATCCATGTAGTTATGTGTGTAGGGATGCCCTAGGCTGCCCTTGTGTAAGTTTCACTATGATAGCGAGCTAGATCTAGACTGCTCCAAGTATGCAAATGTGTGAGATGGAATAAAATGAAATTCCCCTCCTATGTTGTGTATGTAGAGTGATGCAACCCTTGTCCCTTATATGAGTGTGCTAGATGAATGCTTTGTAATTCTCCTTGTGCCTTTGATGCAAACTTAGGTGATAGTAGATAATGTTTAGTGCTTGGCCCCTTATTTGAGAGAAATAAATAATTATATATATGATTCCCTTGTTTGAATTTTGTAATTGAAAACTAAAAGGTAGACCTAAAGTACTAAAAGGTGCCCAAAAATTAAAAGAGGCCCTAAAGGGTAGGAAAAGGAAAGAGAGGGTCAGGAGCACAAGGGTGTTTATGTCCTAACTGGGTGCTAGTGTCAAAGGCCAAAAAAGATAAATCAGTAAAGTTCTCACAAGGCTACAAGGTATTAAGGCTAATAAGAGTGGAAGATATAAATCAAAATGCCCAGAAGAATTTTTCAACCACTAGTTTTCTTACATAGGAATCTTGTATACATTAGTATGCTTTAGGACCTAGAAATGTACCCAAGTGCATAGATTTTTTGTCCACACATATTTTATACTTTTTATGAGGTGGAGAAATGGTGAAAGAGATTAGTTGTGACCATTATTTGTGTATCATTCAATCTATATTGGTTCTCAACCCTTGCGCTCAAAAGAAGAACAAAAGAAAAGTGAGAATATGCAATAAAATAAGAGTTTCTCAAATTTAGCTTTTAAAAGGATTATCCAGGTAATCTCCATCAAGGCTATATATTCTTGAATAGAAATGGATAAAGGAATGGAATTAATCCATAGATATTTGTATTAGGGTTATGAATTTCTAGTTACAAATAAAGTGATGCCCAATGTTGGTTCCTAGTTTTACACCCCATAGATTCCACTGCAATTCAGAAAAGGAATGGAAATAAGAATGAAAAATGCTTGATATGTGTCATATTTATCCGGGGATGGATCTAACATTCTTCCATGACTAAGTCTTGGAAATGACTGAGAGGCGCGTACAGAGGAAGTGGCTAACTTCTAATACTTTTGGCTCTACCTAAACAAGGGTAAGAGGCCCCAAATAGTAGCTTAAGGGTAGGGGTATTTATGGTTAGATCCCCTACAGTTATTGGTAAGTCAATCTAAATGAAGTATATCCATAAATGCAATGCTTTCTCAAAAGAGTTGTCACACAAGCAATGCACATACTTAACATGTCAGATACAAGCTACTACAGAAAAATGTGATGATTATGAACATCATTTTAAAGGATGTTGTTAAAACCTTGGAACGAAAGGGCATTCAAAATTCTAATCTATAAGATCAAAGGAAAACTCACTAGAAATGTGCAAATGCAGTGTGGTTTGCAGCAAAACACATGTTAGATATGTGAGGATGGTGTAGTTTGCATAGGTAGAATAGGATGGTGTGATTGAAGTTTAGATGAAATGGGATGGAGATATAATAAGGAGAAATAATAGAGTTCACCATCTCATCCTAATGATCCTATGATGCATTAGATCCTGAAATCAAAATAAGAAAACTTTTAGGGGTTATTTGCATTCATATATACCTAATTTGTGTAAACACTACCATGTAATATCTAAAAACTTTAACAAAAATACTTGTGATCAAAACTTCATGTATCAACTATACCAAATCCATAAAACTTAGGATACCCTTAAATGTAGAAAATATTCACTCCCAAATTGCAATTGCAGAAAGGAATTTTATAATTGAAATAAGTATTGCAAATTAACACCACAAAGCAATATGCATTCAATAACTAGTCCAAACAATGTTCTAAAATGTGATTATTTATACTTAATTGATATGGTAGATATAAAATTACAAAATAAAAGAGTATATTCATTGATTCCATCTCTATTTACATTAAGAAAAGACATACTTGTCCATGGAAAAATGGTCTTGTGTGTTTAATTGACAAGGGAGACATGCAAAAATACTCTCAATGCTTGCTAGTGACTATAGACACAAAATCAAACACATATTACTATTTTACTACGTCTTCAAGTATGTTGTTATATGCATGGATCTTAAGTAAGAAATTATTAATTGGTGACACAAGCCTTTGTCCATCCACTTGTTTTGATTGTTTCTATTGTCTTGCTCTCTCACATATGACATTTATGCACCCAATTATGGTCAGGTCATAGGGATCTCTATATGTATTTATTTTCACATTTGTCTTCATTTATCCCAGGACACCAACACCCACTCTAGACACTAGCGCTCATGCACTTCTGTCCATTCTAGGCACTTCTGTCCTCTTTATTCTTTTTACACTTTTTGAAATTTGTGGTTGGCCCTTCTAGTTTTCATATCCTTATCTTGAGCTGATAGTCAGCCTTTTGGGTCACAAGTGTCGATATTCAAACAAGAGATCCATATATATACACAACATACACTCTATTATTCTGGCTGGAAATTCTAAGGGGGCAATCACACCTACATACTATCATTACCATCAAAGGGACTGCATTTTTGGGCTACATAGGAAGGGGAAGTGTTCAATTCCATATCAAACATTTGCATCTTATCTAGCTATAAGCATGTTATCTTGGCATCATCATCAAAATGGAAACCTAAGGACATTATTTAACACACAAGCAAAAAGAACTACATGGAGTCTGGAATGTAGTGCAATGTTTAGTCATAAGTTCACTCATTGGGTGATTGTTGGGGTTATTTCGACTTCACATATTGCATTTTTCATTCCAATTTGATATGTTTGTGAGCTTGTGCAAGTAGCTAGGGTATTTTTTACAGGCTATAGGTGCCCTTGGCGATTAAAGAGTGAATATCAAGTGATTGATAGGAAGTGAAAGTGAAACCCTAGTGACATAGAAGAGAGCATATTTCAAGCTTCTGCACAGTCACTAACACCCAGGAATAGTCACCAGCACCCAGGTGCCCTTGTCCAACACCAGGAACCCATTCCCGACTTCATTCTCAAGTCCTAGAATTTGTAAGAAGTTACGACATTGTCTTCATCTTTTCAATCACTTTACACTGCCCAGGTCACTTCTATATTGTGCAATATTTAGCTAATTCATTTATCTCTCCTATTAAATTATCTTTTTGCAATGCTTGAGTGCTTAACATCTGTGTCTTTATTGTATTTTACCATATCAGTTACTCTGTAATTAGAATTAATTTAAATTTAATTTAATTAAATCGTTTGGTGAACCCAATCTTCTTTGAACTTCTTTTCCTAGGATCCCAAAAACCCTCACGACTAAAAAAATTCCTCATCTCCCAAGCTTAGTATGGTTGATACATGTTTGTAGCATGTTTTTGATGATTTTTCTGCATCCTCTGAATTTCATGACCTCTTTCACAATCCTCAATGTGATTCTTTTGTTCTTCAAAAACTTCTTGCTTTCCAAAACACTCTTCCTATTGGACATAACACCCCTAAAATTTTCGTAGTCTCCCCTGACAAAAGAGTTGTTTCATGTTCTCCTCCATATTTTATAATCGCCCATGGTACCGCACCTTCTTCTACTCCTATTATAGCACATGATAATTGATTATGTTAAAATGTAAAATAATAGCCTAACTTAGATGTTATAGCCTAACTTAGCAATAAATAAATGATTAAGGGAATACAAAAATTAACCCAAACAACTAAGAAATGAAATAATGAAACCCTAAAGTACAAAGAGGGTTAGAAGAGCCTTAGCAGATTCAAAGAGGTTGTTAGACTATCTCACAGTGGAGGTCGTCACAAAGAAACCTGTAAAAATGCAGATTCAAAAATTTTTACTGGACTGTGGTGCCTGGAGAAGGATGGGGGTGCATGGGGTGCTTTGGTATGCATTTTGGGCACCCTAGTCTATACAAGAGGTCTGGAAGCCAATTTCATAGGGTCTTCAGATGATGCGAAACCCTCACTATTTTTTGCTACTATGTCGCAGAGTTTCACCGAATGTCGTTGTTGATATAGAATGATTGAATCACCTGCAAAACCCCAAACAAAGCATTAAACCCTAAAAAATAAATATGAAAATGAAGGGGTCAAATTTTCCTTAGTTTCCATAATGGTGGACTTATAACTAAGTGCAACACTACATCTCAAACCCAATTTAGTTTTGTGTGTGTGTGTGTGGAATTGTGCTCTAGGTTACTCTTGTGCGTGTCACACTTGAAGTAGCTAGAAAGTAGCTATATGTAGAATGTAAATAATGTGTGCAAGGAATAGAATAAAATCCACTCCTGTGAAGTGTGATGCAGATGGACCAACCTTTGTCCCTTATGATGGAGCTATATGGATGTAAATGAAGCTATAGATGCCTTGATGGATGTAACCTTAAGTGGTGATAAGTAGTGCTTAGTGTTTTGGTCCCTTATTATGATCACATAACTTTATATTTATATGATTCCTTCACTTGATTTTCGTAATTAACCCCGAAAAATCTGACTACCAAAAATATAAGATACTCAAATGACTAGAAAGGACCCAAAAAGTGAGAGTAAAGTACAAAGAGGATGGGCCAATCCTGGCTGGGCGTCCGAGTCCAGAAAGGGTAAAACTAAAGTATGAAAAGACATGATGGGCCAATAAAGTTGCAAGACCAAAAGTAACAAAATATAGCCAAAGACATGGGTTAATCAGTACTTTTCTTACTTAGGCACCATATGAATAGTAATATGCAATCAAGACTAGATAACTTCCCAAATTGCATGATTTTGTGTCTACATTTGCCCCCACTTTATGTTGGTGAGAAGAATGATTGGTAACATAAAGTAGATAGAGATATATACCTGATATCCGTGTACATCGATGTAGAAAGCGTGCTGAGGGACTAGACAAAAGCATGGAGTAATAAAAATATGGAGCGTGGAGACTAAAGATGCAAAAGTGTAAAGAGTGACGAAAATGAACCTAGGGCGGAAACGCGTGTGTATATGTTGATGTGTGCGATGTACTTGTTGTTGGTGTTGATATGTGTGATGTTGATGATGTTGATGATATTGATTTCTTGCTTCCCATATGGATGGACCTATAAAAGAGAAGATGATCAAGTAGTCAAATACGCATGTATATGTATAAAAAGCATGTAAGGAAGTATGTAAACGACAATGCTGAAACAATGTGAAAAAGGAACATGTGCACCTGATCTGTGATGAGGAAAGAGTGTAGAAAGGATCATGTAGATGATGTCGATGTGTATAGAGTTTTTTAGGCGATCTCACACCAATGTAATGGAATAAGTATAGGGATAAATTGTCTGGTGTCATACTCCAACCTTTAACTGCTTCCTAAAACTGTAGAGATCTCATGTATTGTCTGGTTTTTTGGGTGATCTAACGACACGATAGAAGTAATATAGAGAGGAAGGTCTGGTGTTATCATCTAACCTTTAACTGCTCCCTGGAATAAAACACCACTACAGATGTGTGTACAAATGTGAGTGATAAAGAAAATCTCCATTGTGTAGAGTTTTATAGACTGTGTTGAACCCAATCGTTGTATAACTACCCCCTGGTTATAGATGCTCTAGGAAAGACATCGTTATGCTAAGGACCTAAGTCTTATTCTAAGCTCTGAACTGTGTGGGAGCGATATTGTATATACTCTATATGGGGTGACTGATTCCCCCCTATGGGAATGCATGTAACGTCGTTGTAGGAGTATGCAGCCCAAAAGAAGACTGACCGTTGAAATTGTGCCCTGCAGGGGGAAGGATGTGCTTGGTAAAAACCAAGGCACATGCAAACAAGTGGTTGGGAGACAAGTGTTAGAACAAAAAAATACAAGCATACATGTATGAGACAAAGTGTAAGCTAAAAAAATAATGTGTAAGCTAGAACACACAAGAAGACAATGTAGACCATGTGAATTGTAAACATGGGACACCACTTGCGGTGTCGCAAGACACTAAAGGCTGTAGTGGACGCAAACAAACAAATGTTCATGCAAGAAAAATGGAAAAACCTACATACAATGACAAAGAATGGCAAACAAGTACAAACAATATAACAAATAAACATAGTGGTGAGTAGTCTTGTAAAAAAAATGTTGCACATGAAGCACCCATTAGTATGTTAGAAAGATAAAACATATGTATAAGCATGTATAGTCCGATAAGGTAGTGTGCTATGAAAAAAATGAAATAATAGCACCTATAGTGTACAAAAGTGGATGCCCCCAAGAGCCATTGTGGGACTGGTACTAGGTATTGTGCCAATCATCCATGCTGCATGTAATGGATCTGCAGAATCTGTGATCAAAACTAGAAAATCAAGTGAACGTGTATGTGTGTATGATAAATATAATGACATAAAATATATCTAGTTAGCATGTGTAATAAGATGAACATGTAAAAGCATAAGTAAACAAAAGTAAATGCAACCAAGATATGTAGTATGTTGTGAATGAGGCATAGTTGAATGTAGAGTTAATGATAGGGGTAGCGTGTCCCCCGAGTGAATGGAATTGTATGCAATGAGATTTATTTGTTTATGCCCCTTCAGTAGTCAAGAATGAAACGTAAATGAGAGTGTGTCATTAGGAAATGGTCGAACTATGTGTTGTGTGTAGTGTGGTGTGATGAATGCCTAGTGATGATATGTGACATAGAGATGAAGTTTAAAAATGTGTGATGATTTATATTAAATCGTTTATCATGACCAGATGAGAGAAGAAGTGATTATTTTAGCCTAAAGAGTATATCACTAAATGATGCTAGAGGAAGTGATGATGTAGCCTATGGTGTATATCACTAAATGATTCTAGGGGAAGAGATGATGTAGCCTATGACGTATAGCACTAAGTGATGCAAGAGGAAGTGATGATGTATCTTATGGCGCATACAACTAATAATTTCGCATGATAGAAAGATTGAATGAGGAATGTGTGAATATGGTCCATCTGTAATGTATACCCTCAACAATGTAGTATGGACCGTGAGACTAGAGTGAATCATCAAGTAGTGAGTACAACGCATATATGTAGATGAGTAAAATGTGTAAATAGATGTGTATTAGTTGTGGGTGATGTAGTAAAAAAATCATGCTCTTTAGACAATATTTATCACAATCTCATACTACTATTTAGAAGGTTCTTGAGTGAAGAAAGTACTAATTAACCCCCATCTTTTGGCCATTTTGTTTTATTTTATTTCATCATTACCGCCTATTTCCATCCACATGCCCAGTCTTTTTTTATCATTTCTCGTCATTTTAACCTTGACTGGGGTGCTCGGGCTAGTACTGGGGCACCCATGGGCACCCCGATCCCACCAGGGGTACCCTGGTCCTTTTTGCACTTTTTTTCCACTTTTTGGGCTCTTTCTTTCTGTTTGGTATCTTTATCTTTCTTGTGATCGGCCATTTTGGGGTCAATTACAAAGTTAGATCAAGAGAACCCTATAATTATAAAGTTATGAGACCATAATGAGGGACCTAGCATCACTTACTACTATCACTCCATCTAGAGTTGCATCCATCTATTACATTGGAGATCACTTGCATCCACATAGCTCCATCATCAAGGAACAAGGCTAGGAAATTTTTCATCACACTTCATAGGGGAAGGGATTCTAATCTATTCCATGCACACATTTTACTACATTTTCTACACATAGTTATCGCTCGCTACTTCACAAAGTACGACTGACATAAGAGTAACCTAGGGCATGTTCACACAATTTTACATAAAACTACATCAGGTCTGAGATGTAGTGCAACACTCAGTTAGTAGGTCCACCATTGTGGTAGATGAGGTCATTTCAACCCCTTCATATGCATTTTTTAAAAGGGTTTAATGCTTTTTTTGGGGTCTTGCAAGTCTTTATTTCATCTTGGAGTATTGACGACATTTAGTGCACGACAACAAAGTTGATAAGACACATAGTGAAGGTTCCACGTCATCTTCTGGATCTGCGAAAACTAGTTTTAGAGATTTTGCACAGACCAGGGCACCTAGATTATAGACCAGAGCATGTGTAGGCATCCTAGTCCCAGTCCAGGTGGTCTAGTCTAGCTAGATCATCCAGATCCATCCTTTTTGGGACTTCTACGTAGCCGTTCCTACTTTTTATTTTTCCAGTTACTTTTGTGATACTCTCTAACAAGCATCTTTTATTAGTTGAGTTCTTTCCTCAATCTCTTTTGCATATTAGGTTTAAAATTTTCTTTTGCATAGTTTTTTAGTTCATTTACATTCTTGTTTACTGCATTTATCTACTTTATTACAGTTGTTCATAGCTTAGATTAACTATCTATATACTACACAGTTAGTCCATTTTTAGTTAATTAGGTGATGAGAAAATTTCATGTGATATGTAATGTGTAGTGTGTAATGTAGGATGTAATGTGAGATGTGTAAATGATATAGGTGTAAGAAGCACAAAGCCTTAGTGATGCATGATATATGTAAGATGTAAAATGTCGGCTATAAGATATAATATGACGTGTATGTATAAAAACTATAAGATGTGTGAAAATGTGCGATGTGTAGTGTCTATTGTGCTATGTGTGAGGTTCATGTGTATGGGATGATCTCAAGAATCAAGTATGAATTGAAGCATAATAGTGTGTCATCAGCTAATGACGATGTTAGAATATGGGTAGTACAAAATGTGTGGTGTTAATTAGTGGGAGAGATAAGCGTAATGCCCACCCAAGTGTGTAATGGTGAGTGAGCTATCTAATAAAAGTAAAGGATGAAGGTCCTCTACTCAATGATTGTGGTGATGAAAACTTGTGATCATGCTCTAAGAGTGGTGGGAGTGAATTCTACGTGCATGTGATGGATGAGTATATGATGGGCGCGTTGGCACACAAAGTGTGTAGGTGATGGAGATATACATGGGATAAAATGAGGTGGTCATTTACATATAGATGTAGTAATTGTCCTAGGAATGGGCCTATACCGGCGTGTTGGACTAATAGAGTGATGAAGTCGTGTAAAGAATGTGTGAGTAGGTGAGTTAGGAGTAGATTGTGCTTTGAGTGTTATGGGTTGTGGTGTAGTAGACGTGGTAGGTGATGCATTAGTCATTGCTACATGAGTTGATGACCATGGAGTAGATGGAGGTACACCATCGATAGAAATGACTTAATTGTTGTGGATAAATTTTAAATGCAAATGATTCATGGAGATGATAGACTTAGATCTATGGATCCAATTGAGGTCTAGAAGCATGTCACACATGTCGATTAATTGTATGACAAGGAAGGGTACAATCATAGTGAGAGGATCTACCGAAATGTGGAGCTTGATGACACCAGCTGAATTGTTCATCAAATATGAAATTTGTGAGAGCGTATAGCCAATAGCGATGAGAAGTGGAATAGAACATGCATTGATGGGTTAGGATGGATTAACCTTAGTATTATTTATAGGGATAGATACGATAGAGGCAATAACATGTAAGTGATTACAGGTGAAATTCACATGATAATCATGGTCAAAGAAGGAAATGATTGGTGGAGAAGTGTTAGTATAAGTAATTAGAAAGTCAAGAGCCCCTTATGCAGGAGGAGGCACTATGTGATATACATAATTAGCCGAGGATTTGGCTACCTTCGTGTCATGTTTTGGTAGAGGATTGTTAAATATTTTGAGCTTAAGATTTTTGTTAACAGGTGCAAAAATTGTAGGTTCTGGAAGCTCAATTTTACCATTGTCGATTAGGTCCTGAATGAGAATACAGAGCTTGAAATAACAATCGGTGGAATGCCCTATGCACTGATAGTAGTCACAATGAGATTTTTCATTGTAAGTGACACCCTTTTAGTCGCAATGGATCTAATTGAAGGGGACAAGGAAGGGTGATGAGGTTACTATCGACAAGTTGTGGTAGAAGAATATGTGGAGGGATAGTGAACTTAGTGAATGTGTGTTGAGGCGGTTGCGACTGGAGCTCTTTGGTGGTGGATACTGCATTGACCGTAATTTTTGTGTTGGTTGTTTTAGTGGTAGACAGTTTGAATGTCGAATTGATTTGAAAACGTGTAGAATATGATGCTTTCTCTTGATATTTAAGCTTCCCTACATATAAGAGCTTGGTTTCACGAAGCTTAAGTGTATAACAGAGTTGATCAAATGAAGGAGAGGTATCAAAGAGAAAACTTTCCTAGAGATGTGATAATAGACTTTAGATGAATAAATCCTGAAGCTCATAGTCCACAAACACATTTGACATCTTAGGTAAGTTGTTTTTATATCGCAAGACATAATCTGCTAATTTTTCATTAGATCCATGTTTAAGTTGCGCGAGTTGGGCATAGGAGATCTTAAAGCCAATGTTGATAGAAAAGTGAGTGAGAAAATCATCGGCTAGATGCGTTAAGATGTTGCCGAATACACAGGTAGGTCATAGAACCAATGCATTACATAATATTATAAGCTACAGGGAAAGAGCTTAGCTAGTATGGTATGGTCATCTGCATATTCTAGGCATGCCACATGATAAGCGCAAAGATGCTCTTGTGGGTCACCATGGCCTTTAAAGATGGGTAATTTTTAGGAGATGAAGTTAGGTGGCAATGGATAGGTAGAAATGGTGGGTGCAAAAGGAGTATTCACAAGTAAAGTGGAGTCACGATGATGCAGAAGAGGTAGAAAGTTGGAGATGGTGAATTTGTGTTTTTAGATCCTGATATAAAGAGGTTAAATCAGGAGTATTGGAAGCACCAGGAGATGGATTAGGAGTGCTAGGGTGAATGGTGGGAGAAGTATTGGTAGGAATGGAAGCTGAAATATAAAGGGGTGGAGTGGAGACCATGGGAGCTGAAGATTGAGAAATAAGAGGTACCGAAGCATCACGAGTGTTCTTAGAAGTAATCAAAGCATGCAAAATATGTGGGAGATGAGTGGGATTACTTCGTAGAGTTTGTCAAAAATCGGTGAGTGTTTCTGATTTCTCTTGGTCAATATTGGTATCTTCATCATATGATTTCTCACTGTCATATGCTTCTATTTCCCTAAGAGGGACATTACGAGATTTATCCAATGGATTGTTAGCACTAGGCATGGAGGTGGATATATCAACCATTGATTTGGAAATTCTATAGACAGACGAAGGAAGCTCACAATATTGAAAAATCCCAAAGTGACCACTACGAGTGACATACATAAGAAGAAAGCATAAGAGAGAAAGTGGATTCAAAAATTGGGTTCACCAAAATGATTATGCTAAAATGTAAAATAATAGCCTAACCTAGATGCTATAACAGCAGTAAATAAATGAATAAGGAAATACATAAATTAAACCAAGAAACTAAGCAATGAAATAATGAAACCCTAAAGTGCAAATATGGTTAGAATATCCTTAGTTGATTCAAAGAGGTTGCTGGACTATGTCACAGTGGAGACTGACTGAACAAGAATGGGAGATTGTCACAAAAAATCCCATAAAAATATAGATTTGGAAGATTTGGCTGGACTGGAGCACATGGAGAATGATGGGGGCACCTGGGGCACTCTGGTATGAGTTTTGGGTGCCTTGGTCTGTGCAGGAGGCCCTAAAGCCAATTTCACAGGGTCACCAGATGATGTGAAGCCCTCGGTGTTTGTTGTTACTATGTCATTGAGTTTCACCAAATTTCATTGTTGATCTAGAATGACTTAATCACCTGCAAAACCCCAAATAAAGCATCAAAACCCTGAAAAATAAAGATGCAAATGAAGGGGTCAGACTGTCCTTAGCTGCCACAATGGTGGACTTATAACTGAGCGTTGCATTACATCTCAAACCCAATTTAATTTTGTGTGTGTGCAGAATTGTGCTCTAGGTTACTCTTGTGCGTGTCACACTTGAAGTAGCTAGAAAGTAGCTATATGTAGAATGTAAATAATGTGTGCATGGAATAGAATAAAATCCACTCCTATGAAGTGTGATGCAGATGAACCAACATTTGTCCCTTATGATGGAGCTAGATGGATGTAAATGAAGCTATAGATGCCTTGAATGGATGTAACCTTAAGTGGTGATAAGTAGTGCTTAGTGTTTGGTCCCTTATTATGATCACATAAATTTATATTTATATAATTCCTTTTCTTGAATTTTGTAATTAACCCCGAAAAGCCCGACTACCAAAATGATAAGACACTCAAATGGCTAGAAATCACCCAAAAAGTGGGAGTAAAGTACAAAGAGGATTGGGGCACCCAGAGGGGATGAGGGCTCATGTTGACTCAAAGTCTTGCTTGGGCACCTAAGCTTGCCTTGAATAGTAAAACGTGCATAGTTGGAAGTCCGCGCAGGTACTTCAGGACCCTCTTCAGGTGTACAGTCCAAAAGTTCCAATGGCTAGCAATGAAAGTTGGACAAAGACATCCGCTTAATGACTGTTCACTTGTCTTACTTTGGAATCCATCTGAATAGTAGTCATTCTTCCACCTCCTAAGGTCATTATCCATCCACATTACTCCATATAATTGATCTATGGCTACATCCTCTCATTCTGTCTAGACATTTCTACAGTACCTCATTGGTAGTCTTAAGCCTCTTGCTTCCGCACTTCCCCCCCACCACACCTTTTATTACTTGGTTGCATTCCCTATGGATACCAATAATCGGCACTTACCCTCATACTGTTGAAATTGTTTCACATGTTCCATACATGCCTTGTAGGCCTCTTAATCTCTGGTAGATGACATCTAGATTTACATATCATTACCATATGATAGACTCACGTGTTACTGGCTCACACTCGAGTGTCTGAGGGAATACTATATCAATGAATGCATATCCTTTCATAATTCATGCTATTGTGCTTCATGCCACTATCTTCTTCTACCATCTCCTTGCACATGACAAACCCATTTCCCGATGGCACACTTCTTGTTTTATGAAAACATTCTTCACTATTGAGGGGGAATTTATAAATGAACCTCTGATTCATCAACACTGGGAGTGAAATAGATATTCTTCCTCATCTCTTCATCATAATCACACACGATTACAACTATTATTTTACATTCTCTCATCATAAAAATACCAACACATCGTCATTTTATTGCTCTTAGATTGTCTAAGTAATATTGCTCTTTCACATTATCTATTTTATTACATCACATATATCTATTTCAATTCATCACATACTATGATTTTCATTCTCATTCAAATACAAATCCTATTCTAATAATTACTTATATCCATTTCTTTCTGTATCATCATGCATTTGACAATCTAAACCAACCATTGCATTAATGTACATACAATCTATCACACTACGCAATTACTACCATGTACACACCATAATCATCACATAAAATACCAATGCACATCAACAATACGTATGATATGCATATATATATATCCATCTATATATATCTCATATTGTCCAAAATTATAAGTTTTAAAATACAATCATTGGGGGGCAAGCCCCCGTGCATCAATACAACATATACAATACATCACACATCATCATCGCTTTCACTATATATAATTATGGGAGCTCTAAAACTAGAGGCTTTGTTGCTCACTTTACACTTGCTAATCTCACCCTCTATATCTCTCTAACTGACTTTGTCAAATACATCAATCTCGGTCGTCTTGCTCTATAAATCAACCTTGTAGCTAAACATATCTCGTAGCAAACACATCTCTAAGCTAGGGCTCCTCCTCCTATGATCATGTCTAGATCGCTCAAGTTTCTACACGAGCCTCATCACACTCGCTCAATAACATGGTACACGTGGCTGCTGTTATAGCCATCGAGCTCGAAAAAAATGGGCATGCTCACCCACAATAACATCAACTCTCTTTAGACATACCTCCTCCCACGAGCACATATGAAGGCACATTCTATGCATCAATGTGCGTATCGACGAATCTAAAATCAATGACTAATAGGCATCACTTGCAATCACAAAAAACCAACATTAGTTACTACACACCTTTGTAATATCTAATAACCAAATAAGAACTAACAAATAATAATGACATAATATTTACGCTCCACTCTGTGTCCAGCTACTACACCATTTACATTAGGGGCAAGAGTCTTGCCCCTCTACTCCTCCAACTGTTGGTCCACCAACCGCATCCAACACTACTAGTAAATAACAACACCCATCGATGTGTCACCCCACCACTCACTCGTACGCATGGGTGTACACCACACATCGTCAACCTGTACAGGCTCTATAGTTGCATTTGCCTCATCTAGACCAGGATGTAGTAGCTGTGTTCCTATCGGGCTTGATCCTTGCTCCTGGTTGTCTTGTCACTGCTCTAGTAGATATCAATCCATATATATGGCTTTGGAGGAATATCTTATGCCATGCTAAACTATCTAAATACTTGCTCACCCTAGAACAACTCTAGTCACTCCTTAGGAAGTGATCCTCTAACCACATGGTGTGTCAGATGAACCTCAGACTCTGCACCATCCTCTACCCACCCACCATAGTTCTCTATACGGTCTCCATATTATGGCCCCAGGGCCCATCTAATTTATCATTCAACCTATAGGTGGTCGTATCTAACCTCATGCTATGGGAGCCTACCCACCTCGCTGCAACTACCTAGGATAGAGCCCAATCAGCTTGCATTGCCTACTGAGTGGCCTTAATATCGCTATATGCTCATATGCTCCATACGTGCAAAAAAGTCATGGATCCTAGTCCACCCCGCATGATTCTCCTGAGTAAATCTATACAAATCTCTATATAAGTGGGTCAACACACACCGCGCCCATGCATACCTAGTCCCATGTTCCTCTATCCTGTGCAAAAAATATCATGCATCTCATATAATATCCCAACTTTGCCACCCTCCACTACCACTCGACAACAGCTATAATCACTGTTAGAGTAAACTTTCACAACCACGTTAACACTAGATCTCACTATAGCATCTAAACTGATATGAGTCTTTACCTACACTCGTGTGCTTGTGAAATACCTCCTCACTGCCCTCATCTAACTCATGGACATCCACTATACTTCATCACATGTACTCTCACTCCTTACAATAGGCAACCACTAATATGTTGATACACATCCTCTAGTGTCATTATCATCTCGCCTAATCGGACAACTAGAATGTACACGTATTTACGTGCACATCTATCAGCACAAAGTAGTCAACATAGGCATATTATGGGGGTACTTCCAGTAATCTAGCAATGTGCCGTAAGCTGACATGGTCCAATATATCCCACTCAGTATTTGACAACCCCAAATTAATCAAAGTACTTAAATGGCGGTCCACTCTAAAACTCTCTTGAGTCTATATCACTCTGCACAACACAAAAAGCAACAAAATTATTCCATTAGTTCACCATACATACTACAAAAACCAATTATCATAACATCAAACTAATTATAATATCAACATTTCACAACATCAATGCCCAAACCCTACTCTGGGATGCCAGCGCCCAAGAGCAAGTCACGAGGCGCCTAGACATTAGGTCACTAGTGCTTACAACTGAGCGCTCACTGTCCCCAGGGACAGGAACATGCCCTGGATGCTTCTCTGCCCAGGTCAGAAATGCACTGAAACATACATAAAATTAAATTTTACTAAAATTGACAAAAAATAAACATATTTGACAAACTTTCTCCAAAAATATTCATACTTACCAACTCATCGGTCGTCTGTCGAAGCCACGACCGATGTCTACCCTCTCAAATACTAGTCAAAGCTCACTGCTCTAACACATGACATCCTCACAACTCAGAGCTCCAAATTTCACTTGATCTCGGTACACAGTGAAATACTATTCACTTTTCACTATTACTATGTATAGTAATTCCATTATTTACCATATACAATAGTCACTATTTGCACCACCGCTTTTACAACAAATTCACATGTTGCACAATTTCACTCATATCTTGAGCCTGCGTAACTTTGTTTGTCTCACCATTTTTGTCATACAGAATCATAATTTCCTCTATTACCGTACCATAAAAATTTCAACATCTTATTGTCACATCTAGCAAATGTATTATTCAATATCTCTTCATACTGTGACAACTATTATCCAATATTATTCCGCATTTACTATTAGACAACATCTTATGTGTCTTGCTTTCAGCCCAGTGATCATTTCTCCACCCTTCACCCTCTTCGTTGAAAGGGGGGCATACAATTAGGATCATCTTATAATTCCTCTCAGTTTACAATACTAGTCGATCAACACTCCTATCATATTACTATTACAACTTGCTATGATATCATTCGAACAAAGGAACAAGTCATTCTCTATAATAATCAATGCTTTCTACTATTCCAAATCATATTCCCACCAAATGACCTAATCTTGAGGGAAAAACAGAAAATAACCTCTCTGTGAGTAATTTCCTAAGTACATATACTTTTAAAGTAATCTTCTACCATTCAAAGTCAAATCAATCAATTTAGTTCATGATAAGCACACCTTACTATCTCTCCTAGATGACCTAACTTGGGAGCTACATTACATTACTATTACTTCCAAATGACCTAACTCTAAAGCCATATAGCATTATTCAAATCAGAAAACCCATTACTATAGGAGTGGGGGAAATGAGACATCATTTCCTTTCCTATATATCTCTTATATGGGTTCTTCAATCAGAACAAACACTTTTTCAAACGGAACTAATCAAAACTGAATTTGGTCTCTATCTGTCTGCAGTAGTTGGACCTTTTTGGGATGCAATCATGGATGGAGAGTAAAACTAGACTTCTCTCCCCAACACAAATGCACAAGCAATTGCAGAAATCAAAATAACTAACAATAAGATGTAATATGATCAAGAACTCACAAGGCAAGAATGGATCCAAATCAACTCAATACTCCATATGCTCCATAGGATGGACTGATGCAAGTCATGTACTAATGCAAGTCATGTATTGATGCAAGTCATGTACATATAGGAGGTGAATGTGTAACCTCCTCCCAGATAAGTGGTGAATAACTTTCACTAACTGATACTAAGAAGGAGAGTTGACTCCACACAATTAGTAAGCTAACTCAACCCACCTGGTAAGCTAATTCAACATAACTGGTACACCTAAGTAATCATATCCCATGAGTGTAGGAAATCTCCAAGTAAATAAAAATATACAAGGAAAATGAATATCCTACACTAATCACCACCCCATAAGCACAAATTAGGTGGATAGTGAAAAAGGAAAGTGGATCCCAACAACAAGGCCTAATAAGGTATCCAAGTACAATGAAAATATCTCATAAAGTGAAGAAAAGGAGAAAACCCAGTGGGAAAAAACTCCACCCCAAAAGAGAGACAAGAAACTCACCCAAGAAAACTGGAGAAAAAGAATAAGTAGTGGGTCCTTGTAACTTGACCTGATGAGGTACCCACATACAATGATCATCCTCCAAGAGTAGAGAGAGAAAGAAGTGAGGAAAAGAAGGTCCCCTAAGAAGAGTGTCGATGATGTGGTCCTCTCGCGTAAAGACTAAAGAGAATCTAATCCTGCACCAAACAATGTTCTTGCCCTTAGGAAGGACAAAAAAGTAGCACTGAAATTCAACCCACCTCCAAAAAGAAAGAAGAAGCCTACGGGTACTCTAATATCTACATCTACTCTATAACTGAAAGGTGGCATAGGTCTTGAAAAAATATGCATAAAAGACATATGCTAATACCACTACAATATACGTGTCAGATAAAGAAAATGGTGGGGACCTAATAACCCTCACAAAGGGATCCAGAATAAAAGATGTATCATGAAACATATATGAAATAATGGAAGTGACTACATGTCCCAAGGCGGGAACTCCCACATAAGAGAGAAGAATGGGTCCTCTAGAATGTGTGATGGCTTAATTAGAGCATATTGCTATAATGTTACATATGTGGAATCTATGCAAATAAACATGACTCAATTCAGTCAATATAATCATCCCAATGGGGTTTCTCAATGACGAGAAACATCTAAAAATAATTTATTAACATCACAACATTAAGTAGGAGGAGAAGACTAATGCGAAGAACTGTTGGAAGTCCAAGATGAAGCAATGTTGCACTCAAAAATAGTAACTGGTGTATGTGGAGTGTCATAAAATGAGCAATCACGATGCAATGGATCATGAGATGTGATGGTCACATCTATCTCGGAGGAAGGTTCTCTAATAAAAAACTTCTGCAAAGAGTAAATGGAAGCATGAACATGGACGACAATGAGCTCTGTGGAGGAAATAATAGGGAGAGTGTGCTCAATGGAAAAAAATTGTGAGAAATGGTCAACACGGGAATCATGAGTAGAAATAGGTGTAGAAGAACACTCAACAATGAAAGGGATGTGAGAAGGGGGAGAATCTATGGTGCACTAGAGTGGTCCAAGGAAGCATCACTATCAGATGGTGAAACAAGGTCACATTACAACTATCAGATAATCATCCAAACAGTGAAAGGGCACTCAGTGTGCTAAAACAGATGTAATATTTCCCTATAAATAGTAAGACCAAGAATGACATAGACCTCATGATTATGGTTGAACCATTCATTCTTCTGTAGAGGCCCATCAGGCTCAAGAATGAGATTGTGGAGGTAGGGCGGCAAACCGTGCATAATACAATCTTTGATAATGCATGCCTTCCAAAATAGAAATATCCCAAAGTTGAGTATAACAATAAAATGGTGAAACTCCTTAATTCCAATAAACCCCCAAATATCTCAGATAGCACTTTATAACTTAGTGTGAAAAGTACAAGTCCCTAAAAAGTTTTACAAGAACCCCCCCTAAAATATGACACTTTATAAATTAGTGTGTTTATAAAAATAAATTAATCTAGCATGTATAACATAAAAAAACATTCACTTTTGACTAAAATAGTGCTCTAATCCAAGCCACCGATCAAAATTTATAGCAAATACAATTTCTTGTAAATAATGGCTTATTTAATTAAAATTTTGCAAACTGATTTTTAAAATGCCAGAAATGAGGGGAAATGGTGTCGTGTGTATACTCATTGGAACCAGAAAAGAATAAAGAAAACAATTGTTCATCTTGTGAGGGGGAATTGACCTCCTGCAAACCCGAGGCTCACCCTTCATCTTCATCGAACGAAGATACAAGATTTTAAAATGAGCAAAACAATAATAGTGCCTTTTACAATGCCAATGATTTGTTTTTATACCAAAAAAAAACAATAAAAGATAGTGCCCCTTCTTTTCAAGACACTATCTCATGGCCAAACTATTCTAGTATCCAATATCCGCTTCAAACCTTCAGAAATAAACCAAGATGAATTATAGAGCCTTTTTTTTGAAATTCAAAAAGGTTGGAAAATTAGTTTAGGGCATGGACACATAGGGAGCATCGATTGAGAAGAGGAGGCCAAACCTAGGAGACACGAAGGTAACCAGGCATTGGGTTGAACCATTGATGCAACGAGCCAAGACCAGAATTAGATATGTCGGATCCACTCACCAACCACCAGCAAGGAGCCATAGAGCCATTTTAACAGAGTGTGATGCGAGAACTGAGCAGGGGTCAGTACAGTTTGTGTGGAAGATAAAACAAAACTTGTGTCAGGTTGAAGGGTCTAAGCATTAACCAGATGCCAAATAGGAGGAACGATCCATGTTGGGGTTAACTCATCCTTTTCTCATGATGGATCGACCACCTCTTTTGTTCCCTACTCGGTCGTGTACAAAGTCAACCAAAAACCTATGCCAAGTCGAGCCAAGAAAAAAACACTGAGTCGTACCAGGGCAAAACAAGTCCAAAAATGATCATGTGTAGAGGGATGAGCAGGCAAAAAAGTAGGCTAGGCCATGTAGACAAATATAACGCCATGCAAACATGGTCATATTTTCCAAATAAGCGGATAGATTGATGTTGAGCAGGGTTGCAGTGAATCCATAGCCAACCAGAGGGAGACGTCAGGGTAGAGCAGATCCCACCTAGACCACCACGAAGGTAAGATCAGATTTAAATCCACCAAGCCAATTTTTTGACCCATAACGGAAGTAGACCGAGCCGAGAAGAGTCTAAGTCCAGGCAGAGCCAAAAAATTGGGCTGAGACTATGATGAAACCTGCAATGCAATAAACCAAGGCAATGTAAAATTTTCGAAAAAACCCCTAAAAATTTTTAATCACTTTTGGAATATTTTTGTAAACCCATGAGATTTTTGATAACCCTCAACTTATCAATAAGGAAAAAACCCAAAATCACAACCCTAAAGAACCAAGACGAAGTCAAATACTACAAATAACTCAGAAATGGCAAATGTATCACTAGAATCACTCTAATACCATATTAGAGTTTAGAACTAACAATAAGATGCAATATGATCAAGAACTCACAAGACAAGAATGACTCTAAATCAACTCAATGCTCCATATGCTCCATAGGATAGATTGATTCAATTCATGTACATATATGAGGTGAATGTGTAACCTCCTCCAATATTAGTGGTGAATATCTCTCATTAACTGATAGTGGAAGTAGAGTTGACTCCACAAAACTAGTAAGCTAACTCAACCCAACTGGTAAGCTAACTCAACATAACTAGTACACCTAAGCAAGCATATCCCATGAGTGTAAGAAAGCTCCAAGTAAATAAACAAATACAAGAAAAATGAATATCCTA
This sequence comes from Taxus chinensis, assembly GCA_019776745.2. Taxonomy (NCBI): domain Eukaryota; kingdom Viridiplantae; phylum Streptophyta; class Pinopsida; order Cupressales; family Taxaceae; genus Taxus; species Taxus chinensis. Next base: position 912,770,734 of record CM034147.1, on the reverse strand, counting down.
CACCAACATGACATGTGTCTCTCGGTCAAGCTACGGGGAGCAATCTTCCAACAACTGCGAAGTTGCAAACCTACAAAACTACAAAGTTGCATTATTTTTCTACAATCTTCAAATTCACAAAATATTCCCTTTCGGGGCATAAGTAGGAGCTTGCAGTTTGCAAACATGTAGAAATGCAAAGTTATAAACTTGCAATACTGCAAGTGCATTCTTTCTGTGTGGTCTAGATATTGTGACACATCCCCCCTTGTCGTGTTTCGGGGATGGAAGTGCAACTTGCAATCTTTCAACAACTATGAAGTTGCAAAGCTGCAAAACTAAAAAGCTTCAATCTTTTTCTACAGTCTCAATATTCACCAAATATTTCGTTTTGGGGCTCAGGAACAAATTTTCAACTTACAATTTGCATTAACTTTGACCTTCTCTTAGAGAATAAGTAGGTGGAGAAATATTCCTTTTGTGGGGTTCGGACTTGTGTTTGTAACTTGCAACTTTGCAAAAATGCTTCAATGTCTTGCTTTCCCTTGATACCTCAGATATTCCAATTTACGCACTTCGGGGGTAGAAATACAGTTCATAAACTTGTAAAAAGACCAAGTCCTTCACCTAGGAAGCTCCAATTCAAACATTTAACAAAAACGTTAAAGTTCAAGCATACTACATATGCCATTAAACCTGCAACTTCTTTAAAATGTCAAAATCAAAGGAAACATTAAGATGTCAGTATAAAATCACGTAACAAGGTTGAGCCATGATACAATAACAACATTAAGACCTAGGGAACCTGTTATCAGCCAATTTTGACTGCGCAAAATTGTTAAATAACAATTGAATAATTAAAAATTAGAAAATTTTGAAAAGTATTACTTTGCGTGGTTCATTGGACTCCTTGCGATCGTCTTATTTTTGTGATCGTTTCGGTCTTCGTTTCGTGATTTTCGGGCAAGAACTCCTCCCACCAGGCTATAAAACGCATTAAAATAATTAATTAATATTTAATTAATTAATTGCTCCTTGTTTGATTAAATTAATCACTTAAGGAGTATTTAATTAAATAAATATAAATGAAGGTTCATCTGACAAGTTTTAGTGCCGGGGAAGTTAGCTTTTGTTTCCAACTGCCGGGTTGGCATCCCGAACCCGGATTTCCACTTTCCTGGCAATTTCCTTCAAATTTCCCGCACGTGGGTTTTCCTCTGCCAATTTCCAAATCATGGATTGGCAAACGGCATAAAATTCCCCAATTTCCCACATGGGGAAATTGGATGGGGATTGCCAACCCATTTTTCCATTCCCGTTGGCAATTGCCCGTTACTTTTCCCATTTCCCCCTGGCACTTAAGCCACTACCCGGGATGAGAGGAAGTTGAATTAATCCTCGTAACTTCCTCCATCAAACCCAGTGGAAAAAGTCAGAAGCTTCTTTTTCTTCAGAAGACATAATATTTTGTTAGCATTATGCTTTGGTTTTGTTTCCAACAGCTCCATGCATTGCATAAGAAGAAAACAAAAAACAGCAAATCCACGCCTTGGTTGAAGGAAAAGACAGAAAGTAAAAACAGTCCAAATAAATTTCTTTTCTTTAGAAGTTTCCACACATTTGGAGGAGCCGCCCCAGCAAGAGGATACCACTGCTCTCCTGCATTTTTTGTTCTTTTTCTCATATCTGTTTTGCTTTTCGCCTCCTGCTCTCGTGTGGACGTCTTTGCATACGTCTTCACAAAGCCCGAGGGTCACTGTGTGTTTAGGTGCTTCCACTGATATCTGTGTATATACATAACAAATTCCTGATGGACAGATTCCAAGCGATAAGACTGTCAGTGGCGGCGATGATGCATTCAATACATTTTTTTTTAGTGAGACCGGCGCCAGAAAGCATGTTTCCTGTGCCGTGTTCTTGGATCTCTGCCTGGGTCGAATTCGGAAGCTGAAGGACAACTGCACTGGTCTCCAGGGGTTTCTAGTGTTTCATGCTGTAGGAGGTGGTACTGGTTCAGGCCTCGGATCTCTTCTCCTGGATAGGCTTTCTGTGGATTATGGGAAGAAATTCAAGCGGGGTTTCACCGTTTACCCTTCTCCACAAGTCTCCACATCTGTGGTGGAGCCCTATAATAGTGTGCTCTCAACTCACTCATTGTTAGAACACACCGATGTTGTTTTTTTTTTGTTTGATAATGAAGCCATTTGTGACGTCTGCCGTTGTTCCCTCAACAAAGAGCAGCATAATCTCCCACGCAGGTCCAAGGAGAAACTTCACGCACCCATTCAAGAAGCTTTCCACGCACCAGGGACAGGACACACACAGTCTAGGGAATGTTGAATGTTATTCATCTTGTTCAATATCAGCACTATTACGGTGTACTGCTTAAGAAACTTGCTCCTGAAAGCTACAGGCAATCCTACAATAATGCAAACAGTGCGCGACAGCGAAGAACATGAAGCATATAGAACAGTGCGCGACCCATACTCTGGAGAACATCATCGATTGATCCTGCGCCCATACTGTCAATACTGTTTGCATTACCTGTAGCTTTTAAAAAAATAAAAAAATAAAAAGAAGCGACCCGACCGAACCATGGGCAAGTATGTTTTAAAAAAATGAATTGTTTTTGCGACTTGTTATATTCTGCATCTTCATCGGCCTTCAGAAAGAATGCGTAATATTGCATATGGATGGATCTGGGGCTGTGATAAAGCTTACAGCTTAATTGCTAAAGGCTGCAACAAATGAAGGTCACGAATAGCAAACATAATGCAGTTGTAGGCTTATCCTTATTCTGAATTCAGATCCATGGCAGCTGCAAAACTGTTAGGCGATTTCCCCTTTAGAATCTACTAACTCCATACCTGCGGAGAAACAAATATTCACTTCCATGTACGATGGATTGGAGTCACGCTATTCAAGGCTTCATAAAATTTCCCTGAATCAGGAGATGAAGGTTATTACGGTGCAGAATGAAACGATTCATATTGTTCAGCATTGTATTTATTTATTTTCCCTAGAAATGAATTGAATGTGAAGGCCAACTCTGAAAATACCTGGTTGGCCGTTTCCTTGTTACTTGTAAATGGTCTCTTTGAGAAACTCTAAGGGCAATAGGAAATATTTATACCCTTCCATTATGTACATCCAATCAGACAATAAAAAAAGTATTCTTTTACCAAGTTCAGAGAAACTTGTTGATTGGAGCCGGGATTGCAGAATCCACTGCCAAAATACCGAGGGACAGCAAAGCAAGAATCAGTCTTAAGGGTGTCTATTGACATGCTGAGGGCTTGAACCTGGGTCATCATCATGGCAGCATTAGGTCTTTATTAGTAATGGCATTTTCTCATCGTTTGGGAGGTACAATTGTGCTTATTATGGCAAAGCCAAAACATTCTTACTACAAGTGTTATATAATAAGGAAGAACCGTGAGCATTGTGGTAAAACCATTCTTTTCAAAAATGTTGGGTTAAGCTCGGTATTCAAGTGAGTTGAGCCAGAGAAGAACTTAGGGAATCGGTTCTATAAAGAAGGTAAGACGACATGAAGGGCATGGATCGCCATGGGAGTCCGAATTCAGTTTGAAAATGCATGAGCTCATAATCAAGCTAGGAGCGATACAATTGAGGGCTCACTCGTGAGTTGAGTCGTCTAAACACCTAAGTGAAGAAGGAGCACATCTCAAGAATTTCTCATTCCAGTCATCATTCATCTTTGCATGATTTCCCTAATTCTTCAGGCCTAATCAACAACACAACACTATAATTCAAAGCATTGGTTCATGCGCAAGCACCTGTAATCTATATCACACAATTTCTAGAGGTGGAACTCGTTGATGAAGTACCTCAAAATATACCAGCCCATCTTGTGGAAGTAGTCACAACTTCTCAACCAAAATTTGATGATCCGGAATCATCACAAATCGATAAAATGACGACAACATCTTTCTCACAACAAGAAGATCCAATTTCAGCAGCACCCGAAGGTGATCCCCTTTAGCGTGATGAAGATCAATTTCCAACGAACATGAGAACCATGTACAATGAGGTACTTGGAGAGGTTCCCACCTGGCTACATGATACCCTGAAGAATTTAAAGAGGGTCTTCAAGCCAATAGTGATAAACTTGGAAGCGATTGCGTAAATGTTAGAATCCATCACTCCAAAAAAGACCAAATACTACGCTAAGGTGTGTGTCAACGAATTCATAAATCACTTTGATGATTTTTCAACACCACTTGTTCACAATGGGGCAAAGGAGATGGATTTCCAAGACTCTGAAGTCTCACGAATTCTGCTCGGGAGATCAACACTTTGGGATGGTGACAAAGACAAAGGACATAACTCCAGGTAGTGAATTGCAATTTTGGCTCTTGGAGATCTTCTCAATGGCGAAAGACCAGAAGCTAGATTCTGATAAACCAAGGTGGCGTAACGACTACGGTCTCGTGACAAATGAATAATTCACCATGGAAAGGTATTTGGAGTATGTGGAGAATTGTGCGTAATTGTGAATATGAATACGAATGAAGACAAATCTTCTCACACCAGGATATTGCTCAGGTAGAGGGGTGGATGAATTTCTCAAGTTTCAAACTCAACACTCTTGTCATTTGGAGGATTGCAGAGCACAGTCAACGAGTTCATTCCCATACGATCGGGATAGGCAGACTCTTGGCCCAATGGATAAGGCACTGATCTTAGGTGTCTTGATCTAGGTGGCACATTGCTGACTAGGATGTCTACGTGTGCGTACAAGTCATTTAAGTGGGGTCCACATGTACCCATTTCTTTTATTTATGTATTTTTTCCTTAAATGACCTTTTAACTTAAGTGGTTTCTATTTTTAGTCACTTTTTAAAAGTTGGTTGAAAAAGTCAAAGTCACTTAAGTGCCCTATTTAATGTGCATTTAAAACCCTAACTACTTCGTAACCAACTTTTGGGTTATACAAGGAAGTGAGGGGCTCATTTGTAAGGGTGACTTTGAGAGAGGAGAAGAAGATACTTTTGTGCAAGCTTTGTTTCAAGAAGAAACTTTGTGTTCTTTGTGAAAAACATTTTGGAGTTAATAGAATAAGAACTTTGTGTCTCATTCATTGTCTCTTGTAACATTTGGTGTTCTTATGTTCATTAGATGTTAGGTGTTTGAATTTTGCATGCAAATATTATCTTTGATCTTATTGTCAACATTAGTAATCAGTTGTTCTAGTTCACAGTGATCAAGCTCTGACTATCTACTTGCTCATGTGTGTCCCCTTTTGCATGTTCTTGTTTGGCTAACTCAAACTCCGTTTTATTTGTGTTGGTTATTCATCTTTTCTCTTCATGCAATATTAGGCTCTATTTTTACCTAACTCTTGCATGTTCTTTAAGTCCATTCCATTCCACTCCTTTCTTTCATTTCATTCTATCTCCTTCATTCACTTTTCTTCCATTGATGTTCTAAAACACCGCCCACATACAATTTTGAATTGTACAGATGTAAATACAGTTTTGGTTTTCAATAAAGGCAGCCTCACCTTCATTGAGGAGGGACTTCGTTCCCTTAGTGTTGCATGTCATTTGCATGCGTGCAAATCCATATACTAACAAGGTCCATCGAAAATTAATTGATTGCATTTTTTAGTTTTGTTAGCTGGTGTAGTTATGATTTTCGTGATAGGCATCGAAGGCGCAGGAAATATGAGCATACACTTAGACCAATGACCAAATGCATTGTATTGATATAATGTATGATCTAGATAGGCTTGCAATATTATTGAAATGACATGTTGGAAAACATAAGCTAGAGAATCTCAAATGTCAATGTTAGAAGTGGGAAGGTGAGGTGAAAAATTAGATGATTCCATTTCTGAATGTTTCCAGATCGCATATGAAGTTCGCGTTAAGAAAATTGAATGAACTGATAGGGACAAGATTTTTCTTGACAAAATGCCTTTTTATAACCGTGGTCTAATGGATCGTGGAAGTGGACCACTTGGATTGCAAGTGTAATTATGAGTTCAACGAACTATCATGCATGGCCATATTATTATTCTCTTGCAAAATCTTAACATTTCTAAAACTCCTTTTTAATGAAGAGTTGTTAATAAAACGTTACCTAAAAATAACTGTTAGGTGGATTAAATTAAGACGTGTTATTGTAAGGCAAAAAATTAAAAATTAAAAAAAAAATGGACTACTTGCAGAGCCCGAAATTGGCCTTGGGCAGTTGATCGGGATTTCTAATGGATCACTTTTGAGAGTGTGAGGTAAACTCCCGCATACGTGTGACACTTCTAGTTGATTACGTGAGCACTTGGGGTCATTGGTGCATTTCTCTTTAAAAAAGGAAAAGGAGTTCAATTCTTAGCTATAATTTGAGCAAAAATGAGTAAAATTGACTTTGGGGCACTTTACTTCATTTAGGTCTAACTCCCAGAAGATCAAGAGAAATCCAAAAAGTTTCTGTAAGTCTAAATCGGAGAAAACTGTAAAAAATTGGATCCATGTCGTATAGAAAAAGTCCATTTTGATACAAAATTCCGTTACAAACCATAGAAAACTGAAAGTCATTCTGAAAATATGCGGGAAATGCTGCAAAAAACTAAAGGCTTCGCAGAAGATCCACTTTGGTAGCACTGTTGAATGAAAAAGTTTGCAGAACATGAAGTGCAGCAAAACAAGTCCACGGGAGCTAAAGTTTTTGCAGAAATTCCTGACTTTTGTACTTCCACGGAAGGAGCTAGAACAAAGTGCCGTAGACAACAAGGTCCGCAGAATACTAAAGCCATACAATAATACGTCTGTGGAAAACTGGAAGAGTCACAGAGAAACAGGAAAATCCATTGAATAAAATAAAACGGTAGTTTTTCACGTGAAACTTAAAATGGCCATAACTTTTGATACAAAGCTCGACATTTGACAAAGTTTAGCATATCATTGGAAATGTCTCAACGTCCTTTATGCAATGGGAATTTTATTTCTCAATTTTATTGAGGTTGTATTATTTTTGACATGTAAGATTGTAAAGCTACTTGACTAAATTCATGACACTTTCTATGGAGAACTTTTAACGAGTGATGGGGGAAAACTATCGTATGAACTTATTTGAATTAAACATCGATCAAGCAAACCCTGAGGAGACACAAATACGGGATGAGTTGTAGGAAACATTCTTCATTGTTGTTATAACCTGTGAAAAGATACATTGAATAAAAAACAAAATGGTGTTTTCTCACTCCTCTCTCTATCTTTATCTTTAGCTTTGAAAATGAATTGTAATGTCATTTGTATTTCTTATTCTCCCTAGAAGGCCATGTTAAGTATTGTTTTCATTATTATTGGAAAACTGTGAAATAATAATTTTTGCAAGATGGTAGGTAGATGCCATGCCAACAAATATGTTGACCATGTGAATTGGTTGAAATTATGTGGGACAAAAAGACAATTGTATCGTTACTCGTGCTTTTGTAACTAACAGGTTACGTTTGAAATACATGTAATTGTAAGCTAGGATAAGGCATACACTATTGTTATGAATGGGCATGTTATTTATTGATTCTACGATGAATCATGAAATCCTCCTTAGCATTCCGTGGGTATGTTCGGAAAATGGGCATTCTATTTTGGAAGTGATTTTAATTAAGCCCTGATTTATGTGTTTCTCTTATGGTTTAGATGTTCTTGAAGACGGATTCACACACCATGTCCTGCATTATTATTTATTTCTCACTAATACTTTGTATTAGATGGAAGAAAACTTACTATTCCTAAGGCTATTTGGGCATGAAGACCGTGCTCTTAACCCTTGTTTTTTCTCTCTTAGGATGCGAGAACTTAGATAAAGTTTTGCAAGCTTATTCTACCATGTGTTAAGAAAAGACTCAAACGTATAACATGTCATTTCTTGTCTCACACCTTGAATGATCTCACTTAGAGTAGATCTAAGTAGATCCTGAGTGGAACCATGTTTACCCGTTTACCTACGTGGTTTGAAACCCTTATGTTTGCAAGATCCAGGTAAGTGGTTTGAAAATGTGGGCAAGATTTAGATGAGTGGGATCTTACGAAGAATGGGTGAGGATTGGAATTATCTCTAATGTTAACTTGTATCAAGTTAGAGGATCCCTGGGTGAGTGAGGAACCACGAAGGGAAAGAAGTAAGGATTTGAAGTTGACCCTTTTAAGAGATTGATTGGCAGAACGAAACCCACGATGAGATTTGTTTATTGAATTGTGTCCCTAGAATTTTGAGCTTAGGAGCCAAGCAAAACATGAAACTGCCCCTTTCAACTCATTAGTAATCCCTTCCATGTTTTAAATGATAATATGAGTTGTTCCTTATGGGAACACGTATTTTGACAATGCATCCTTATTTCTTGAACATGGGATTCATATGACCCATGTGTATCTCAAAGTGCATCCAAACATTTATGGGCTATAGAAGTTGAATTACATAAGAGGAGATAAGATCCCAAATCCATGTTATTGTAAGAACATGTTTTCTTAACATCTAAAAATGTGAAACTGCCCTATGGGAATAGTAATGGACCAACTCTGCTAGGACATTATTCTATAAGACAACATGATGATCCTTTTTGGTAAGCCTTGAGTTATGTTCAGATCTAAACTTCTTTCATAAGTCCTAGAGACTTAGGGGCACCGTAAGAGTTTGTTTTCTTTGAAATGACACTACTTTCATAGTACCCTTCCAAAGAGGGGAAAATGTAGACACCCCAATTTCACATCTATCCTAAATCAATTAATTCCCCTTCCTCATTTCCCACAAAAATACACTTCGAATTAATCAAATATAATTTGATTAATTATCCATTTCAAAATCCAAAAAATAACCCAATCCTCACCACATATCATTATTCTCCATGTTTTTCTACTATTGAATTAAAAATTCAAATTCAAATCCTCACCCACCCTTTGTGGTCCCCCCTCACCTAAAATCCTCCACTTATGAATTAAAAATATAATTCAAATCCTCATCCATTCTTCATGGCCCCCACTCACCTAATCTTGCCCACATTTTCAAACCACTCACCTAATTTTGCCCACATTTTCAAACCACTCACTTAATCTTACCCACATTTTCAAACCATGATTACTTAAATTACTCTAAGTTAATCACTCCCCCAGGCTATAAATACAACCTTAACCCTCCCCTACTAAATTAGATGGAACCATTATAAGTTAAGTGTTAAATGAACTAAAAGAAATGTAGTCTATAGAAAAGAAAATTGTGTGTTTTTCATGTTAGTTACTCTTCAAATCATTTTTCCCATCTGGTGCAAAGTAATGAAATATGATTATAATGCAGGAAGATGTAACTATGAAAATCCGTGCTTGATGTGGAAGGTTCCTACATCGCGATGTTCATATTATGGCTGGGTCGTAAGTTTTGTACTTGCTCGTTTATAAAAGTGTGGCTTTGATGTGAACATCGAACGTGTCAGGTCATGATTGTTTGCATGTTACTTCATTGTTCGTGTAGACGTCTTATGTGATCCTGGAGCAATTACATTGTGAGCCTAAGAGGTGTCGTATAGTTGTATAATTAGAATGTAAGTTAGGAAAAATACAAAATTAGAATTTGTAAGCTAGAAAAAATACACTACTAACAAGGAAGTAAAATACCAATAATCATACATCCTCGTTCGCATTCTGTAGCAAACCTCGGAATGGGCTAGGAAACTTGGATTGAGCCCTAATTGTGTGATATGTAGGTGCTTTTCTTCAAGACAGAGCAAGACCTTCTTGCAACAACGATCCTCTTACTTTCCACCAGATGGGAAAAAGGATTATGAGGCTATTTGGGCATTAGGACGAGGCAGAAGGATGTTCTTTGCTCAAAGGATGCAAGAACTTAGATATGACATTCAAGCTTATTCTCCATGTATGTCTAGAGGGGAGGGGTAAGGTTTTATTTATAACCTGGGGGAGTGATTAACTTAGAGTAATTTAAGTAATCATGGTTTGAAAATGTGGATAAGATTAAGTGAGTGGTTTGAAAATGTGGGCAAGATTAGGTGAGTGGTTTGAAAATGTGGGCAGGATTAGATGAGTGGTTTGAAAATGTGGGCAAGATTAGATGAGTGGGGGCCACGAGGAATGGGTGAGGATTTGAATTATATTTTTAATTCATAAGTGGAGGATTTTAGGTGAGTGGGGACCACAAAGAATGGGTGAGGATTTGAATTATATTTTTAATTCATAAGTGGAGGATTTTAAGTGAGTAGGGACCACGAAGAGTGGGTGAGGATTTGAACTTTGAATTTTTAATTCAATAATAGAAAAACATGGAGAATAATGACATGTGGTGAGGATTGGGTTATTTTTTAGATTTTGAAATGGATAATTAATCAAATTATATTTGATTAATTCGAAGTGTATTTTTGTGGGAAATGAGGAAGGGGAATTAATTGATTTATGATAGATGTGAAATTAGGGGTGTCTACATTTGCCCCTCTTTGGAAGGGTACTATGAAAGTAGTGTCCTTTCAAAGGAAGTAGACGAGGTGGGGAAATAATTCAATCTACTTTTCTTTAAAAGTAAAAGGTAGAGTGAATGTTTGTTGGGGAGAATAGAAAGTGGTGAGTGACGGATATCATAGTATCCTCCAAGACAAAAATGTCATGAAAAGATGTGCTTATGGATAGATGTGGTGATGCCCCCTTGAGAGGATTGACGAGAAATGGAATATATGACAGAACTCTCAAAAAGAAGAGAAATGAATTACGTGCAGAGAAAATGATGATAATGGAGTGGAAGAGACTGGAATGAATGCATGATGCAAATGGAGAAAGGATTCAATCGGTCTTGAATGCTAGGTGTGATGGTGTGTGGGAAAGAGAAAAGGGAATGGATAGGATTGGGGGTTGATTATGAGAAGAGTAAGGGAGATAGGGGAGGGGGAAAAAAAGAATGGAAGAGGTAGAAATAAGAGAGAGGGATGATAGGGGAAGAAGGGAATGATGAAGGACAAATAAGGTAAAAAATAGGAAAATGACAAAGTAAAGTGTGAAGGGATAAAATAGAGAGATGTGCAAAATGAAGGAAGCAACAGAGATAGTAAAGAGGGATGCGTGAAAGTGAAAGATATGATAGAGTTGAGAAAAGCAGGAAACGGGAAAGGATAAATAAAAAGGAGAAAACAACGTGGGAGTAGGGGGTGAAATGGATGAAAATGGAAAGAGGACAAAAGAAGAAGTAAAACAGAGAAAAAAAGAAACTATGAGGGGCGAGGAAAGTGTGAAAAAGAATAGAGAAAAGAAGAGAAACAGATACAGAATGAACGAAAAGGTAGGGGTGGTAGAGAAAAGGAGAAGTGGTCAAGAAGAAACGTGAAAATTAGGGGAGAGTAAAGGAAGATAGAGCAAATACAGGGAGAAGATTGAAGGAATCATGTCATTGCGAGGAAGACCAAGGCAAAGAATATGGAACAGACCATATGGAGATGCATGTGGAGGGTGGTATGATAAAAAAGACAGGAAAATGCTGAACAGCCAGGTTATCGACGGGGAAGTAAGGAGGAAACATGATGGAAAAAGGGGAAGAAGACGATACAGGGGAAGGGAAATAAGACGAGGGGTGGGAAAGAGAAGAGGTTAACAAATAAAATGATGTAGAAAGAAGGGAATGCATAAAGGGGGTAATAAGTGGAAATGAAATGGTATAAGGAATGTTCACAGAAGAAAGAGGGGAGGAATGACATCGATTGGAAAAGATGCAGAGATACATGAAATGAGGATACTAGGATGACGAGAAAATAGAAAAAGGATGTATGATGAAGACAGTAAAGATATTGAAGAGGGCAAAGAGAAGATGAAGAGATGGGTAAGAAGCGATAAAAAAGGGTGGGATTCAGGGAAAAGAATAGGAGAGAAAAGAGAATGGGGGATAAAAGAGGCGATGCCAATGAGGGGACGTTAGGGAAATCCCCCTTACAATGATTGGTGGGGAAGGGTGAAAGAAAAAATGAAGAAAAAGAGAAATCTAACGAGGATTAGAAAGGGTAACACCAACAAAGGGACGTTAAGAGAAAGCCCTTTTACAATGAGTGGTGGGCTTAGAGGAGAGAATGAATGAAAAGAAACTTTAGAAGGTCCAAGGGAGTGAATGAGGTTGTGTGGAATGAGGATTGATGATTTTTAGGGAAAGCATGTTTACAATTATTAGTGTGAGAATAGAAGATGATGATGAAATAATGATAGAGGAATGTTAACAATAATGGCGAATGCGTGTGTGGGTAGAAATGTGGGGGGGATTTGAGAAGATGAAATGGAAAGAGTAAATAAGATGGAAGGGATGAGTTGGGACTAGGTGAAAGTGAGGAGAGAATGCGGGTGATGAGGATGAACGAGGTGAGGATGAAGAACTAAGACATGAAAAGAATGGGAAGAAACGGTATGAAGGATGATGGATCAAGAAGGGGAAAATGGGGGAAAAGAACATGATTGTAGGTGGAAGAGATTAGTTTTATGTTATAAGAGGATATGTGAAGAAAGGATAATAGTAGGAGAAAAAAGTGGGTAGTACGAGATATCTAGGTGGAAGAAGCGATCAACAAAGTGAACAGAAGAATGACGCGGGGGAGAAGTTCACGATGACAAGTTAAGCATAGGGAGGACCCTGACATAAGATTGTCATGTGACGGAAGTGGTTAAATAAGATTGCCAAGTGAGCTGAAATTGGAGATGACAAGTGGCCAAGCGAGAAGTGGTGTTTGCGAGAATGGAAAAGGATGTGAAATGATGTGATAATGGGGAATGCCAAGTAAAATTGAAGGGTGAAGGGGGTGTAGTGATGGGGAAAGGCAAGGAGATAGATCATCCTTAAGAGGGACTCTTAAGTGAGATTGCCATGCCGAGTGAGTGGTTAAGTAAGATTGCCAAGCAGATGAAGGTGATAGTGGTGGTAAAAAGATGTGATGATGGGGAATGAAGAGGAAAGATGGATGGTGAGATTGTAGAGTGATGGGTGAGTGTAAGATGACATGGCATGCTTAAGAGAATTTCTTAAGTAAAATTGTCATGCTATGCTGGAGAGGTTTCGTAAGATCACTTAATCAATAAGGATGATATGCAAGGAGAAAGACAAGATGATATTGGGGACAATTGTGGAATGGTAGGTTGAAGAAGATGATCACGATGAGAGGCAGGATAAATAAGATGGGGGAAATATGATGGGATGGGGGAAGGCCATAGGGAAGATCAACCTTAAGTGGAAGTCTTAAGTAAGATTGCCATGCGACCGGAATGGTTAAGTAAGATCGCCAAGTTGAGGAAGAAGAAGGATGATGTTATAGTTGGTGGGAATAGGGTATGACAAAATGGACTGAAGGGGAACCCTCAAGTGAATTTTCCATACTACGAAAGCGTGTAAGTAGGATGACCAGGCATAAGACGGATTTGGGGAAGGATGAGAAAATAGTGAATGAGGTATGCCTGAGTGGTATATTATATGAGATCAGGTGATAATAAGAAAGAAAGGAAATAAAGGAGTGTAACATGAATGGATGAAGGAATATATGTAGTGGAGGGCAGAGAGTGTGAGGGGAATCCTTAATTGAGATTCCCGCATGGTGAGAGTAATGATGCAAGAATGAGAAGCAGAAGAGGTAGAATGGGAAGATGTGTTTGGTGGTGATTGTTGTTTGATGAGATGGGAGGTGGTGAAGAAGCTTCTACAGCAGAAAGATCTTAGGAAGAGAGTAAACCTCCACCGAAGATCCCATATAGAAGGGGTTATTAAGTAAGATTGTCAAGCGGGAAGCAGAAGAGTGAAAGGAAATAATACAAATGGGTGAGAGAGGACAGGAATGGTGAGAACGGTAATATGGGTATAAGCAGCGGAGGAGTAAAAATGAGGAGTGAGGATGAATGGATCAAATACATGGTGATCATGGTGGGGGAGAAGGTGCTGCTGGATAGTGAATGCTACTTGAGAAAGATCGTCAAGTAGGATTCGTAAACTGTAACAGTGATCAAGTAGGATTCCCAAACTGGAGAATTCATTAGTATGGGTGAATGGATGGGGTGTAAAGTAAGATATTAATCATGTAGGAAGATACTCACGTGACAAAAAACATCTTAATTTTAATATAGCATATAACAGGATGCATCGTGATATAAAAGATCAGGATGACTAGACTGTAATATGCGTGATAGCATAGACAGGGGCCATCAAAAAGGTTTGATGCCCCAGTACGATATGCAAATGGAAGAGAGCATAGACAGAGGCCAACAAGAAAGTATGATGCCCCAGTATGACATGCAATCAGATAACATAAGAATATTACAGAGAACACCATGATACATAAAATCAAGATGCCCCTGTAATATATCAATATACAAGAAAGCAATTAATAATTTATAACTAATAATGCAACACAAGAACCAATAAACATATCCCTAACGTGTTCCACAGTGAGGATTGATTGGATGTGCCCCCAAGCAGAGGTACAAGGACATAGTAAAGTACTGGGTCATTGTCCTCAAACAAGGAAACAATGAGAGCCAGATTTTCCCCAAGCGAGGATTCACGCGAGGAGAAGTGGTTTGAATTTGGTAGTCATAAGGTGATTGGATCATTCGTTGGGGATAATAGTTCAAAGGTTAAATTGTGTTGGTTATTTTAAAATATATATATATATATATTTTTATTTTTTATTTTTTTTGCGATTTTGTGGATTTTTTTAATTATATATATATATATATATAGATTTTGTAATGTTTTTTAGATTTTTGACGATTTTCAAATGTTTTTAGATTTTTGACGATTCTTATTAATGGTTTTGGATTTTGGACGATTCTGTGTAATATTTTTAGATTTTTGACGAGTGTTTCTAATGTTTGACGAGTTCTAATTTTTTGTTAGATTTTGGACGGTTGTTTCTAATGTTTTCGGGTTTTTGACAAATTTCAAATGTTTTTAGATTTTTAAATTTTTATACTGTTTTTGGATTTTTGACGATTTTTAAATGTTTTTAGATTTTTAGATTTTTACATTATTTTTAGATTTTTGATGATTTTCAAATGTTTTTAGATTTTTGGATTTTTACACTGTTTTTAGATTTTTGACGATTTTCAAATGTTTTTAGATTTTTAGATTTTTACATTGTTTTTAGATTTTTGACGATTTTCAAATGTTGGTAGATTTTTACACTGCAAGTGGCAATTTATGGACCAGAGTGCAGACTTATTTTTGAGAGGCGATAAACATGGATATTATCCGTATGTACTGTGTTCCGTGTTGTAACTTATGCTCAGAATAACACAAATTCTCTTTCCATTGGTAGGATATGGTGTTGATGATATGATGAAAAGAATTCCAGCTTCATTCTTGACTCCACACAACTAGTAAGATGTGTGGGCTCATCACCGAGAATCAAGAAGGACGCAGGAGGTAGATAATGAATATAGATACAAATGCTAACAACAATCCCTTTGGAAAATTGTGACTCCATTCTTCGTAACGGTACTGAACCAATTTCAAAAATGGCTTTCACTTTATGAGTCATGTGCTAGACTTAGACAGTTATGTAGCCTGCCGATTGGTAAGATATGAGGTTAAGGGATAGTTCTCTCTTCACTAAGGCATCTAAATTACATGTTTGGGGATTCTATAATTTGTAAGCACTGTAAGATTTCGTATTTTTGAAATGAATCCCTATGCCTTACCCCATGCTACTAGTGAGAAGCAAGGGCTCATCACTGAAGGCAAAATATAGGTGAGTGAATTCCCTTTTTGTTTTTTTTTTTGTTTTTTTTTTTTTAATATTTTGCAATGTTTTTATTCTTGTATGAGAATGACCCCCTACGCTTTGGCCCATGCCACGTGTAAGAGGAAATGGTTTATCACCGAAGACAAGACGTAGATGAGTAAGGGCACCTTCCTCCATTCCCAGTCTCACACTACCAATAAGAAGTGTGGGCTCAACACCAAAGACTATGAAGGACGAAAGATGTGACAATGAATTATTCATAAGTTATTGAAGTGATGAATTTTTTTACAATAGTGCTTTGTATTTGGGAAGAGACATCTGCCCCCAATCTCAGCCCCACACGACTAGTAGGACGCGAGGGTTCAACACCGAAGACTGAGATGGACAACCAAACGAACTGGGTAACAAAGTTTAGAGCTTTGTTATGAAAGAGAGAATGTATTTGAAGGGAATATATTACCATCAGTAAGCTTCTAGGTATGACCATAGAGGAAAGCAACTGAAAATGGAAGAAGTATGACGCTCACAAACTTAATAGGATTTATACTAGCACTCATCTCATGAGGATAAATATGAAGATGTGATTTGATAAAGAAAATATCTGCCAATGGAAATAAATAAATTTAAATTATTCAGAAATAAGTAAGACAAAAGAAATAATGTACACATTGTATCCTGGAATAGTGAACATCTCAATGATAAAATTTCTTTAAATGAATGGCATTCATTGGTTCATCAAGATCTTGGCCTGTGTCAATGGCCAATTTATAAGCGCAAAACCTAAAATTATCTATGATTTCATTGGGCTCAAATTTGTCTTGTTTGTCTCTTTCTTTGGGTGTATTCTTTTGATTTTCTTTGAGAATGAAATCATTGACCTTAAAAATTTTAGGTTGAAATTTTTTATGGTAGCTATGTCGTAGCTGATTGCGATATAATTGAAGATGATCTAGGGCATTAAGTCATTTTTCATCAAGAAGCTTGAGTTCCTTAAGGCGTGAGTGTCGATAATAATCTTGATTGATTACATCTTTGAGGGATATTCTGAAGGATGGGAATTCAACCTTGAAATGTAAAATAGCTTCCCCACCATAAACAAGGGAGAAGGGAGTAGCCTCAGTTTGCAATGTTTGATTTGTTGCTTCTGTTTGTCCAAGAATTAATTGATTTGATGATAGATTCAAAATTAAAGATGGAAAATGTTGCGTAAAGATATTCCTGGGTATATGTACCTCGTAGAATGTATGCACGTAAAGGTACTGACAAGTGGGAATCATTGGTGAAGAGCTACCTGCAAGATCGATCGTTGAAAGCATAATGGACATGGCAGGTTACATTTTCACAAGTGTCCAAACTTGATGTGGTTGTGTTTCGACAACAAGGCTAGAGATGTTAGGCATAGGAATAATAGAATCAAGCTCAAATGTGTGTGACGATGGACTCTCTGTTGTAGTGTCTATATTTATATCAAGGGTTGAAGTGAGGTCAAGATCTCATTACATGTTGGAAGAATGTTATTTTCCAAAATAGGTTCAATATTTGCTTGGGTCTTTCATTTAATGTTAATGATGATTGTGATTTTCTTATAATATTATGAAATCAATTTTAATTTAAAAGATAATATTAAATAATAAATAACTTTTAAGTTCAATTTTTTTTTATATACATAAATTATGAAATTAAATATTGTCCCTTCAATTTATGAAGTGTACGCCCTTAGACAATGTTTAATTTTTTATATATATAATGTGACATTCTATTAATGTAGACACAAAATCATGCACTTTGAGTATCTATCTAATCCTTATCACATACTACTATTCATATGATTCCTAAGTAAGAAAAATACTTATTAACCCATGTCTTTGGTCATAATTGATTGCTTTCTATTGTCACTTCTAGTATTACACACCTTCTTTCCCAGTCTGACCTCTAACCCTTCATTTTCTCTGAGTCTAAACAATAGCACCCAACCAAGATGCCAACGTCAGGCGCCCCTGTCCCCTCTGGGCACCCTTGACCTCTTTGTATTTTACTCTTATCTTTTGGGTCCTTCTTAGCCGTTTAGGCATCTTATATTTTTGGTAGTAGACTTTTTCAAGGTTAATTACAAAATTCAATCAAGGGAATCATATAAATATGAAGTTATGTGAGCATAATAAAGGACCAAGCACTAAACATTAGCTATCACCACCTAAGGTTGCATCCAAAGGCTATTCAAGAGCATTCAAACATCCATTCAAGGGCAAAGTACTACATTCTTCTACATACACTTCATACGAGGGGAAGTTCATTATATTCCATGCACACATCTACTTATATCTTCTACATTTAATTATTTGCTCACTATCAAGTGCGACACGCACAAGAGCCACCTAAGGCATGATTCCTCACACACACACAGAACTACATTGGGTTTGAAATGTAATGCAATGCTCAATCGTAAGATCACTTGTTTGACAGTTGAGGACATTTTGACCCCTCGTTTGTATTATTTTATTTTTGGGATTTAATGCGCTTTTGAGGGTTTTGTAAATCAATTCTTTATTGTGGGTTACTATCGACATTTGCGGACTTAGTGCAACATACTAACAACAAGAAACGAAGGAAGACAAACATCTTACGAACCAACAAAATTGGTTTTCTGAGGTCCTGAAACATCTCTAAAGTGTCTCATGAGACGCAAGTAATTTTCCCATCCCTATACATGTGTTCGACATGCCCAAAAAACACATGAGCTAAAATTACAAACTATTATTGACATTTGGCATTATTGATGGGCCACTTATTGCTTTGAGAGATATCTCCAAAATGAGTTACACACCACAACCCCTTTCTCCTTCAAACGATTGACAAATATGGCATGAGGTTGTAAGAAATAAGAGTTTCGTACTGATTCCTTGTTGTGTTTCAAGTGCCCTTACACTTCTCCCTCAAACCCCTTCTTTATCACCACTCCTCCTCTCCCGCTTTTCCACTCTCAATTTTACTTCAATATATCCCCTTCGACTTTTTTATCATACATTTCACATGTGATTGCTAATAATATTTCATAGTAAAGCTTATACAACAAACAAAATTGTAGCCAACATTTCAACTCTAACAAGAGAAAGAAGAACCCTTGTTCCATTTACTTCATGTCTTTTGTACTTTCACTCCCATAAGGAGTTACAATAGTAGTTCCATAACCAGTTGTAACTCCTTGATCTAATCTTCATTTTAGTGGAGCCCCTTTTCCACTTTAACATTTAGGAAGACTTTTACAAAATCATGGGTTATTCCAATTTTTACACTTTACAAGTAAAAATAACTAATTCAATTTACATTATATAATCGCTTGGGACCCATGCGACTATAGCTTACTTAAGTAGTTACCTAAACACTTGTAACTCCTTGATCTAATCTTCATTTTAGTGGAGCCACTTTTCCACTTTAACGTTCCAAAGGACTTGCAAAATCATGGATGATTGTGACTTGTACACTTCACAATATTCATTAAATGAATTAATTAAACTTACTAAAATCACTTGGGACCCTGTGACTGTATCCTACTTCAGTAGTTACATAACCCACTTGTAACTCCTTTATCCAATCATCATTTTAGTGGGAGCCACTTTTCCACTTTAAAGTTCTAAGGGACTTCTACAAAATCATGGGTGATTGTGACTTCTACACTTTACAATACTCTTAGAAGGAATTAATTCAACTTGAATTACAAAATCACTTGGGGCCCACGTAACTATAAGCTTACTTGACACCTACTTATAGTTCGCACATATTTTACTATTCAATACATAGTGCATTAATAGGTTGCATATCACAACATTAAAATAATTCATAACTAAATATTTAAATCACATTATGACTTCTACTTAAATTAATTAATTCCAACAAATTAATATAACTTAATGCTAGTATAGATATCTTAAATACATCTATCTAAAAATCACAAATAGATACATATTGCAGGGCTCTTATCTTGGATTTTACACATACCACATTGATTGATAATTTCATTATTTTATCAGCTATTTTTCTATTGACTAGTCACAAATGGCATCCATCTAGCTACTGCCCACCTCAAAAAAAATCTATTCAAAAAACAGAGCTCCAAACTCCATCATATGGGTGTAGTACAGTTTTTAGATTAACTTCTACAATAAAAAAGAATAACTTCTTTGAAACTATCACATGGACAACAAATCAAGGTCAAACATAAAAGTGGAAATGCTCACACCACCAGACTCCGCCCCTTTGTTGCCAAAGTAGAATGCCCATCAACATAATCATATAACTTGTATATACATCTTTAAAAAATAATCTGAAATATGCCCAGCAATAGCAAGTTTAAGGTTTTGTTCTTGGAATTTTCACATACCAAATTTGATTAGCTTGATTACATCTCTGCCAGTTTCTCACAAACTCGTGACAAATGGCATCGATCTAGCCACACCAGTGTGTGGGTATAAAAAAATCATTTACAAGAAAAAATGGGGCTCAAACAATATAGCCACAATATTACCATTTTTCGACCGACTTCTCCACACACAATAAAATTAAGTGACAGTCAAATGATGTCAAATTTAAGGATGAAATTGCCCTGTGACAGTCAAATGAATGCCATGAACTTCCTAACTCTATTACATCCCAGCCCTTCTTATCATTGTAAAACAACTTCCGGTGTAATTACAAAATAAATGAAGCTCAACTTGAACCAACCTAGGACACCAAGTGTGTCCGCCATGACTAGTCCATTGGGTAATAGAGTCAGTCAATTCTATTTTATGATTACCTGCTTGCAGTTGCCCTTGGCAGCCCCCTTGGTTACAAATTGCAATTGGTAGTAAAAATTCGATGATGAAATTTCACGACAGGTACACATCCTAAGAAAGAGTCTTCCTTCAACCTAACATGCCCTCATAGACAAAAGGGATGTTATGCTTGATTATGGAAAATTAGCTTTGAGATTATCTCATAAAAACTAATTTATTGGGGTAGGGTTTACATATACAAACTTCATTTCTCAAACTGTCAAGTTTGAATGGGAATAATTCCAGAATTCAATTCACAGATGGAGCCTCGTAATTGCCAATGAGTCAAAAAGCCAGAGAGACAGAAAATCTAGACGAAGAACACGACCAAGATAAACACATTCATGATAAAGTTGCCATCATTACCCTTCTTGTCAATCAAATAAAAAGAAAAAGAAAAAGAAAACCGAAGTACAGAGCTACCAAGTCAATGCAAATATGAAATTTAAAGACCAAAACTTTAATCACACTCTCATGATTTACAACCAAAAGCCCCAACAAAAACTCCAGCTTTAATCCAAGCTTCCAATTTCATAAGATGATTCAGTCATTACTAAAATTAAGCTTTACATATTGTTGGCAATGAAACAGGTTGTTAAACTTGCAAGCTCTCACATCATGACAAACCCATCTCATGCCTCGATGCCTCAAAACCTGCCAATCAAACCATGCAGTTAGTCGAAAATAATTCATGTAATCACCATTGTTAGTCAGAAAACAAATTTGCAGGATATTAAAAAAATAGAATGAATTACTGTGTTTAAATCATCAGCTCAGCATTTACCAACTTAACTTTTTTGCCAGCATACCTACTCATATGAGTTCATGTAATTAGAATTTAGAACAATTAGTTAATTACTATGTTTGCACCATCATCCAAAGCTTCTTGCAATTTGCTATTCGACCAACCATTTTCATCTTGTTTACACATAAATTACTATGTTTGCAACATCATCCAAAGCTTGTTGCAATTTGCTATTCGACCAACCATTTTCATCTTGTTTACAACATAAACTAGCAACAAATTTTGGATACCTATCACACAACAGCTCATTAAAATTGCAAAGAAATGTGTACAGGGCCCACTGAGAAAGGAGTCATTCAAGTGCCTTAGAAATATATCAAGTATACATAAAGAACAGAGTTTAGAACAATATATCTGTAAGTAAAAATAACTAAAAACAATCACAGAGAGCGAAATGTTTTTGTAATTGTGTTTACACTGTATTTGTAAAAAAATAAAAATAATAACCAGCAGCATTATCTTGTACTTGATTTGAACAGTAAGAACTGGGCTGAAAAAATGACACTACAATTGTGATTATACGATAAAATACAGCCATTTGATATTACCATCACTCAATTTGTACATAGTAGTAACATACGTTTCCATCCAACCCATACTTTTAACAAGAATTCATTACAAAAACAAGGTGGTTTAATTAATGAGGCAAAGAGTACCTTTAATAACAGTGATAAGGAGGCCACGTGCATATATTGCTGTCATTCAGACCTACTACGGGATGGAGATCTATCACCGTACTTTCTGTCGGAGGAAGGGGACTGACTTCTCGATGGTCTCCTCCTAGGAGACCTGCTGTAGGAATTTTTCGACCTGTCAGACTGAGACCTTGAATGTGAATGAGAAAGGGAATGGGAATCCCCACGGTATCTCCTGTCATAGGAATTTCCCTGGCATCTCCTATCATCAGGAGAACAAGATCTGCAAGATATACATGCAGTTAAATTATTTAGCATATAACCATCAGCGTATCAGACAAACAGAGAAAATGCAATTGTAAGTGTTTAGACAAATAGCTTGCTAAGAAAAATGCAGTGTCATTCAAAAAAATCCTTCATTGTAGGAGTTATGTTCACGTTATCTAGCAATGTCTAAAGTTTTGGAACAATGTTTCAAAAACAGTAGAGGTTACTTCAAATGTTGAACTTTGTTGCCACAAGCATCAAAGCGTCAAGCATGAAAGGTCCATTAGGGTCTACCTTGAAAAGCACTCACGACGAGGGGAGTAATAGCCAGGTGACCGTGAGCGTGAACGCAATCGTACTGCAGAGTAATATCTTGAGTTATGTTGGGAATAGGCATCGGACAACAAAAGTAACTACTACGACTGCTGATATTTCATGACTGACAAAAGGTTATTGTATTACTAACAATATCTTGGTTCCTCAAACTTACCATCATATGGCGAATAATGTCGCCCATGATCCACACGATGCCTGCAAACCAAAACATAATGACCTATTCAGAATCGTAAAATTAATAAGCTTAAATTCATATAAACAACACTAAATTGCTTCTAATGCAATTGAATTATAATTGAGTCGTCTCAGAGAGGGGTACCCAGTTCGTTCTTTTCTCCGCATATCATCTGGCTGTTTCCTTCTCTCCTCGGCAAAGACAACTGTTATTTCTCGTCCATGAAGGTTCTGTCTATCCATGTAATACTTTGCTTCTGCTGCATCAGCTGGGTCCATATACTGCACAAACCCAAACCCACGAGGCTCCCTGTACCAAAAAAGAGAAAAGTAAGTTTAGTAGTCATATACAAAACACAACTTAATATAATCACATACTTATCACTCTTATAATTATGCCAGAAGACTTGCAGAGCTTGTTTGAATCTAAAGAGCTCCCCAAGCCCTCCACATATGACTTGCACATTGATATGCAAAATCCCTTGCAATGCATTCAACATGAAGTAAAGCAAACCCTTAGCTGCTGACCTTTCTATGCAACTCAATACATATCGCCAGGTCAATTATAAGATGACTTCAAATTCCTCTGAGACTTCTTCAAAATAAATAACTTCAATATTGTCCCCAAACTATCTTCTTCACTTCTCACGACCCACTATCTTCATTCATCAGACATCTCTTGAATAGAACTAGATGGATGCCTTCAGACTTTTCTTTCACCGTAAGAACTCTACAACCTTAGAGAATTAAAGATGTTAGGGATTCTGTATTAATAGTTGTGCGTCTCAATTTTGTCCCACAGAGAATTGATGCAACCATTCACAAAGAAGAACTCACAAACAACATAATGGCAGGTGCACACGAAACAAACATATGACAAGCTATAACTCAGTTACAGACACCCATAACTCCATACTATATGGAAAACAAAATGCATGTCAACTGCCACCTCTGAGTTCAAATATTCTTTTACTTCCACCAGCCAGAGACTTCCATAAAAGCATCTGGAGCAATTGATCTTCTGGAGAAAATAAACCAAAACTACAATAGATTGGACCTGATGCTGCCAAGCTAAATTCAACTAGAGTTTGAATGTTTTCATTCATCATATTGGTGCTAGTGCATGCTAGATCTGTGAGAACATTTAAAATAACATAGTGTCCTTAATGTATAACCAAAAGCGATACTTCCAGGAAGAAAACAGAATCAGAGACACAATCCTGTCACTCGAGCAATATCCGATTGGAACTCATACTTACCCAGTGTAGTAATCTCTAGGAAGATATATGTCCTTGAGAGGACCAAACCGCCCAAATGGTCGACGAAGATCTTCCGGCCTGCAAAGTTTCGAAAATCTATAAAATAACAGATAACTCTGGGTTTTTCAAACACATAAGAAACAAATCTACTACTGCTCACAAATCATCAGACTAAAAAAATCTAAAAACCAATAACATATTTACATAGAGCATCTGTAAAATGCAAAAGATCAAATCGAAATCCAAGGACAACCAAAACAATGAGATTACATAAATGTTCAAATCACAGCAAGAGATACACATTCAGAAAAAAAATAAAGACTTGAACCAGTGCACTCCTGAATACACAACCGAACTAGCTCAATATGAGCAGACAAACAACTACGACTTATTATCTTGAAAAAATGAACCATTGAAAAACAATTAAAATCACAACTCATTTTGAGCAGACAAACGCACATTGTAATCATCAGATTTTAATATCAATTATCAATTCACAGGACGACCGTAGCATGAACATTGAACATATTGACAATTTCTATTACAAATTCATCCTCCAAAGTTCATCGGACGTTTCATTAGAGATGCACCAATGTTTTCTGTAGCATGAACATTGAGCATATTGACAAATTCTATTGCAAATTCAACCTACAAAGCTCATCAGAGGTTTCATTAGAGATGCAACAATGTTTTGAGAAACATACCTGCAATCACGGCGGATATTGCGCACTAGGAGACTTGTTGGTAGATCCCTACCTCGAGAATCATAACGGACCCTTGGACTTGGACTCCTGCCCCTACTGCCATACCCTCTTCGAGGTGGAGGGCTGTAGCTTGGAGTTCTCCGCCCCATTTCAACAATAGCAAAATTTCAGGCAGTCTATACAAGAAAAGTTTAAATAGATCAGCAGTACATTCATACAAGATTAAACCTACCATGTTTGAACATTGGTAGTCCTAGTTAATGTAGTTTTCATATTCCATATCAAATTACAATAGAAGTTCAACTCAGGAAAACTTTACTGTTCAGAATATTAGTTAAAAACAGAAAACAATGAAATAGTGAATGGATCCTACTCAATGAACAAAGACAAAAGGAATTGCAAAGTTTGCCCAAACCTTTTCATAGAATACATATGGAAACCTTTTAAGGGGTAAAATGATAATATTTAGAGTAAGTACAATTAATAAACAAGTCATAATGCATAACATAGGGGCATAACCCGTTTAATAAACATACCAGGATAATATATGATATAATACTTGTCCCATGATCCATCATTGCAACAACCATCAGCATAACAGTATATATCTTTACGTACTTCTCAAACATCATCTCCCTCCTAGCTACAGTAGGGAACCAGAAATGACCTACTTAATGAACGGGCACACAGAAAAAAGGTTTCAAGGATCATCCACAGTCCTTTTAATAGAATATATATGTAAACCTGTTTAAAATAAAATTGATATAAAATTAGGGTTAAGTACAACTAATAGATTAATAATAACCCTAAAATGGAGCATAACCTATTTCATTGTAACAACCATCAATCTAACAGTAACATGTCCTTATGTGGTCCAGTGAATCTTTGTCAATGACGTTCATCCACCCTTGCGTGTTTTGTATCCTTCTTAACTAGTGAACCAAAATGATCTAGAAATGGTGTCAAAGTTCTCCTAAACGTTTCTCTATGCCAGCCACTTCTCTTCGGCAACTCACTTAAATATTTCTACACACCAGCTACTTTTCTTCAGCAACTCACCATCCTTGAGCCACTTTTTTATACCTATTGTTTCAGATGGTGCACTTCATTTTAACTCCGGAATATAGGTGCATGTTAAAGGAACAAATGGAGTAAATTTCTTCAGTTATAAGGGAGTGGAAAACAATGATCAGATGCTACGTTGTCAGGAAACAAGTACAGGAACAGGTCCGAGACGCGGAAGCCCCAATTACCAAAAAACCCTTGGGTACGAAACAGCACGGAACATCCCCAAAATATATTATTAAAAAATATAAATATGTATATAAAACTGCATAATACTCATTTTTGTCCATAAAAGATAAAGCACTTTTATTCGTGAAAGTTCAAAACATTCAACATACTTAAATTTTCATATGTACATAATTATAATCTAGATTTTAGAATATATCATCTAGATTTTCCCGAAGTACTGCTGAAACAGAAGTAACTAGTTTTTTTATTTTTATTTTTGGTGTTTAAAAAACAGCACTGTTGAAACGGTACAGAAAACACCCCAGGTACAGCCTCAAATGGTACATTAACATACCACGAACGAACCGGGGGTACAGCTATCCGAGACTGTTTTGGAGTTTCAGAAACGTTTCAGGCAAGTACCAAGACTAGCACTGGTACCCGGTACATCAATACATGGGTACACTGGCCTGGTTGGCGTTACCGGGTAACATAGCTCAGATGATATTGCAAGATAAATGTAGAAGCTTCGAGATTGAATGACAAGAAAAGATTAATATGCAAGACAAAATAAAGAGGATATATACTAACCGGAGCCGCTTTTAGTTACAATTGTACACATTACAAGTAATGGAAAATGTTGCCCTACTATGTAGGTAAAGCACGGTCATGCGACCTCCTAGTTAAAAACCCCTTTCATATGGTGAGAATATTTAGCTGTATATTGACAATACAATTATAGATTTTGCGAAAGAATCAAAATCTTCAACAAACCCCTGGTGTTCCATTTCCATGAAATTGTCTTAACACACCAATTGTGTTTTAAAGGCAGATATACAGTTGCAAGATCATTTATATGTTCATTTAACACACAAACTTCAAATGCCCCACATTAAGAGGATTGATTTTAAAGAACTATAATAGATCGAGATAGTATGCATTTTATCTTTTAGTTAATTGATGATTTTGTATGGTGCACCTTCTCAATGGGGCCGAATCTTATAGGGTGGATCCTCAATTCTCGCTTAAGGGTAGTGCAATGAGTCAGTCTTAGACATGGAAGGAAAATTTGTTGCACATTTATCACATCAATCCCAGCATATACCAATATGTTTGTTCTGAAAATTCATGAATTTTCTTATGTGCATCCTCCTCTACTTGGCAGTGTTTGCTTTGGATTTATAATACTAAAGCCATATACATCTTGACATTGAAAGCAATGGCATGCCTCAAAGCTAAGCCATATACATCGTGTTTGTGTTCGTGTTCGTGTTCGCGTTCGCGTTCGCGTTCGCGTTCGCGTTCGGCAAAGATAAAATTCGGATACATTCGGCAAAGATAAAATTCGGATACATTCGGCAAAGATAAAATTCGGATACATTCGGCAAAGATAAAATTTGGATAAGTTCAGTAAAGATGAAAAAAAATTGCGATTAAATTTGATTAATATTAATTTGCCAAAAATAAAGAATATAGAATTCACCAGCCATTAAATTACAATTTAATAAAATAATAATATATCGAATTCAAATATATTATAATAAAATTAAACATATTTAAAAATAATTTTATAAATTACAAACTTTATATTCTAATCTTTATCTTTTCAAATATTTTAAACTTTATAAAACTAAATAAACCTAAATAAGCCTAATAAAACTTTATCATCAATTTACTATGTTACACCAAGTTTCTGGGATGGGGACAGCAGGGGACAGGGGGGCGTGTTTCCAGGACGGATTTTTTTGCAAGCCTTTTTTTAGGGGACGGCTATTAAAAAATAAGGGAAAATTTAAAAAATATAGGAAATTTCAAATATTCATATGATAACATTGATAAAGCATTCATCACACACATTATAGAAGCTTAATACATAAAATTGGAGCTGAATTGAGATTTCACATAAGATTCAACAATTAAAATGATAATTACAATGAAATGCCCAAGGGCTGCAAGTTTCAACTACAAAAATGTCTGAAACATAGAAAATGAAAATTTATTGCTGCCCCTAATGAAAATCCGCTAAAATGGCATCAAAATCAAAACCTGAGTCTAAGTCACTAAAACTATTAGGGATTGCCTCATCCAATAGAACCCCAATCAATCCCACATGTGCCTCCTCAACCTATGTGGCATCTTCGAGCTCAACATCGCAACATGCAGTTGGAGTTTGACAATATTCCGGAATATGTCGATCATGAAGTTGCTAGGCACTACACATGACCACTAACTTCTCTCCTAATCAAGAGGTAAGTTTGTTCCTCTTAACTGAGTAGATGAGGCCGTGTGTGGACCAAGTCCTCTCTGCAGCAGAGGAACTAGAAACTTGTGAAAGGAGGCGAGTGGCAAGAATCCCCAAGTCTGGTGCATCCTTGCCATGCCATGTCCACCATCCAATGGGGTCTACTTGAGCTAATGTAGCTCTATCTGTCCTTGCCTCTGATTTGCTAAATGTTGGACCACGGAGATTGACAAAGGCTAGCCATTGTCTACGCAGTAAAGTGGACTCCTCATCAGTGTACATCTTTCGAAAGGCCTTCATGAGCCCTTCTTTCACCTCTTCATCATCAGATGAAGGCATTCTCCCAGGCCATGTTGTATACCATTTGGGATTTAGAGCTTAGGCTGCCATATGAAGCAGGGTGTTCATTGTATTCCACCGCCGTGTCACAATGGACCTAATATGCTACTCATAAAATCCCAAAGTAGGATCCCTGCTACAAATGGCTCGCTTCATCTTCCCAAGCATGTTGTCAAATGTCTCGTAACTCTCTCCAAGACTAGGAGAGTCTGTAACAACATATCTTATGACCCCCACAACAGGTGAGATGATGGAGCAAACATATGAAGCAGGAGCATCCTAGGTCCAAAGTGATCCTCCACAAAATTTGGGTAAGTATGGGTGCGTGCAAGGTTGGAGAGCGCATGAGAAAGAAGAGGCAAGGTGCAGAAGAATGAAAGAGGATTGTGCGGAAGGGCGCGATGATTTAGCGCCATGGCTTGGAAGGAAGATACAACGCATAAAAATGTGAACAGGCCCAGAACAACAAAAGGAGAAGGCGCACGCAAAAGTTTTGAGAAGAAAAGAAGTAGAGAAGACGACGTGCAAATGGAGGAATGCGTAGAAATTTGCGCATGGAAGAAGTTGTGAAGACCGTGCGAGATATTTGCGAAGTAGGCACAGAAGAATAAGGCACAGTGATGCGCGTAGGATTTTGGTAGAGTGGTGGAGTTTTTGACTTGGCCTAGAAAATTGGAGGCATACAGGTATTTGTGAAGGAGTTAGTCGCAAAGATGGAAGGATTGGACAATAGCTAAGGCCATCAGAGCGAGCGTGAATGTTTAGGAGAAGGCCCATAACCCAGAAAAATAGTGTGCAAGAAGAGTTGAGGGTGAAGCTCAAACAAATGAGCACGCGACAGATGTTTACCAAGCCATGTCAAGCAACACGAGAGAAAGGAGTGCGCGGAAAAATGGGTAGTTAGCAGACAAGACAAGGATGTCAGAAGTTGTCTGACATGGATGATGACAAGGATGGGATGGTCAGAGGAGCCAACGGCTAGATCGACGTGGCACAAGCAAAGGCGTGCTAGATCAGAGCATTAAATGAGCTCAATTCAAATTTGAATATAAGCAGGAAAATTTAGAAACATCTAGAAGGAACTAGCCCATCCAAGAAAAAATTTAAACAAGGAGAGAGAAACGGGAAAAGGCTAGGGCACACAACTATAGGAGGATGAGCACACCATTCTCCGGTTGTTAAAGCGTGGCTAAGGACGAAGATGGAGGAGACCTTATGGATCATTAGAACCAAGATTGTTGAACATGCTTGTAAGCACGCAATCCAGTCTAGGATAGGTCTTCGGGAAACACCATAGAAGTGTTTAAGCTCCATGTAAAAGAACTGTAAGCTCCATTTGTGAGCAGTTGCATTGTAAATGCCTTAAAGGCCTTTGAAGAAATATAAGGAAACTTTTGAGTTTCAATCCGTTGTGTTGGACTCTAAAAACAGCATGCTCACGAAGTGCCCGATAGAGTTTTCCGCCGTCAAGTGGTATCAGAGTCGGTTCTTTCCTACAGGAAAGAGGGGAAGCGGAATAGCTAGCAGATCATCGAACGTGAGGCAAACTAGCATAAAAGTTTGTGTTCTCCATCGTGAAGAAAGGTGGGTAGAGAACGCACAAGGAGAGATCCCAGTGTAGCAACAGGAGGAATTAATGATCTTGCGCGAGAAGGCAAGATGCCGCCAAGAAGGGAACTATTCAAAGGCAAGAAGTTGTAAAAATGTTGGAGAGAGTGATGGAGGAGCTAAATGGTGTCAAGACCATATTGGAGGATGCAGAGAAAGACCATTGAAGGAGACGAGGTCTTGTGGCGTGAAACAACCAGAAGGAGGTGAAAGACTCAACGAGGAGTCTAGAGCGTAGAGAAGTATGCACAGAGGGACTGCCAATGGGGCGCCAAAAGGAAGAAAAGACATGCATAGAAGTACAACCGAAGATTACACGAGCATAGCACGAGAGTAGAGAGGAAGCATGCGCGAGAGTACCGTCAGAGGATGCACGAGACCAAAGTGCATGAAAAGAAACTCAAGATTTGAGCAAAGGCATGAAAAGAGAAATCACCCATGAGTAGACGGTAGTGCACAAGAGTATTGCGCCAGAGGAAAGGACTGCTAGAGAGGAGATATGGTCATTGCAGACCATGAGCGTGTATTATGTGCGCGAGCCGCAAGATGGAGCGGTAGAAAGGAGGGATGAAGAGTGTGCAGCCAAGTGAAGAATGAGGCACGGAGATGAATGTCTCAGTCGT
This sequence comes from Taxus chinensis, assembly GCA_019776745.2. Taxonomy (NCBI): domain Eukaryota; kingdom Viridiplantae; phylum Streptophyta; class Pinopsida; order Cupressales; family Taxaceae; genus Taxus; species Taxus chinensis. Next base: position 912,739,995 of record CM034147.1, on the reverse strand, counting down.
GGGACAGTAGGAAGAAATTGTCACTAAAGGCCATGCACACATAGAAGGTGACCCGATGTCACAGCTGGAGGCCATTGAGAGAATGGCAAAAAGTGTGCGGGGTCCAAGGAGTGGACAAGAGGCTACGCGCAGCTGAAGAAAGAAGAGTGCGCACATAAGAAAGGAGTCCTGAGTACAGAGGACTAGAGCGTGCAAAGATCATTGCGCGAAATGAAGCATGTCCCAGATGGAAGGACAGATGGGGTGCGCAGTTCTCCCAAGTGTGCAACTGAAGAGAAAGTTGCCCAGGTAGAGGAATTACAGAGCACAAATGTATGCGCGAGATGAAGAAACTCGGGTAAGAAGAGGAGTTAAGGACGCGCGAAGACAAGATGCATGTGGCAATGAGAGCACCATTGTGAAGGAAGAGAAAGGCAGACTGGAAGAGGGGAGAGTTGCTAGGGTGCAAATACTATAATGCACCGGAGCTGAGAGGCCTGACGAGAGGTCTCAAGGAAATAGAGTGCAAAAGAGCATGCAAGAAGAAGTACAACAGGTAGCGCAAAAGAGTTGCCCGTTGAAAGTATATCAGGCAGAAGCAGTCGGAGAAGGATATTGTAGAAGTGCACAGTGAAAAGGCACATGAGACAAGAATGGCGCAAACGAAGTAAAGGCTCGATGGTACGCGTAGGAACAGAAAGGATGCATAGATTGCCCTGAAGGGCGAACAGAGGAGAAGACCATGAGGAGATAGACTGGTCAGAAGAATTCCACAAGGAACATATGTGCGCAAGAAGATAAAGTACGCAGAGAAGAAGAGATCCAAGAAGATCTCAAAGGCGAAGGTGATGAGAGGAAGTCGCCACGGAGAATGTGCGCAGGAAGAATAGAAAGTGCCCCAGGGAAGAGAAGAAAGCCCGTGGCCCAACACCACAAAGGGAGAGCATGTCGCAACTGGAAAGCGTGGCAAAAAGAAGGAGAGAAGAGTGCACAAGGATTGTGGTGCACCAAAGAAAGATATCAAGCATGAAGAAAAATGAAGAGGACGCGTGGAGAAATGTGGGCAAGGGGGAGTGCGTGAAGAAAGAAGATGCGCAATGGTGGAGCAGAAGCCCCAGGCAAAGAAGTGGGAAGAGAGGGATGAAGACCAAGAGGGAAGTGGTCAAAGATGGGCCTAAGTCCATGAGTGTGCAAGAAATTGGATGCACGCGAAGGAGAAGAAAGTGCAGACGAAGATAGCGCAAGAGGGCATGCGCATAAGAAGAGGATGCGCAGAAAGGTCGATAAGTCGTGGTGACAAAAAGGCGACAAAAAGAGAAAAGGGGAGAAAGTGCACAAGGATTGAGTGCAAGGATTGAGTGCGCAGCAGAAGCCACATGAAGAGAAGAAAGGGGCCAATGAGGAGAAGGTTGGCAGAAAGAGGAGCGAAAGCAAATAGGAGTAGATTTGGGGCACAAGGAGCGAAATGCAGCACAAAGAAGAAAAGTCACAGTAAGAAGGTAGGACTCGAGCAAAAGAGGAAGTTAGAGGCGAGCGCAAACTCACAAAGCAGAAGGCTCGTGGGAAGAAGGCTTAGGAGGAGGATGGTTCAAGGCAAGCAAAGACTTGCGCGGAAGAAGAGTAATGGTCGAGAAGAGACTCGCAAGGATCAAGCAAAGAGATCCATTTGGAGGAGGTCGGGCTATGGTGGGCAGAAGCTCACAAGTATGCGCGAGATAGTGCGAAGAAGTCACATGAAGGTGACGAAGGACTGGAAGAGACGACGCAAGAAGAAGCATCGAGGCCAGAAACAGGTTCAATAAGACGAAGGAACCAGAACTATTCAACCTCAATAGTTCGAAGGGTGGTTCTACCACTCACTCAGTCTACTTGAGGAGGACCTCAAGTTTAAAGTACCTCGGGTGTTTGATGCAGGAGCATCCAAGGTCCAGTGCAATCCTACACAAGTTTTGGCTGAGTATGGGTGCGCGCAAGAATGGAGAGCGTGTGAGAAGTGAAGAGGAGAAGGCGCAGAAGAATAGAAAGAGAGATTGCACAGGAAGGGCACAATTAGTCTAGCGCCATGGCTTGGGAGGAAGGTACATGGCAAAATGTGAAGCAGAGCAGAAGAGCAAAGGAGAAGGCACACGCCGAAAGTTTTGAGAAGGAAAGAAGTAAAGGAGACGGTGCACAAATGCGCCGGAATGCCTAAAAGTTTGCAGCATGGACGTGCGGTATGAAGAGCACGCGAGATAGACTTGCTGAAAAGTCAACAGGGCATAGAAGAATAAGTTGCGAAGATGTCACGTAGGATTTTGGTAGAGCGGTGAAGATTTTGACTCGGCCTAGAAGACTAGAGGCGTGTAGGCATTTGCAAAGGAGGTAGGCACAAAGATGAAAGGAATGTGCAATAGCTAAGGCTACCATAGGTAATGTGAATGTTTAGGAGAAGGCCAAGAACCCAGAAAATAGTGCACGAAAAGAGTTGAGGGTGAAGCTCGAACAAATGAGCATGCAGCAGATGCTAACCAAGCCATGGCCAGGAGCATGAGAGAAAGGAGTGCGCAGCAAATGGGTAGTTGGCAGACAAGACGGGGATGTTAGAAGTTGTCTGACATGGATGTTGGCAAGGACGGGATGGTCAGAGGAGCCAACAACCAGATCGATGTGGCACAAGCAAAGGCACAATAGATCGGAGCATTAAAATGAGCTAGCCCGCTCAAGGAAAAATTTAAATAAGGGGAGAGACTCGGGACAAGGACTGGGTGCGCACCTATAAAAGGAGGACGAGCACACCATTCTTGAGTTGTTAAAGCGTGGCTAAGGACAAAAACGAAGGAGACCTTGTGGGCCATTAGAGCCAAGATTGTTGAACGTGCTTACAAGCATGTTCAACAATCTAGGATAGGTCTCAAGGAAACGCCATAAAAGTGTCTAAAGCTCCATGTAAAAGAACTGTAAGCTCCATTTGTGAGCAGCTACATTGTAGATGTCATAAAGGCCTTTGAAGAAATATAATGAAACTTTTGAATTTCAATCCGTTGTGTTGGACTCTAAAAACAACAGGCTCAGGGTGTACCTGGTAGAGTTTTCTGCCGTCAACATATCTGCAAACAAGTAACAAAAAAATTCAAAAAGATAAGGAATTTAAGACTCAAAAAGTGAATCAGAATGTTATTACAAAGAATGAAAAACTAAAATAATTTACAAGTTAGAAACATGGATAAAAATATTAAAAATTTAAAAATTAATATTAAAATTAAATATATAAAATCAGCAATTGCTTACCTCACTATGGACCACCAATCATCGTCGAGTTTTTTTTGTTTTACACTTTTTCCTTCAACAGTGTTTGCCTTTAGCCATCTACCCCACTCTTGATTAACCATCATTAATTGTAGAGCCTCCTGCACCTAGGCATCCTCTCTAACAAAATGAAATAGCTGTCATATCTAGTGCCCACGGGCTTGAGGAATTCCTTCCTTGAAAAAGTCCTAAATAGAGCAAGTGAGGTGTGATGGTTGCAAATGAACATCTGTATGTCTCTAGCCTTTGCCACCACTGCCTTCACCCAATCTATCTTTCCAATGTCTTTCAATGTGTTGTTCAACGCATGAACACAACATGGAGTCCAAAAAATGTGCTTGTAAGTACCCTTAACCATCAAGCCAACTAACTTACATATGTAGGTTGAATCAGTCGTCACTCGTACAAGATTTGAGGGCTCAATCTCCTCTATAGCATCCTTCAAATTTTGAAATTGGAAGGTTGCATCTTTCCTCTTCCTTGTACAATCAATAGCAGGACATTTGACAATGATATTGATGAGTGGCCGATGTCTAATATCGGTCCACCCATCCATGATGATAGAGCAGCCCACCCGTATCAAAGTTTGCCTCATCTCCTCCATCACCACACTCACCTTAGAATATTCTTTATTAAGTCGGTTGGTCCATAGTTTACGTTCTCCAAGAGGGACATATGAGGAACCAGCAACAATTACATCTCTAAACATTTGTTTGAAGTAAGGGGAACGTGACACATGAAATGGTATTGCATTGGCAAAGAAGAATTTGGTAACAGAAGAGTCGGCTACTTTTCGTGATTGCACATTGAACATCCCAAGAATAGTAGTAGCCTTTCTCTTTCCCTTGGTAGAATCATCTCCCCTTTGACCTTCAACATCCACAGATTGGGTAGGCAATTGTGTACCATGCATAGTCTCCAATGGCATCCCTTTTTTCTTGCCTCACCCTCCATGTGCAACCTAGTCACTTCGGCCTTCTCAGCTAATGTTATTTTTTCACAACCTTTTACCCCCTGTCCAGCTATGCCCAAAAGATGAGAATAAACCCTTGTGTAGCTGCCCCTAAAATCGTTGTTGCACATATAACACAACCACACTCTCCCCCCCCCCCCCCCAGTTTTTTTACCCGTCAATGGTTGTTGTAAATTGTGAAAGGCACTTTTTGGAATTGAATGGACCCTTTGCATAAATTTTGAGGAGTTGAGAAAGGCATTCAAATGGATTATTTGAACCCACACACTTTCACTCCCTGAAGAAACCCTATTTCTACCTCTATGTTGCATTTGAATCTCTTCACCCTGACTACGCTCACTATTGCTCATTGTTTTTTATTGAAAATGCAAAACCCAACGGCAGCTGCAAGTGCAAACAAAAAACCTCCGTAAGTCTTTGAAACCTTGAAAAAAAACAAAAGCAAATGAAAAGTAATTTGTGTAAATTTGCAAATAGCAATTGCACATGAGTTGCAACTTACACCGGTCAAAATAATATTATTAAGTTTGTTGGGGGTGTAATATGTTGTAAAATATATTTTATGATCTATGATAGATGTTTGAGAGAAGAACATAATTTACATTCTGCTAAACAGTTCACACGCTTTTTAAGGTTCCACATTCTGCATACATGTCTATCATAACATTTGTAATTGCGTCTAACAAAATTCCTCTAATTTTATGTTTTGATGGTTGTCCATACCATGTTCGAGAGCTCTTAGGTTGGCATAGGTTGGGGGTACGCTGTAAAATTTAAAATGATCAGGTTGGAGACCTATTTGTTGCATACAGTGAAGTAAGGCGAGGAGTAGGTTGGAAATCTAAACAGGAAACACCATCTTTATACGTGAGCAGTGCAAGCATTTGCAAAAGCTGATGAATATGTAAAGCGGGAGTAGAAGCGGCTGGATAAGAACAGAAAGATGGAGGTCTCATTTAAAGGAAGTGTGGAGATGCTCTTTCGCTGCAACATCTTGGGTATCATCAGCAGGTGTTTGAATCTCTTCTACCTACCAAACATTGAATCTCTTCTACCCACCAAACAAAGAGATGATTCCCACAAGTGTGTGGATAATTTGCAGAGTGCCTTGCTTAGCCATGAAATACACATTCCCCAATGTAATGACACCTGTGACCCCGTGGTATGTTTATGTGGGACTCAGTTGCACCAAATTAGCCATCTGATGTGCTTGTGGGCCTTCAATGTCATCGATCGCCCCCACCATGTGACTGCCTCGCCCTATGTCCTTACTCTTCAAGATAGATGCAGAATGCCTACTTATTCTGGGTGTTCTAACTGTTGAAAATTAGTATACTTAATTGATTACTGGGTTTTTGTTAAAAGGTTAATGAAATGGCAGAGGTGAACGAAAGATCAGACAGTAACGAACATGATTTATAGTCGGGATTGTGAGCTCATGGGGCTAACGTGGTTATTAGCTAAGAACAAAACAATTTACATTCCCACTATTTCAGCAGTTTTCCAGGCCTTAATGTACAATGGTCTTTTGCCCCATGCGACCACGTGCTGCGCCGACTGGAAAAATACCCCTCCTCGTGGATTCCTTCAAATTAGACATGTCTACAAGTTATAACAAGGCCAAGGCAACTTTCTTCTTTGTTGCTTTACCACCACTGCCGTAGCGAGCTCTCTTTCACCATATCCACACTACATAATAGAATTTTATTGAAATTAAGAAGAGAGTTTGTCCTTGAAATTAAAAGGTTGGTGTTGATGTTTATTTGTTTGGGTTGGTTTCACATTCTTAATTGTCGAAGAATGCAATCCTAATGAAAGAATATTTAATATGCAATGAATGTGCAGGCTGATGCACGACGTCCGAACGCACAGGGCAAGCAGTGGTGACATGGTCTACCATGCAACGTTCCAAGAAGAAGTTCTAACATGAACCGTGGGAGTGTGCCTGAGTAAGCACATTATGGAGATCGTTGTAGAGGCCCTGAAGACCAACATGCGAGACCTTGCCCCCACCATGTCCAGGTGCTCTATCTCTTCACTAATTTTCTCTCCAAAATGTTAAAGAGCAGTGGGTACCACCAAGTCATTAATTGACAAACAATATGTGTTAGACTTCAGGCCCCTGTTTCAGCACATTTACATCCATTCAAGGGGCAAAGCGGTGATCCGTGCGGTGTAAAAGGATCTGAATCTTAGCGCCACTAGCTCATAGCCTTCCAAAATGGTGCTCTACATATTCGACAATACCTCCTCTTCTTCCACATGGTAGTAATTTCAGTATCTCGAATCCAAAGGTCGGATGAAAAAGGGAAACAAAATCTAGCAGATTTGTCTGGGCAGTGGTTTTAAATGCAACAGTGGAGTGTGGATTGTGAATAGAGATATTGCATCAGGTCGGGGAAGTATGGCTATGCGAACAAGACTAACGTCACCATATCCACCTCTGCTTGGCATTGCAACACCATGGTATCCTTCTTGCGCCTCAACTATGGACAGGTATGCCATTAAAGGATGTCAAGTCAGGAGTGTAGAAAAATATATAGGATAGTAAATAACTAGGACTGTAAAAAATATCTAAAATCAGGCAAAATGAAAAGTTAAGACAACAAATATTAGAGTAGCCAAAATTTTACCACTTTCCAGCAAGGGCTTGAGGGACTTGTAAAAGTCTCCTAGCTTGTTGAAGTCCCATAGTTGTACCGGGGACGTCTAGGTGTCCCCTGTCGTCCCCCTTCACAAATTTGACATCCCAAGGACGTCCCCGATTTCCAGCATAAAATGGGGATGAGTAGGGGACGTTTCCTACCCGTCCTAGCATCCCCAAAATGTCCCTATTGGGGAAGGACCTAAAAATACAGGGGACGCATCCCCGTGGAACATAGTCAATTTATTTATAAATTTTAAAGGTCAACCAGCAATGATAAAACCTACACGTTAACCAACAATTATATAACTAAATAAACCTAAATAAGTCTTTCACGACTCTTTCATTTAATATATCTTTCAATAAAGTTTAAATAGCCGAAGCAGCAGCAACATCGACAGCTCCTCCTGAGCAAGCTTCATTTTCAAACAGCGGCAGCAACAACAGTAGCTGCATCGACAAGTCCTCTTGTGCAAGCTTCGACCAATCTGCACTCACATGTCAAAGCCACACCGCTTATGATAACTTCTGGTCATGTCACTCACAAGGCCAATCACTCCACTTGCAGGCTCTCCTCTCATGCAGCCACGTATGAGTTTGAAAATCCTCCAAAATTCTATGCACACAGCCACGCACAGGGCTGAAAACTGTCAAACATTCCCGATTATTCATGATTTTATGGTCTACATTAGAAGTTCGGCAATTTTCGAACTTTGTGCTCAAAAATCGCTGAACCCTATAACACAACCTCGAACCAAGTCAGTACTATTGAATTGTGAATTATGCAATTGCAGATATATTTAATGCAAGAGAAATTCAAATCCCATGATTTCAAATGTCAATAATTGCAAACTTGGAAGAGCAACACAATAGTTTGATAACAATTATTTTCTATTCATTGTCTTCAGATGGAATGAAGTTCTATGCTTAAGTCAGATGTCAATAAGTCTCCACAACTACCAAAAGTTGCCAAAGAATCTACTCTTTGTAAAAGGTGATGCATTTTAGTAACCCAAGATATACCCAAGTGTTGACAAGAAATGGCTTCACTGCTCATCTCCCTGTTGTTATGTGCCTATGCAGACTAAAGATACCCAGCATATGTTGCCAACAAACAGTTTAGTTGCCTGATTGCCTATGTCAATGAGCCGGACTGGTCTACCAACACCATGACATAGTCATATCCAACTAATGACAAGTTACGTCCTACAAGTAAATCCTTTGATGATGACTTTCAAGGTCGAGGGAATGATTAACAAGTACTCGCTGGGGTTTAAAAATATAAGAGAGTAAATGAAATAAACTTATGAACACAAAATACCTTTACATCATATGAATTCTCCTCTCTGCTCCAAAATGGAAAGAGATTTTGGAGAAATGGAGTCAATGGATATTGTTTACTTAAGGATACTTGCACAGTAAACAAACACAAACCTTATGCAAAATCATGTCCTTTTTTGTAGAAATCTAGTGATCAATCACCTTCGGTTTGTTGCCACTACAAATACAAAATCACTTTCTATTTGATGTCTAGGGTTCCTAAACTTTTGTAAACACAAAATATGGGAGATTTAGCAGAGAAATCATCATAATAGTGGAAAGGTGGAGAACCTTTATAGGTTACAGTGCACATTTACTGATCCAGAGGACATTTTGGGATTTTGGGAGTTCCCTAAATCTCCCTAAACCGTGACAGTGCGGTAGAGCATTCAGCGAGCTTTCCAACGGTACCTAGAACGCGGAAAACGGACTTCGTATGCTCAAGTTATCGCTAGTCAAAGTTTGGTCATAGTTCGGACTCGGTAGAGTCAACTGACCAATACGGCAGTGACACATGGGGGAAGTGGCGGAGCTAAAAAAATTAGTTTTGCGACGCCGGTCTTCGACACTCGTATTCGGATGGGTGGACCTCGCTTTTTGCTAGCCGGGGGGCCTCAGCCAAGTTCGGCACTCTTTTCACAGAAGAGTGCCTTTGTCGCCGCATCGTCAGTTCACCATGTGGTGGGTCTGCAAGCCACCACATGACCTCCCACCACAATGAACATTGCATTGGACCAAGCCAACTCGATCGAGTCATCACCCAACTCGGCGAGACCATTGCAAGGCGAGTTTCCATATTGCTCGAGCGAGCTAACCAATTAGCTCGGCGAGCTATTCATTGCATTGCATGGTTCGGGTTTATTCACAGCTGACTCGGCAAGTTAACTGCCGAGCCAACTCGACGTAGCACTTACCAACCCGGAGACCATGACAGCTCATCGTTCAGGCACCAAACTACACCACCCACATTCAATATCGAGCTCCCTAGCCACCTACACGGCAATGCAAACCACCGCCCACCAACTTGTGTGCTACAACTCGGTTGCCACCTAAGTGGCAATGCAAAACAGCCCCACCTAGCATTCAACATATTACAGGGCTCAATCCACCTCCCAAGACACTATGTGGCAAAACGGTATGTACGTGGCTGCAGCCACAATGAAGATTGGCAGTCAGGCCAATTTAAACACACCACTCCCCTTTTGCCACGTACATGTGGGATTTAATCCTCACGGCAATAAACTTGGTCGACAAGACGGTTGGGGAGAATTGAACCCCCAACCGCCCATTACCAAAAATAGCTCCTTACCGCCGCGCCATAATAGCTCGACGAGCTATATAAGGAGCTTGGAGAATTTTGTTTAAACACTGCCTTGTGTACAAGCTTAAGGCTTAAGGGGTAGATTGTAAAGATAGCCATTTTTGGAGCACTTGGAGGAAGAATTAGCCTTCGGTGTAAACTGGAGAAATATTCAAAATTCCGATACATTCATGATGGTGTATTTGTTTTCCTGATAAGGTGTTGTGACGCCGTTTTGCCTTGCGGAAGTAATTTGAACGCTTGGAGTCCATCTAGAGCCTTTGTCAAGAGTGCACCTCATTGAAGGAAGACTGTTGGAGACTTGTTCTTCTGCACTGGTCATTGTAAACCATGTTCTTATTACTCGGTGGATGGGGAGGAGGTATTCTCTTCAGCTTTTCTGGTTCGGATTCATTGTGAATCAACTGCATCTGTGATCATTTTGCTATTTGGTTTGGATTCATTGAGAATCAACTAGGTATGTGATCATTTTAGTTATCAGTTCGGATTCTTTTGAATCAATTGGTATATTTATCTGGTTCAGGTTGTACATTCACAACTTCATTTGTAAGTTGTTATTGTTTGCAAATCGGAAGTTTTAATGAATCGGTTCAACATTTGAACCCGGAGAACTAGGCATTTGCCGAACTCCGTTATCAACTTGTTTGCAGTGTGTGGGTGTTCATTTTTGAATTGCAATTTCCTTTTAAGTTGATAATATTTTTGGAGTTATTTTACAAGTGCCTATAGGGGTCCGAGGCCAATTAAAAAATTTTGGCCCTATTTACGGATCATTTACAAATATATAGGCTATTAAATTTACCGAAGACTTACCATACCAAATTCAACTAGTTTGCAATGACCAAAAGAGAATCCACAACAAGATATGCAACATATTTACCAAGTCCAAAAATTTGGATCCACTGGGAAAGCCGAAACAAAAAGAAAATATCTGGAATTCTTGAAATGTTCAGAAAATCAAGTTCGTGTATATAAATAATTAAATATTGATATTCAGCATTTTCATTATTCCATGCAATGTGTTTAGTATTCCAAAGTTTCATTTGTTATTACTTACACATTTTTTATAACTAATTTTTCAAGTATATATATTTGCACCATTGTCCCAAAACATACGGCCTTGGTCCCCCTATCCCCAAGATCCGTCCACTAGCCCCCCGTCCCCCTCTCCCCCCATTTTGAGACTCTGCGGAACTATGGAAAATTCAGACCTCTTTTCCAAACATTCAGATCTGACCTGTCAATTTCAGTTTATTGGCATATTCTGGATTTGTAGAAATAACACATGCCCTACAATATCTCAAAAGAAGTCTTCTAGGTATTTTTCATGTCCTCTTGAGGCACCTGAACATTCTATCTTATATTGAGCGTGAGCCACAAGAACTGTTAAGAGCATGATCATTTGTATGTGCCGATTATACCATTTTCCCCAAGTGAAAAAAATTGAACAAAGGGGCTCCGATCATTGCTTGGCATGCACACAATATGAACATTAATCTTTCATTTGTATTGATTAACTCTCTGAAGAATTTCTGCACCTCTACCCCAATTATTAGCATATTGTACAGTCTTATTAGTGTGATGGATCAGCCCATCCTTCTTAGCAGTCTTTGATGATGGATCAGCCCAACCTTTTTGGCACTTTGAGTGATGGATTATCCCATCCGTGCTGCTTTACGGCAGTTTTCAGAGATGGAATTTCAGCTAGATAGCAACGCTACGACAAACATGGACAGTTAAGGATCATATCCAGCAGTTCCAAATTCTATCCTTACATGTGCATGGCATCTCAAAGGATCATCTAAATGATTTGTTATTGGGTGGACTCAAGGATAACATCCAACTTCATGGTTTGCCTACTTAATACAAGTTTGATATCATAATCCATGATATTTTCTCATCGGGTATAGGAAATATATTTTGGCAAACATGGAGTGGTACTCACTACTCATAAGAAGTGTATGAATTCCAACACAATCATTTTCCAAACCTTCCACGATTGACTCCTCAACAAACTGAAGAGAAACGAGCAAAAGGTCTATATGATATAATTGTCTTGAGAAGAAATTATTCTACATTGAGGGTCGTCATGAGGAAGAAGATGAGGAGGAAACAACTATTGAAGGGGAAGAGGTTCCTGAGATTGAGGTTGAAGAATCTTAGCCATCTCTCGCCATGCCATTTCAGGAATTAGCACCCCACAAACCTTCAAGGTTGTTGGGTTCGTGAAGAAACAAAGTGTGACAATACTAATTGACTCTAGAAGTACTCACAACCTAATCAATCATAAGTTGGCCTTACACTTAAATTGCTTCGTTTACCCAACTCGGAGTTTCATGTCATAGTTGCCGATGGATGTAAAGTTATTTGTTCAGGAATGTACCATAAGATTAAGCTATCCATGAGAGATTACTTACTGGAGGTCCCCATGTATACCATTTCAATGGGGGGCATATGCATTGTGTTAGGGGTCCAATGATTTACTACTTATGGAATTGTTGAGATGAATTTCCAAGATATGTTCACAAGGTTCCATTTTGAAGGAAAGACTTCTGAGCTACGCGGATTGAAGGCAAAAGCTCCATAGTTGGCAAGCTCTCATCAAATGTAGAAAATTTAAGAAGGGTGTAGAAGGGTTTGTAGTACAACTACCTTCACTATAAGCTATGCCATCAAATCTTCAAGCAATTATTAATGAGCACTCAATTGTTTTTGGGGATATGCCGAAAGGGTTACCTCCCAAAAGAGATCATGATCATGCTATTTAGCTAGTACCAGGAAGCCAACCACCCAATATTCGACCTTATCGGTACCTTTATCTATAAAAGAATGAAATTGATAAGAAGGTACATGGGATGTTGGAAGTAGGTATTATTTGCCATAGTCACAGTGGTCATTTTTCCAGTGGTGATGGTATGAAAGAAGGATGAAGGTTGGCGCATGTGTCCAGACTACAAAGAGCTTAACAAATACACAGTGAAAGATAAGTTTCCTATTCCTGTCATTGAGGATTTGTTAGATGAGTTACATGGTGCCGTTTATTTTACAAAATTAGATCTTTGATTGGGGTATCGTCAATTTAGAATTCGAGATGAAGATATTTATAACAACTTTTAGGACACATGAGGGCCACTATGAATTTCTAGTAATGCCTTTTGGCCTTACTAATGCACCCTTTACTTCCTAGAGTTTGATGAATTCAATCGTTGATATATTATTCTACAACAAGACTTGGGAGGAACACTTACATCGTCAATAAGATTTTGAACACTCTTAAACAACATCTTTATGCCAAGCCCTCTAAGTGTGCTTTTGGAGTCATGGAGGTAGAATGCTTGAGCCATATTATTTCTTATGAAGGTGAAAAAGTGGATCCTCACAAGATCCAAGCCATGGTGGACTGGACGATTCCTAAAACCCTCAAAAACCTTCAGGGCTTTTCTTAGGGCCTACAGGTTACTATCACAAATTTGTGAAGAATTATGGTAGAATTGCAACACCACTCACAACATTATTGAAAAAAAACTCTTTTCATTAGATTGAGGAAGCAACCATAACATTTGAGACACCGAAGAAGGCCATGTGTACTACTCCAGTTCTGGCTACCCCAAATTTCTCCAAACCTTCATTGTTGAAGGTGATGCTTCAAGGTGTGGCATAGGTGCAGTACTCATGCAAGAGGGCCACCCCATCGCATTTGAGAGTCCCAACTCAAAGGTAAGAACTTATCAAAACAAACTTATGAGAAGGAAATGATGGCTATTCTTCATGTAGTCAAATAATGGAGACTGTATCTCATGGGTCGTCACTTCAAGGTAAAGACAAATCATGATAGCTTGAAATACTTCTTGGAGCAACGACTATCATTTGAAGAACTACATAAATGGGTCCAAAGATGTTGGAATATGACTTTGAGATCATTTGCAAGAAAGGAAAGGAAAGGAAAATGTGGTAGTTGATGCACTTTTTAAGAGAGATGAGTCCACAAAAGCATTGTTATATTCCATGTCCATGTTACAGGCAGATTGAGTAGATCAGGCAAGATCAAAATGGTAGAATGACACTAAGAGCCACACTCTCATTCAGAATCTCCAACAGAGTCCGAGCATTTTAGAAAAAATGTATGGAAGGGGGATGCATTGTGGTATAAGGATCAATTGTACTTAGGCAAGAACTCTACCCTTAAAAGTCAGGTTCTCTTAGAGCTCCATGCTTCTCTAGTGGATGGCCATTCTGCATTCCTATAAACTTATCTCAGAATTAGGCAGTATTCTTTTGAGAAGGGTTAAAAGGGGACGCCCAAAAAATTGTGGCATAATGTTTGGTGTGTTGGTGTAACAAGGGAGAAACTATTAAGACGCCAAGACTTTTGCAACCTTTATCTAATCCTAGTTAGAAGTGGGTAGAGGTTTCGATGGATTTCATCATATGATTACCGAAATTCGAAGAGAAAAGTGTAATTATAGTGGTTGTGATTAGACTCACCAAATATGCTCCTTTTTGTGCCTTGTCACATCCCTTTTCAATGAGTACAATCGTCACATCTTTTATGGATATAGTTCAGAAGATACATGGAACACCCAAGGTTATAGTAAGTGATCACAATCCTATATTTATTAGCAATTTTTGAACTGATTTATTCTCATGTTTAAGTACGCAACTGGTTTGTAGTTCATCATATCTTCTCCAATCTGATGGACAAACTGAGGTAGTAAACAAATATTTGGTAGTGTATCTACGATGCTTTGTTTCAGATAAGGAGAGATGGGTTCAATGGCTACCACTTGCAAAATGGTGGTGTAATACTTCATTTCATATAACATCGCAACTAGCTCATAGTTCATCATGTCATCCCCAATTTGATGGACAAATTGAGGTTAGCAAACAAATATATCTACGATGCTTTGTTTCAGATTGAGGAGTAGATGGGTTCAATGAGTTACCACTTGCAAAATGGTGGTATAACACTTCATTTCATACCTCATCCAAAATGTACTCCATTCTTGGCATTGAATGAGAATTACCATCCACCATCCCTCACCTCCAACTTGAGGGTCCAACCTAAGTGATAAGAGCAGTGGAAGAGTACAATCAACACCAATAAGTTGGTTCTCTCTAGCCTTAAAGAGAATTGTGCAATTGCAGCCATATAAGCAACTATCTTTGAAACAATAGAAAAAAGATAATAAACTTTCACCTAAAGACTATGGCCCTTGTCAAGTATTGTAAAAAATTGATAATGTGAGCATATAAATTGGAACTTCCTCAGTCAACTAAAATATATCCAGTTTTCCATGTTTCTTGCTTAAAGAGGTCATTGGGTGGAAGGTGTCTTCTCAGTTAGTGTTACCAGAGCTTGATGAGGAGGGACACATCATTTTGAAGCCCAAAGGAATCCTATAGACACAATGCACTAAGAATTTGAAGACAAGGGTCATCATTGAGTATCTGTATCAAGTGGAAAGAATTTGGATATTAAAGATGCAATATGGGAAGATGAAGCATTTTGGTAGTAGCATCTAGAGGTCACCGACATTGGGGACAATGTTACTTTGAAGGGGAGGGACATGCTATGCCCTTAATCCTAGCTCATATATCATGAAATGGATGGTTGAACTTGTGGTTAACATAATCTCTGATCATGTCATACAACATTTGTTTATGCTTTCATATGCTTGGTAGGTCGGCCTTGCTGCTTTACATAGGATAGTAGGGTTTATATAGGAGTTAGTAGCTAGAAGATGATCATCATATTGAGCACTTGAGTCTTATTGTATGGTTTGGAGGTTTCCCCTCGAAGTGGCTAAGTCATTCTACTTGCATATTGTGATCATTTCTCTATATTTTGGTGTTCTTTGGTTTTTATTGCTGTTGATATTCAGATCTAAGTAATTTCATTACAAGTTGCGCAATGTCAAGATGGAGAATTCAATGCCCAAGAAAATAGGAAATCTCGTGGATTTAACTAGGTTGCAGAGGAAGGAACAAGGATTGGGACCCCTCGAGATGCCAGCCAAACCACAAATAAGGAAAGCACGAGAAAATAAGTATCCTAATCCTAGAAGGAAAAAAGCATCGTTGGAAGAATCTACTGCTTAGCTAAAACCCATTCAAAACAAGGATTCGCGAACTTCAGATGTAGCAAAAGCAAAAAAACGTGTAGGTGTATGGCCAGATTGTGCACATATTGAAACAAGATAGAGTTGTTGTTGATGATAGTAAATGTATTGCACAACAAGGACATATCACAAAAGGTAGCCAACTTGCTTGAGACACTAGTGGAGAGTGTTACTAGAGGCCCCCTTTGCACACTAATAAACCTATATGGTATGTAAAAACCAAGAAGCCATGGGATGTAGATACTTAGTTGAACATAATAGTAAATACTTGTGGGATACATGATAAGGGATGTAATCTTCAATTCATGAGCATTGTTAACATGATTCCTTGGTCTACTTGCGAAGCAATGGACAAGCCTACTCTAGCATATAGTCCAATAACTCTAAGTTGTACAGATTATGGTCAGGTGGACCCCATCAGGCGATTCGAAGATTTGGAAGTTAGAAAGGGAGATCACTCTGCGAATGAGATTTTGAAGATGGATGAAACACACTACCATGTGTTGATTGAAAAAAAAATGGACCTATGATAGGACGATAACCATTAACATGGTCACTAATCTAATGGAAGCTTATACAGATGACTCTATTATTGTTGTCCTTGTGAACAAGACTAAACAAAGGCCCTACACTATTCCTAAGTAGTCGGCTTCACCATATGCACATGAACCAAAAATGGTTCAAGGTAGACTACCAAGCCAAAGAATACCAAACAAATACGATGGCCATGCTAGCAGAAGGGCTAAATATAAGGACTAAGCAACCCTCGCGCAAGCTTGTAGAGATTTTGCAGCAACACAAACCAAAAATCCATTCATGGATGAAGATACAACATATGTTATCAAGTTACCCACTAGTTTTGAAATAGGGAGGATATATGATTTTGTGAAAACACGTCAATATTACACAACCAAATGGAGAAAGCTATATTCTATGGGATCAACTTTTACTCTGATGTGATAAGAACTTCAAAAAAGAGAGTAAAAATAGATCCAATGTGAATTTCTAGGCATTGTCTTGAGTTGAACTTGGGCCAAGTTTCTATCACATTTTGGATGATAATGCAAATCTTGCATGCAACATCTTAGTTGTTTCTTCCCGATCTAAATGGTTGGCCCAATGAGTTGCCTACCAAGTTATTGTGAACCCCTTTAAGGCAATATTCTTGAAATCTAATCAAGAAGATATTTGAGGTTATTGCGAAACCCTTTAAGGCGTAGTTTAGCGCACTTATTCTCATTTCTACTTGAGGTACATGTTCTTGAAATTTAATCAAAAAGATGTCCATGTTTTTAGTACCAAAATACTACAAAATTTTCCTTTCGGAGGCATTTACAATTCTCATTGGGTATCGTTCATGTTCTATTTGCATCCAGTGATTCATGTCGACTTCGGAGTAAAAGTAGATCCAATGTCAAACACCAATAGCAACTAAGCGAGAAAACCATGACAAACCCATTCAATCGGCTTATTGATCCCAAGATTCAAACCATGATGGAGGTATAGAGCATTATGTTATTGGAGCTCACAACAAACGAGAAAGAAGATATGGGCATTAATACAAGATTGAGACAAACAACGTGGAACGATCCCCCACACTATGAATTACTTGAAAAAAGAGAGCAGATCTGGAAGAGCGCAAGGCCAAGCCAAACGACACAAGTCGCAGAGGACGAGCTAGTCAAAAAGATCAACTAAGGGTCATAAACAAAGAAATATTGACACGACTCCCAATATTCAGGGATCGCCCCAAGGTAATGCGCTCTTATAAGTCGGCATTACCAGGATGTCATATGGTTCAAAGCGCAAGAACTTGTTCCCATCAATGTTGTAACAATCGCCAAGGCCATATGCCCACTAAACATGGGAACCTTGCATATAAGTGCACAAACCAACCTATTGATCTACAGACAAAAGTTGTGCATGCTACCTAACAAAGAGGGCAAGGAATTAAATTCGAAGCCATCCAAGACAGGTCCATGCGCATTCTGGCAAAAGTGATCTACAAGCAGTTTTGGCAAGCATCATGTGGAAGCAGAACAACAATCATTGGGAATGGTGGATATTGCTTAACACATATGTAACAGGGGGAGGACTTTAACTAACCCCGAAGTCCTTGCACACAAGTTGAATAAAAATGCACCGAAGATAGTTCAAGCAGTAAGTAAACCCTTCCAATATCAGAGGTTTGTCTTATTGTTGTGTTTTACATGTTGGAGGGCACCCGAGGGCATCGTTGAAGTAAAAGACGGATACTGCCCTCATGAAAGGTTTGAGTAACTTATACCTCCCAAGTCATACACAACATTAGAAGAAAGTCCATGATGGCACAATCGTGCAATTGAAGGGTGACATGGCTAAGCAACCATTCAAATTTCCTTTCTTCATCACCATGGAGATAGTGTTTGCCAAATTGAGCAAGCAACATGGAATGATCCCCACAAATGTCCCCCCACTGCGAAAACAAGCCCAACCCAACCAGTAAGTTAACGATTGCAACCTTCTAGGGCAACAACATAGGAAGTGCTAGTAGCAACTGTTGAACCATCACTAAAAAACCAAAGTAAAAAAGAAGAAACAAGAACATGGCACACAAACAAAGCAGGAAGAAGTCTAGGCATCAAAAGACCCCTAACTACCTGACTGGTTTTGTCAATTGAACTTTGCGCAAATGAAAATCAAGGACAATAAAGTGTAGAAGTTGGCCTTAGAAGAAATGGCATCGCACACATATACATCGAAGGAAAGGGAATGGTTCACGTGACAGATCGTTCGTGCAACACGGGGTGCAAGCAAAGGTGCATTCTAGCAAGCCAGTAAAATGTCACTATTAACCCATTCATTGTTGGTGCAGGTAGAAATGGAGAACGTAACTTAAGAAGAGCTCTTGTAAAGCATCAATCAAACTCTCTAGGAGGCCAAAGTTAAACCATAGCTAAAGGTTGTCAATGTAGAAAAACAACCTCAAGAAAATCCAACCAAGCCCCTAAAGAAAAGACGCACAAACAAGATCGAGCTCGAAGGAGCCCGAGAAAGCCCGTTCAAACTAGTACGCATGCAGACAAGGTTGGAGGAGGCACTACCACCTGTGCAACAATGGGGAGTACAGACAAGGCGGCACATGTCCATTCCTGGGATATCTAAAGAGGAGACAACGGAGGCTAAGAAAAGACCAGTTGAGCAAAAGGCAGCCATGGAAAGAGAAGCCCACACCACAAATACAGAAAAGAAGATATAAATTCTAATGGCCACAACTACCCCATCTCCTCCACCTTACACCTTTTCTACAAGCAATGTCTCCATAAGCACCACAACAACAATTGCAACCAAAAGGGATGCAATGGTCTCCTTTGAGGAATAAAATTCTGTGTTCATATGGGAATTCTTGCATGCAAGGCCCACTCAAGAGGAAAAAGAAAAGGAGCAAACTAGCCTACAAGTTGAAGAGGAATAGAATAAGAAGGTTGAGGAACAAAGAAGGCAATAGGAGAAAGAGGAAGAAGAGTAAGTGTGGAAGAAAACAAGATGAAAGAGCAGAAAAAGAAACAAGCGCAAGATGCTGAGGACACTAAGCACAAAGTAGGGCAAGAAAAACTTGCACCAAAGGTTGAGATAAAATGTACGCGCAAAGAAGAAGAGAAAACAAAAGTGGTTGAAGATGACGAACTCACAAAAGATGAAGGTGAAGTCGTTGCACAAGTGAAGGTAGCAACAGATGCAGCAAAAAAAAAGAAAAGAAGGGAGTAGGAAGCGACTCAAGAAGAGTTGTAGAAGCAAGAGCAAACTGAGGAGAGAAAACTCAAAGGGCATAAGGCACAAGAGGAACAAGTTGGCGTTGCCAAGGAGCAAGAAAATGCCAAGAAGGAAGAAAACAAAAAGCAAAAGAGGTTGAGATTGTACAGGCAGAACCAAAAGATGCACAAAGTGAGTCTCCCTGTGTACCAACACAAACATCACAAGGGGGAAAAGACAAAGATGTTGCACAAGGAGCAGGAAGTTCTACTTCAAAGCCTTCCGCATCACACACATTTGAAGAGATAGAAGAAGACACACAGAACGGTTGGTGATCTGGACAGACAACTACACTAACACGAAAGTGCAAGCTTTTTCTCCTTTCTTCCCATGTGCACAAGATGGTATCACAAATTGCACTACCATTGCCAAGTGTGGCAATGACACGTGCCATTCGTATAGTGGAGGTGGATGTAGATCAGCTCCCTTTGAAAAATAGATAGAAGGCAAAAGCCCTCTTCATGAAAACATAAGCACAACTATTCTACGACTTGCACAACAAAAATCCACTTTACAACAAGCAATGCACCACGTGAGGAGCAAAATTAGGCAAAAATGCCTACAAGTCGTTGCGGAAGTAATTGGGGAACAAGTGATGAGCGAACAAATGAGACTACAACAAAGACAAGGGAGTATGTGGTTAAGCAAAAGCATGAAGCAAAGGAAGTAATCGTAATGTTGCAAGAATGCAATAAGCTATTGTAGGAGATTGGAGGAGGATGTGAAGCAAGCAAAGAAGTCATATTTGGCAAGAAGTGAAACAAGACTGCCTGTAAGACACACAAAAGGCACAAACAGCCCAGCTGCTCATCAGAACCACACAAGATGATAAGGAAGTCGAATCAATGTTGGATACATCGGCCTGGGACAATGTGGTGGACCACTTGCATGAATGGGAGAGGAACGTGCCACGCAGCACCTTTACAAGAATACAAGCATAGTGGTCAAGAGAGCGCATCAAACCCTTCACCAAAGAAGTAACCAATGTTATCTCCTTGCATACACCATTTATTGAAACTACAACTAGTGATGAACTCTTCGAGGTAATGTAGGCTATAGCCCAACTCTGATTTTTCATTGGGTGCATTGACGAAGCTATGGCAGATTGGAATATTTATAAAGAAGACTTGGAGGTGTTCTTGCCATCAATCAAAAACATTAAGGGCATACCAAAACATTTAACTCCACAAGTGATGCTACACAAAATTCAAGCAGCGGCTACAGCACAACTAATTCTAGGAATTCCACATCCACAAGCAAAAGTAAGCTCATAGCTTTACAATTTTGTGAACAAATTTCAAACAATTGCATAGAAGGAACAAGGGAATCTGGAAGTAGGCCCACATACGTTGAAAACACGAAAGGACAATCTATGGGAGATTCCCACATGTTGAATACACACAAGGGTAGTATGTTGGGATTGCTAATTGATTAAAAACCCGCAAGGGCATTTAAGTAGTGTGCATGGGATGAAATCTGATAAATGGCATTCCTTACAAAAAACTACAAACAAGTATCAAATTGAGCAAGCTGAAGTTGAACATCCAAGAGCTAGACAACAAAATACTATTGTCTGGATGTCAATAATGTCTTGTCTCAGGACAAGATGTTTAAGTCCATGAACGTGTCGAATGGCTAATAAGGTTTAGAAGCCAATTTTTGTATGTTTTGAAAATTGCAAAGTATTTGCACAACACCTAGAAGTATATGTATGTAGGAGAAAAGACAAAACAAGAATATGAAAAGCTCTTAGAGCATAGCACGAGGAAGATGACAGGATTGGAAGGCCGATAGTCGCCTGAAATTGTACAAAAAATGTAAGAAACTGTTTACAAAAGGTTGGTTATGTAGAGTAAATGAAGTTCAAAAAATAAAATAATCATTTTGCTGAATTCTCTCTTTTCTATAACTAGCTGTTTGCATTTCTAAGTAATTCCTTTGGGTAGTATAGTGCAAAAGTTATATATGTAAGAATATTTGAGTTGTTTAGTTGTTCACGAGTTTAAGATGGAGATTAAATTTTAATGAATAAAGTCGCATCTTGCATAGACTACAACATTAGCATGTCCCGATGAGGAAAGGCATGGATTGCTACTAACAAGTGATTCAGAGCCTTCAAAGAAAGTTGTGAGCTATAAGAGAGTTCATAGGAATTCAAAGACAAGACACTCGAAGGGGGCCTAAGCCAATTGATATGGGGGAATAAGCTAACGTTCTCTCTTTATTGAAGGCCAAAGGAGTGGTGCCTTCATCGAATACTTGGCTTCAACAAATTACGAGGAAACCCTGAACAACAAAAAAGGAGTTTTTAAAAGCGAAAGGGATTTGTGTTGCACAGTGTCTTGCATATGATTAAGAGTTGTTGATCAATAGGAATATCAACAATTATGAGATGGAGAATATCTTTGTTGATATGGGCACAGAGGTGAATATTAAACATTTACAATGAGTCTTTTCTTTCACATCTAGGTATTAGTAGACATACCTTTGTTAAAACCAATATGATCATTAAGGGCTTTGATAACCAACTGCCAAGGGCCCTTGGAGTAATTGCATTAGATATATTCCGTCCCAAGATGGTAAGCACAGAATGCCATGTTATATTCAACAAAGCAAAGTCAGCTAATTTTGGTTCAAGGCACTGCAAGATCATTTTTGGCACCTTCTAAGACATCGAACCGGTGACATATTTGACTCTTTTGACATGCTTTCCCCCTTTCGACTACCTTCATGCCCCCTTAGTCACCTCTATCTTCTACTCTTACATACTTAGAATCAATTCTAGTTTTCTCACAGATCATGTTAACCCAATGGAGATAGTTGTCCATTTCTAAATCCTTGTTTTTTTGACCTCGAGGTCAAGATCAGCCACCATAGACAAGTTCGACCACCAAACTTGTCAGTCTCTTTCAAACATATCATTCTCCTATGCAATCAAACTAGGCACTGTCATCAAGTCTTCCTAAGCGTGACTTTCAGGTTGGCTTCTATGGTGAATTAACAAAGAATCTCGTATATATACAAATGAACACTAAAGGTTATTTATACTACATATCTATTACACCCTGGTGATCACTACTACAAATGCTTGTAAACATCTTAAATCTCCCAAGAGTAGTCCAAGAGTAAGCCATTAGCTGAATTCCAAATCTGAAATAATCCCATGTCAAAGTTGCATGTTGCCAAGCATCTTGTGCCAACCGAAGGATCATCCTAATTACATATTGATTTACATGGTTGCATTTGCTTGAGCATACAGCAACACAAGTAAAGCACAAAAAACATCACTCAATTCAGTAAAACTATACATGGGCCCTAATCCTCGATACATAGTGCATTGCTTTCACACAACGAGGTGTGGGAGATCAATGCATGC
Organism: Taxus chinensis; assembly: GCA_019776745.2. Lineage (NCBI taxonomy): Eukaryota > Viridiplantae > Streptophyta > Pinopsida > Cupressales > Taxaceae > Taxus > Taxus chinensis. The sequence continues at coordinate 912,717,186 of CM034147.1, read as the reverse complement.
TTAATCGAGGATTTATCTTCCTTTGTTATTTCACGTGATTCTATACTTTCAAGCCAGGGAGAAGCCATTTTTGAATCATCACAGACTTTCCAAGTAGGATTCCAATAGAGCAAAGACAAGCAAATAGGTGCCTAAAACTGCAGATGGTTTAGAATAGTAGAAGACATGTTCGGCTACCTCAAACAGGTTCAGCCTCTAAACCTAACCCCCTCTACCAACCCTAACTAAGATAGTGCTTCAAGTCATCAATTTTGCAATATCTATTGACGATGTCTTTCTAAGCTTGTTTCCAATTTCTATTTCTCTTGCACATTAATCCTTCAAAGCAGAATCAGGTTGGTTCATTACCCTACTCACATTCTAGCAGTTATTTTCTATTTTCGACAGGACCTTCTCAAATGCAAATAGGGGTAAGGAGAAGATTGTTTACAAGTCACAAGAGAAGGCAGAAGTGTACGATGAAGCTGCAAAACACAAAGCCATTATGGTTGAGGCAAGAGGTGATTTAGAGCCTCCAAGGAAAGTTGCAAGCTGCAAGGAGTTCGCAGGAATTCAAATACAGGACACTGGCAGGGGGCCTACGCCAAGTGATGTGGGCGAATAGGATGAACAGATGCATACAATGTCAACTTGGGAAATAATTAATTTTTAAATTTGTAATTTTCCAAGACATTAGAAGATACTTTTTGTAAGGTTGACAAATTGCTGAAGCATGTTCTCGCCAATATACAGAAGGTGCTCATCGACATCATGCAAAATGGCTGTGGAAAATTTGATGATACTTAAGCAGACTGCCAACTCCAGATGAGTAATTGGATGGCTGAAGACCTATCAGGGATTCGCAGTCACTTCTGATGGCCAAAATACTTATGTACAAGTGGTGCTTTATTTTCTTGCTATGACTTTAGATTCTGCTATTTCAACTTGGTCTATGGCTAGGCTTTTGTGTCGTTTAGTTAGTTAGTTAGTTTGGCATGCATCGTCAGTATCCACAATACATTTTAGATATTATATATGCCATCTTTCCTAGGTTTACATACTGCAATGAAGAACTGGTCGGAGGTAACTTTCTGGAATTTCTATGTTAAAGGCTGGTTCCAAAAGCCCAGCCGTAGTAAATAATGGTAATAGCAGTAGCTAAAGTGTTGGATACAGTCTGCAACAGATTTCTGTTATTAAAAAAATCCTCTGCAATGGGCATTAGGAAATATAGGAAATGGTGGGTTTCAATCCCCGAAGCCCCGAAACATTGCGTATGCAATTAAAGGGACTTATTTATAGCAACGAAAAAGAAAACCTCTAGAACGATTGATGTTTGTCTACATGATTCGATTTATTCTAATAAAACCCGTCTTCAATTGGCATTAATAAGAGCCGGAACAAATTGGCCCTGCCCTAGTTTCGCCTTATATTTTATTAAATACTTTCAGACTTCTAAAAATAATTCAATTCAGAAACGCTTTAAGTTGAGCCGCAAAATTTTACCCTGCTCAGACATTAACCCTAACCCTTGAATTGCTGCAAAGTATAAATAACCAAAACTCGGGGAAAAAACACTGAACTGAGGGTATAAAAACCTAAAATTCTGAAAACTAACCTCCAAACGACGGAAAAACCTCCAGAGGAATGAAAGATCACTTGTGAAAATAACACCGTGGGTAGTTTAAAAGCCCCGCATGGAAACCCTTTTAAAGACTATTTATCGCTTGTAGTTTTTGTCCCCAGCCACGATTCCAAAGTCAAAACAATTGATTGGAAAAAAAAATGCTCTCAAAACTGGGGTCGATTTTTCAAGGGTTTATCTTTTCTAGCCGCCATACTGTGACCTTTTTGGGCTCTGCGGGAATTTATTGCTATAGTCTCTCCTAGGGTTTTTCGTCCTCTGGGTGTCCCCTATATAATGTCCTCGCCATGTTCAAACCCTGTTGTTTCGACCATGGCAGAAGATAGTGGAGCGAGCAATGACACCCCTGCGAAGCGACCCTGGAAATTCGTCCCAAAGGTCTTTCACGAGGTAATCTTTCTCCTTTTGATGTAGTTTTGCCCATTCTTGAATTTAATGTTGTTTGTCAATGGTTAAAGCAGTTTTGCCTCATTAGGTATTTTGTGGGTCGAATCCCCTCTAAAAGCATGCTCAAATCCTGGGTTAACACAATCTGGACTCCTCATGGAGTCCGCTTGGATAACGTTCAAAACATGACCAAGGGTTTCTTTCTTTTTTGTTTTTTTGACCCTGTTAATGCGCCCAATATTTTGGCTAAGCAAGCCACTTGGTATGTCTACAACTTGTTGTTTGTGTTAGCACCTCGGCACAAGGACTTTGTGGTATTTGAATATACCGCCCTTAAAATTCATGTTTGGGTTGAATTTCTTAGTCTTCCTCTGCCATGCGTGCCTTTTTTGCAGCAAATTTCCGCCTCGCTTGGGCGGGTAGTTTTCCTGAAAGCCGATAAGTTTTACCATGCTCCTCCATAGAAGCGAGTGTGTGTTGAGATTGATCTCTCGCAGGATCTCAAAGAATTTGTGGATATTCAAATGGGCAATAAACGTTATTCCCAGCGAGTCATGTATATCAATCTACCCAACACTTGCTTTCGTTGTCAGGCGTTTGATCACAAGATCAAGGATTGTCCATTTTATGTACCATATAACTGTCTTGTGGCCAAACAACTCTCGAGCCAATCAAACCCCGACACGAGGAAGGTTGGCAAGTTGTCGGGGGCCAACGAAATAAGAACAAAGCTCAGCAATCCAAAGCCTCTGGCTCCCATGGCCATCAGGAACCAGCTGTTAAGGAACAATCTCTCAGTAACCCAGTTAAGGATCCTACAACTGCTACTAAAGAACCAACTATTGTTGTCATCTCAGCTACTCCATTGCCAAAGTATTCCAGCACGCCCCTTACAGCGTCGGTTCTCGTGGACCAAACAAATTATGTTTCTCACGTTCCCATCCCGCATTCAGTTCCAATGTTGCTGCCAAGCAACTCACAAGGGTCGTCCAAATGACCCTAAAGTCCTTCCCGCATCTCTCGGGACCATAGCCCAGCACACAACGTGTGTTCCACCGAAGAAGAATACAACATTGAGTACGTCGATCGAAAAAAAGTTGATCTGCAGGATTTTTTGCACTACAATGTTGCTCGTTTCTTGCACAATCAATATGATGCCCTTGATTGCTTGTAGGATAGGGATATGGCTTTGGACCAACATTTCCCATGAATTGTTTATCTTGGAATGTTACGGGTCTTACAGACTACTGTCATAAATATGTGGAGCATGAAACTCGACAACGTTGTGCAAATCTAGACATTTTGTTTTTGCATGAAGAAAAAATTACAAGTTTTTAGTTACAAATGGTATGCAAATCCATTTGGCCTGACATCTTGGCTTTCTGTAGCAATCATGAAGCAGGGCATGGGGGATTAATTTATTTTTTTGCTCCCAAATAGCAGACCTTATTAATTGACCATGGTATCGACCACACCAACTGTGTCATATGGGTCCTCTTTAATATTGATTGTCACCCTTTTGGGGTCATAAATATTCACACCTTGAATGATGCGGCCGAAAAGGGCCGATTTGTGGCGGTGGATAACCAACTCCATTCCCGATGCCTACTAGGTAATAAGTAGATATTTTAATGTGGTTAAATCCCCTAATGATAAATGTGGCCACTTGTTTATGAGGTGGACACCTAGTGAAAGGGAAGCGTGATACTTCGTGTGAAATAAATTCAGATTTTTTGATCCCAACGCATCTCACTTTCCCACCTCTGCAACTTAGTACATGTGGACCAATCTTCGTGGAGGGATGGATCACGTTCTTAAACAGCTTGACAGGGACATGCTGTCAGCTCAAATTTTCTTTGAGTTTGATAGCATTTATTCTATACCAGTGGAGGTCATGCCTGACGTTGTCCTTTCAGACCACTCTCCTATACAATTTTGTATCTATTGGCATGATGCGTGGCCCTTTTTTCTTAAAGGACAATTCTTTCTTAATACTACCTTGATGCAACATGGCCCCTTACTGTCAATCATATCAAACGGGTTTGGAATTTAATTCCACGACCCAGTCACTATCAGCGGTTTCATCCACCTATGTAAGCCAACTGGATATAATGGTGGGAAGATGTGCTGACTCGAACTACCAGGTTTCTTGGAATCTACGGCCGTCAGCTAGCAAAAATTCGGCACCGCTCATACACCACTAACACCTCAGCTCTCAACCAGGCGATGGTGGCACTTCAAGGTGATCCCTTCTTTGATGCTCTGCAACTATAAGTTGCAACGCTCCGACATCAAATCCAAATTACGGATAACTATAATGCCAGAGGCACTCAGATATGGGCTCGGATGCATTGGCTCAAGATTAGAGATTGGGTTTAGAAAGAATTCTTTCTTTCTCTCCGAGCCAGAAAGCCTTCTCAACAAATCCGAGCTATCATGGACAACAGAGCTCGGATTACTGACTCGTAACTTATGTTACAAGCCTTTGTGTGCCATTACAAGCTCGTCTTTCAAGCTCAACCACCCTCTGCAGCTTGTCGAGCCGCTCTTGATCATTGTTTGGGTGTTGTGTCCCGCAAACTATTAGAGGCTCAGAAGGTGATCTGCGAAAGAATGTTCACCATTGAAGACCTCCATGAAGCCACTCTGCAAATGGCTAATGATAAAGCGTCGAGCTGCAATGGATTCCCTTGTGAATTTTATAAAGCTCTTTGGGATTCTGTTGGGCAAGACCTTTTTTAGGTCTATCTTAAAGGATTTCAGAACCAATCCCTAGGGCCACGCATTAATAAGGGAAACATCAAATTTATCCCTATGCAAGGAGATCCCGAGCAAATCACTTGTTGGTGACCGATTACGTTGTTGAATGTCTCCTACAAAATCATTGCCAAAGTGTTAGCTTTGCGATTATGCAATCTTCTACCTATTATTATTCAGCCAGAGCAAACAGGCTTCATACAAGGACATTTCATCCTGAATAACATCATCACGGTGTGGGAAGGCATGGAATGGGCTCGCAAATCTCATTAGGTTGCCATGTTTATCAAGATTGACTTTGAGAAGGCTTATGATCAAATTGAATGGCCATTCATTCTTGCCATGCTTTAGGCCCTTGGCTTTGGACCCATTATTATTCAATCCATCAATATGCTTTTTGCAAATGCCTCTACTCAAATTTCTATTAATGGCCTCAGCTTGGAGCCTTTTGGGATTTTTGGTCTATTAGACAAGGTTTTCGTCTTGCCCCTGCAATGTATGTGCTAGTGACCAAAGGCTTTGGTTATCTCTTCTCATGCGAAAGCGAAGGGTCTTGTTCATGGAATCTCGGTGCCTGATGAGCCCAATTCATAACTTATCAATGGGCATTTTGTGGATGATTCCTTCCTTACACTTATTGAGGATGAAACCAACATTCGCAATGTTATGCAATGTTTGGATACTTTCTGCCTAGCTTCTGGCTTATCCATTCAATGGTGAAAAACCCAATGTTACCGACAATCTTTCCTTCCCACACTAGATTGGCTTGCCACATTTGATTGGAAAATTCTGCAACATGGTGAGATTTTCAAAATTTTAGGTATTCCTTTGACTTTACAAGCCTTCGCGGCTAAACTATGGCATTATGTCATTCAACGATTGGTGAAACAATTGGAATATTGGCTCACCAGGCCTTTATCCCCGGTTGGTAAATTCCAAATCTGCTCTAAAGTTCTTGCAGCCACCCATGTTTACTACTCGTCTTGTTGGGTTCCTTTTAAAGCCTTCATTCAAAAGCTGGAAAAACTGCTCAAAACTTTGTTATTGGCTAATGCTTCTAATGGCAAAGGTTTTCATCGGGTAGCTTGGGATATTTGTTGTTTACATCGCAATTATGGAGGCCTTGAGCTTATTCACATTTAATGTCAATGGCAATCTCTTTGTGCTAAGTGGATTATCAGAAGCATTACTGGTTAATAAGCTTAGAAAGTTCTCCTACGACATGGCATTATAGAAGGTTCTCCTTATGGCCGCCCTACGTAGAAAAGCTTAGGGTTTGTCAATTTGCTCATCACTCTTGTGCCTATCAAAATTATTGGCACCTTTGTGCTTAATTATATTTGGAAAATGTAGGAATGTGTCAAACCCCAACTTTTATGGAAGGGGGATGGATTTCGTAATGGGCTTTCTCTCAATCAACAATCTCTCTGGTGGTCACCGATTTTTCAATCCCAAGATAAATGCTTAGCAAAGGTCCCCGAGGAATCTCTGTGCTCAAATTCTTTAAGCACAAAATTCGTACCATTGAGGACTTCTTCTGTACAAAAATGCTCAATCCTAGTTCTCTTGGCCAATTTTAAAGCTCTGTTTCGGCTTTCCAACCAAGATCAGGATACTTTCACTACTATGATCAATTCGGTTCCTGATCACATGTTGCATAAGATTGTTGTGCATTCCTCTCGCCCATGGTGGACAGACTAGAAGTGGTTATGTTGAGACTCCTTTCTGTAACTACAAAGCTAGCAAAGGCTATCGTTGGCTCTCACCTCATTTGCCCATGGTGGAAAAACTTAATACTTATTGGGGAATTCATTCCAATCTGTCTACCTAGGGTAGGTGATTTGAAACTGTTTGGACTATATGTGTGGAACCCAAAATTTCTCATTTTCTTCGGTGTATTCTACACCAAGGCCTTCCTATCGGGGCTTGTCTTGTTCAAATTGGGATCCCGACTCCCAAATACCCCTTCTGTGGACATTTGGAAACACTTTTGCATGTCTTCTGGTTCTGTCCCAAAGCCCAAATTCCCTGGAACTGGATCCATTCATTTTTTTTCCTTCACAACCCCACTGTTTCACTTAACAGCATATCCTCTTGGGAGATAATCCCAAACTTTTACCTATGTTCACCCAGATTTGGCATGTTTTCAGAGGGGAGATTTTATTTTGGATATGGAAAGAAAGAAATGTTTTTTCTTTGCTAATTCTGCAGTTGATCAATCTTTCTCGATTTATAATAAATCTATGGTGATCTCCAATGTGCTTATGTAGATTCAAGTTCAGGAAAACAAGGTGGTGTTGGAGGTGGATCACCTCCAGACCTTGTTGCGCCACTTGGGGGGAAGCCCCATGCAATGTTGCCCGAGTGCCTTTGTCTCCCACTAGGAACTCCTCACCTTCAGCCCGTGGTGGCCGATGCAGCCGATCTCAACGCCATGTTTTCAGCCGCACCCGTCGCTCTCTGGGGCTATTACATCAGCGTAGTCACTCGACATCTCACTGTCATGGCCATGGCTCTCTACCGCATTCGTTGGCTTGCCAACAGGGATGGGGCTCACCACCTTGCTAGCATGGGTGGGGCTCTCCTTCTGTCGCTGCTTCGCAACAGGACGTTTGGCACCCATCACCACCTCCACCACCATCAGACAAATTCCCTCACCTCAGCCTCGTCATTCCTACGCACGAGGAAGTAGACCCGGAGGAAGAAAATTGTTGCTGGCTGGGAGCTTCTACGGATGCTGGCAAGGACTTACCTAGTTCGGGGTGGTTGGATGATCAGGATCCGCTTGCCTCAGGCATGTTTGTTGTTGTTGCTTGATGTTGCTTTTTTTAAAATGTTTTTAGGCGATGCCTTTTTTGTTGTACTCTCCTAGGACTCGGCAAGTTCGAGGTCCCATATCAAAATGTTCTAGGCTCGGCCTATATAGTTTCAAGTCAGTTTTGAGGAAGTCCCATATCAAAATGTTAGCTCCATATAAATATGGGACCTCGAATTGTACGTCGGGTTTTTTGCATTAACATAGTATAAGTTTACCTAAAACTTCGATAACAAAAAAACACATATTAAAAATACATTTCAACACATATTATAAAGGTCGCAACAAATTCAAAAACTTCAAATATTATTAATAAAATATAGGTTGGCATACATAAGAACGTAGGAGACATTAACTCAACATTAACTCCTGACACAACAACCAAACAAAAATTGTTGTAGTTTATAACAATAGTGAAAATGAAAAAAAAAATGTTCTGAGCAATATTTACAAAAATGAATCTTCAGTGTTTCTCAAAGATTAAGAAGGAAAACTATGTGTGCACATTATCCTTTTCCCCAAGAGCTTACATAAGTATTGTTTTAGAAAAATCAATGTAGATATATATAAACCTCCATAAGACTTTAAAAAAGTAAAATAAAGGATAACACTAATTTTAAGCCACTTAAGATCCAATATGTCCATTCGCCAACTAGGATTTTATTTTTGGGTTAAATTTAAAAATTGAAAAAACACCCTTTAATAAATCATCTAGTAAAAGTACAATATAACCAACAATGGCATGTACTTGATGTGTCTTTACACATTAGATACACCTATAAACAATGCACGTGGGAATGCATTAAATAAATACCCCAATTTTGAGCGTCTTGTTGTTAGGAATTATCTATTACTGCTCACATTATATGAACTACTCGTATTTATTGTGTTTTAAATAACACTTACTAGGTTGTTGTGTTGCCTAGGTAATGTGGGTAATTTGTTACACCCCTATATTTGTTAAATGTGTTATTTGTTATAGTCTTCCAATTTTGTAGGAAGATATTTTGTTCTTGTAATGGTTATATAATAACCAAAATTCTTTGTGTAATATATACGATATATTATATTGTTTTTGTATTATTTATGTTGTGTAATTCTGAACCAAATTCAAGATTCAAGATTTGGTATCAGAGTGGGTATGGAAGTCTAAGAATTGAATGGGGCAATCTGATTAATTCTTGCCCTCCAGATGGAATCTTTTTCTATATGAGACGTTCATTCTCATAGCTTGAAAAATTAAAGGAATGACATATGCATGATAGAAACGATATATGAGTGGTGGTATTTTTGTGAAGAATGGCGTTTTTGTAGATGTTTGGAGCTTGTTTTTTGTGATAAGTTGATTCATATATATGCGCAGATCTTAATGGTGGTTGAAAAGCCCCAAACCAGCTCGTTTCTTTCCCTATATTGATTCTCTGGCCACAATCCTCGCATTTATCTTCTTTTGTGCCACGTACAACATTGATATAACATATTTTATCTAGTTCAAACTTTTTGTCTTAGCTTCCATTCACAGTGTAGTTATGGATCAATTGTATTGTTATCTAAATGTGTTGTATTCAACGTATGACTTAAGATTTGCTTGGGTGTATTGTGAGAAACATCTTGTATCTGTTATATCCATGTCATTTCACGCCTAGTCAAATATTTGTTCTCATCTATCTATGGTTGTCTTCCTAGTTTGAGTCCTTCACATGCAAGGCTTTTATACATAGCCTTTCCATGCACATGTCCATTGACCTGCTTGCAATTTCTATCTGGATAGAAACTTGTGGGACGTATCCCAATTGGTCAAGTTGTGAAGTCTTGTATTGGCGTGACTAGAGGAATAGAACTTGTATTTGCAACAATGTTGCAGATCTACATATGCAAGCCATTCACACACTTCCCAGCATGTTCCTGATGCTCCAAAGCTAAGTCAAAGCTGGTGAAATTCAGATCGGGATGTGACGATCCCAAAGAGAATATTGGAGCTATGGTCAATTTATATGCCACTGCTTCAAACTACCCTCCAAACTCACCACTTGTCCCCTCTAAGTTTGTTGTCAAATAAAGGTTGTGTCATGCAAATTACAAGTGTCGAGGTAAACAATTAAGTGGTGTTCCACTGTGTATTATATTTTGCTTCCATTAGTTTGATACTTGTGTCCATAGTATGATCAAAGTCATGTGTTGAGTTTTAGTTTCAATGAATAATTTGTGTATTAATGTTAGAGTGGGTAATAATCAAAGTATTTTTGTTAAGTCAAAAGTGTGAAAGTTCATGGAAAATCCAATCTTTAATTGGATTTTGTTATCATCAATATAGCGTCCATCATTGTTGTCATCATTCCATAAGTTTTGTAAGTCTGAGTTGGAAAAATTGTAAAAAATAAAAAAAATAACCTTAGGAATGCATTTTTGGTGGAATCTAACATTCAACCAAGGATTGCATTTTGCGGTTCAAAAACACATTTTCCTGAGTTAGTAACATGATACTGGAGGATGGAGGACAAACAACGTCCTCTCGCCAGTCACCAACGACAAGGCCGTACGGAGCTGTGGTGGCATTTTGTGGTGTGAGTTTTGTTTTTTATTTCAGAGATGTAGTTTGTTGTGTGCAATATTATTTCAGAGTTCTTGTTTTGTGTTGAATAAGTGAAATGTTCACGTCAAGGGGGGGAACATGACACCAATGTTCCATTTCCAGTTCTTAGTTTGCGTAGCAAAATTTAGTAGACTTTCCTATGTTATTCCCTGCGGTGAAATGTGATGAGGGTTGATAATAATACTTGGCACATCATGGTGTGGATGTAGGTAAACCACTTGAAAACCTTCATTTTTTGGTTTGTGGTACTCTAATTGAAAACCCACCATTTTCAGTTTGTGGTTAACCGTTTGAAAACCATACAACGGGTTTATGGACCATCCTGCAGTAAAAAATAACCTAATCATGAAAGCAGGTGTAAGTACAAAGGCAAGTTTTTCCCCATGTTTTGCACTAAGGGGGGGAATGTTAGGAAATTATCTATTAGTGCTCACATTATATGAGTTACTCGTATTTATTGTGTTTTAAATAACACTTACTAGGTTGTTGTGTTACCTAGGTAAGTGGTAATTTGTTACACCCGTATATTTGTTAAACAGGTTATTTGTTATAGTCTTCCTATTTAGTAGGAAGATATTTTGTTCTTATAATGGCTATATAATAGCCAAATTCTTTGTGTAATATATACGAATATTATATTGTTTTGTATTATTTTTGTTGTGTAATTCTGAACCAAATTCAAGATTTGGTATCAGAGTGGGTATGGAAGTCTAAGAATTGAATGGGGTAATCTGATTAATTCTTGCCCTCCAGATGGAATCTTTTTCTATATGAGACGTTCATTCTCACAGCTTGAAAAATTAAAGGAATGACATATGCATGATAGAAACGATATATGAGTGGTGGTATTTTTGTGAAGAATGGCGTTTTGTAGATGTTTGGAGCTTGTTTTTTGTGATAAGTTGATTCATAAATATGCGCAGATCTTAATGGTGGTTGAAAGCCCCAAACCAAGCTCGTTTCTTTCCCTGTATTGATTCTCTGGCCACAATCCTCGCATTTATCTTCTTTTGTGCCACGTACAACATTGATATAGCATATTTTATCTAGTTCAAACTTTTGTCTTAGCTTCCATTCACAGTGTAGTTATGGATCAATGTATTGTTATCTAAATGTGTTGTATTCAACGTATGACTTAAGATTTGCTTTGGTGTATTGTGAGAAACATCTTGTATCTGTTATATCCATGTCATTTCACGCCTAGTCAAATATTTGTCTCATCTATCTATGGTTGTCTTCCTAGTTTGAGTCCTTCACATGCAAGACTTTATACATAGCCTTTCCATGCACGTGTCCATTGACCTGCTCGCAATTTCTATCTGGATAGAAACTTGTGGGACGTATCCCAATTGGTCAAGTTGTGAAGTCTTGTATTGGCGTGACTAGAGGAATAGAACTTATATTTGCAACAATGTTGCAGATCTACATATGCAAGCCATTCACACACTTCCCAGCATGTTCCTGATGCTCCAAAGCTAAGTCAAAGCGGTGAAATTCAGATCGGGATGTGACATCCCAAAGAGAATATTGGAGCATGGTCAATTTATATGCCACTGCTTCAAACTACCCTCCAAACTCACCACTTGTCCCCTCTAAGTTCGTTGTCAAATAAAGGTTGTGTCATGTAAATTACAAGTGTCGAGGTAAACAATTAAGTGTTGTTCCACTGTGTATTATATTTTGCTTCCATTAGTTTGATACTTGTGTCCATAGTATGATCAAAGTCATGTGTTGAGTTTTAGTTTAAATGAATAATTTGTGTATTAATGTTAGAGTGGGTAATAATCAAAGTATTTTTGTTAAGTCAAAAGTGTGAAAGTTCATGAAAATCCAATCTTTAATTGGATTTTGTTATCATCAATATAGCGTCCATCATTGTTGTCATCATTCCATAAGTTTTGTAAGTCTGAGTTGGAAAAATTGTAAAAAAAAATAAAAAATTACCTTAGGAACGCATTTTTGGTGGAATCTAACGTTCAACCAAGGATTGCATTTTGCGCTTCAAAAACACATTTTCCTGAGTTAGTAACATGATACTGGAGGATGGAGGACAAACAACGTCCTCTCGCCAGTCACCAACGAATGGGCCGTACGGAGCTGTGGTGGCATTTTGTGGTGTGAGTTTGTTTTTTATTTCAGAGATGTAGTTTGTTGTGTGCAATATTATTTCAGAGTTCTTGTTTTGTGTTGAATAAGTGAAATGTTCACATCGAGGGGGGGAACATGACACCAATGTTCCATTTCCAGTTCTTAGTTTGCGTAGCAAAATTTAGTAGACTTTCCTATGTTATTCCCTACGGTGAAATGTGATGAGGGTTGATAATAATACTTGGCACATCGTGGTGTGGATGTAGGTAAACCACTTGAAAACCTTCATTTTTGGTTGGTGGTACTCTAATTGAAAACCACCATTTTCAGTTTGTGGTTAACCGTTTGAAAACCATACAACAGGTTTATGACCATCCTGCAGTAAAAATCACCTAATCATGAAAGCAGGTGCAAGTACAAAGGCAAGTTTTCCCCATGTTTGCACTAAGGGGGGAATGTTAGGAAATTATCTATTAGTGCTCACATTATATGAGCTACTCGTATTTATTGTGTTTTAAATAACACTTACTAGGTTGTTGTGTTACTTAGGTAAGTGGTCATTTGTTACACTCGTATATTTGTTAAACAGGTTATTTGTTATAGTCTTCCTATTTAGTAGGAAGATATTTTGTTCTTATAATGGCTATATAATAGCCAAATTCTTTGTGTAATATATACGAATATTATATTGTTTTGTATTTGGTGTCACCCAGATTTCACCCTGAAATTTGCGACTACCCTATCCAAAAAAAATTCGTACTTTTAAAATAGTGGGTCGTTTTGTGTTTTTATTGCCTGAAAGTTCTTGTATTGCGTCAAGATAATCCTAAAGAGCCATATTAGCCTTTTTTGCCAAATACCCAGATGCCCAAAGTTGTTATATTCTGTCGTCGGGATTTATCTGCGAAAAAATTGTATTTAATTATTTTCAGCCCCGTATGAGGCTATTTGCGCCCCGTTTTAACTTTGTTACGATCAAATATGTCATTATTCTTATGTACCAGAAGGGTTTTAACTTGGAATAAGTTTTGGGCTTTATTTGTAACTTTTGGCAATTTTTCGTGTTTTTGTGTTGTCTTGTTTCGTTTTCTGTGAAATTTCTCTAGAGCAATTCCTTTGCCGGGTAAGCTCGATTTTTGGCCAGGAACAGCTGGAAAACATATATGCACATTATGCCTGGAGGAAGTCGCCATCGGAGGTCTGGATCACTGGGAAAAAGCGAAGTCGTGCATAAAAAAGCCCCTGCGGGGATGGGCGCATTTTTGGAAAACAAAGGATTTAAGCTGCAATGGGAAAAATAGAAGCCGCAGGCAGGGTGGGAATGTTATACCTGCCTAGCAGGGTACTTTTTCCCATGTTATAAAATTCACTTAAGCTGCAGTGGGAAAGTTAGAGGCTACAGGCAGGCGGAAATTTATTACCTGCCTTGCAGGGTAAATAATCCCATTGTCAAAGTCAAAGCACTTAAGTGGATCATGGGATTTTGGTGCCTGCCTTGCAGGGTAAAGAATCCCATTGTGGAAAAAAATCTTAAAAATAGAATTATATGTGCAAAAAAGTGCGCCCCCTTTGGTGAGATGATGGATGACTTAAAGCGATTATTTTAATTAATCCATCCTTTCAAAAAGTGTGCCCAAGCTTAGAGGAAGTCAACAAGTCAAAGAGGGAATAAAAGAAATGAATTAAATGCATTAAATTTAATTTATTTAGTGGTTGCCCCCTTCCTCTCAAAAAGTGCGCCCCATTTGGGAGTTATTTAATATTTTTAAAGGCATTAAAACATTAAATTAATTTCTATTTTCAGTGGCTATGGTCAAAGCACACTATGAAGCTTCAATGAAGTGATGTGTAAAGAATTAAATTGGATTAATTTAATTTATTGGATGGTTATCCTTAAACATGCTATTTTTAAAAGAGAAGAACATGATTTTTAATTAATTAATTGCCTTTAATTGTTAGGGCAATTATTAATTATAGAATTGTGAAGGTTATATAAGTATGGGCAGCCATATGGGTGAATTATTTGATTCACAAGTAAAGAATTGCAGCCAAGTGGAAAAGTGTGCCCCCGTTAGAAGAAGGATTTTGCTCAGACAAGGTGGCAACAAGGCTAAAAGCTTCTAGATTTGGCGCATGATTTGAAGGAGGTTGATCTTTGTCTACATAATTGTTTGCATAGGTGTTACATTGCTCAGGTGTTGTTAAAAGGATTCATGCTCTCTTTATGTGCAAATTAAACACCAATTTTTGGGGCAGCGGGTTTGAAAAGTGCAGATTTTTATAGTTAAAATTCACTATTCATGCTTCGGTGGCCATTTTTGTCTGAATAAATTGCAGGAATTCATTACAAGTGCTTTACAAAGGAAAATGAGCTTTTATTAATGTCCAATACAATGCATATATCCTTCGAATCTGAAGAATTGTCCAGATCTGCACCAGTATTGAAGAAATCCGACCAAGTAAGAAGCAAAAGAATTATTCAAACAAAGATAGACAAAGCCATGACAAAGGGAGATGAAAAAGAAAGCATGATGGAGTCATGCATCACTTCCAAACTTGCAGACATAGGAGACATAGATCTAGGCCCGGAACCTCTTGCCGATTTGATTGATAGATCTAGAGCGGGAAAGTCTTCACTCATGCGTGCAGTTAAAAGCAGTGGAATTATCCGAGTTGCATATTTTCCATGTACAGCCCAATTGCCAGAGTTTGTGATGGAGTGTGCTATATCTTATCATCCTTCATCCAGATCAGTGTGTGATGCTTCGGGAAAGACAATAATTCGTTTGGATGCAGAGTTCATCAATTATTGTTTGAAGATTCCAGTGCGAAAGGTGGTGACTTCTATTAGCATTCAGGATGCTGACAGTAGATGGGAGAACCATAGAGTTGATTGCGTGAGCATAATGAATCACCGATACATGAAGAAGCCTAGATCTCCTTCAAAGTTCCCGAGAATGGCAAAGCGAATGCCTGCACTTTCCGTACATGGATGTATGCTTTCATCAGGACCATTGAAATCAACAAGGTTGATTCTATAATCAATTGGTCAGAAATTATTAGCAACAACATTGGTGAGCAACTTCGGAACGTGAAGCGTACTTTCAGCTTCAAGATGACTTCATACTTGGTGTATGTTGCAGCTTCACAAGGCGTCTTTTCCAAGCTAGATAGATGTGGTGTTCTTTCTAAGGATCCCATTTTCGAGTGCTACATGCAGCTTACTGCACCTGCATGCGAGAAAAACTTCAAAGTGATCAACGATGACTTCTTCTACGATTTCATCTGCAGGCTAGACAAAGACTTGAAGGCCAACAGGGTAAGCAAGGAAGCATGGGAAATTGTGTCCAAGATTGGCAGTCTATTCATTCAATTTGCAAATTTCACACACCTCAGGGTTACGAGCTTTTCTAGAGAACCAATAAAGATGCCCAGGTATCTGAATGATAGATTGATCATCATGGAGCTGAGCAGGCAACTTGTGGAGTTACATGACCTTATGTCAAAGCGGCACAAGTCTACGAGCTTCTTCCCAATCACTGTGGGATATCACAGCTGCATTAGCATTCATAGAGCTTGGGGGATGGAGGCGCAAATGTTATCTAAGTATGAGCAAGAGTTCTTCCCTGCACATCTGAACTTCGATCCATTTGGAGTATCCAGGAAGACAATCTCCCAGGAGTACGCACATGTGCCTTCATTAGAAGATTTCTAGATGAAGTGTAAAAGTGAGTACGAGGTTAGAAAGAGAGATTTCAGTAGGCTATCAACAAAGCAAGTGTTCGACTTTAGACTAGCGCCGATACCTATGGATCTTAAAGATGATGGGAATGTGGTACTTGACACTTACCATTAAATGGGAGGAGATAAAGCCATATTGCAGAATAACATAGGAGGCTACAACACAATTCAAGAAAGGTCGGGTGTTGTGTTGGTGAATACTTCAAACTGGTTGCTGACGAAGGGTTATTGCCTTGATGAAGCATTGATGAATCAAGTCACAGGAAAATTCAGCGCATGAGATTCCCTTAAGCGAAAGCACGGAGGAGAAAGCAACAGGAAAGTCGAGAAGTTGAAAGTGCATAGAAAATATCAATCCAAGGAGAGGATCACTTCTATGACCATGACTTTAACTCCGGTTTCTCTAATACCCAGTACTTCACCAACTATTGCACAACAGTAGCAGGACGTTTCCATGCCTCCACTAAATCTAATGACATTCATCTTCTCCCCTCGGCCACTTCATTTAGCACTTGTTCAAGAGGATACGTTGAAGCTGCAGATGGCGGAATTCGAAAGGACTTTGTCCTTGAGATGACTCAGAAGATGGCAGCCACAACACTGTGGCACTTTCTGATGGAGAGGATGCAGAGCGGAAAATGGTAGCACACTCAGCGACTTCAGCGACTTCTCATTCTCCGAGAAGTAATTTCTCGGAATGGTTGGCTTCACAGTTAGTTCCAGAAGCGAGAATGGAGATGAACTTAGAGGAGAACAACTTGCAACTACTCCAGAATCTGAGCGGAAGAGACAGAAGGCCTAAAGTTGTCAAAGCAACTTCTAGGTTGATCATTGAAGATTCGGGAGAGAAGTTTGCTAAGATATCAATTCTGGCAGAAGGAAAGATAGAGGAGGAGCTCACGGCAGATGATGTGACAGTAACCAAAGTACCCGTCAGTCAAGCTACCACTGAAGGCTTGAAGCAAGCATACGCATACATTGATGGATGCTTTATTCCGTAGGCTTGACAGTTAAAAAGCAGAGAAAGAAGAGCTACAGAAGCAAGTATCTCAATTATGTGAGATCATAGCCAAGGTTGTTAAACCTTTCATTCAGCCCATTTCAGAGCAGGTGAGTGATCATCTTATGCAGGAAATGGAGGATGCAAGCAATCAAGTAAAGGCTATTGACGAATGGAAGGATTTGATCATTCGTCAAGCTTTTATACAACTTGGGGAAGTGTCAGCCTGCCTAAAGGTTATGGATGATACAACAAATCAACTAAAACAACTGATAGGCAAACATAGAAGGCATGAATACAGTTGCAGAGAGTAACCTGAGTATTTTGGCTGAGATTAACAAACTGTCAAGAGATGTATTGATTACGGCACAGATCGTACCAGACGGATCAGACGAGAAGGGGAAGTAGCTAGAGTTTGCAGTATCTTTCCGTTTGGAAATCTGCAAAGTTTTGCTGAAGAGGATGCAGGCACTTGAGAGTAAGACATTAGACTTACCAGACAGTGTCATTTCTTTCACTGAGGAGAGAGTGGACGAGAATGTCACTTCATACGTGCAGATCGTCTCAACTAAGGTGCCTAATTCCCTGGAAGGATCTCTTCTGATGATACAAAAGAGAATTGATAAAGCTACCAAGCTTTTCAAAATGAATTCTATCAGTAGACTGGTGGCGCTGCAGGCGGATATTGCAAGGTTTGGGCCGAGTTTGGAAGATGTGGAAGCGTGCATCAAAGTGTTGAATGAAGGGTTGCTGCAGTTCAGGACAGAGAAAGAAGTAGTGGCTAAAACAGATGGGAGGATGCTGAATTACATGTTCGACAAGTATATCCGATATCAGAACAAGAAAAATACATAAACATTACAGCTGGCATGACTTCTTCTATTTCTTTCTTCTTCTATTTTCTATGTTCTTGGATGAAATTGTAAAACTTATAAGTTATTGGTTTTGCAACCATTACTTAGAGTCATGTGGAACCATCCTATTAGTTAAGTGATACACGTGTCACTTAAGGAGAAGTTAATTGAGGATAATTGCCAAATGTCATCTTTACTTGTTGTTTATGTTTCAGTTCAGTTTGATTTTTCCATTTGTACTTTCCCTCCTACATTCTATAAGTAGAAGAAGAACCTCCGGGTTATTAATCGATCCGAATTTGTAAGCAACAATCTTTTGTTCTAGACTTTGTGCTGAACCCCTGAGAGCCACTTGGAGCAAAGGAATACAAAGGAGAAGGTTTCTGGAGAACTTAGTGTCATAGTGTACTTTGTTTCTTTTTTTTAATCTTAGATCTCTTAATAAACTTTGTGTTATTTTAGATCTGGATCTAGAGCTGCCTTTGTTTTATAATTCTGTGTGTTCATGTCTATTAAGTTTCTTCTATGTGCATACAATTAGCTCTGCTATCTACTAATTGGGATGCACATCTTCCCCATTTCTTCTCTGTATTTCCTTTAATTCCTTTTTCTATAAAATACTTCCTTTCTCGAACAGCTGCTTACTTGCTGCAGAACTTCTTAGTTATGGTTCATGAACTAAGTGGTTAAAGTAAAACCCCTGATAGATAATAACACATTTTTATTGACAAATCTGACATGGGAGCCTCACTCGGTTAAATGAGGGAGATTTATCTCATGACTGCCTAGGTTTGATGCTATGCTGAAAATCTAACCAACAGTTTTTGGCGACTCCGCTAGGGAAACAACTATCTTTGCAGATCAAAGTTTATCTATTGAAGATCAGAGTGTTTTCCATACAAATCTCAACCTGGCTGAACGTCCATTCACCCGATCCGTGAAGGCGCAAGGAAGGACTAATCATTTCTTCCAACTGCAGGAGCAATTCAATTTCAATCATCCTCCTCAAGTTAGAAGCTGCAAATCTAGTCTCTCACCAGGAAGGAGAGTGCACATCCATCCAGATCCGGATTGTATTCAGCATAATCCGACGGCTGGAATTATTTATCAATTCTATCAAGTCTACACAAGGAGGAGATGTGCTCAAGTCAACAAGGGGCATCAGCTAGTACCTGTTCCATGGGGAGTAGCTTTTCGACCTTTGAACTTGGCTCCACCTATGCACAAGTTACCGAAGGGATCCAAAAAGAATTTTCTAAAATTCTTTGGAGATGAAAAGCAAAATCTGGATGATCATTTGGCGGCCTTCTTTCATATCTTGTGGTGTGCTTGCAGTAGAGCATGAAGATGTCTCAGTTAGACTCTTCATTGAGACTCTACACGACTTGGCTAGAGAATGGTTCTATCGGCTAGCTCCTGGCACCATAACCAACTGGGCGATCTATGTGAGATCAATTTTTGAAAAGATTCAAGCCCGCAGAGGATGCTAGTACGTTGATCACGCAACTGACACAGTTGAAGAAAGAGCCAAGCGAGAACATACGAGGACTTTATTGCAAGGTTCCAAAGGATTTTGTATAAAATCCCCACTTCTGTCATATTGAGCGACGAAAATCAAAAGACGTTTTTTATAAACGCTCTATTGCCTGAAGTTGGATATCAACTAAGAAGGGTAAGACTTATAAATCTACTTGAAGCACAAAATGCTGCCATGGAGGTTGAGGACAACTTGATCATGGCTAGAAAACTCAAACAACCATCTCACAAAGGTGATGGTGCTTCTTCTAGTACTTTAAATCCTTTGTTGCAGAAATTGTCTAATGACATGCTACAGATCAAGAAGCAGATCTCTCAAGCAGGGAATGCAACCCCCTCAAGAATAGCTCCTACCCGGAACCTTTAATGGTCAAAATCAAAATCAAAACCGAAACAGACTTGTTGCTGCACCACAACGGTTGGCAATAGAAGCTGCTCCAAGGAATAACTTGGAAACTAATGAAGAGGATCTCGGCATTGATGAATCATTCGATGATGAAGAGTTTATAGATCCCGTTGGCAACTCCAATATTGGTTACCTAGACTACGAATCTGACGATGGCTATTATGAATCTTTTGAAGATTTTGATGGTCACACTTTTACAGTGTTTACAAGGTCTCAGACGTGCCAAAATGCCGAAGCATCCACAAGTGACTGAAAAGAGAGAGAAGATACTGGCTCGGACGTTACTATCTTGAAAAGAGGTAGCACTCTTCCTTCTTTGTTAGCGCCTAAGGATAAATATTCAAATTCTTTCAATTCGCAGCAAAGAGCCAACTCACATCTTGCCGAAGCAAGTCAAGATTTCAACATAATTGATCACATCAAGAGGAACAAGGTCCAAATGTCAGAAGCTGAGTATTTGAGAGAATTTTCGGATCAGCTGAATAGATTGGTCAAATATGTGCAAAGTAATGGTCCCAGCCCAACAAATAATACTTCACGGGGTATCTTGTCAAATCCAAAGAATACTCCTCCTACAAATAATGCGGCAGCAAGTTCTTCTCCTTCTACCTCTTCTCCTGATACATCAGAAAGGATCGAGCCATTCTATGTATCTTTGCTCATCAACGGACATAAGCTAAGCAACCGCATCTTGGATTCTGGAGCTTCTGATAATGTCATGCCTGCCAAAGTTGTTGATGCCTTGGGTCTCACATTGACGAAAACCATTAGGAGATGTTATTCAATGGAAAGGCAAGTCCCTCTTGTGGGGAAAATCAAAGATGCGCAGGCAAGTACTTGCTTCTTTTCCAGATAAAAGACTAAAAATGACTATCCTTGTAACAGACATTCCAGTCTCCTATGGCATGCTGTTGAGTAGAAATTTCTGCAAAGAGCTGGGTGGAGAGGTCAAGATGGATTGGTCTTGTGCGCACATACCAATCAAAGGAGTAAATCAGAAGCTGGAACCTAAGAAGAAATCTAAGTACACAGTATCAAAGTCTGAGGATCCTAGATCTCAGATCTTGTTTCAGGAATCGGATCACAGATTCTATTATCTAGAAATGGATAAAGAAGATGTTCAACCGGTGATTCAAGAGCTGCATCAACTTAACAACAAGATTTGGACTCTGGAATTTGATGGCAGCTGTTGTTCATTTGGATTAGGTGCAGGCGTTGTTCTTATCTCTCCTGAAGGGAAGGTGCATGCACACTCCTTCAAATTGATGTTCGAAAATACTAACAATACAGCTGAGTATGAAGCATTGTTATTAGGCATGGAGCATGCAAGAACAATGGGAATTAAATTATTACACGCAAAGGGAGATGCTGAGCTGATCATGAAGTAGATAAGAGGCCTCTACCAAGTCAAAAAATAAAAACTACGGCACTATAGAGATCGGGTCTACTCTGCTATCCTGGATTTTTTAGCTTTCTCGGTATCTTACATTCTGAGAGAACAAAATTCAAGAGCTGATTCGCTTGCAGTAACTGCAGCCTTGTTGAATCCGGATCAGCCTCTTGCATTCTTTAGATAGGGAGACTACAAGGTGGAGATGGTCTTTCACCCAAAAGTTCCTGACAACGTTCAGCAATGACAGGTTTTCAATGATGACACACAGATTGTTGCGTTTCTCCAACAGAAGGACAACTTTGAAGAGATCTACTATGAGGGAAGCAATTCACCTCCTTGGCAGACTACTGTGGGAGAAATAGATGCGGACGTCTCAGGAAGTCAGGAGATTATCCAGCTAAAGGGAAATAAAATTCCCAAAGGTTTGGTATCTCTTGGGGAAATGTTTGATAAGCATGATCAGATGCTTAAGAAAAATGAAGAAAGTGGGGAAGGTTCTTCCTCCGACACACAATTATTAAATTTGGGAGCTGGCAATGATCCCAAATTAGTAAATCTGGGTAAGTGTTGCTCAGAGGCCGAAAGAGAAGCTTTTACTGAGCTTCTTAAGAAATATACGGATGTTTTTTCCTGGTCTTACCAGGATCTAAAAACATATCAGCCTGCGGAAGTTCAACACTACATCCCACTTAAACCAGAACAGAAGCCTTTCAAGCAGAAGCTGCGGCAGCACAACCCTACCATTTCGGGAACCATCTTTGTAGAAATCTGGAAGTAGTTAGACATAAAGATTATCTATCCCATACATCATTCGGAATGGTTGGCCAACATAGTCCCTGTAAGAAAGAAGAGCAGTGAGATTAGGTTGTGCGTGGATTTCCGCAACCTTAATCAAGCTTCACTGAAAGACAACTACCCCATACCCATCATGGATCACACCCTGCAGGTGGTCACTGGATCTGAGATGCTCTCCATTCTTGATGGCTTCTCAGGCTACAATCAAGTCAAGGTGGTCGAGGAAGATCAATACAAAACAACATTCATCACACCTTGGGGAACCTTTGCATACCAAAAAATGCCATTCGGCCTGATTAATGCTGGTGGTACATTTCAAAGAGCTATGGATCTAGCCTTTGCTCATCTCAAAGATATAAGCATAGTGGTGTATCTGGATGATCTAACAGTCTTTTCCAAAGATAGAAGCGCACACATTTCAAACTTGGAAGAGGTTTTCATACAGTGCCGCAAGCATGGTATTTCTTTAAATCCCAAGAAATCTATCTTTTCCGTAACCGAAGGAAAGCTGCTAGGGCACATTGTTTCCAAAGAAGGAACAAAGATAGATCCAAAGCGTGTCAAATCCATTCAAACATTGCCTTTGCCCACATCCAAAAAAGGAGTTCACTCTTTCTTTGGAAAAGTTAATTTTCTTAGGAGATTCATTCCTGAATTTGCTGAGCTAACCCGTCATATTTCGAATATGATGAAGAAGACACAAGATTTTAAATGGAGCAGTGAAGGGAAGGAAGCTTTCAAGAAAATTAAAGAGGCCCTGTCGAAAGCTCTAGTCTTGGTTTCACTCGACTTCAGTAAAGAATTTATTCTTTACTGTTATTCCTCTGAACACACCATGTCAACAATACTGATGCAGAAAAATCAAGAGGACGCAGAAGCTCCTATTGCTTTCATGAGTACGCCTCTTAAAGCCTATGAGTTGAAATACACTCCCATGGAAAAGCACGCATATGCAGTGGTGAAGGTGTGCAAAGCATTCAGGTATTATATTCTTTCCTTGCACATTGTGGTTTTGGTTCCAGATACTGCAGTTAAATCTATCCTTACTCAGCAAGAGTTAGGATTGTTGAGAGGCACATGGGTGACAAAGGTTCAAGAATATGACCTGGATATTAAACCAACAAAGCTGGTTCGAGGAAGAGGTCTGTGTGAATTAATGACGGAGACGAAAACATCAGTGCCAGAAGCAGATCAAGATGAGATAGATGGAGATTTACCTGCAGTACTTTTTATAGATCTGGTAGAGGAGTGGTATAGTAACATTGCTTACTTTCTGACGTATGGAGAATGCTCAGATCAACTTTCTAGAAAAGAGAAACGAACCATCAAACTGAAATCCAAAGATTTTGTTCTTTGGGATAATGGTTTGTACAAGAGGGGAATTGATGGCATATTTCTCAGATGCGTCGATAAAGCTCAACAGGATCAGCTACTACAACAGTTTCATGACATGGCTTGCAGTGGTCATTTCTCAGCCTCGAGTCACTGCACACAAGATCCTCAGAGCAAGGTATTACTGGCCCACCCTTTTTCAAGATACTGCAGATTGGGTAGCTAAGTGCCAAGCATGCCAACATTTTGTTGGGCGTGTGAAATTGCCTGCATTACCTCTAAAACCCATTGTGATTGAAGAACCTTTCCAACACTGGGGAATGGATTTTATTGGTATGCTTAACCCGGCTTCCAGTGCCGGTCATCATTATATTCTAACAGCTACTGATTATTTCAGTAAGTGGGTAGAAGCTATTCCTTGTGAAGAATGCCACTTCCGCCGAGGTGTGTAATTTTATAAAAGAAAATATTATTGTCAGGTTTGGCGTGCCCAGCAAAATTGTAGCAGACAACGCTCCGAATCTTTCTTCTGAGGAGCTGGTGGAATTCTGCTACACTTATGGGATTCAGCTGGTTCATTCCTCAAACTACTATCCACAAGGGAATGGTCAAGCTGAATCTAGTAATAAAAACTTGGTAACTATCGTGCGCAAGCTTGTAACGGAAAATCAAAGGACTTGGCATAAAAAATTGTTTGATGCATTATGGGCCGATAGGATCACACCAAAAAGGGCGATAGGCATGTCCCCATTTCAGCTGTTGTACGGTAGAGACACGGAGCTGCCTCTTACCTTGGAACTGCCTGCCCTGCAACTTTCTAAGGCCCTGGAGGATTCCACTTTCACGGATGCTATTGATAAAAGAATTATGTACCTGACTGAATTGAGAGAAGTACAAACTCAAGTTGCAGATAGGTTGACAGAGCATCAAAGGAAGGTGAAAGTCATCTTTGACAAAAAGGCCAGGGAAAGAAAGTTTGAAGTCAATGACTGGGTCCTTCTATGGGACAAAAGAAGAGAAACAAAAGGCATGCATGGAAAGTTTGATTCACTATGGAAAGGGCCTTTTGTGATTAAGAGGATCGCCGGAGCAGATAGCTTCATTCTTTCTCATCAAGATGGAGTTGAATTGCCGTTGCCTTTCAATGGGCAACACTTGAAGCTGTTCCGGACATGAGAAGCAGGGTAAAACCTGTATGTACATAAATAAATCTTTGTTTGTTTTTCCTTGTTTTGTTTTTTTGGTGTTGTGTTGTGTTGTGTTTGTTTGCCTGACCCCGTGCCCAAAGGACAAGATACGAAACCAGAGATGCTGGGATCTCATCTTTTCCCTTTGTCATTCTGACAGAGAGAAAGATGTCCACAGACGGAGCCGACTGGTGTCACCCAGATTTCACCCTGAAATCTGCGACTACCCTATCCGAAAAAATTTCGTACTTTTAAAATAGTGGGTCGTTTTGTGTTTTTATTGCCTGAAAGTTCTTGTATTGCGTCAAGATAATCCTAAAGAGCCATATTAGCCTTTTTCGCCAAATACCCAGATGCCCAAAGTTGTTATATTCTGTCGTCAGGGATTTGTCTGCGGGAAATTTGTATTTAATTATTTTGAGCCCCGTATGAGGCTATTTGCGCCCCGTTTTAACTCTGTTATGATCGAATATGTCATTACTCTTATGTACCAGAAGGGTTTTAACTTGGAATAAGTTTTGGGCTTTATTTGTAACTTTTGGCAATTTTTCGTGTTTTTGTGTTGTCCCGTTTCGTTTTCTGTGAAATTTCTCTAGAACAATTCCTTTGCCGGGTAAGCCCGATTTTTGGCCTGGAGCAGCTAGAAAACATATACGCACATTATGCCCGGAGGAAGTCGCCATCGGAGGTCTGGATCACTGGGAAAAAGCGAAGTCATGCACAGAAAAGCCCCTGCGGGGATGGGCACATTTTTGGAAAACAAAGGATTTAAGCTGCAATGGGAAAAATAGAAGCTGTACGGGCAGGGTGGAATTTTATACCTGCCTAGCAGGGTACTTTTTCCCGTGTTATAAAATTCACTTAAGCTGCAGTGGGAAAGTTAGAGGCCGCAGGCATGCGGGAATTTATTACCTGCCTTGCAGGGTGAAAATTCCCATGATAAAATAAAAGGAAAGTGACTTAAGTGAAATCATGGGATTTTAGTGCCTGCCTTGCAGGGTAAATAATCCCATTGTCAAAGTCAAATCACTTAAGTGGATCATGGGATTTTGGTGCCTGCCTTGCAGGGTAAAGAATCCCATTGTGAAAAAATTCTTAAAAATAGAATTATATGTGCAAAAAAGTGCGCCCCCTTTGGTGAGATGATGGAAGACGTTAAAGTGATTATTTTAATTAATCTATTCTTTCAAAAAGTGCGCCCAAGCTTGGAGGAAGTCAACAAGTCAAAGAGGGAATAAAAGAAAGGAATTAAATGCATTAAATTTAATTTATTTAGTGGCTGCCCCCTTCCTCTCAAAAAGTGCGCCCCATTTGGGAGTTATTTAATGTTTTTTAAGGCATTAAAACATTAAATTAATTTCTATTTTCAGTGGCTATGGTCAAGGCACACTGTGAAGCTTCAGTGAAGTGATGTGTGAAGGATTAAATTGGATTAATTTAATTTATTGGATGGTCTGTCCTTAAACATGCTATTTTTAAAAGAGAAGAGCATGATTTTTAATTAATTAATTGCCTTTAATTGTTAGGGCAATTATTAATTATAGAATTGTGAAGGTTATATAAGCATGGGCAGCCATATGGGTGAATTATTTGATTCACAGGTAAAGAATTGCAGCCAAGTGGAAAAGTGCGCCCCCATTAGAAGAAGGATTTTGCTCAGACAAGGTGGGTAACAAGGCTAAAAGCTTCCAGATTTGGCGCATGCTTTGAAGGAGGTTGATCTTTGTCTGCATAATTGTTTGCATAGGTGTTACAGGTGCTCAGGTGTTGTTGAAAGGATTCATGCTCTCTTTATGTGTAAATTAAACACCAATTTTTGGGGCGGCGGGCTTGAAAAGTGCAGATTTTTACAGTTAAAATTCACTATTCATGCTCCGGTGGCCATTTTTGTCTGAATAAATTGCAGGAATTCATTACAGGTGCTTTACAAAGGAAAAGGAGCTTTTATCAATGTCCAATACAATGCATATATCCTCCGAATCTGAAGAATTGTCCAGATCTGCACCAGTATTGAAGAAATCCGGCCAAGTAAGAAGAAAAAGAATTATTCAGACAAAGATAGACAAAGCCATGGCGAAGAGAGATGAAAAAGAAAGCACGATGGAGTCATGCATCGCTTCCAAACTTGCAGACATAGGAGACACAGATCTAGGCCCGGAACCTCTTACTGATTTGATTGATAGATCCAGAGCGGGAAAGACTTCACTCATGCGTGCGGTAAAAAGCAGTGGAATTATCCGAGCTGCAGCATTTTCCATGTACAACCCAGTTGCCAGAGTTTGTTATGGAGTGCACTAGATCTTACCATCCTTCATCCAGATCAGTGCGTGATGCTTCGGGAAAGACAATAATTCGTTTGGACGCAGAGTTCATCAATTATTGTTTGAAGATTCCAGTGTAAAAGGTGGTGACTTCCATTAGCATTCAGGATGCTAACAGTAGATGGGAGAAGCATAGAGCTGATTGCGTGAGCATAATGAATAGCCGATACATGAAGAAGCCTAGATCTCCTTCAAAGTTCCCGAGAACTCTTCCTTGGTCCAATTTGGTGCAGGAGGTAGATGATGTCGTCAAATTGCTATGCAGGATGAATGGCGAAGCGAATGCCTACACTTTCCGTACATGGATGTATGCTTTCATCAGGACCATTGAAATCAACAAGGTTGATTCTATAATCAATTGGTCAGAAATTATTAGCAACAACATTGGTGAGCAACTCCGGAACGTGAAGCGTACTTTCAGCTTCAAGATGACTTCATACTTGGTGTATGCTGCAGCTTCACAAGGCGTCTTTTCCAAGCTGGATAGATGTGGTGTTCTTTCTAAGGACCCCATTTTCGAGTGCTACCCGCAGCTTACTGTACCTGTGTGCGAGAAAGATTTCAAAGTGGTCAAAGATGAATTCTTCTATGATTTCATCTGCAGGCTAGACAAAGACTTGAAGGCCAACAGGGTAAGCAAGGAAGCGTGGGAAGTTGTGTCCAAGATTGGCAGTCTATTCATTCAATTTGTAGATTTCACATACCTCAGGGTTACGGGCTTTTCTGGAGAACCAATAAAGATGCCCAGGTATCCGAATGATAGATTGATCGCCATGGAGCTGAGTAGGTAACTTGTGGAGTTACACGACCTTCAGTCAAAGCGGCACAAGTCTACGGGCTTCTTCCCAATCACTGTGGGATATTACAGCTGCATTAGCATTCATAGAGCTCGGGGAATGGAGGCGCAAATGTTATCCGAGTATGAGCAAGAGTTCTTCCCTGCACGGCTGAACTTCGATCCATTTGGAGTAGCCAAGAAGACAATCTCCCAGGAGTACGCACATGTGCCTTCATTAGAAGATTTCTGGATGAAGTGCAAAAGTGAGTACGAGGTTAGAAAGAGAGATTTCAGTAGGCTATCAGCAAAGCAAGTGTTCGACTTTGGACTAGCGCGGATACCTGCGGATCTTAAAGATGATGGGAATGTGGTACTTGACACTTACCATCAAATGGGAGGAGATAAAGCCATACTACAGAATAACATAGGAGGCTGCAACACAATTGAAGAAAGGTCGGGAGCTGTGTTGGTGAATACTTCAAACTGGTTGCTGACGAAGGGATATTGCCTTGATGAAGCATTGATGAATCAAGTCACGGGCAACTTCGGAGCAGGAGATTCCCTCAAGCAAAAGCACGGAGGAGAAAGCAACAGGAAAGTCGAGAAGTTGAAAGTGCATAGAAGATCTCAATCCAAGGAGAGGATCACTTCTATGACCATGAATTTAACTCTGGTTTCTCCAGTACCCAGTACTTCACCAACTATTGCACCGCAGCAGCAGGACGTTTCCATGCCTCCACTGAATCCAACGACATTCATCTTCTCCCCTCAGCCACTTCGTTCAGCACCTGTTCCAGAGGATACGTTGAAGCTACAGATGGCAGAATTCAAAAGGGCTTTGTCCTTGAGATGACTCAGAAGATGGCAGCCATAACACTGTGGCACTTTCTGACGGAGAGGATGCAGAGCGGAAGATGGTAGTACACTCAGCGACTTCTCATTCTCCGAGAAGTAATTTCTCGGAATGGTTGGCTTCGCAGTTGGTTCCAGAAGCAAGAATGGAGATGAACTTAGAGGAGCACGACTTGCAGCTACTCCAGAATCTGAGCGGAAGAGACAGAAGGCCTAAAGTTTCCAAAGCAACTTCTAGGTTGATCATTGAAGATTCAAGAGAGAAGTTTGCTGAGATATCAATTCTGAAGAAGGAAAGATAGAGGAGGAGCTCACGGTAGAGGATGTGACAGTAACCAAAGTACCCCTCGGTCAAGCCACCACTGAAGGATTGAAGCAGGACACGCAGACATTGATGGATGCTTTATTCCTTAGGCTTGACAGTTAAAAGGTGGAGAAAGAAGAGCTTCAGAAGCAAGTATCTCAATTATGTGAGATCATAGCCAAGGTTGTTAAACCTTCCATTCAGCCCATTTCAGAGTAGGTGAGTGATCATCTTATGCAGGAAATGGAGGACGCAAGCAATCAAGTAAAGGCTATTGACGAATGGAAGGATTTGATTATTTTTCAAGCTTCTGTACAACTTGGAGAAGTGCCAGCCCGCCTAAAGGTTATGGATGATGCAGCAAATCAACTAAAGTAACTGATGACAAACATAGAAGGCATGAATACAGTTGCAGAGAGTAACCTGAGTATTTTGGCCGAGATCAACAAGCTGCCGGGAGATGTATTGATTGCGGAACAGATTGTACCAGATGGATCAGTCAAGAAGGGGAAGCAGCTAGAGTTTGCAGTATCTTTCCATTTGGAAATCTACAGAGTTTTGTTGAAGAGGATGCAGACACTTGAGATTCGGACATCAGACTTACCAGACAGTGTCATTTCTTTCACTGAGGACAGAGTGGACGGGAATGTTACTTCATACGTGTAAATCATCTCAACGAAGGTGCCTAATATCCCTGGAAAGGGTCTCTTCTGATGGTACAAAATTGAATTGATAAAGCTACCAAGCCTTTCACGATGAATTCTATCAGTAGACTGGTGGCGTTGCAGGCAGACATTGCGAGGTTTGGGCCGAGCTTAGAATATGTGGAAGCATGTATCAAAGTGTTGAATGAAGGGTTGCTACAGTTCAGGAGAGAGAAAGAAGTAGTGGCTAAAATAGATGGAAGGATGTTGAATTACATGTTCGACAAGTATATTTGATATCAGAACAAGAAGAAGACATTAACATGTTACAGCTGACATGACTTCTTCTATTTCTTTCTTCTTCTATTTTCTATGTTCTCGGATGAAATTGTAAAACTTCTAAGTTATTGGTTTTGCAACCATTACTTAAAGTCATGTGAAACCATTCTATTAGTTAAGTGATACATGTGTCACTTAAGGAGAAGATAGTTGAGGATGATTGCCAAATGTCATCTTTACTTGTTGTTTATGTTTCAGTTCAGTCTGAGTTTTCCATTTGTACTTTCCCTCCTACATTCTATAAGTAGGAGAAGAACCTTTGGGTTAATGATGGATCAGAATTTGTAAGCAACAATCTTGTGTTCTAGACTTTGTGCTAAACCCCTGAGAGAAACTTGGAGAAAAGGAATACAAAGGAGCAGGTTTTCGGAGAAATTTGTGTCACAGTGTACTTTGTTTCTTACTTTTAATCTTAAATCTCTTAATAAACTTTGTATTATTTTAGATCTGGATCTAGATCTTCCTCTGTTTTATAATTTTGTGTGTTCGTATATATTAAGTTTCTTCTATGTGCATGCAATTAGCTCTGCTATCTACTAATTGGGATGCACATCTTCCCCATTTCTTCTCTATATTTCCTTTACTTCCTTCTTCTATAAAATACTTCCTTTCTTGAACAGCTGCGTACTTGCTGCAGAACTTCCTTTGTTATGGTTCATGAACTAAGTGGTTAAAGTAAAACCCTTGATAGATAATAACATATTTTTATTGACAAATCTGACACGGGAGCCTCACTGGTTAAATGAGGGAGATTTATCTCATGACTGCCTAGGTTTGATGCTATGCAGAAAATCTAGCCAACAGTATTATTTATGTTGTACAATTCTGAACCAAATTCAAGACCTGCCACATGGATTTTCCTTTCATTAATTATTTCTTGCATGCCTCTTCCATGTATGCATGCACATATCATGTGTCAATGCCATCTCACATGTTAGTTTGGGGACCTCAGATAGATCGAAGGGATGATGTAGACGAGGCAGCGAGTGGAAATGATACGATAGTGAATTTTGGGGTTGTGCATGAGATGTGTCATGTTTTATTCCAGAGCGTTGACCATGGTGTCGATGTCATCATTGAGGATGTTGAGAAAAAACCTTATTAAGTAGGTAATTCATCGTAGTAATTAGCCTATTTTTATTCACCTAGGTTAATTTTTGATTTGTTGAGCTACAATATTTGTTATTGGAAATAGTATTCCCGTAACGTGTTTCTTGTTTTATTATGGGTTTGTTGAACTTGTGCAACTAATTATATTGAATGGTTTTGGTTGTGCAATACATACATACATACATACATATTGCATCCTTCCCATTGTAATGTAATATAGTTTTTACACATCGATAAAATACCACAGGTACCACCCTATTTC
The DNA here is from genome assembly GCA_019776745.2 of Taxus chinensis. Lineage (NCBI taxonomy): Eukaryota > Viridiplantae > Streptophyta > Pinopsida > Cupressales > Taxaceae > Taxus > Taxus chinensis. Next base: position 912,686,068 of record CM034147.1, on the reverse strand, counting down.
TACTCAACATTTGGTATCAAAACACTTTAAAGCTCTGAACCTTGAATGCAGAAGTTTTCACGAGATATTAGAGGTTTAAGAGAAGCTTGAGCAAGAGAGAAAGCCACAATTGTCACTTTGCCCCTTCTTAGCCCATTCCCTTGCAGTATTCATTTGCACCGGAATTTCAAAAAATTACTTAGATCTTGGTCCCATACAGGGGCTATTACTTCTATTTTATTGGGAGATATGGTCCTATGTAAAAAAAATTACTGTTGCTACTTAAACCCAACATAAGTCCTGAAATTTCTCAACAGCTGCATTTTATGGAGTGACTTTCTAGACTCATAAAGTACTAGGGGTGCACAAAGGAAATTCAACTCCTTAAATTTTTTTGGGATTTTTTCTGCCACTTGGCATCTATCATTGAGTTTCCCTCCCAATTATTCCATACAATAATCTATTTAGGATTCATGGGATCTTGTTTTTGCTATTGCTAAAGTCTCATATTTTGTCTCTGTAAAGAAAAATAAAAAATCATGGGACCCTATTAATGCTAAAATGCCATTTTTTTCTCTCCCATACCTGCTCAAAATATTTAGCTTACCCCTTGCATGGGACCAGAGCCTTAAAGAACTAGGTGTTTTCCCTCTAAATGTAGAGGTCCATTTAGACTTGGCTAAAATTGGAGAAACCCCCAAACTTGGAGGCAACATATCCTTTCAAGGTCAAATTGACTTGCTCTTAGCCCATTACATCAAACAAGCTCTGCCTTACATTACAAAATCGATTCAACCAAACACCAACCTGCTCGTAGACCTACATCAAGGCTTCAACGGCGAGTTAAGTATATGCACAGGCACCTCATCCCTTGGCAGTAGCGGTGGAATGACAAGTCTCATTACGTCGAAAGGCGTGTTCTTTGGTGGAAACCACCCAACCCTCTGACAACGATACTAACTCAGATAGACCAGATCAAAAGGTTGATGATGCACGGTTAATTTGGAGCCTTACATGTGGCACATACAAACCGAGGTACTGTTGTAAAAAGCAATTTATTTACTAGCAATCGCACGTGAGGTGTGTGATGATAACACCGAAAGAGAGGTTGGGGAACAAGGAGAAGGAAGTAGAGAAGAAGAATGCATTTGACGGAAAGGATAAAAGAAATGTAAAAGGGAAAAGGAAATGGAGGAGGGAAAGAAAATTGGTAAAAGTGAAGGAAAGTGGAGAGTGTTAAAAATGAATATATCCCGTAAATGCAAGTAATGGTAGGAGTCAAATAAGGAAAAGAAGTGGAGGAAATCTAAAATAATGGATAATAAAATGAAATTTAACATATATTAGAGTAGAAGATTATATAGTGCGGTGGGGATATGGTCAAAATAAGAAAAACGTGAAAAAAAAACATAAGCAAAAAGATCTTGAATGATAAATATAAAAGAATAATAACGAGGTATAACAAATACATTAGTAGAACCCTTTGCCGCGCCTGCGCCTGCCTCCATGGTTTCTACACGGGCTTCCCATAGGTCTGCGAGCCCTGGGTTAGCTAATCCGCGCCGATCTGCACTTAGGGAAGGAGGAGGCACGAAGGTTGGTAAGGATTCGCCCTTTCGTGTTGAGAACCCTATCATTGGCGGCGGCTTTGAGAAACCTGTGGTTTCTGAGGGCGGTGGATGCAATAATGAAGAGGAAAATAAAGCACCAATCTCATGGATTGGCTGGCTTTCAATGATAACCACGACTCCCCTTTTCAGCAAAACCGACATGGAATTTCTCTGTTTGGTCACAAAACAGGGGTGCTCTCTCATGGGACAGGTAAAGATGGTTCAGACAAAGAATCATCATCTCCTTCAAAGCTCAACACCAGCGACTGCAGGGTGCAAGGGACTATGTGTGGCTCTGGTGATGGAGGAAGAGGAACAGGTGTCAGCCAGAACCAGGACAAACAAAACAACGACAATAGGTCCAGATCATATGCTTCAGCGGTCTCCAAACAGAAGGAGAATACTAGAAATGAGCTCTTGAATCCCTCCCAAGAGATCCCGATGCTGAAAATCGAGGAGGATCTACTTCTAAAGGTTCTTAAGGAGGAGGAAAATCTCTCCCACCTGGGTCTCATATGCAGATTTCACAAATTTTGGCCTAAGCTTTCTCAGCTTCATGACTGGATATCCCAGAGACGGAGAGAAAAAATACAAGGTAAGATTGAGCTTTACCCTTGTGCTAAAGCTTACTTCATTGCTGTCTTTGAAACCCCTGAGGATAGGGATATAATTTTTAGCCAACATTGGGTTTGGGGGGAACACGGGCTTATGTCCAAACCATGGTATCCGTCTTTTGACCCGTTAAAGGAGTCTTTTGATACCTACCCGATTTGGGTTCGTTTACCAGGACTCCCACTGCAGCTTTGGAATAGATCTTGTCTCACTGCTATAGGTGATACTCTAGGCTCAAGTGTGGCAGTTGATGATAAGACCTCCATTCAAGTACATACTACTTATGCTCGAATCCTAGTTAATCTCGATACCTCCAAACTCTTACCAGTAGAAATCAATTTACAGATTGGGGACAGGCTCTGGGTGCAGAGGATTGACTATGAGAGACTTGCCTTCAAATGTAGGCGCTGCTTCCAAACTGGTCATATTACAGACGATTGTGAATACTCCAAACGTAAGAACAAAACAGCCTGGTGGAAGGATTCTCTACCTGAACATCTTACAATTGACTCAGATCCGGCTAAGGAATCTAGTGCTCCTTTGCAAGTTAACTCACCCATCATGGTAGATTCACAGACCAATACAAAGAAGCTTCCAGACTATTCTTTACAGGTTGCTGACTCGGTGATTAAGGATATTTCGACCCCCCTTCCTATGGGTCACATCCCCATCAATCCGACTGTAGTGGATGTGGGAAATCAGGAATGGACTGTGGTGGATAGGAGAAAGAAGGGAAATGCCAAATCTAAATCCCCCACCATATCGGACAAGGTTTGATTCTTGTCTTTTGGGTGCTTTCATTGATACATTTAGGCATATGGTCTAATACGCAGCTGTTAGGTAGCTGTGTTGCTGTTTTGTGGTTGTTTTTGTAGCAGCTGGTTTGATTTTACTGGTTCTCTCCTAGGCAGATTATTTTCTGTTGTTGGGATTTTCTAGTGTTAAATCTTGCTGTTGAGCACTTTTGTATAAGGGTATAGTCCCTTTCAAAAAACTATTTGCCCATAATAAAAAAAAAACAAATACATTAGTTGTATTAGACTAGCTAGAAGTAGAGTGCAGCATGAAACTTTGAACATATTTGTAAACAAACATAGATCAAATATGTTTAGAGTAGAAGATTATATAGTGTGATGGGGATATGGTCAAATTAAGAAAAACGTGAAAAAAACATAAGGAACAAGATCTTGAACAATAAATATAAAAGAATAATAGTGAGGTAGAACAAATACATTAGTTATATTAGAATGGCTAGAAGTAGAGTGCAACATGAAACTTTGAACATATTTGTAAACAAACATAGATCAAATATGTTGTTTAAACTAGTTGCAGGTAATAGAAACCCGAATCAAAAGGTGTTATCGATACAAAATACACGCGATATATACATGCATGAATATTATAAAGAAGGTTTGGGACCAAGACTGCATGACTACATGACTGCAATAAGGAAGTAAGATGAGGGCTGGACGGGGCGAGGGAGAGAAGAGGGAACGGAGCGAAGATGAAATTCCTCTTGTAGCCTAGACTGTAGAAGGGGAGTGGAGGACATACGAGAGTAGTGGGAGAAAGAGAAAGGTGGAGAAATACGAAGGGAAGAAAGAGATGAAACTCTTGAGACAACAGTGAATGTTAGGCCTTGTCTTTCAGTTCTGCCAATGTCCACTGTAGCAAGTTGTAGTGTAAGTCCTTGAGATTTGTGGATAGAAAAAGCCCAAGCCATTTTGAGCGGTAGTTGTCTACGCCCTCCTCTAGAAATGGGAGGTATAGGAACATGTAAGGGGTTGTTTGAATCCTAGGGAGGTCTTGTGTAACGGTTAAATTTGATGACGACAAAAAGAGGCAAACTTGGAGGGCCGGAGGATATCTCATAGACTATGTTGATGATAGAACTAGTAACGCCGTTGACAGGACCTTTCTCAACCCACAAATTTGTAGAAAGCATTACTTTTTGATTGATGCAGAGAAGAACCTTGGGCTTCAACTGATCGTCTTTGGTATCACTAGATGTAAAACATATGGTCTTTTTGACAATTGATTTTGTTATAGGAGAGTTAGGGGACTTCAACATAATAAGGTTGTGTGAGTCCACAAGGTCATCCTGAGCGAAAAGATGAGGGCCTTCTTTAAATTCACTACTTTCTTATTAGGAAAGGGAGGAATCTGTTCTTGAAATAAGAGCTTCCACGTCCTGGATCAGAGGGATGGCGTTACGAATGTTAAGCAACAAGTTCCAGAATGATGCTTGTGTTGGATTAGAGCCTTGTTGTCGGAAGATTGAATGAAGGGAGATAGATATGTTGAATTCTCGACAAAAGGGTAGCTCTGTAAGACTTGCTGGCATAAAGCAGGATGTCCATAACCAGAGGAAGTTGACCGAGGTCTCCAATAAGGATCATAGATCTACCTCCAAATGTTGAATCTTTGAAGTGCGGGAAAGCCTCCCTAAGATGGTAGTCGATTATGGAAAGTGACTTTGGCCCGACGAAACTCATTTCATCAATTAAAATGTATTTGATGTGCTTGAGGGAGTCTTGAGGAGATGATAAAGCTTGGCCCTCTAAGGGTTTGAGTTATTTAATGGGAATCTGGAGGCTTGCGTGTATTGTCAAAGTTGAAATGTTGAAAGCAACAACTCTTGTTGGGGCGAGCAAAAGGAGAGGTGAAAGGCCCTGGCTGGATGAAGAGGCAAATGAAGACTTTAAAATGTTAATGAGGAAAGATTTTCCAGTACCTGTAGTCCCTTGTATAATAAGTCTCAGTGGAGGAAGGTTGGATCTGTGCGTGAAGTGTTGAATAACTATGTTGAAAGCTTGTTATTGTTCTGGAGATAAACCTGAAGCTGGAGGGTCGAATTTGTTCATGAAGGAAGCTGAAATATGGTTTGCCTTATTATCTTCAATGAAAGTGGTGCCAAGAGACTGCAGAGCAATAGGAATGCCATGTGCACTCCAATTGTGAAGGGTGTCAAATTCACGAAGTCCCAACATTTGTAAGTTATCAAGGAATGAAGTGTTACCGGGGTGGAATTGAGCCAACAGTTGCCAATCATATAGTTGCTCAACAGGAAGGGGGGCTCGACCTCAGATTCAGTGTCACTGTCAGAGGTGTGTGACGGATTAGATTCACACCATGTAATATGCCAGGGCCGATAATTATATCTGAACAAGCTCCAATTAGAAATGGTTTGTTGAGGTGTTGAACCAATATCAGTAGAAATGTTACGGAAAGGTTTGTATAGAAGGAGTTCAAACAAACAAAAAAGTTTAAAAGAGGGGGAGTCCTTAGATGGAATGCATTGAAATTTGGGGAACACCCAAACAATAGTTGGATGGGTACGACTCTTCCACCTATTGTGCTTGTGATATTTGTTGTAACTCCATTCGGGTGCAACTTCAATGAGCGGAAGGCTTTCCATGTTTGAAGGTTGGACCCTGTATGCATCTAAAAGTAGGGATGTTTCTGCATCCTCACACTCTGCTTCAACCAATCTTCTTAAAAAAAGTTTACCTACATTTAGCATTACAAAAGTGTGACTGCGCATTAGAAGTGGCAATTTGAGGAGCATGTGGCATGTTTCTTGTGTGCTACTGTCATGTTTAACCACACTCTCAGTTAACATTTTTTTTATGGTTAAATGTGTAAGCAGATCAGGATCTAAACCTCTTGACAATCTAGAAAGCATTTGGTGGTATGTTTCTGACCTTTGTTCCACTTTGGAAGCATACTTAGCAATGTATTTAAGGACAACATGGCGAGATAGCACATGTTGACAATCAATATTGGCTCTCCATATGGATAACATTGTTGGATTGTATGTGTTCAATCTATCATCATTCCTTGAAGGGAGGTATTTAACTGAAGCACTCTCATCAACAAACAATAAAGAAGTGGCTCTATTCTCCCAAGGTGCGTTGTATCGACACTGGAGCTGGCTATTTTTTTTCAAAGGCAAGTATTCTCAGAACACTTCGTGTGTCGTTGAACACGATTTATTAGCTCCTCCAAATCTTGCAACGGGGAAACTACAAACACCCGAGAATAGGCAAGGGTCATCGTGGATATTCCTATGAAAAAATTCTGAGCAGACGGAAGGAGGGCACATATTCCACGCAGATATGTAGATATCACAGTATTGTCTCACTTTATCCACATATTCATTATTTGAACAGTCAATGTGATCAACATATGGAGCATCCTTAAGCCATAGAAAACCATGAATATGCGTTGAACCTCTATGTTGCCATTCATACTTGTGGTAAAGGAAGGTTAATCGTTTTGTATTCAAGTAACTGAAAAGTAGAGAGCATTGAAGAATTTTACCTTTACCAGTAGTCTTTGGCATGAATATGTTTCTATAACACTTCCTCACGGAATATGGTGAATCTTTGATGTAAGTAAGTAGCGACACGATGTGGGTGGTTAACAATGTTCATGGTCCTCCAGTGTTGTGCCACACGGGCCTCACCAGGAGACAAACCTGACATGATGTTATGTAGGTATGGCCATTTTGTGTCTGATGCACTCAAATGAAGAAGAGTGTAGGTGCCCCCCAATTTCTCAATCATGTCTGAGACCTCCCCTATTCTCTTTGACCAAAATGTTTATGTCCCTCGCAGGTTGGTTTTGAATCTCATTAAACCCTGTGGAAGGCAATCATCAGGGAAATCATGCAGGCATTGCCATAGTTGGCCTATAGTAGGGGGGACACCATGTTCAAGGTTCAACCTCATGAATACTGTAGCTATAGATTGGCTCCTATGTCTCATAATAAGGTTAAGCAAGTAGTACTGGAACCTGGGGTGTGAGCCAAAATGATGATCATGGTAACACATCAGGTGGAGGGCATATTCATGCATTTGGACATCGTTCATGTGTGGTTGTTTAAACAATGCTGCACCAATTGGAAACAAACTTGGAAAAGCCATCAAGAAAAGGCCCTTCGTGGTGTATTCATTAATTAGTGATTTTACGACTTTAGGCCAAGGCTAAGGTGCAGGGTGCAGCCCAGCAATTTGAAAGAAGTTACTACTCGATCAACTCCTCTTCTGTGCCAGTGTTTGGGTATGAAGGAAAAAATGAGGATGTCTCCTCGGGATACTCGTAGGGGTTGGAAGGAGGGTTGTTATTATCCTGCGGCTTAGAGAAGTGAGAGGTTGGAAGGGTCTATAGGAATAGAGTTAAGGGAGGAGGATATGTTTGTTGGTTCCTACGGGAGAGAGGAAAGAGCCTCAGTGTCAATAAGAACATCCTTATAGTAGGGGTCATGGATAATTTTATATTGAAGCACTTACCAAACATGGGACCTGCTTACATAGAAGCCATATTTTGTTTGTTGCATTCCAGTCTTTTAAACCAACAAGAGATCCAAATCTCCTAGCCAACGAGGAAGGTATTTGGTAATGGAAGAAATGTTTTGCGGGAAACTTATTGTGTGACCTGAATATTTATATTGTCCCCCGTGCATTTGTGTGACTTGAAAAACTAGATTAATGTGAGCAATCAACATTTATTCAACCTGGGTTGAAGATTTGAGAATGGCAAGTTGAGCGCCAGGATCCATATTGTTCCAAGAGGAGAAGTGGTGTCCATTTCTTTCATACTTGCACCTAATGCATGTGTGTTTTAATTCAAGGAAGGTAGTATTTATGCTTGGGTAGTTCTCAAGACAAATTGAGTAGGTGTGGATGTGCGATAAAAGATCCAGTCTCAGGCGGAATCTACGTTGGGCATCTGCCCAAAAAGGGACCACATAGAAAGTTCTGTGGAGCGGCATGGGGAGGGTGGAATCTTGGGTGTGACTTTCACAATGAGTTTGGGAGGAAGGGGACGGAAGTTCGGAAGAATGTGAAATAGGTAGTCCAACAAGAGAAGGAGAAGCAAGTGAACTTGCTATTGGATGACAGCCCAAATGAAATGTGAAGGGTGAATGATTGCAAGGAGCAATGTATAGGACTGAAGCAGATGGAGGGTAGTGTAGCGATGGAGAGGGCTGCAATTCGATGTTGTGGGCATGATGAAGATAAGGTTCGACACAAGTGGTGTGGTTAATGCCAAGAGGGAAAGGAGAATTTTCCAATGCATAGGGGAAAGTAGCAAGGGAAGACATGAAAGGGGGACAGCCAATAGTTTGGAAAGGGGTAGAAATTTTCGGCATCTATTGGAGTTGGTGATAGCGTTCATGCCAGGAAGCATTGATTTCATTTTTGTGCAAGGCATATATATCTCTTTTTCTTTGTCGCTGCTCTGGGGTAGGCATTGTGCATAAAACAACGACCTGTGTAAATCACCAAAAAAAGGTGGCATAAGAGAATATTCGAAGAGTACTAAATTATGTATGTGGATAAGGGGAAATGAATGCAAAAACCATTTGTAAATGCTTATCTTGCTCTAAATTTTTTATGTTTTGGTAGCTAAAGGCAATAAAACAAAAGGAAAATGATTTATTGCTACATATATTTTTAAAGAAGTAAAGGAAGAAATACAAGGGTGTGTATGGAGTTATTGATTAGGAAAAAACATAGAGATATGTCTTCAATTTTTTTTCTACATAGGTATTAAGAAGGAACAAGGTAGAAAGAAGAAAAAACTTTGTGTGGAAACATAGACAAACCTTCAAGAAATGAATAAAGCATTCCATAATGTTAGCATAAACTATATATATATATATATATATACATATTGGACCATACATTTTTATCAATTACAAAAAAGGTGTCTATGTGATATAGATGCGCATGTAAACCAATATTAACAACCATTAAATGGAAAATTTTGAGAGTTATAGTCCATTAGGACATGCAAACAAAATCATATTACAGAGGAAATATGAGCAAACAATGAAGAAACTAAAATATAGGAAAGTGTTATGGTGCCCAGGAAGGGCAAAGTCAAGCAACAACTTTGGATTCGTCCAATTTAAGGGAATCAAGTATGACACATTTCAGCTATGTATTTCCATGGAATGTTTCTTTTTTCATGGAGAGAGTGAATTTGTACTCATGGCTAATTATCTAGTTTGCAATTTCCGTTGTAGCCTCATCATCTATGCACAACAGTTGGATGTTTGTTTCCGCGACACCCATGATTGCTTCAACAGCTGTGTCAAATGTTGTAACCAATTGTAGCTCTCTTGAGCCATCTTGCAAGTTTATATGGAGAGCATACCTATAATCGCATTGATGCACATGAGAGTTACAACTTGCACAAAACCACAAGCCATTGTTTGTTGGTTTCACTTTCTTTCGGCATTGTTTGTCACCGTTTGCAAGGGGGCAAGCCATGTAGTAGAAGTTATCCATTGCGATGTCTATAATTATAGCTTTAAGTGTAGCCCATTCATTGCAATCTGTATTGCCCATTTGAAGTATTTCTGCAATTGTTTCCACTAGTTTTAAGCTTTGAGGAGGACCTAAAAATTTGTTCGTTACAGAGGGAGTTTCAACAGTGTAATTTTCATAGGCAACCTAGTCTTGCAACGTTTTAGATTCAGGAATCTGAGGATTGAAAACCCATTTTGTGCTGGAGACAGTGTTTATGGAAGTGCCTTTGAAACTCGAAACACGTGTCACTTTTACAACCAATACTAGGAGTTATGGAATAGAAAGGAGTTCCTCAATTTCTTGAGCAAGATCTTGTAAATGTTGTCCCCATAAAGTTACAGTAACACTAAATCCCTGACATGTCCTTCAATTACAAACTTCTTCGTTTAGTTTCACTGTAATCCCTCCTACAGATAGTGGAGCAAGGAGAGATTGCTAAAACAATGCCAATAATGTCAATGAAGGAACCAATAGGTTTTGCAGGTATATCTTTGATTTCTGTGAAGTGAAAGTTATGCAAAGGTATTGTGGCATTATTGACAAGTAGTGGAGAGACATTGGAAGAAGCTTATAGGAATATCTCAAATTTGTTGTTAAGGTGGTTGTAACCTAGTTTTGCATTCCCTATCCTTCCATTTGCGATGGTGTATAACTTTCCAGCCTCAATTTATCCAAAAAAAATTGTTGCAATTTTGTTGAAGCATGTAACGCGTATTTCTCCGCCATCACCATCCACAAAATCAAAGATGGAAATATGAGCCGTTGCCATTTGCATTCACATATTCCCTAAGCGTTGTTTTCCCAAGGGCATGACCTTCAACAGACCATGTACGCATGGTTGTATTTAGTGCACTTATTTTTAGAGGCATCCTTGAACTGTCAGGGAGGCCAATTTTATTTTGGGGAGGTGTTTGCGGGACCAAAGTTCTGTCGTCTCCATGATTTTTATCAGGATTTGATTTCTTTTCAAGAATGACATGGGCAGGAAGAGGAGTGGGAGCACCAATTTTTGGATGTGTTTCTATCACAACTTCCATTTCGGAGACAAGAACAATCCTGCAAAGGATAAAAATGAAAAGGGACAAAAAATTAGTGAATATAAAATAAATGAAAGTGGAGAATCCATGCACAAAGGAAAATGGATGCATATAATTCATGTTTTATCATTCTACAGAGGGTTTTACGCAGGTAGACAATGCTTCCGTCTTTTAACCGGCCATCTAAAATCTGGCTTGCAAATTTCGAGGGCAAAATATCTGTTTGAAATTGCACACCATTGGAGAGATCCACGCGATGTTGGAGCTCATTGTTCAACGCAGATCGAAGGGGACAAATGTTGAGAAGCTGGACTATCGGATCGGCATCTGTACAACCCTCAATCAAAATAGAGATTCCACCATATGTCAAAGGTGCAGCCATGATGAAGATTGTTTTCTACACACAATGCGCTTCTGCACAATGAGCTAAATTACATTACAATATTTATAAACTTTTTGGAAAGAAAAATTGATAGAAATGTTAACATTTACATTTATGCCAAGGAAAAAAATGGCATCACCAGGTTGTGTGCAATGAGAACAACAAGTATATACGAGATCAAAAGGTATATATAGATCAATATTTATATAAATGATATAATGCCATTATTTTTTAAAAATAGTAATTTGTGGGACATATTGTATTATTTCGGCATCAATCTATTTTTTTCAAAAATGGGATATCCATCTCAGTCCTTCAGAGCCTAGGACGAATATCAAACACCTCTTTCTTATTTCGATCTCGATTCCAAGTGAAACTATACTAACATGATAATTGGCACGTCATCAAATTTTGCTTCCACGAGTCATAATATTGAAAGAGATGTGGGCCTAAATCGTTGGAGAGTAGTTTGAATCACCGTAGTTTGTTTTATTGTTATTATGGAGAGCACCCTTCCCAAATCACATAGCAAGAGTAATTTATGTTTTTCTATTGTCTTCACACATCACATAATCATTTTGTTGGTGTTAACTTTGTATATTTGAATCATATCAAAGTGCCCGGATTGTAAGTTGAAGATGACTCCTTTAGACATTTTGTAGTTGAATATTCTTGTATGTCATCACAACATTCGGTGGAATATTTTAAAACTGAAGTTCAATCAGTCAAATATTCGATGCAAACCCAAAAGGCATTGCTGACCAAAGTAGATGCTGACCAAAGTAGAGTGGGACTCATTGGGAATTAAAGTATATACATTAATACATTTTCTTGCTATGTTGAAGAATGAGTTGAGACTATAATGTTATATTTATATCTATGATTTCAGTCAATCAAGATTTTAACCTTTTTTTCATAGCGTTGATGGTAAGCGATGCAGAGGGAAGTAGAAAATACTCAATCTATACAAATTAGGTTCATGATTAGACACAAAATTTATCTATTGTTAATGCATACGAAATGCAGAAGCATATACAACATAGGAATTGTTTGACAAAATGTGTCAAAATAAATCGGTTTTGCGGGGGGATGAAGTGTGAAAAAGTGTTAAAGAGATAAGGTTAAGTGAAATTCCCAGGCAAATTAGACAGCTACATGTACCTATATAAAAGCCAAATGCTAAGAGGATGTCTACATTTCCAAATAAATTCAAGGGTATTTAGGGATTTTATTGACAGTTCAATTTAGATCTAAAAACCTGAAGAAATTGCTGAAAGACCAAACTATTTAGATTTTGTACTGATGATAAATGTGCTTGATGCCATGATTCCATTCACAGATAAGTGACTTAGACACAAACCACAAAAAAATTGTGCTTAAAAGAGATGTGGGGTTGTGGAATCCCATGATTGAAATTCCATGTTATTGAAGCAACATTTAAGCCTCATTACACATGTATCTTTTAGAATGTTCATGGTAGCAATATTTTGCTCAACTTGTCTTTTTCTTGCATAAATTAATATAGAAAGGTCACCTTACTATTATGTTAGAAAAGCATTTCTTTATGAACAAAATTTGCATCCTACTTTGGATCTCCCTTTCTTTAAACTTCGTTTTCATTGGGAGTTCTATGAGTTGAGTGTCTAAACATGGTGTTTACTTTCATTCCATAGGTAGTGGAGCTTTCTACACTTTCAAAACTTGCAATAAAGTAGAATCTGCAAGATCTAAACATAATAATGTTGTCAAACTCAGAATTAATCCTCTATTTGAATTATTTATAGCGGGTCTGCAAATTATATCTAAACTTAAATCAAGACCCAACACGATGCTTTGGATTTCTAAATTTTGACAAATTGTTGTTCTCATGATGCATTATAAAACCAGTTGTATGTTCTTGTTCCTTCCTAGATGTTCTACTTTGTCAGTTGGGCTCTCCCTTTGCTGCCCAAATCAAACACTGATATTTTTCTGAATCAACTCTCTGTATTCCCTCGATGAAAGAGGAAAAAATGTTTCTAACAAGTCTCCTTGCAGAATTTGATATAGATCAAGATCAAACACTCCCTAGACATTTCCAAATAATCTAAAAGCTAGAGGCCACTATTTCAGTAGTCTATACTAGAAACATGTGATTCCAAGCACTCCTACTACTCATTGTTCTATATTCACAGAACCCAAAAGGAAAGAGAAGAGTCGTCTAGACTAGCTAAATTTTACACTAGAATATCAATTTGGATGGTCATGTTGAAAATCTTGACCTGTAACACTCATTGTGCTTAGAAAGGGGATATATAAGACACATGAGAATCTCTCCCAAAATATTATATGTTGAAGAAGAAACGTTCTTCAAATTTAGAACTTGTTGTTGAAGTCTTCTGACCAAATTACAGCACAACATCGATGCACCATAATAGAAACAATAACAAAAAACAATCGAAAAAAGAGGGATCAAGATCTATTAAGTTGAAGATTACCCTAATAACATTGAATATCTTCAAGCAATTTAGAGAAGTTCAAGCTTAGAAAAAGTGATTTCCCAACTAATTGCAAAGGGAAATATATAGCAAATATTATAATCAAGAAGACAAAAACTCTTCCAAGTGGTTGTATACATATTTAAGTCACCAAAAATATAAGAAAAACTTCAAAACCAACCCAAGATAAAATAAGGAAAATGAATATTATTTGACACATAAAATAGATTCTTGGGACGTCCAAGAAAATGTAGATTGGCCATAGGAAACTTCAGAGACTGCACTTCAAAGAAATACAAAGAGTGGCATCAACACAAGAATCATACAATTCACAGTGTTGGAGACTAAAACCTACAAATAGATGGACTATCAATTAAATTTTATAGATAATGTGTGACAGCCAGAGATGATTGTTTGAAAACTATGTTCTGCAAGGACATGTCATGCTAGTCTTATGTCCCCGTCACCATCCTCTATTCAAACATAAATTATAGGATTTTTCATGTGCTCCTAGGTATCCCCTTTTTGTGAACTTGAGTTCCCCACAAACCTCCCTCCCAATAGAAGTTTCAGTGGAGCAGAGTTTGAAAATAATTAACAAAGTTATCCAGGGACATAGGCAATAGATAGCATATTTCATGATGCATTAACTTGAGCACTTCTATGATATATCTTAACATTGTATGGGATGTCAATAAAAAAAACGTGTACAACATTATGTCTGTTGAGATTAAGGAAATCTCTTAATGTTTGTTTTTTTTTAATGTGAAAAAAGTTGATATGAGGTATTCATCTCAATTCATTTTTTTCATGTGCACACCAAAACTCTTGAGTAATGAAAAACATACAAAAGCTACATGCACATCGATTAGAAAAGTATCTAGATTTCTACTTATAATGCAAGGAATTTTTCTTGTTTTTTTGTATATTGTTAAGGCACAGCTCTACAATTTTGAGAGATTAGAAATTGATGGAAATTGTAGCTCCATAACAGAAATTGCAGCTTCATAACACAGATGGCAGAACAGTTTTCAAAGAAAAGAGAATAGTTTAGAACAAAGACTGAAAGCCGATGTTGGTGACTTAAATTAACTTATAAGATCGGTAGCATGATCATAAGCATGTCAGACAATTTTGTTATGGAAAACTCACTATTTTTATTTCTTTATAGTAAACAAAAAATATTATTTCATTTATCTGAATATTTTGGAGAGATGCACCTAAAAATGCAGCTGCAATAGTTTCGAAACAACAAATGAAAATAGGATAATTCATGGTGCAATTAGCAACACAGAAAACAAATAATGTGATAGTAGAGAACAACAGTTGAGTAATCTGCAGTTTAACACCCACTCAATAATTTGAAGAGATAAAAAGTAGATTGGATCAATGTATAAACACATCCAGTAAGTTAGGGGTTTTCACCTTGAACCTGCATTCTCTACAAGCTTTAGGACCAATTTCAAAGAAAATATAAGGATGTTCCATCATGTGATTAGGCTAGCCAACTGTTGTTAGGACCAGCCTACAGATGGAATTTATGTTGGAGATCATAATGCATGGATGTATTGATGACATACATTCTGATCATAGTTCATAGTGAAATAGATTTTGAAGGATTGTATGGATTCAGAGGCACCTTGCACTGCAGCATAGAAACAACAAAGATAAAGGCAACCATGACAATTTGCAACACAGAAAAAAAATAACAGAAAGAGAGAACAGCAGGAGTAAAAGCAGTTTATAATCAATAATTTGAGAGATAAGAAGTAGATTGATCCAATATACAAACCCTGATTCTCAACATTGAGAATTCACAAGCTGTCAAATTCAAATATAAACATCATGTGATTATTCAACTCTTGTTAGGACTACATAAGATGGAAGACTTAAAAATGTAGATTATGAACAGCATCTGTAAGTTCCCTGATAGATTTTAGTTTGCTTGACTTCAAGTAGAGAAAAGGCTACCAAACAACTAGAGTTCACCTATAAGAGAATAGAAGAGAGAACAACAGGAGTAAAAGTAGTTTATAATCAATAATTTGAGAGATAAGAAGTAGATTGATCAATATACAATCTTGATTCTCAACATTAATAATTCAAAGCTATCAAATGAAATATAAACATCATGTTATTATTCAACTCTTGTTAGGACAGCATAAGATGGAAGACTTAAAACTGCAGATTATGAACAACATTCTATAAGTTCCCTGATAGAGTTTAGTTTGCTTGAATTCAAGTAGAGAAAAGGCTACCAAACAAATGGAGTTCACCTATAAGAGAAGCATATGAAGTTTATAAGATACGGCTACCAGATGGATAATATGATGATAGGAAAGCTAGTTAAATGCAAAACAAAACAAAGTATGAAATTTCTCTATC
Organism: Taxus chinensis; assembly: GCA_019776745.2. Taxonomy (NCBI): domain Eukaryota; kingdom Viridiplantae; phylum Streptophyta; class Pinopsida; order Cupressales; family Taxaceae; genus Taxus; species Taxus chinensis. Next base: position 912,670,264 of record CM034147.1, on the reverse strand, counting down.
AAAAGGTTTTTTCACATTAATAAGATTGACAAAGCGGACAATTGTACAATGAAGCAAGTCTCAAACTTAAGGAAGTAAGAGCTATCAAAAACATAACATAATGTTATTTCGATCGAATAACTGAAAGAGCACATAGTAGATGTTTGCACCATATAGCTACCTAAAATACTTTTATGTACATAAGTTTAATGGAGCACGCCCGTAATGGTTTTCATTTTTTCTTGCCATCTCATTTTTTTCCCTTGGTGACATTAGCATTTTTTTTGCACCATGTGTTTTTTTCCCTCCAACATGTATTGTCTTTGCAGTTATTCCCATCTTTTTCAGTTTTTGGTCAGGTTCGTATTTTAGAGCATCTTCGGGGCTATCATACACAAGCCCAAACCCCCTCGAGTTGGAGCCTGCCCTATGGAATTTGGAAAGATAAAGAGGACAGGAAGGATGCAGGCAGAGACGTTCTCTAACCAATTCAACGATCACAGGTTTTACCGGTTTTGGTTGCCTGCAATGGAGCACATTGACAACAAAATTTGTTCGGTTGAAAGCATCTTCTCGCTCCAAGTGTAGAGTGGTGATTGTCACACCGTGTGGAGGAAGAACAATTGTATTCTGAGTCTTCATTGCTGCAAGTTCACAAGCAACCCAAAACAATAGAAATGAAAAAAACCAATTTTATAGATGCTATATAAACCTCAATAAGTTCCACGCTGGAAATGGAAGTCAAACACATTGTTTTTTTGTTGCAGAGCACCAACAAGGAATCAAAGACAAATATTGGGGTGCCATCTATTTTGGTAGGCAAGCTTTAAAAGCCTTCCCAATGGAAAGTCTAATGCCCAATAATGGGCGTTTCGATGCGGCATCCTAGGGGCAATAACCCCTCAACACACACCGAATCCTACCATTGTCGAAGGCACTTGCCCCTTTATGCCGTGGTTGAAGACCGAAAGCAAAAAAATAGTTTTCTTTATGCAACACATACAACAAAAAGATATTTTAAGATAGACAAATTCACCCACATAATTAAGAATCTATGAAAATGTAAAAGGGAAATAATGCAAAAAAACAACACATATTCAATAACCAATTTTATAAACAATCTGTTATGGAATTTTCCATGCGATAAAGAAAAATAGCTTATTCTGAGAACAACCTTAAAGTTTATGAACACAACAACTACATAAAGGAAAGCGAGACACTTCATTCACAAAGAACAATATCATATTCTAAGAGTCAATCTTAAAGTTCATGAACAGCACAACTACATGTCAGGAAAGCGAGACACTTTATTTTTCCGCACATAAGTTGTTGCGAAGTAATCGATCGATTAACTTCTTGTTTTATTATATATTTGCATTAAACAGTCAACAATGTGCATTGAATGGAATTGTGGAGTTCTGTAAACTGAAAGGAAATAACTGTACATGAGAGTACACAAAGAAACTAATGCAAAACAACAAGATCAGATCTGCACAAGACAATGTTTATTTAGAGAGATCCTTTGTGGGAAAAAATCCAGAAGGGAGAGGGATTTCCTTCTCTTACCACCATCTTTTTATTTTGTTACAAGTATACTACATTTCTAAGGCCTTTATAAACACTTGAGAATATAATTTCTAAGGCCTTTAGTTAGCTTATTCTGCTAACACTTGAAGATATAATTTGGATAAATCAGTATAAAAGCTAACCAAAGCGAATATAATAATGTTAAATTAAAGTAACTAGTCATGGAGTAAGCTTATAGATGATTGATTTGATTCAGGAAGAACTTTTCCAGGTAATTCTGTTAATTTTGATCTAGATTGTAACTAAACTATAAAACTATCTTGTTAAGGAATATGTGGAGGAGTTAGAAAGCCTTCCCAAGGGCAGACTATTGGACCTATTTCAGCGCAAATATGCACAGCACATGATAGTGAGTAGATTCTTTATGAACTGTGGTTTGTAGAATTTATGGGTCATGACAAACCATTCAGCAGACCCATTTTTTATTTTGTCAATACATGTATAGGTTGGAGTCGGTTTGATGGTGTTCTAGCAAGCATCTGGAATCAATGCTGTCATGTTTTATGCCAGTGTAATTTTCAAAGCTTGTGGTAAGAAATTAGTCAATTCTTACTTTTGATTCTAAAATAGTCTATTTTGGATGTCTGATCGCTTTGGATTGTCATGTAGGCTTCAATTCAGATAATGCAGCATCTGTCAGTGTTGCTGCCCTTCAAGTGATAATATTTTCTAATTCCTTTAGCAATCTTGCTTTTTTAAAATGGGATTTCGTTTCAAACTTACCTCATAAAGTCTATATTATGTTTCGGTTCCACATAAATAATTATATACTTTGTTCTCAAGTTATGTTTCATGAATCCATGTTGTTGCTAAACGAGTATAGAAGCCAGTTGATAACATGAATACTCTACATGAAGTTATGGGATTTTACTTGCAAGACATTCTTATTTTGCATTGTGATAAATCAATGCCCTTTTGATTTTGCTAGGTGCCAATGACAACATTAGGTGTATTGTTGATGGACAAAATAGGAAGGCGACCACTTTTGATGGTACAGAATGAGATTGTGACTTAAAAAAAGCTAATGCTACCTGAAATTGTAGGAAGATTGTTTCTAACACAATTATACGAAAATATGTTTTTTCAGGTCTCTGGCGGAGGGGTTGCCATAGGTTGTTTCATGGTTGGGTCGTCATTCTATATGCAGGTCAGTTTGATGTCTCAATACAAGATGATCACAATAAAAAAGTGGCCTGAAACGCCTTCTTCGTTACAAGTTTCTATGACTATTATTGTTACCCTTCCTACACTCCACCAAACTAACGATTGAGGGCCCTGCTGTCATCTAAGTTAACATTGGTTATTAACATTTATGCAAGATTATACATGAATTTATGCAAACTATTCTATTTCATTTGACAAAACAATCTTCAAATAGACTTTTACCATAGATTATAATTTGTGCAGGTTTACCTGTGAGAGAGGGATAATAATGCATGTCATGTTGCTTGTCTAAAGGGGTTGGGATTTCCCACATAATCATGCCTTTCGGCGTAAATCAAGCCTTAAATCTCTTGAAATACGTGTATACCCATACTTTTTTTTTATTTTTGGCAGATAGTATACGCTATGGGAATTTTTACAAAGAAGTTTCCAACTAAGCCGGATATGCAATCAAAGTTATTTCAACAAAAAAAGGCATGTTCTATTTCATTTGAAAAGTATCTCTAGACTTGTCCAATATTATAAAAGGAGGTTTACCTGTGAAAGAGGGATAATAATGCATTCATTTGTTTTTTTAAAGGATAAAATCTAATGATAGGCAGAAATCAACATTACGGACCTACAGTGAAATACATGTATACCCATACTTACTCTGTCTTGTTGTAAATGATTTATTTATAGACTTTGTATGGAAAGGGCCATTTACTCATATTTTTTAGAATATAGGTGAAGGTAAAGATATTGCTTTTAGGTTCCCCCACAAAGTCTCTAGAATCCCACTCAGCACATTGATGTATGCGAACATGTTGCTCCAGAAGGCATCACTGATAGCATTCAAAATTGCCTTATACTATGCTCAGTGGAGATCCTTGGCTCTTCCCACTCGATTATCCAAGGAATTCAACTTTTTATAGATGTCCTCCACTTGCTGGTTGTCTATCACAGTGCCCTCATCAATCAGCCCCTTTTTGCTTGGTAAGCTGCGTCACTTCCTCCTTTTAGCTTCATCATCCTTTTCAAATCATTCAGTCTTTGTATAGTCCTTAGAATTCTTCGTTTTGTGAGTGCTTACTTCATGGCCAAACTAGCTTATGTGTCAGCAGGTTTACCTGCAACTATCCATATCAAATCTAGATGCAAATAAATTCTGCTCGAAATTGGAAAGTTTCCAGTACTTGAAGCTTCAATTCTGTTTTCATGGTAACATTGGGGGTTGTGGCAGTGATGAGCAGTGGGGGTCATGAATAAAAGGGATTACTATTCGGTGGAAACAATAATAGTCAAAGGCCATGGTTAAAGGGATGTGAGTGGGGAATGGTGGCGATGGAGGGAGGGAGAGGAATCGATGCTGGGGGATAAGGGAGGCTAGGGTATTTGGAAAAAGGTCAAAGCTTACCTAGCAATACAAAGAATAAACCCTTGATTTTTAACAAAAAGTTGGTAGCCCATGTATGCTTCTGGACTCCTAGATGGAGCGCTCAAGAGAGTTCAGGACTGATAGTGAGGGAAACAGACCGTGATCTTCATGTATAACCATTACTCTACAAATCTGTATTGTTGTAAACCCTAGATTTGTACAACGTTGTATGCGATTAACTGTAATTTACTTGATTGGTTTTAGAATATACAGTGAAGGTAAATCGATATTGGACTTCAAAACCATGCTAATGTAATCTATTGCAGCACTGTGGCAACGTCCACTTTTGGCAAAGATCTGATCAAATACCCTTAGCATAAAAAATTACTATTCTGGCAAATTTAACCCATATGTTTCTTTATATAACAACTATAATTATACAAATAATTCCATGCAAATATTGTACACAGATCTAATATTTTACAGAAGATTAAAACAAATCTGGATATGGCAGCAGGCATAAGCTAAATTTATTAGAGAGAAATCTGTGAAGGGAAAAAATCCTACTTCCAAGATGGGATAAATTGTTAATCATCACCAATAACTATACAAATTATAGATGTAGAGGATGCAAAATAAAAATTACCTTCTTCTTTAAATCTCAGTTGTGATGCTGGATGGCTTCCTCCAGTCACACAGTCTCCAACTCCAACCACACTCAGCAATCAAAGAGAAAGGGACTTCTCAGCTACAATGTTTGACGGCCACACACAAAGAACAATAAAAATGGGTTGTAAAAACACTCCACATTACAAACTGCAAAACCCTTCCCGAAACCCTAAGCAATTCATTTTTTTAATTCTTCTTGGACTGCTACGTACTGCTATACAATGGGGCAACCATACTCCCCTTGTTTTGCTGACGGCAGAGGCATGTCCACCTCCAGGCAGGACTCCTGCAAGTGTCCTCCATTTCTGACTCCCGATATGCCTCTCCCTCCTTCGAGCATGGTGTTGTGTTCTTTGTCTCCCAAACTTTCCCTCGCTTCTCTGTCCGTAAGATTTACAGTATACATCACTAATATTCACAGCAACACCTCACTTTCCATCTACGCACATGTAGGGTTCCTGAGCATCCATCCATTGTTAACCACTCCATCTGGTCTGTCGCAATCTCCATCGCTGTCAGAAGGTGGAGGACTTCTCGCCAGAGAACACGCCTTTCTGCGTAAAAAAAATATTGTGAGCCACATGTACAGTAGAGGATTATCTGTGCATCATTGACCAATGAATTGCGATCATTGATGTCTTGGTCCTTGTCAAAAGGCGTCGGGCTTTCCCACATAGAACACGCCTTTCGGCATAATGAAATCATCCAGATTGAGAAGGGATCGAAAACGTGCAAGAAGGAGAACCCTGAAGCATTGTGGGAGCTAGAAATGGATGACAATTGAAGGAGTCCTACCTAAAGGTGGACATGCCTCTCCCGTCAGCGAGAGAAGGGGAGTATGGTTGGCCTATTTTATGAGAGCAACTTTCAGTCCAAGAAAGATTTTAAAAAGTTTTCTTAATGCCTAGAACAGGGTTACACATTATAATGTGTGGTGTTTTTACATCCCCTGATCTTTGTTGTTGGCTGTGGCTCAATCGCTTCAACAGAGAAGTCCCTCTTCCTATTTGCGTGGTGGGTGTCATTGAGGTTGGAGACTGCGTGACTAGAGCAATCCATCCAACATCACAGTCGACATTTAAAGAAAAGGGTAAATTTTTTTTCTTCTCTTTTGCCTCCTTGATATTAATATTTGCAAACCCTTTGAGTGACATTTTCTTTCACCCCCATTTCCTATATTGTGTTCCATTGTTGCTTTTTGTTTTGTGTTTTTGGTGCTCAGCCACCATTGCAAACCATGAGCTCGTTGGTTCCTGAGATGCGTTTGTTCCTTAAGCATGAGCTTTGGTTTTTGAGTTCTCTGTAGAGATCATGGGAGGTTTTGGCATAGATTTTGAACCTGGATTTCTGTGCATATACCCAGACATGGTTGTCAGAAATATATATATATATATATATATATATATATATATATATATATATATATGTATTGTGTTATTTCCACTTTATATAGGGGTTATGTTGAAGAATGCAGCCGGGCATGGAGGGCTAAAATGGACACAATTTTTAATTCCATATCTGTGTATCGAAAACTTCATATTTGTATTCATATCAAAAACATATAGGCAACTTAGGGGCATGGCTCAAACGAAATGGAAAGTCATCAAATCTCTTTTCTCATCTCATAGTTATGTTTGTTTTCATTTTGTTTTTGGGTGTTCATGTTGAGGCGGATTTACATTTTTTGGTAGGTCTTCTTGTTTAAGTTGACTTGCATTTTTTCAGGTGTATTTAGATTTAAGTCTGTCAGATTCCTTGATTCATATAAATTATGCTTGGGAATATAGTTGTATGCTAGATGATATACGAGTGTATACCATGGGGAAGTTTATGTGAATTGGTTCTTATTCCTCTAATTTCTAAGTATATAGGTTGTTTTGGTATGAAATTTAGAGTGCAGGGATTCCATAAGATAACAAACAAAATAATGCATGGTAGAGAAACTAGAAAGAAAACATACACCCACTTAAATTTTAGGAAAGAAGTCATTTTGACCTTATGATGCATTAATTGCCAAATTACACCACTTGTGCCTACCCACATAATTGCATCTCAATCTCTTAAATAGTTTACATTATTTGTATGTAGTTTCATTTGAGTGTTGGGGTGTGGGCTATAGATGTGGCATCTACAACTATGTAAAATTTGGTTTGAATATTGTGGCATGTTTTCTTTGCAATACCTAAGTGCAATTTTCCAATTTGAGCTTTCCACATACATACATTATGTTCTTGAATTCAACATGTGTCTATTTGTTCGGAACACTTAACATACTCCATTTCTGCTGGGACAACTTGATTATTTATTCGAAGTTAGATAGGAGTGCAATTGTGCAAATCAAAGTACACAAAACAGTCTCCATCTCTAGATCACTAACAAATTTACCTGTGGAAAGAACACCATATGAAAGTAGAAACTCTAAGTGCCATGAATTTCAAATGAGATTAAAATCCCTAACCTCAAAACTTGCAGCTATTTTCTTGTGGCTATGTAATTGCAACATACATCTTTATCTTCATTGAGAATAACCTGTGTGCAGTTTCCAATGAAATTACATGGCATTTGGAACCACGTTTAAATTGTTAACCTCCATATCTGCATTGTCATTCATTTGTCTAGGCTTTTCTTAATAGTAGGTTGAACAGAAACCCGGGCAGATGGGTATGGCCCTGCAGAGTTTGGGTACGGGTACGTAAGTTCGACTGGTGAATATCAAGACATTTGCTTATGAATTATTATTATGTTTTGTGGGTGTTTAACTTATTCTGTTTACTCTATGCATATGGACTAACCGAAAAGGGTATTGTTAATGCCAAGAGTTCTAGTTCGTTTGTTTCACCATTTAGATTCTTTTCAAATAAAGTAAAATTCCTTAAATAACTAATTTTTCTTCACAAATAAATCTGCAAAGATAGTTCATTTTTGTTAGTAAACTTTGTACGCCAGACAAAGAAAAGTAGCCAGTGTTACGCGGGGACGTGTCCCCTAGATTTTGGTGACGTCCCGGACGTTTCAGGGACTTGGGGACTTGGAGGGGACGTCCCCTATTTTTAAAAAATCTTCCAAAAAACTTTTGATGTTTTTACTTTTAAAAAGTTGTTATTTTTACAAAGAACATTAAACTATAATCTTGAAAGTACCTAAATAGAGTTTAAATCCCTAAATTTCATTGAATAAAGTTAAAATATTTAAATATTAATATTTTATATATTATTTTAATAGTCATCCCCAAAATTTGGGAATTTTTTCTTGTCCTGGAAACCCTGTCCCTCCGTCTCCCCCATCCCCGAGACTTAGGTAACTATGAAAGTAGCTACCCAGTTGCCAACCATTGTTCTTTTCAATTGGCAAATAGTCTTGACACTTCAAATAATTCATTTTTTTTCTCAAACATTGAAGGCCAACGCCATAACCATGTGGAAATCTACTTGTGAAACATTGTCTTTTAACTGCCTACCATAAAATGAGGCACATGTATGAAACAACTATACCATTATGAAAAATTGTCAATAAAAAATGAAAAAACATTGATTACTTTTATGTTGCGTTAATTTATTTTGTTTGGTTACCTGGTATCTATTAGTCCTGACTTCAAGAAACAAATGTCTCTCTGTTAGAATCAAGACATTCAAACTCCAACTAGTCTTGGATTCAGAACACATAACAATCAAGAGATGGGAAATGTAACCTTTGCACACAATTAGATTATTCAAATCACCCAAAAAACTACACCAAAACATTAAGTATAGCCCAAGGCCAGCACTCCGTGCTACATATCATGTTTCACTGTTGTTGACACTTTAGTTGTTAATTTAAAGCTAGCCTTTGGAAGATACAAACTTGTTGTTTTGCTTCTCAAGTGAAGCCATTAACTGATCTTTTCAGATGACTCTCATTTCATTCTCTAGGATAATGTATGGCCAAGCATTCCAATGTGCCAAGGATAATTTACATCCTTTTTATGTGGGAAGTCCATGAACACTGTTTGTGGACTGCATGTGCTAAATTCCATTTTCTTCTCGCTCATCTGATAAGGTATAACATTTAAGCAATTGAAATTGGATAGAAGTACCATGGCAGAGAGGAAATCTTTAAACATGGTTGTAAGGAGTATGCTACAAAGTGGACATGCATTAATTAAACAAGACATGGATTGAATGCATAAATTAGCTACCCCACGATTACAACAACAACACTTCTCTCGTTTGAATGTATATTGTATGACATTTGTACCATTTTGGCCATATGCACCCTTTTTTAATGGTGCAATGATGTATATATGAGTTGTAATTTGATTTTAGGATGCCTTATATTCCCTTTCTTGGCCTAAAAACAAGCTAGCTATGTTGGAACTTAAAGTGGACAAATGGTATAGGTGGATTGGCAGTAGGATCCCATGGCACCACTGCCTTACTTTTTGCATCAAGCATGTACTAAAATTTAGTTGAAGTTTACTTTGCACATTTTCTATATCTATAGGTGTCTAGCCATGCTTGCTTGTTTCAAAATATGATATTATGAAGTATGTAATTGTTTACAATTAACACAACAAATTAGACTTTTAGTGCCTGTAACATCATTGGTTTTGGTGGCGTGCTGGCTATGATGCAGTGTCCTAAAAGGCTATTTTAACCTTTTCATGTATTGATGATGATGGCACCCTTGGCACTCTCATGATGGATGAATGTATGGTTATGAAAAATCAACATTTCTTATACAATTCAAGTAGATGAATAAGAGCAATAGACTAGATAGAACATGGAATCTAGCACACTAGAAATGAACAAGCAGACTACGGAAATGCAGACAAGCTAGTAGCTGCAAAAGTGACTTCCATAATTTGAAACCTTAGTCAATGCATTCGCTGAATTCTATCCATTAAATTTGAAATTTGGCGAGTGCATAACGACAGGAAAAATTCTTTAAGGGATTAGCTTGAAAATCCATTAATGGGTACTTGGCATTAAACCAAGGTTACATGAATGGGCAGGTGTGAGGATTACATAAGGTGCGTGTAAACAACAACCCGTGCAATGGGTGCGCCACAACATCAAAACTGAAACATCAAACTTGGAAATTGAAACTTATATGTTCAGACGTACGACTATCATTAAACCCTTACAATATTAATATTGCCGAGCAATTTGAGGTGCATGTTGTTTGTTGTTTATTTGCCTCATATATTTACTTCAATATATTTCACAGATTCACCCTATCACCAAAAAGGATGCTGCATTTTTAAAACCTTTGTAGTGGAAACAAAGGTGCCTTTCTATGTTTTTTAAAGGGATTTTTTCTCTTCGCATATATATATTTTTTTTCATATTCAACCTTCTACTAATACAACAACGTAATCCTTTACAAATCACTGACCATAGTTTTTAAATATTATCCTTTCAATTAGAAACCACTTAACATTGTACTGCCCTTTTTCACAATTACGCAATGATGCATTACATTTATGCCATACTCCAAATTAACTTCCACGTTGGACTCTATAACCGGATGTCCCTACATTTTTGTTGAATTATATTCCACTCAAATTGTTTCACCATCTGATACTTCTTCTACGCATTCCTCCTTTTATACTTCTTCCACACAATCCTCCTGCGTTTATTTGATCATGTCATTTTATTATCTTCCATCCTTTTCCACTTCTTCTTGCTCCTTCTCCTCCCCTTCCCATTCTTTCGGTGTTTTCATCGCACATCTCACGTGCGCTAGTTGCATAAACTTTGGATCAAAACAAAAATCATCGCCAAGTTGAAAGCCCTGTAAACCCCTGCAATGAGATCGACTTGCAATACGGTTTCATGAAGACAGTTTATACAAAAATATCATTACAAGGTTGGCATGCGAAAGTCCTCGACGGATTGTATTCACCATTTCAATCAAATTGGCAGTGTCAAATATTCATAAGGAAGAGACAAGGCTCTCTCCCCTGGCCGCAAACTAAAGGGTAACCCTAAATATTTTAGGGGCTCGTTTTATTAAAAAAAATTAAAAGGGCTTTGTAAAGTCAATTCTTACTATTGGAACTGCCCATTATATTAACAAGAGCCGCAGAGCGGCAAGTTCCTGCCTCACGGTTGGGAGATGTGCTTGGTGTGTAATTGTTTTTTGCATTAGCTTTTTTGCGGTTGGTCCTTCGAAAAAACCAATGAGACAAACAGTTCCATGGTAACTACAGAGAAAGCAAAAATCTTTAAAAATGATCTCCCACAGCAATACTAGCACGGTTTTTCAAGGCCAGCCGAGATATCAAGGAATCGAAAAAGAAACAGATAATGACTATGAGTATAAGTTGTATTGTGACCAACTACTGAATTGTACTTTTACTTATAATAATATTCACTGCAGAGTTACTGTTCATCGACAAGAGTGTGGACTGGTTAAGGAAAGAGGTAAATAAGATTACATAGTTATAAAATGTAATACATGAGAACGCATCTGCAAGAGGTCTTTCATCTATTTAAGGTGTACAAGAAATCACATTAATTTCAGATTTTGGAAAAAACATTGCAGATACATTCACAGCTTTGAAGTAGCAAGCACTAGAAGATGTTTGCGAAGGATCTTCCCTATGGCAGATTTTGGAATGCCCTTCACGAACGCCATTTTTCGTACCTTCTTGTATGGTGTCACGGCCTGCACACTCATTCAGTAAGAGAACTAATACAAGGAATTAAAGCCACCTTAGTTAATGTAGAGAATCTTTGTGGTCTATTATACCTGTGCAGCAACGAAGCGGATAGCATCTTGTTCATCTTAAACCACTTACAGCTTTTCTCACAACATATGCCTGCGGTATTTGGCCTACTTCTTCATCAGGAAGCCTGAACCAGATTTTCCATGACAGGAAATCAATAATAGTTAAAAGAAAACTGAAACGAAGTCAGATCTAACCAAATTATGTATTAATTAGATCTTACGGCACAACTGCTGCATCCACAATCCTAGGATGTGATAATAGGACAGCTTTCAGTTCTGCTGGGGCAACCTGCACACTCACAGTTCTGCTCACTGTTATCTTAAATTCAAGAATGGAGCGCGGCTTATTTGGAGGCACTGAATATTGTGCAAGATGGCTTGCACAGCAAACTTTGGATATGGTAATCGTAATTTTGTTTTGTGCATCTACTTCAATTTACAAATACATTGCGTCTGGTTTTGTTTTTGTTTGAGAAGCGTGAGGACTTTGTAAGGTTTAATATGGGTCTCTCAGACTGCTAACGAGGATCTGTTGATCCTCTCCAGACAAAACAATCGAGTTAATGAAAGAAATCGATGATGATGTTGAGTAGAGGCGGAAACAAAAAAAAGGAAAGATAAAGCCTACCTTGCACCGCATTGTAAGAAGAAGAAGTCTGACATCATCCATGAGAAGCACTTTGTTTTTGGGGTTGGATCCATAATTATCTACTCTGAAAACCAGATTTCCCGATGAATCAAATAATGTGAATCCTTTACCATTTAATAACAGCGATATCTTCCAAACTGTGAACATAGTAGATGAGCGTGAAATAGAATATTTATGATCGATCAAAACATGCCCAACAATATATCCGACACGATTCTTGTGGTCGCCCAAGAAGATATCTGACAACACCCAACATGTAGCACGGAAAACAGTGTCACTTAAAAATCAAGAAAAACCGTTTCATATCAGCGGCGCTTAAAAATAAAATTTCGAACAACGATAAATATCTGCAGAAATTAGCGCTGTTGTAGGCTGCATTTGATAAAGACAGAACAGACCGAGTTCTTGCTGTTGAAATGTTAATATATGCTTTTCAGAGAGCTTACTATTTTTTCAATAGAAGGGACAGCTCAAAAAATCAAGTAGTGAAATCTAAATAATATATGCATTCTTTGAAGTTACTAAATATGATTTCAAATGTTATGTTCTCAATTTCTGTTTAATTTTTTTTTAGAAATTATGTGTTGGATTGAGGCCTTAAAATCATAAAGCAACCAATAGAAAGACAAATAAATGATTTTTGTATAACTATAATTTTACAAATTTCTATATCCAATATTTAGACATTACAAATATTGATTTTAGGGCAATAATATTGAAAAATGATTGGTTCAAACTTGGGTGAAAGGTATAGTACCTTGCCTATAAAGAGAGTTACATACATAAGAAAAGAGCTCCATGGAGTAAAGTCAATTCTTTAAATAGAAACTTTGTCAAAAGTTTTCAGAACGGTCATAGTACATAGTAGCCCACTTGGCTAGGTGAAATGTTTTGGACCGTGGTTACTTAACAAAGCTTACAACAAGATTTTAATGGATTCATTAGAGGAACCCCTAAATTTAGAAAAACTACAAAATTTGAATCACCTCTAACCCCGTTTAGTTGTCACTAGCTATTAAAAAAAAACAACTATTTACAGTCAAAAACATTTTTTTGAAAAAATCAAGAATACACCTCTTATACAACTGAAAGAGGCCCTAGAGCTCGAATTATGTTATTTTTTGCAAAAAAATTGCGAAAAATTAAAAAATGCATTTTTTTTCTATTTGTAAGGGGGTTATTCAATTTTTAGTGAAAAGGAGCAATTTTTTTTCATTACATTGTAATTGTTCTAAACTAACAAGTCAATGAGACGGGAGCTTGTTTTTTTACACTCTTTCGCAATGGCTAAAAATGCTCCCAAGTTTTTTTTTGCTAGATTCCCAACTCCTACAAGGAGATAATTATGTTGCATGGAAGACAAAGATCATTACACAACTTGAATTTGAATACATATGGCCTATTGTGGAAGGCTCTTTCACTATACCAGATGTAGATGTTGTTGCAAAACATTAGTTTGATTGAGCTAATCAGAAGGTGAAGTTGATCATCTTATTTAGAATCTCATATGACATGTAACCACACATTCAAGCTGCCAAAATGGCCAAAGAAGTGTGGTACAAATTGAGTATAGTCTAAGAGGCCAAAAATAAGAACACCATTCTACACCTACAAATTCACCTCCATTGTCCCAAATTCAAGTTGAATGAGAAAGATTAGGCTTTCTTACAATGTGTTGCAACTTTGAGGGCATCCCTCCTAGCCTTGGGAGAGGAAGTGACAGATAATTATCTCGTTCTCATTATTTTGAGAGCATCACCTCCCTCATACATGATATTTTTTACCATGATCAATCTCTACAAACGACCCATTAGCTTTGAAAAGACAGTAAACATGTTACAAAAGGGAAGAGTCCCATGTTCAACATGGGTGCAAAAGAAGAATAAGCTTTAGCTTCACATTAGAAAGGGAAGAGATGATTTCAGTCTTTTAAATCCCAAAAGCAAAGTAATCAACTAGGGGACAAATAACATAAAAAGAGTTTGATTCATGGCATAAAAAGTCCATTAATTTAAAGGTTGTTGGTATAATACGTTCTAGAAGGGATCATCAAGTGGCAAGAAGTTGAATAACCAACAATCTCAACAGGGACAACAAAATAATAAACAAGGTTAGACAAAAGGGAGTTGGATGAAGAAATCCCAATAACAAGGAAATGTTGTTGAACAAGAAGATAACTCAGATGAAAAAGCCTTCTTGTATGTTTCCCGATCACATGAAAATGCCACGTCTATAAATGATATCTGGTATGTTAACACGAGAGCCACCCGACAAATGACTAGATGTAAGGACTAGTTCTTCACTTTGCGTGACACAACCACTAAAAACTATGTTTCACTGGGTGATGATATCTCCTATAGTGTCCAAGGTATTGGTAGTGTTTCTTTACCACTTAGTACACATAATTGTAAAATAATGATTGTTTTATATGTCCTTGGTTTGACAAATAATTTGTTATCAATCAATCAACTATTAGATCATAATCTGAAGATTGATTTTGACTATAAATGCAGAAAGAGAATTTGTTTAATTAGAGATTAATCTAGAAGCTTGAAAATTGTTGAAAGAGCTTCCAATGCAAGATGGATGTTTTGGATTAATTTTGTACAAAGAGACAATCAAGCACTTGTGGCGAAAGACACCTCCTCGACACAATTGTGGCATCAGAGACTTGGTCACTTTAGTTCCAAATATCTTGACACACTACATTGATATGATATGGTGAGAGAACTACCACCTCTCAAAAAGGACATGGAAAAGTGCCAACATCGCTTGACAAGAAAATAACATTGAGCACCATTCCAGACAAGTACATTTCATGCTCCTAATAAGCTTGATCTAGTACATACCAATCTTTGTGGACCCATGAGACCTATTCATGTTGGTTTTCAGTATTTTATGATCTTTGTTGATGATTTATCATGTAAATTGTGGATTTATTTTCTTCGTATTAAAGATAAAGTATTTGAGTATTTTAAGAAATTCAAAGCTACAATTGAAACTGAGTCTATTCGTAAAATCAAAAATCTCTACTCATATCGAGGAGGAATAAACCAACAATGAGTTCAAATCCTTCCTGGAAACTCGTGGTTCATTAATCGACAGATGCCTCCTCCACATACACCATATCAAAAAAAATTTGTAGAGAGGAGAAATTGTTTGATCATGGAGATGGTGCAATGTATGATCAATGATTTTGGAATAAAAAATATATATTAGGCTGAAGCAGCCAAAACAATAGTATATCTGCTAAATAGAGTTCCCATTATTGCTTTTAATGGGATAACACCACACGACACATGGTCAAGGAAGAATTCATCCATTGCACATCTCAAATTTTTTGGATGTAGAACAAGTATGCACATTCCCAAGAAGAAGAGAACAAAGCTAGACATGATAGCTAAGAAATGTGTCTTCTTAGGGTATGATGAAGAAGCTCTTGGTTACAGATCGATTGATCCTAAAACTTGTACACAAGCAGGGATGTTGAGTTTTTTGAGAAGAAAGAAGAAGAGGCTCCTTCCACAATCTCACTTGATCAAATCAACCATGTTGTAAAAATAGATTATGATCTTCCCTATGATGAAGGCAATGATGATGGGGATAATGGTGATGATTTGACAAGACTGTCACCCACAAAAATAAATCATTGTATGCCTAAATGGTATACTAATGTGATATGAGATACCAAATTGGATGGCCTCCTAAACACATCCACACCTAGAGCACAATCTTACAACAAGGCTCATTATAAGGTAAATTTTGCCTTAATGAGTAAATTTTTTGAATTTTTTAAACCCCTTACAGTTCATAAAACCTTATTATCTAAACCTTGAAAATATGCCATGGATGTTGAGTATCAGTCTGTGATGAAAAATAACACATGGCAACTTGTTAATCTTCCACATGGGAAGAAGGTCGTTAGATACAAATGGATTTTCAAAAAAAAGTACAAAGTAGATGGTGTTATTGACAAGTACAAGGTGAGACTGGTAATGAAGGGGTGTGCTCAGAAGTAAGGCATTAACTATGAGGAGAATTTTTCTCTCACAACTAAGATCAAAACAATCAGGATGATTCTCTAGTTGCACAGTTTGGTTGGAGAGTCCACCAAATAGATGTGAAAAGTTCCTTTCTCAATGGAAATTTACAGGAAGAGGTCTACATGACTCAACAAGAAGGTTTTTTCATGCCTAGAAAAGAAGAAAAGGTATGTATACTCATGAAATCTCTATATGGTTTTAAATAGGCTCCCCAGGTTTGGTACATCAAAATAGATGAGCATCTCGTTCATCATATTCCATAGGAATCATTATGACCCCAACCTCTACCTCAAAAATTAAGGTGGGGGGTGATTGCGATTGTTTTTTATGTGGATGATCTAGCTATCATTAACAATTCAACGAATATGATCAATGCAACAAAGAAAGATATTAATCGGTCATTCAACGTGATTGATCTCAAGTTGATGCACGATTTCCTTGGCTTGGAAGTAAGGCAGAAAGATAATCACATTTTTGTATCTTAGTTGAAATATGACAAGACTATGTTGAAGAAGTTTCGAATCATGGACTATAAGCCCATTTCCACACCTATGGAGACAAGACTTCAATTGTCTCATATAGATCCATCACCACAAGTAAATGCAAATCTCTATCAATGGTTGATTAGGAATATCATTTACTTGACTTACACTAGGCCAGACATCAACTATGTTGTTAGCCATCTATCATGGTTCATGTAAGAACCAAGGACATGTCATTGGAAAGTAGTAAAGTGGATTTCAAGGTATATCAGATGATTCGTGGATTTTGGTCTAGAATACAAGAAGAGTGATTAATTATTCTTGACATGATATTCAAACTCAGATCATACAATTAACATTGATGATAGGGAATCCACTTTCAAATATATATTTTTTGGGATATGGTTCAATATCATGGGGAAGAAAAAAACTTTGTTTCTCGATCTTCAATAAAAGCCAAATATCGTGTTGCAGGAGGTGTTGTCTGCGAAGCGATATGGCTATGTCGCGTACTTGAGGGACTTAGACTATCACATGAGAAACCTACCATCTTGGATGTTAATAATGAAGGTGCTTTAAAACTTGTTCGCAATCTAGTTTTTCATGAGAGGACGAAGAACATTGAGGTAGAGGTATATTTCATACTCAAACATGTTGTACAACACAACATTCAGCTTCAGTTTTTCCTTCCAAGTCAACAACATGTGGATGTCTTCACAAAGTCACTATCACATGACAAATTTGAGGCATTCAAATAATTTCTCAATTGTTTGCTTGAGACGATGTAGAATTAATGGGGGAATGTTGGGTTAAAACCTTAGTGAATAGGTAATTCACAATAGTAATTAGCTTGTTATTATTCACTTAAGTTAATTTTTTATTTATTGAATTATAATATTTATTTGTATTATATTTATTATTGGGAATTGTATTCATGTACAACTTATTTCTTTCTCTATAATGGGTTTGTTGAACCCGTGCAATGAATTATGTTGAATGGTTTTGGTTGTGTAATACATATATATTATATCCTTCCAATTGGAATGTAATCTAGTTTTTGTATATTAATAAAATAACATATGTATCATGATGTTTCTACTCAATAAAGGAACTCTGAACATGATGTCACCACTTACTCGTTTGTGAGCTGATGACCACCCTCCAATCCCAATAAAAAAGGGGGTTTAAATAGGAAACCGAGGAGATTTCTTGGCTTAGTTTTCATTGTCATTTATTTATGAGGGGGATAATATTGGCTATCCACAACTTACACACCTCATGTATGCCCATAGTTTTGATAACAAGAATGTTTGGTCAACTTTTTACACTAGGCAAGATCATAATAGGCTTCGAGAGCCATATTTACACCTTCAATTATATTTCCAACAGAGGCTCTCATGTTTGATACAAGGTGAGCACAACATAAGTAGATGTGAAGGGCATTCCAATAGGAAAAGTCAAGGAAGATGTTCTTATTTAATGCAATGTTTGTTGAGTATTAAATTTATCTTAATTATCGCCTACTTAGAAATATTACCTTTTTAATGGACTTATAATTTTTTTGGATTATTGCAATTACATTATTATGTGTTTCACTAACATAAGTGGTGAACCAATATATCCAAAAAATCTTACATTATTATGTGTTTTAATAAACAACATAAGTGTTGAAAATGGAAAATACTTCAAAATCCAAAAACATAATATGTTAAGAATACATTTCGACACTTACTGTAAGTGACTGTTGGACAAGTTTCCTCGCTACCTATTTCAGATTGGTGAAATCGCGACAAGAGAACAAGTAACTCAAAATATGTCAGGGTTTAAGGTACCTCGAGATGGGATGATGATTAATACAGGTGTAAATGAGATAACCTCCTCTGGAGCGAGCTAGATGACCTATAAATCACGAGAACTCATCATGAAAAATGGATTAGTAGATAGATAGGTGGGTTTCCTGACGAAGAAAGTCCTAAGAAGTGAAGACTTCCTAAGATGGATGTCAACCCACGTTTTGATAAAGGTAAGATAAAATATTGAAAAATTGGATGTGGCAGAATTTAAGATAAAATATAAACTGAAAGGCAATGTAGATCTTATCTAAACAAAGTAAACCAAACCTATGCAGGTCAACGACGACCAGAGACTGCAAGGCCTATTTGACAATGACTGGAGTAGATCAACTGAAATAGTGACAAAAAATGTAGATCTGAAGGCCTTGGGAGAAAATCTAGAATTGATGATGGACTATGATAGCAGACAGGAACCTACAAGAGATTTGAAACATGATACAACAGAAAGGATGTAAGAAAATTATGAAATATGATGATGAATGCAATGAAAACATATCTAGTCGATAGCAATTTGGCTGAGTTGTCAGCAACTAGGGGATGGCAAAATAGATCTGAGATGGTAGAGAGGGAAAAATGACAGGATCTGAGGGATGAATGACTATGGAAACAGAGGAAGGATGACTAGGGATTTGAATAACAGAGAGGCCAACAAAATGGAAATTGGGTCGACGGTGACCAGACAAGGTTGACATTGACCAAGGCTGATCTAGGGTTGGATGAAAATGGATAGACGAGATTGAAGACCTACAGATGAGAAATAAAGGCCTAGAAAGGTAGAGACATGGCTCCCGATGATAGTTGAACCTGCACAAGATCTGATGAAGAATGGATGATAAATTACACCAATAGATCCAAGTATGCAAAAGAGGAAAGGGAGGATTTAAATGTTCAAATGTGGACACAAAATCTCCAAGAGAACTCCAAGATGGTTATGGCAGCTGCAAAGATACCCAAGAATGAAGGCAAGATAGCAAGAAGGCTTAAAGACTCCAAAATTGCATCCTAATAAAAAGAGCGGTAGGGGCGGCTTTATAGGGTTGATGGAAACCCATATGGGTCACCGTTAATTGCGGGGATCTGTCCATTTGGGTATTGGAATGGTGACAAGTTTGAGACAATGAGCCCATAAGAGGCAAGATTAGAATTTTCAAGGGTTAGGATGAGCTAAGGTTGCATATGGAGGATAAATGGGTAGGTGGGAGGTGAAAAACATTAAATAAAGGCCATGAAGAGGTAAAATCATTAAATGAGGGCCCATAAAGGATAAAATGGAGGACTTAGGGAGAGAAAATGAATTAAATGGGGGACTATAATTAATTAGAGTTGATTAGGGAAGGTTAATGAATGATTAAGATGGGAAATAATGATAAGTGGGATAAATTGAATTTAGGAGGGAAAAGGGGATTCAAATTGGAAGAGAGGTATGTATGTAGAAAAAGATGGTGGGGAGAGAATGTGGGACGAAGGGTAGCAATACCAAAAATTGGCGTTTACATTTTCCCCTTTTTGTTGAGTGGGATATGTTGGGCAAACCATGAGACAAAAACAAGAAAAGATAAAAAGATGATTGATGAGTTGCTCCCCCTCAAACTAGGGATTGACGACATAAAAGGAAGTCGATCAAGAGTTTGAAAGAGATAGATGAGGGAAGAAAGGGTGTGAAAAAGAATAGGAGGATATAAGATATCCCAGATGAGGATAAACAAAAGGTAAAAGGTAAAAAAAATGGAGGTTATTTTGGAATCACTTTGGTAGAGAACAAAGTACAACCTTAATGGAGATGATGAAAATGTCCTATGAGCTTTTGAGTCAGTAAAAAACCACTATGAAATGGACAGAATCCAAGGGGAATCCACTCAAATGAATGTGAAATCTGTGGGACCAATGGGTCAATGAAAGGCATCAAGTATGTGCGAAAAAATGTGAAAATGGTTGAGACAAGGGTAGAGACAAAAACTAGAGGGGGGAAGCAAAAGTGAGTGTGATATCCTACATAGAGGAGGAAATCTAAATTATGCATCTGGGTGGGATGGGAAAAAAAGTAAAATAATGGTGCCCTGATAGGGAACACAAAGATGGCCGCAAAGGAGAGATGTTGGATGTAAGATGGACAATGGGATGGATAAATGGAGTCCAATGGGACAAATAATGGTGTGTTATAAAAAACACAGAGAAAAAATGGAAGAAAAGATAATTTGAAAGGAAGGATTGATCGAAAGGATACGAGAAGTAGCATTGATTTAAAAAATAAGTTAGGTCGACAGCAACCAGGTACAATCGGCAATGACTAGGGATGAAGTAGCAATGACCCAAGGGGGCCGGAAGTGACCGGTGTCGGTCGGCTATATAATCCCTTAGGTCGGTTGATTAGGCTCATTTACACAATGCAAGTTGACAATAAAAATCTTAGAATATAAAGGAGAGTTGAGATTTTGAGTGAGATGGAGGCTAAAGGAGCAATGAGGAAGCACGAGAAGACTTGTAGGATGGTAAGTGCCTAAACCCTAGCTTGGTTTTTAATATTTTTTGTTGTTTTTTTTTTTTTTTTGTGTTTTTCAAAATTTTAGGGTTAGACAAGGGGTGGTCATGAGCGACTGGGTACGGTTTCCATCGATCAGGCCTACTAAGGCATTTACCCAAGCTAGGAGGCATCAACCCAACTTGGGTCGGCATCAACTAGGGCTATGATGGTAATTTTTTTAATTTATTTTTTATGATGAGTTGTGCATACTAATGATTGTTTGTTTGGTTTGGTTTTTCATGCCAGAGACATGTTATATCTGAGAGACAGAGTTCTCGCTACATGATCGGATTAGAGGAGATGTTACTGATGTAGAGTGGGATCGCTTAGCTACAGTAGGGTTGGGTGGATTCCATTATTACTAGTGGATTCCACAAGATGTGGGATTAATGATCACATTGGTGGATAGATGGGATGCGCATACTGGCACATTTTGGTTTAAGACAAGGGAGATGATAGTCACATTAGAGGATGTATACCGCATCCTGAGGTTGCCGATATAGGGGGAGCCGATAGAGCCCATCACAAATGATAGTAGATTAGGGGTACTGACACGATTGTTTGGAATTGATGCCCCATAGATTACTTTCACATCTAGGGAATTTTCGTAGGAGATGAGATATGAGCTAAGAGTGGCACGAAATAGGTTGATATGCATGGTGACGATGACCATCTTGTGATACGTACTTCTAGATTTTGGGGGTGTGAGGTTTCCATGGACATTGGTTGGAGTACTAAAAAATATTATAGATCACAGGAGGGTGTTTGCATTTGGTCTACCTTGCTGGTGTATGTCTATCATGAGCTATAGATGTATGTGACCTAGAGGAGGTTTGGATTGGATGTAGGGTTCTTATTACATTGTTCAATTTATGAGCATATTGCAGTGATACAACCACCAGGGCTTCCATGGGTCATAGGGGATCACATTGAGCTAGCAGTTGAATTCCTTAAATGATCTAATCAGGCTCATGGTGACATAAGGGAGAGAGGAGAGGAGTGGTATACATATAGGTTAGCAGAGCTAGAGGTGGATCATGTGAGATGAAAAACATACTACGATTTCCCTGCATGGTCTGGGGTGGATGCAAAGTTAGTAGGGATGAGGAGGATTAGGTGGGTGCAAGGGAGGAGACCTAATATAGTGGAGGCTATACAACTTCCATGAGTTATGAGATAGTTTGGGGTAGTGCAGATTGTACCTGGGGAGCCTATTAGACATAGGTGAGATGAGGCAAAGAGGGACTTGCCCAGTCCCGTGATGGCAGATCCACTAGAGGAGGCCAGAGCACCGTGGGATGAGGATGATGATGTGGCTGTTGGAGTCGGTTTTACTGAGTGGATGACTGAGGCATGGGTAGCCCATGTGGTGGAGGAGAGAGCCTAGGTGGGGGTTGATGAGGAGGAGGATTTGTCAGGTGGAGATGATGAGACAACTCCAGGAGATGGTGGAGATGGAGGGGCAGTAGCGGAGATGGCCCACTTACGTGTAGAGCGTGACTCAGCCCGATTGGAGAGGGATGCAACACGTCAGTAGGCTATTACATTACACTAGGAGAGGAATCTAGTGATTCAGTAGTGAGACAAATATAAGCAACAGAGGGAGGCCTATAGAGCTAGATACAGAGTCTTTGGACCTATACTAGCTGCAAAGTCAGAGAGTGGAGCACTAACGACATATAAGGGATTTATTTAGATGGCTTCATTAGACACTATTCCCATAGAGCAGTATATGACATTATCTGCTGAGGCCCACTATTATGAGCTCATAATGTCATCGAGGTTTCCGCAGACACTGAGATACGTCGCATATTTAGCTGAGCAACGAGGAGCATGGGGCACAAGGTGACCATCACCATCTGGGAGCACAACCAGTATGTCCCAGCCAAGGTAATATCTAGGCCATGATGGTGGAGATGAGGCCCAGAGAGATGTCTAGGCACTTGTTCTAAAGGGCAAGACTTGATATTATTGGGTGTAGATTTTACTAATTTTTATGATGTATCAGCTTTGATATATGACCCTTACTAACCTGTCATGGATGTATAGATGTATTTTGGATGATATATATATATATATATATGATATATATATATATTGTGTATGTATGTATGTTGTAGCACATGTCATGTGGTTTGTGATTTAGCACATGACATGTTTAATTCATGTTTTGATTATGTTCTAGATGTTGCATGATGATCTATGGATACAATTTAGAAGTTGTGATTATGGATTTTATTATTATGGCTCTTTATGGTTTTGAAACAAAATGTGGATGTAATGTGATATTTTGTTTTATAGATGATGTGATTGGAAATGGATAGATGGCTTTTAGACATGATTATGACATAGATAAATGGATACAAATGATGTGGTGGTTTTTAGAAATATGCTAGGTGTAGATGGTAGATGTTAAATGGACTGTTAGAAACATATGCATAATGGTGGGTGAGATGGTCTTTAGAAGCAATAGATAAATTGGATATAATAGTATGTGGCTAGAAAGAGAGGAACAACACTATGTCGTAGCAAGGAGCGCATGAAGAAATGATGCTTCGAACCGGATTGGAGGTAATCAAGAAAAGGAGCCAATCAAAGCAATGCACTTGTAGCCAATAACAGGTCTTAACACACAACCATCAGTAGTTAGTAATCCCAAGGGTCATGATGGGAAGTATGGAAGGTGGACTTATAGACCTAATGTCAACACAACAAAAGGGTTTTAGATGTAACTCATATGCGGGAATATAGGTTCTCCTTAGGTGGGTATCCCTAGGGCTATGCCCTAGCTATGAGCAATATGATGAAAACTGATCAATGCGGGAAGTTTGTTATGGATGAGAAAGTTGATCGATGTGGGAAGATTTCTTAGGATGTTTGCTTTTGAACTTTATGTTTTTTATTTTGAAATATTAGAAGACTGATCAATGTAGGAAGCCTTTTCTTGCCATGATATGAGATGGTAACCATCCTTCGAGGGAGTGGTCTACATTTTTCTTTTTGCTTTTTAGGATTTTAGGATTGGCTTTTATAAATGGTAGGGTATATGATAATTTGTCCTTCAAGGGATCAATATATAATTTTAACATTTTTACTGCTTTTATGAACAACTGTCCTTCGAGGGAGTAGTTTATTTTTTCTTTTGGAGTTAGGATAACTTTTGAGCATCCATGAAATTTGATTTTTATGGAAGAGTTAGGGATAGTTAGGTAGACCATTTAGGAGGGGATAATAAATGTACAAGTGACACCTATGGACATTTAGCATGGTTCTAGTAGGTAGATAAGAAGGTGATGTATGTATTGATCAAGGGGTTCCCACCTAAAAGGAGGAACTTATCCATAAGAAATATGCTACTAGCAGAGCTGTGGTGCCCATATTCAAGGTCGTAGATGCAAAGTGATGGTAGACCACATAATTCCAAATCATCATAATGAAAGATGGAAGAGGCTAATGATGGATGAATGACCACAGAGATGACTAAGTTCTCATGTGTAGGTATGTTTACAATAGAAAGGTTGCAAGTGCAATGCGTTAAAAGGTTATGTTTCCAGTTTACCATCAAGGAAAGCTAAAGGATAGGCTCCATACTCCCATACTTATGTGTGATAATATAAGGTCCAATCTAGTTGGGAGCAAACTTTCCACGTTGACTCCTTTCTAGAGTAGTGACGTTATGGTTTTCTTTAAGGACAAGGTCACCGATGTTAAAGTCACGTTCTTTGAGGTGTTTTTTTGTAAGCACATTTGATGCACTCTTGGTAGACATGTCGATGTTCAAGAGAAAGAAGGCGATGTTCATCTAGTAAATCAAGCTGTGTTAGATGCTATTGGTAATAATATTCATCAAAGATGAAGTCACGAAGAGAAATGCACAATAGATGGGATTTGGACTTCAAGAGGAAGAACAACTTTGAAGTTGTACATGAGAGATAAAGGAGTAGCACTCGTAGAGGTACGGATGCTAGTCCAATAAGCCCAAAGAGCAAAGGGGATATGAAGATGCCAATTACACTAGATTTATCAACAGTCTTGGCAAGGATGTTACAAAGAATTTTGTTAGTGGCTTCGGCTTAGCCATTAGCTTGAGGATAGTATGGATAAGAGAAGCTAAGATTAATATTGAATGAGTCGTAAAGCTTCTTGAGGTCTTTATTTTTTAAGGACTTTCTGTTGTCCATGATGATTTTGTGAGGAACGCTGAAAAGACAAATGATGTGTTGATAGATGAAGTTAACAATTTGATTAGATTTAGTCGATGTAAGTGGAATTGCTTCCACCCATTTGGTGAAATACTCGATAGTCATGATGATATAATGATGGTGTTGAGAAGAGAACGGATTGATGAGGCCAATGAGGTCAAGTCCCCATTTGAAAAAGGCTAGAGGTCTTGAGCCGGGCGCAAGGATTGAATAGGAATGTGAATTACATTGGAATACTGCTGGAATTTGATGCATTTTTTAACATATTCACAACAGTCTTGGTTAAGAGAGGGCCAATAATAACCCATGCAAAGGACATGCTTGGTGATAGCCAATCTGCTAAATGTCCACCACAGATACCATCATGGAATTCTTGGATAAAATGAGTAGAATGATGAAACTTAAGGCAAGGAAACAAGACGCCATCAAAGCCACATCTGTAAAGGATGCCGCCAAGGATAACATAACAGTTAGCATGTTGAAGAAATGACCTTCTACCATTTTTTCTCATACTGGAGGGGATGGTGGATTGAGAAAGATAATCAAATATTTGAGAATACTAAAGATCATGAGGATTGGATTCAAAAATATTAACATCAGGTTATTTGGTAAGGTGACTCTGGTTTGTCAATGCGATGAACAATGATGAAGAGCTTAGACTCTTTTGTAGACCAAGAGATGAGAGATGTAAGAGAATCAATAGTGTCTGCGAAGTGGTTAGATGAGTGAGGGGTGATTTGAAGGGTGTAGAAATCGAATGCTCGAATAAGGAAATCAACAAGGTCCTTATACTTTTGAAGGACCTCATTTTTACATCGATAGATGTCTTTGAATTTATTAATGATGAGTTAAAAATCCCCATAGATATCAAGGATTTGTACACCAAGTAAAACAACAATTTGGAGGCCTAAGATGAGAGCTTCATATTCGACCATATTGTCTAGTGCATTTGAAATTAAGTTTATAAGCGATAGGAATATGATTATCCCATAGAGGAATGATAATAACTTCGGCACTCCCCCTTATCTACACTTGGATCCATTAAAGAAAATGGATATAGTCCCCTCAGGTCGACCCCCTATCACACTATGGTTGGTTTGGGTGCTCACTTGACTTATTTCACTCCTTTCCCATAGAGGGAACTCCCTCCTCTACTATGAGTGAATCTAATCAGAGGGTACCCTCAACTATCTCTAGTTAATCAGTAGTCAGTCAAGGGTATCATATCACTCGATCAGTCCACTTGGGTAGTCGTAACAAGGTAGTCATAAGGGGACATATGGCTTAGATCGAATCAGATAATAGATAGGGCCCCGAAACTCTCTATATCAATATTGAGAGCCATATAGATCAAAATAGATACAGGGGGTGGGCACGGGCCCCATAAAATAGTTCAGATAGCCCCCCTCGGGCGAGTGGTTCGCTATGATCACTCCTCAATTGATCTCTCAATTGAGTGCATCTATAGAGAGGTGGGCCCTCGATCCTCCCCTAGATATGGCCCCCCTCTCTTTATATGGCTAGTTCACAGAGAGAATGAATTTGGAATTCAGATATTATCCAGATAAATCTCATGGTTAATTACTGACAAAAGATACAAAATAAACAAATAGAAAAATGATTTGACTAATGAAATGCTTATTAGATTAATTAACTTAACTATGGAATTTTTCCACTCAAATTTATTTTTTATTGACCATTATTCCACTAATTTGTAATCCAAGATTCCAAAACTCTCTATAAAGGGCATATTGATTAACCCATTTGTCTCCTTAAAGACATGTTTAATAGGCAACCCCTAAGGGCATGCATATTACCCAACCCTATTTGTATTTTAAAATAGATGTCTAATACGCCCAAAGGGCATATTCCTAAACCCCATTTGATATTTTTGACACTTCTTAGGCCAGTGAGGAGTTGGAACTCTTCAGTGTCGAGGGCCCACCGAGACATATAGAACTATAGGCTCTCTACCGAATTGGCTATAGTTCTATAGTTTGAGGTGGGCCCTCAACCCTAGAAAGAAATCTATATGGGGATCTGTCGAGTGTCATCTTAAGTGAAGAAGACTCATGATCAATAGTGTTGATAGATTCATCTAGAAAATTTCTCATGAGGAAGATGGGTATCAGGAAGAGGGGCATCAACTAATTAATTTGCGATAGCCGAGCCTTTGATTGATTTCTGAGAGATGAACTCTAGGTCAAACTCCGTCATGAGCATGAGCCATTGAGTGATGCAATCACTATGATAAGGATTGGAATGTATGGTTTTGAGAAGATGAAAGACTAGTGATGACATAGGTCTTATGATTGAGAAGGTAATGAAGAAGCTTGGAAGTGGCAAAGAAAAGAGTGCAACACAAATTTTTAGCTTTAGTGTAGAAGAGTCTCGTATGCTCCCTACTTTTCTCATCACGATGTGCCAACATGGCTCCCAGAGCATGATTAGAGGTAGAGACATAAAGATAGAAAGGCTCCCCCTCACATGGAGGGGTAAGCACATGTGGGGATAGGAGATACTTCTTGAGATTGTCAAAGGATTTTTAGCAGGTATCATCCCACTTGAAGTTAATGTCTTTACGAAGAAGGTGATGAAAGGGTTGGAAACAGTCAGAAAGTTGCGAGATGAAATGACAAACTAATTGAATTCAGCCTTGAAGGATGCAAAGACTGCTTTAGATTAGGAGGAGGAGGCATCTTGAGGATGGCCTTGATTTTGACGGGGTCAACTTCAATACCCCTGATAGGAACGATAAATCCAAGGAGTTTACTAGTAAGTACTCCAAACACACACTTGGTAGGATTGAGGTAGAGAAAGAAGTGGATAAGGCACTCAAAAAGGACTTTAAGGATGACAAGGTGATTGAGAGGTCATCAATGTAGTCCTCTATAGTCTTGTGGATGAGAATGTGAAAGATGTAAGTAATGGCTTGTTGATAGGTGGCTCCAGAATTTTTCAACCCAAAGGGCATAACATGGGATAACAGAAAGTCCCTCAAGGAGTGATGAAAGAATTCTTATGTTGGTCTTCTGGTGTGATGAGGATCTGATTATTTTCAGAAAATCGATCCATAAGAGAAAGCATCTCATGGCCTGCGGTAAGGTCCATGAGTTTATCAATGTTGGGAAGTGGAAAGTCATATTTAGGGCAAGTGAGGTTTAAAATTTGAAATTCAGTACAGATGTAGAGCTTTCTGAGAAGCTTTGACAACCGATACAATGTTGGAAACCCATTATGGATAGTCGATAGGGATGATGAAATTGGTAGAAAGGAGGCATTACAACTCCTTTTTAACAAGGAGGGCAACTCGAGGGTGCATGTAGTGAAGCTTCTACTTAACTGACTTAGCTTTGGGAAAGGTAACAATGTTATGAATAACAATGGAAGGATCGAAGGCCTAACATATCAGCGTACGCCCATGCGAATGACTTGCTATGTCTTGAAAGGAAGGCGATGAAAGATTCAAGCTCTTGCGGATCAAGGGATTAACCCACTTTGAGGATGTGGGGCTCTTGTGAAGTCCCAATGTTGATGTCGATGGTGGATTTGTTAATAAGGGTGGATGTGTCTTGTGGTAAGATCTTATGAAGATAAGGAATCTTCTGCCCCCATGTAGGAAAGGATGGAATCGTCATCACTGCATTGAAAAATGTCAATAGTAGGGGAATCTTCCTCTATCATTTCCATAAATTGAAGAGGGAGGGACCTAATTTCTCCTTCACACTGATAAGTGACCAGTCCCAAGGTAATGGTGGAGATTAAAAAAAATCCAGAGGAGATGGACACAGTGTCATCTGTATCCATAACCTGTGGGATGGAGAAGATGGAGGATCGGTGTCCATGAGAGCTAAATATGGTGGGAGATGGTCTATAGATTGTTCCTTATAGCCCAGCCCAAAATTTTCATGGGGTTTGTAAGATTGATCAATGATGAGGTCATGCATGCCTTGTTCATAATGCCCCATTCCAAATCCTTTCCAGGCGCAATGATGAAGATAAGTGTAGGTAAAGGATTTATTGTAAAAAAATTCAAACCTATTGGTATATGTTTTGGTGTGTGGTTGAGTATCAATTTGGGAGGAAGGGCGATCGATGCCACCATAAATGAGTTTGGTATGAAGATGAGATGGACCAAAAGGAACAATATCCCCAACATTAGGTTGATACATTGGAGCTTTTTTGGGTCTACCAAGTCTATTAGGCATGGGAAGAGCATTAAGCATGAGAAGATGATACTCCCCCAGCGAGAGACGATCCATCACTTTGTCTAAGGAATCATCATTGGGAATTTTGGATGTGAGAGATGGATGAGCTAGTGGATGCTTCAGAAGGATCTTGTGTGGGGATGAGCACATCATTAGGACAATAATTCATGTGACATGATTTGAATGGAGGAGTGTCTATGGGGAGAGTTAGGATCTTCCCCTCATGTTCATACTTGATGCATCGATGAAAGGTGGAAGGAATGCAATGCATGGCGTATCGATCCATGGTCATCCAAGGAGGATATTGTATTGGAACTCCCTTCTAATGATATAGAAAATACTTCATGGAGGAGTTTTTCACCAACACGGATGGGAAGAATAATTGTACCCAAAGTGGGGGCAACAACATCATTAAATGTGTGAAGAACTGTGGGTGATTCGGAAACAATGGAATTAGGGATCTTGAGATGATCAAAGGTGTGAGATGAGATAATATTTATGCTAGCTTCCATTGTCTATCATAGAATGAAAATGAATATGTCATTGATACACAAGTGATGAAAGGGGAAGGTCATGTTCTTCAGGTGATATGTCAGGGATTTCAGTGTATCAAAGGATATGGAGGCTGAAGAGGAAAGTGGTCCAACAAGAGATGCAAAGGGATGAGTCTCATCATTAGGAGTAGGGATACGTTTAGAGCTTCCATGAGAGATTTCCTATGATCTAGGGAACTTTGGATGAGCTCATAAAGTGACATCTTAACTGGGGCCTGATGAAGTTGTTTCATAACACTTTTTTCAATAACAACAGGCCGAGGGGTAGCTAAGATAGACACTTTGGGTTTTGATGAAGAAGGGGGTGGAGTAGATTCTTTAGAAAGAGTGGTGATAACCACTTTGGATTTTGATTGAGTAGGTGGTTGGAAGTCATAGGGTGAGAACAGGTGGTGATCCGAACAACATTGATAAAGAGAGGAGGACCTTCTTTGGGAGAGGTCGTGGTTGGAAGAGGGATGGAAACAAAATTCTTGGATGAATGAGGAGATTTAGAGATCTTGATGGATGAATGTTAGGATGTAGAAGCAAGGTTAGTAGATGGAAGAGGGTGATATCCTTCAAACAAAAAGATCATCCTCATCGATAATATTATGGATGATATTTTGGAGGGATTTAAAATGTTTGGTATCATGTCCTGGCACATGATGGTATGCAAACATGAGATTAGAATCAAACCATGAAGGTCTTGGAGCATGTGGATTAAAAGGTTTGATAGGTGTAAGGGTGATTGTAAATGCTTGAAGTAGACGTTAAAATATTTCTGTGTAAGAACCAATGGGGGTGGTTGAAGAAGAGGTTGCAGATGAAGCAATTTTTAAAATGGTGGATAAGGGTAAGAGGGAAATTTTGCTTTGATGAGGATTTATAGAAGCCTTTGATTCTGTCTTAGACTTAAAAGAATAAGAAGGTGATTGTTCCTTGGTTTCAGTTTTGAAGATTGGTGACTTAGATGGTTTGATTTCTGATTTGGCAGTAGAGGATGTGGATGGTTTGGAAGGGAGCTTTGATTGCTTTGAATATTTGATAATGGGGGTTTTGGATGAAGGGGTTGGCCCATAAGATGGAAGGAGATTATCCTAAGGGTGATGATGTGATGTTAGATTGCTTAGGAGGGTTAGTCTTTGGGGGAGGAACCTCCAACTTTTTTTGTGGATGTGTGAGGGATTTTTGAATGGGCACGCTAAGGTTCTTAAACTTTGGTTGCATGGATTTACCTTTGGCGGGAATGATGAAAATTTCAACTAGAGGCTCCGAATTAGGTGACATAGGTTACATTGTAGAAGTGGATATTGAAGGTGGAAGTGGTTTTTGCATGATGCGCTTTGATGAGATCTAAAGGGGTGGTAGATTGTGTAGGTTTAGGATTCACTTATGTAGGTGTGATTAGATTCATAGGTAGTGTGAGAGTATCATCTGTATTTATATTAAGTGTGGATGTTTGTGTGGTATACATAGATATAGGTTCAGATATTGATATGGGTGTAGTCATAATATCGGATGTGATTGATGTGGGTGTAGGTGTAGATGTAGAAATATGTGATGAAGATGTTAAGGTGGGAATTGGAGGTAGGTATAAGCGAAGGACTAAATGTGATAGATGGGAACGTGGAAGATGGAGAAGTGAGTATAGTTAGGATTGATGTGGATATGATTATTATAGGTATGATTGAGGTAGATATAAGGGATGTAGAGATAGGTGTAGATGTTGATGAAGTTGTGATCATAGGAGAGGAGGCTGATAAGATGATGGGTGTAGGTGATGGTGTTGGATTTTGATCTATAACTTTAATTGTATGGGCGTTAGGTGACTATAATGTGGAGGGAGGAGTTTGATTATTAGGTGGATGATTAGGAAAATGTTTCTTGAAAACATCTAAGGGTTGATTGGGTGGTGCATTAGGGATATCCACTTGGAGGTCGCTAGAGTCTATGAGTTTTTGGATGAGGTCTTTAAAAGTGTGACACTTCTCAATATACTTGCATGGAATTGGTGATATTTACAATAATGTTCCTCATGGTACCATGTCGGTTTGGGTTGTGACTCATCATAAGTTCATATGGGAGGAATTCGAATGAGATTGACTACTATTAACTTGTCAAATATTGAACTATAGGATTCCCCAAGAGGGGTGTAGTTAGGAGGCAGTCTAAGAGCTCTTTATGGAGGCTCTATGTGAGAATTAGACGTGGATGAGGATTTAACCATGATAGTGTTAGTGGTGTTATTAGATTTTTCACCATACATGGAGGATTTAGTGAACTCGATCTTGGGTTTGTTTGATCAAACTTTAAGATGGCCTTGTTCAAGGGCATCAAGTTCAAGTTTCCGAGCCATGGTGAACACCTCTTCAAAGGTTTGGAATGATTTAATTTGAAGAGTAGATGGGATATGATTCACATAATACCATGAGAAGAGTTTGATTAATTCAGTTCGTGGAAGGGAAAATGATAGTTGGTTGATTATGTTATGCCATCATGCGAAAAAATCCATGATAGATTTGTCATCATACTATCTAATGGTGTAGAGGTCTGTGATAGTGATCTTATGTGCAATGTTGATTGAGAAGTGTTCTAGGAATAATTGCATGAGTTAAGTGAAGGAAAATAATGAGTATTGTGGGATGTTGTTTTACCAATCCAACATGGGACCGCCTAACAACATAGGAAATGTGTGAAGCATAAGGTCTTGGTCATGAGCGATGAGGTAACATGAATGTCTAAATGTGTGAAGGTGTTGTCGTGGGTCCTCTTTGCTATTGAACTTAGAGAATTTTGGTAATTCCCAATGAGGCGGATAAGGCTTCATAGGGATGGATGGATTGATAGGTTTGTTACAAATTTGTTCATATGAGAATGTAGTTTTGGATCCCAAGGCAATGTTCAAGGTTATCCATTCTACTCAATAATGCTTTTAAGGGATCATTAGATGGATGGGGTTGAAAATTTGAAGGATGAGATTGTGATGCATATGAGGTGGATGGGTTAGGTTCTTGATAAGGTTGATACGTTTGAGGATGATTTGGTATTGGTGGAAGTGGTTTATAAGGGGAAATATAATTGAAGGGTTGCGATTGGATGGGTTGAGATAAAGGTTGTTGTTGGGAAATGGGGATGTGATAAGATTGGTGAGATTGCATTGGATGTTGAGAGATGGGAAATTTGATTGGTTTGTTGTAGGATGAGTTGGGATGTAAGTAATGGGTGGTTGAGATACTTGAGTTGATTGGTTAGGAAGTATGTAGTGATAAGCACCTCGAGGAGGAGGTTGATGGGTTTGAGTTGATTAAGATGGATGAGGCTATGATGTGATAACATTTGCATGGACATGGGAAGTGGAGACAAGGGGTAAAGTTGAATTATGTTATTCGTATATGGGAAGAAGCAAGTGAGACTCTTGAGATGATTTAATGGTGGCACAAATGACCTTAGTAGATGATGAGATGATGGGGATAGAAGAGGTGATAATAGTGTTAATGTGAGGAAAATTAGGAGGGATGGCAAACACCAATTGAGTGGTTTGGTGATTGTGAGAGATTGTGGAAGAAGATTGTTATGATCAAGCTTGTGTTGGGCCATGATGAGCTCATTCATAGCTCTAGGGTATAAAATGACAAGTTGTGATGTGAGGACTTGCGTAGATTCATGATTAAAATGGTAAGCATATATTTGTTCACAAAGGCGGTCCATCAATGGGGAGGTTGGTAGTCTTATGAAGGAGATAATCATGAAGGGAAACCATATTAACATCAAGGAGCTCTTGAAATTCTGCACACCCACAAGGGATGATAGGAGGCCCAAAATTTTTAATGGAGGTGGCGGAATGGGGTGTTACTAGTCTAGATGGAATGGATTAATGAGCAAGGAAGGGGTTAGTTTCGACATGAATGTTAGGTTAGACCAATTGAATCTCATGAAGAGGGGGAATGGAAACCATGGATTGAGTAATTATGGAAGAAGTGACAAAGGGGGTGGAGGTAAGGATAGAAATTGCAAAAGTTTGATGGGAAACAAAAGTGGAAATTGGAATGTTGTATGGATGACATGTTTTTTTCCATTTGTGTTGCTCTAGGATCGTGTAATAATTGACATGAAACAAATAATAAACAAAACTATTTTGATTTTTATTTAACTCAAATGAATCACACAATAAGGTTTTGATTATCTCTATTATTAAAGATGTGAAAAGAAATGAAAAATGGGCTTGAAGGAAACCTAAGAAATTGTTGTTCTATGGATGGTTTCAGGTAGTTTTGGCTTGGAGTCCTCGATATACCCAAAGGTACGTGAGGCATGAATCTATGATGAATAATGGTGCGAGGCTTGATTTTGGGGCCTACCCCCTCACTTCACGGTCCCACAACGATAAGGGAGTTGGGTGTTTAGCCAAAAAATTGTAATGTGGCCAAAACAATGCAGTGGATTTACTATTGGGTGATGAAATCCCACTAGTTCCACCTGGGAGGAAGTGTTTTAGATGTGTAGTTTTGATGCATGTGTTTTAGGATGTATGTGATGAAAGTGTATGCAAAGTGTTAAGCCCCCTAATTAAACTAGATTTTCAAGAAAATATGAACGGTTATTTTTAGATCCGAAATGAAATGTGATATTCGATGAAAGAAACAAACAAAGGATGCAATGTAATAAAATAAAGAGATGGGGAATAAAAACAAAGGTATACTTGGATAACACTTTTCCTTTTTATTTGAATTTTATTTTTTAGGAAAACAAACAAATCCAAGCAAAACAACCCACACACACAAGAAAGCAAGCAATTCTCCTTCCTGTGAGGTTAGTAGAATATGTATAGAATAAAATAGAAATGAAAAGAAATTCACTCACCGAAGAAGGGTGGGTCCCACTGGGTGTTCCAAAATGTTGGACAAGTTTCCTCACTACCTGTTTCAGATTAGTGAAATCGCAACAAGAGAACAAACAATAAAAAAATGTGAGGGTTTCAGGTACCTAGAGATGGGATGATGATGAATACAGGAGAAAATGAGAGAACTTCCTCTGCAGCAAGCCAGACGACCTGCAAATCACGAGAACTCAACATGAAAAATGAATTAATAGATAAACAGGTGGGTTACCTGAGGAAGTCAGTCCCGAGAAGTGAAGACTTCTTAGGATGGATGTCAACCCATGTTTTGATAAAGGTAAGAAAAAATATTGATAAATTGGATGTGGTAGAATCTGAGATAAAAATAAACTAAAGGCAATGTAGATCTGATCTAAACAATCTATAAACCAAACCTGTGCAGGTTGATGATGACCCGAGACTGCAGGGCCCAGGCAATGGCGATTGGAGTAGATCAATTGAAACAATGGTCGAAAATGCAAATTTGAAGGCCTTGGGAGAAAATATGGAATTGATGATGGACTGAGATGGGAGACAAGGAACTTACAATATATATGGAACATGATACGACATAAAGGATGCAAGATAATTATGAAATCTGATGATGAATGCAATGAAAACATATCTGGTCGATGGTGATTCGGTTGAGTTAGTGGCAATTGGGGTTTGGAAGAATAGATATGAGATGATAGAGAGGGAAGAATGATAAGATTTAAGGGTTGAATGAATGTGGAAATAGAGGAATGATGACTAGGGATATGAATGACAGAGAGGCCAACAAAATGGAAACTAGGTTGACGACGACGGAAGGGTTGACGATGACTGGGGATGATCTAGGGTTGGATGAAAATGGATGGATGAGAATGAATACCTGTAGATGAGAAATAAAGGTCTGGAAGGTAGAGATAGGTCTCCCAATGATAGTTAAACCTGCACAAGATCTGATGAAGAATGGATGATAAATTGCACGAATAGATCCAAGCATGCAAAAGAGGAAAGGGAAGCTTCAAATCTTCGAAGGTGGACACAAAATATCCAAGAGATCTCTAAGATGGTTATGGTAGCTATAAAGATACCCAAGAATGAAGGCAAGATAGAAAAAAGTCTTGAAGACTTCAAAATTGCATCCTAAGAAAAGGAGAGGTAGGGGTGGCTTTATAGGGTCGAGAACGACCCAGATGGGTCACCGCCGATTACGGGGATCCATCCATTTGGGTGGTGGAATGGTGACGAGCTCGAGAAAATGAGCCCATAAGAGGTGAGATTAGGATTTTGAAGGGTTAGAATGATCTAGGGTTACATACAGATGATAAATGGGTAGGTGTGAGGTGAAAAACATTAAATAAAGGCCACGAAGAGGTAAAATCATTAAATAAGGGCCTAGAAAGGATAAAATGGAGGATTTAGGGAGAAAAATGAATTAAATGGGGGACCAAAATTAATTAGAGTTGATTAGGGAAGGTCAATGAATTATTAAAATGGGAAATAATGATAAGTGGGATAAATTGAATTTAGGAGGGAAAAGGGAATTTGAATGGGAAGAGAGGTATGTATGTAGAAAAATATGGTGGGTAGTGAATGTGGGACGAAGGGTAGCGATACCAAAAATTGGTGTCTACAGTGATGCTAAAAATTCAAAAACATTCAACATTATTAATAAAATATAGGTTGCATACATCAGAATGTAGGGAACATTAACTCTTGACACACAACCAATCAAAAGAACGCTCTATTTGTTACAAAAGGAAAAATGTTGGAGCAATATTTACATAAAAATATTCATTATTGCTCAAAGATTAAGAAGGAAAACCATGCGTGCATATTATTCATTCCCTGAGGGTCTTACATAAGTATTGTTTTAGACAAAACATTGTATGTATGTGTACACACACATGTGATTGGACATCACTAATTTTAAGTCACACAAGATTGGACATGCCCATTTGTACAACAGGTTTTAATTTTTGGATTAAATTTACAAATTTAAAAACATCATTTAATAAATGATTTGGTAAAAATCTTATACAAACATAGCCAATAATAAGCCATACTTAATGTATCTTACACATTTGATACACTAATTAACAATGTGCAGGAGAATGTATTAAATAAGTAACCCAATTTTGAGGCTCCTACCAAGTGGCCTTCCGTTTCACTTGATTATTTCTTGAATGGTTGTTCCACATATGCATGGACATACCCCATGTCAATGTCATCTCATAGGCCAGTTTTAGGACCTCATACAAATCAACAAGATATTGTAGCTGAGGAAACAAGTGGAAATTATACAACAATGAAATTTTTGGTCACACACGAGAGGTGTCATGGTCCATTCTAGAGGTTTCATTATGGAGTCGGTGTATGCATTAAGGAACTCAAAACATAGTGTCACCACCAACTTGTTTGTAAGCTTACAACCACCCTCTAATTCAAACAAAATAGGATTCAATGTAGGTGATGGAAAAAAATCCTTAACTCAATTTTTTCCATAAATTATTTATGAGGGGGAGATTATTGGTCATCTACAACTTGCATACCTCTCATCTAGCCAAATTTTAATAATAAGAATGTTTGGTCACTTCTTAAGTTAAACGAGAACACAACAAGCTTAGTGAGCCATATTTTCACCTTTGATTATATTTCCAATAGAGACTCTCATTCTTGGCACAAGGTGATCATAACATGAATGGATGTTAAGGGGGTTTCAACAAGCGAAGTCAGGGGAGACACTCATATTTAATGCAATGTTTATTGAGTATTAAACTTATCTTAACTTCTGCCAACCTAGAAATCCTACCTTTTTAATGGACTTGTAACTTTGTAAGGATAACTGCAATTGCATTATTATGTGTGTTTAATAACATAAGTGTTGAACTAATACAACCAAAGAATTCTTATATTACTACATGTTTTAATAACATAACTATTGCAAATAGAAAATACTTCAAAAATAAAAAAACATTCTAGATAAGAATACATTTTGACACATGTTGTAAGGGCCAAAAAAATTCAAAACTATAAATATTATTAATAAAATATGTCACATGTGTCAGAACATAGGGGACATTAACTAGAACAACTCCCAACAAACAACCAATAAAATAATGTTATAGTTCTTGTCAAAGTTAAAATGTAAAAATATCCATGCAATATTACATAAAATGAATCTTCAACATTGCTTGAAGATTAAGAAGGAAAACCATGTGTTCATATTATTCATCGCCCTAAGAGCTTATATAGGTCTTGTTTTAGACAAACATTGTCGATATATATATTCCTTTAAAATACTAATAAAATCACAAACAAAGGATAAAATTTAAGCCACATAAGATCTGATATGCCCATTATCCCATCGAGATTTCATTTTATGGTTACATTTACAAATTGAAAAACATCCTTCGATAAATGATTTAGCAAAAGTACAAATATAGCCAACAATGATCAACACTTGATTTGTCGTACATGTTTGATTTGTCAATCAACGTTGTACATGGGGATGTATTAAATAAATACCCTTTTTTGAGGGTATTTCCAGGTGGATTTCCCTTTCACTTAATTATATCTTGCATGTATCTTCCATGTATGCATGGAAATACCTTGTGCCTCACAAGATAATTTGAGGACCTCAAACAAATCAATGAGATGTTGCAAATGAGGCAACAAGTGAAAATGATGTAGTATTCAATTTTAGGGTCATGCATGAGATGCCCCATGGTTTATTCCAGATTTTTTTATTGTGGTGTTGGTGCCACCATCGAGGAAATTGAAACACAACATCACCACCTTCTCATTTGTGATCTCATGGCCACCCTCCAATTCCAATGAAAAAAGGGAGTCCATTTAAGTGACGGAGGATATTCCTTGGCTCAGCTGCTATTGTCACTTGTTTACAAGGGGGAAACATTGACAATCTATAATTTGTGCATCTCCCTCACGTGGCTCCATTGACTAGAGAATAAAAATAGGGAGACACAACAAGAATGGAACCACCCCTGTGTGAAATTTACATCAAAATAACCTCCTACAAAGTGTGTCAACAAATAAAAATATAACTATTTTTGGATGATAGGGCTACTCTACGTGGCGTCCAATGTGGACCACTAGGTGACAATGTTAATGTGTAGTGGTGTCCAATGTGGAAAATTATGATACATCAATGAACAAATAAATCATAGTCATCAATGTCTTCATTTCCTATTAGTATTACCCCCACAATTATTCTTTACAACATGCCTTTCTGTGTAATTATAAAAGTAAAGGGATGAAATATCCAAATTTACTCGATAAAACATCAAAAAAAGAGAGTATTATAGGGGTTTTATACCAAAACAAAACTACTTATGAAACATTTTTCCTTGAGTATTTTTCCTCCCAAGGGAAACCACGATTTACTGCCATTGAATTTGTCCTCATGTTAGAAATAGATCCAAAAAATTATTGCATTAAGTCATTATTTTTGTAAAATTTCAAAGGGTTTTGGAAAATAAATATGTGTTGTGGAACAAACTATTTGAATAAATCTACAATTTTAATGAAATCCATGAGTGGATTTTTTTAGGGTTTGAAAAAACCTTTTTTTTATAGGTAAACAATGTCTGACGGGACCATTTCCTGTAAACAATTTTTTGTTAGAAAAACAATGGACTGAGAAGGGGGGGGGGTGAATCAGTCCTTACAATAATTCAATTTCAAATTTCAGATTTGCGTAGTCAAAAAATCATAAACATTTAACCATCCATTAATGTGTGTATTCAACAAATCAACACATGTGCAAGAACCATAAGAAAGACACAAGATATAAGTGGGAAACCCTCAAGGGGAAGAAAACCCATTTAAATACAATCTTATATTGATATGTTTCAAATTTAGTGAGGTACAAACCCCACAAGGACCACCAACCCCTAATTTTATGAAGCACCAACTCCACAAGGAGGCTACAACCCCCCAAGATGATCAAGCACCCACTAAACCACCTTATCAAGATATTGATCTTTGTTTTTTTGCTGCCATAACTGATGGAGACCAAGTATTCAGCTAACACTTCTTAAACCAAACGCTAGATGACCAATCTTTGCAAAACAAGTTCTTCAATCACTTCTTAAATAATTCAAACACTTGCAAACATCCTTGCTGATATTTTTCAACCTGCAAAACACTTGATTCAACCTCAATTTATGCTCCAAAACCTACAAATTATTCACACCTATGTCGCTCAACTTGCACACACACAACCAGCTTGCAAAAACACCCAACACACACAACCAGCTTGCAAAAATACCCAAAATAATGCTTTTTATAAGCTCCACGTCATTTCAAATTCAAACACAATATTTTTCCATCCTTTTTCTCAACCCATACATCACAAAATATCCCAAATTTTAATTACAACAGTCATAAGTGACCCAAGTAGATCGGCCTAGCTAAAAACCTCATTAAAATGCCAAAAATGGTTCAAAACTCCATGGGCACAATCTTAAAATTTCCATTACATCAAAACCATAGATAGTCATGTTCCATAATACATTAAAAATGATTTAAATATCATTTCACATTCATACATGATCTGAATTTAGATCAACAAATCAAATTATTTCATTTAAGGGCCCAATACTCTTTGTATTTCTCAAAACTGTTGTTTCCTACACCCTTCAACACCTTGGAAACTTCATTATGCCATCAAAATCACTTATTCTAAACCAAACCATACCATGTGACCACTTGATGAAATTCCAAAACTTTTAGATCACTTCTAAGTAAGTTATAAGCCTTGAATAAATCACCCGCTTAAACCACAACCACGTTTGCCTTCACCAAATCAACCTGCCAAAAAAGTTGTTTTCAAAGGTTAGCTCATAAATTTTTTTATACGAACATTGAATACCTCAAAATGGATTCATTTTATTCCAAATTTATTCCTCTTCATATTACAGGTGATTTAAAAGCATCACCCAATCCATATCATGCTCCAAACAACTTCAGACTTTTAGAAAAATGCATTCTATCATGCACTAGAAAAAACCTTCCTATCAAAATAATGACATGGAAACAATATCAAATTACCTAATCATGAATAAAAAATTATGTCAATGGAAATCCCTCTGAATTATATTTCCATCACATTTTTAATCATCTCAAAAATCCATCTGTAGCTCTAGATATGACAATTTTATTGAGTACTGCTTTTTAAGGCCTCAAAAATACCCTTTGACCAATCAACCTGTATGGACCTGATTTGACCATTTACCTACATGAAAATTTCCTAAAATCTACCATTTACATCGATATAAAATCACATAAATTCCATGATATCGATTTAGAACATACCTCATTTGGACAACCTTGTCCCAAAACCTTCTTCTTCAGAAATTGACCTGTTTGAGTGGGGTCCACTCATCACCATGACCTCAACCATACATTTATTGAAATATAAGATAGTAATATACATAATCCAAAAATCACTTTTTATCAACCAATCAAAATGGGTCACTATACCTCTCTTTATGCAAACTGCTCCTAACTAGGGTTTAATTAGGGCTTTAGACCACTTTATCTTCCTAACATTTGTTCATAAAAATATGAAAATGAAATTACCTCATTATTTTTGTTAAACCTTCTAGAGTAACCATAGAAACATCTTTGAAATATAACAGGTCCCATGAAAATTAAAATTTTCAGGGTGACCATTAGAAGTACCAACTAAAGCTAGAATTTCACTTGTTCTTGACCCTGTCTCACATAAACTGACATATATTGAAAAATTCACATCCTATAAATCTTAAATTTTACTCAAATAACCATGAAATATCACAATAAAATATCCAATCATCATATTGTCATCACCATACCTCAAAATCTCCAAACACTGAGACTTGCATAACTAGACCTTAAGGATTCTCATTGTAGAAGCTAGGGTCATATGAAAGAATGCAATAACTCATCATAAAACCTCTAAAAATGACCAAAAAATGATTGATATACCATGACATACTTGAATTCATGCATCCATGAGCTCATGTAGCTCCAAAAATAAATCTCACACCTCATAGCAACCATACCTGCTCCAAATGAACACCTGTAACATAGCCAATCACCTGTATCTACATCATGCCACTACTGTGAGTGCCTAAACACTCTCCAAACCTTATTCCCATCATTACAACATGCTTCTAAAGCATCCAAGAATCTCATACCATCATGTAACATCACCTAGGCACATGAATAGGATTAGAAGAACAAGTAATCCTCACTGAATCTCACAGCATCACCATAAACACATCTGAAGCAGTATGCCAACATCAAATACATCATCATATGAACCTAATACATCATCCAAGTTTTTGTTAATATGGTTTTACGTCAATGATAACACCTAAAATGACCAGATGCCAACACTTTTGAATGAAGCTACGAAATGAGTATACAATAGTAAGTTGCCATGACCAACATTACAATCAAATACATTCAACCACAATGAAAACCTGCCACCATCGGCAAAAAATTCAGAGAAGATTGACCACCTTGAAACATGCCACCAACGTCACAACATTTAAAGAGGAACTGTAGACATGCAAAATGTTGACAGGGTCATCATACTATAGTAACTCATCCCCATTATCATCCATTTAATAATTATTTATAAAATTAGTTAATTATTATACAACTACACTTCAATTATTTCCCCCCCATCTACTCCATAATTCCATTACATCCTTACAAAAAATTAATACATCATTAATATTTTATTTACTACATTCTAATCTTCATTAACT
The DNA here is from genome assembly GCA_019776745.2 of Taxus chinensis. Classification (NCBI taxonomy): domain Eukaryota; kingdom Viridiplantae; phylum Streptophyta; class Pinopsida; order Cupressales; family Taxaceae; genus Taxus; species Taxus chinensis. Next base: position 912,627,658 of record CM034147.1, on the reverse strand, counting down.
ATTTTCTAGCAATTCAAAAATACTCACCCACCTACCACCTATCATATACCTACTCTATGCCTAGCTTCTCCATCTAATCACCTCATTAAATATACTTAATCTCACCTAACCATATGTTAAATGACCCTCCAAATCTAGAGGCTTCTATTTCTAGAAGTCTCTCCATTCTTCCCTCCCATTTTCAAATATTCAAATAAAAAAACACTATTCCATTGAATTTTTAATTCAATGGAGATTTCTCATGAAATCTAGAATTTTCTACAATGCTCCCCTCTCTTTCTATTATCAACCATTGATCTAATACACCATGGAAAGATCTTAATCATTGATTTTTGCCTCCTCTAGCTATAAATAAATGTGTCACCCTCCATGGTAAACACATTCGAAATTTGCAAGTAAATGTTTCCCAATCTTTAAGCCATCTAAAAAATCTTCATAACATTCCATCAAGCTCAATAAAGCATTTGATCAAGGTGCAGGTGCTGCTGATTTTTTTCTAAAATCTGAAGCATCGTTACAGCCATTCAACAAAAAAATCAAACTCATCAAAGGAGGAGGAGGATTTCACTTGTAGGTAAGTACAAGTATATCACTCTCTCCCCCTTTTGACCTCTGCTCCATCTGAGCTAGATGAACTATTGTGTTAGATATTGTTTTCAATTGGTTTCATAGTCATTTCATGTTTACACGCTAACATTATTATTCTTCTACAGGAACAACTACCACGAGCGCTACACACTTGGTCTATCCGCCATAATCGACATGATCCAAACTAGTCACAATGACCACCATGAGTACAACAACAAAAAACAATCTACCACAATTAGTGAGGAAACCACCCCCAACGGGGCTCACTCAATAGAGGGATTTGAACCTGGGTGGTGCCAGATACAACCATCTGACTTAACCAATCCACCTAACCCCCATTGACAAAAAATTAGATGGTAAACATTTTTATTATACCAGAGCTATGAATTGGATTGGTGGAGGAACACTTTCTCTAAGTGGGACATGAGGGTGGGCTTAGGTCCTTAATTTCCATCAAGAGATGCACATTCAGAGCACCCCATTATGTTCCACATGGTACATAGGGATAAGTTTGACCCCTACTTCAAGGTGTCCCCATGACCACTTACTGAAACTGTCTAATGGACTTAATGGGAATGGAACTTGGGTTGATGATTGCAAACTACTTATAACTCACCAATATCCCAAGAACTCGAGTCCAAAACTTTGGTGTTAAATGTTTTTAATATACTAGAAATATGAGCTTGGAATGGTTGGAGGATAAATTTCTTTAAGCGGGACATGAGGATGGGCTTGGGTCCTTAATGTACACCAAGCGATCTGCATTCGAAGCGCTCCGCTATGTTTCATTAGGTCCATATGGAGAAGTTCAACCCCTACCTCAAGGTGTCCCCATGGCCACCTATTGAAAATGTTCAATTAAATCGATAGGGCTGGGACTTGGGTTGATGCTTATAAACTACTTGTAACTCGCCAATAGCCCAAGACCTTGAGTTCTAAAAAATCTATATTTTTATTTCAAGGGTTTTAGGGTGTAAAATTTAAAATAATAATAAAATGTCAAAGTGAAAGTTTGTATTTGAGGCTTTTGGTACATAAAAAGAAATAATTTTTTTTTTAACTAGCACATGTCACATGCAAGCTATACATTCATCCTTCAAGAGGTGGCCATCATGACAACTACAAAGACTGTGACATCAATAAAATAAATTATGTAGATCCTAGAGATGAGGATTCAAGTCCCTATAAGATAAGCATAAATAATGGAGGACAAGAGGATAAAGAAATCGATCCTTTGGAAGTTTTTATGGTAGGAATATAAGAAGACATGAAGAACTCCCCTGTGAAGCCAAAGACAAAGATGAAGAAATTTGAAGAGGATGAAGATGATACAGTGAACAACTTTATTAGGACTAGAAAGGATACATGCTTAGATCTTATATTGGAAGTACAATGGACTGAAGGGGGGGGTGAATCAGTCCTTACAAACTTAATTTTAATTTCAGATTGTTCACTTAAACCATTAATCAATTAACCATCCTTTAGAGTGTACACAACATCATACAACATATCAAAAATCATGTGAAATATGGTTGGCTAATGGTGACAAAAATACCAAATTATTCCATGCTTCTGTCAAAGCTTGAAGAAATGCTAATTATATTTCCTCCTTGAAATTGGATGATGATTCGGTTTTGTCCTCTCAATCTTAGATTAAAATCGAGACGGTGTCTTTTTTTCAAAAGCTTCTGAATAGAGATCCTGCCTCTCCTCTGGATGCTCAACTTTCCTTTTTTTAATCAGATTCCTAATTTGGTCGATGATTTTGACAACGCTAAACTTCTATCTCCTTTTTCAAAGGATGAAGTTCGACGAATTCTTTTCTCTATGTGGAGGGATAAATCATCTGGTCCAGATGGCTTTCTTGCCTCGTTTTTCCAAGATTTTTGGGACGTCATTGGGGATATTGTTTGGCATTCCACGGAGGAATCTCGATGTACAAGCAAGCTTCTTGGCACTCTCAATCACACCTTTATTTACATGTTCCCCAAAAAGGTGCAGGTGGTTTCTCTTGATGACTTCTGGCTGATCTCCTTATGTAATACGTCCTATAAAATCATTTCTAAGACTATTGCATCTAGAATGAGCGTTCTTCTTCAAAAGTTGGTAGTGCAGGAACAAAGCGGCTTCATCCCGGGGAGGTCTATTGCTGACGGCATAATAATTTCTCATGAAATGATTCACACTCTTCATTCCTCCAACCGCTCCGGAATGATGTCAAATTTGGATTTTAGTAAAGCTTACGATTGTACTAATTGGAGGTTCCTATGCAAGTCCCTTCTCGCCATGGGTTTTAACAAGCATTTCTGCAATTGGATTTTCTATTGTATTTCTTCTCCTCAGTTTTTCTATTTTAGTTAATGGTTCGGCATAAGGTTTCTTCAGTAGTAGTAGGGGGCCTGAGATAGGGAGATCCTCTTTCCTCCTTTCTATTCATCCTAGTTGCTGAGGCCCTTAGTCGTAGTATCAAAGCTGCTCTCTCAGGACGAGGTACTTAAGGGTATTCGTTTAACCACTAATATCCCTCCCCTTTCACACCACTAGTTCGCTGACGATACCTTCCTTTTCAGTCAAGCCTCTATTCCAGAATCCCATTTCCTTTCTTCCATTCTGGATTCTTATTCGTCTACATCTGGTTAGGTAATCAACTTACACAAATCTGTTATTTTCTTCTTTAATGTCGCACCCAGGCTGCAAAGAAGAATCAAGGCAATTCTCAGATTTGTAGTGGGATCCCTCCCTCATAAATATTTGGGCATCCCTCTCTTTTTTGGCAACGGTAAAGTGAATCTTTGGGGTGGAATTCTCAATTCCCTGTCATCTAGACTACTTTCGTGGAAAGGGAAATGGTTGTCCATGGCTAGTAGAGCTCTTCTGATCAACTCCGTCCTCTTGGCTCTCCCGATTTATATGCTTTCGGTCTTGCTGCTTCCTAAGATTGTTTTGCTCAAAATTGAGAACTTGGTCAGAACTTTTATTTGGCAAGGGAATCATGAAGAGTGAAAATTTCACCTGGTGAAGTGGGAGACTATCAAGCTACCCAAGCCTCTTAGGGGCTTGGGGATTCTAGATCTGGCTCTTCAGAATTTGGCTCTCAGTGATAAACTTGTTCAGAATTTTATTTCTGATGCTAAGCGGTTATTTTTTTCAGGTTCTTTCACATAAGTATTTAGAGGCTGGTCACCCAGAGCTCTTGCTTTCTAGCTATGAGCTTCCTAAAGGCTCTCATATTTAGAACTTTTTATGTAATTACAAATCCATGATCACTGATTCGGTATCCAGGAAAATCAACAATTGTCAATTGGCAGCCTTCTGGGAGGATGGTTGGAATGGGTCTCACTCCGCTTAACCTCATTCCCAATCTTAATAGAGTTATGAATGTCACTAGTGCTTCCTGGGATACTAAAGTTGCTGATTATGGTCGTCAACATCTGAATGGCTCACCATCCTGGCAATGGAAAAACATTTCCTCCATTGGTGCCTCCTTTCATGAATCTTCTATTTTATCTAAAGCCCTTCGAGCTAGGAATGCTCACTTCAATGCAGGTGAAGATCAATTGTTATGGCTCAATGATAACACTGGCTCTTATTCGGTGAAAGCTGGTTATGCCCAACTTATTTCTCAGTTGAGTTCGGGCTCTCCCTGCTCCTATGGATATTAGCACCCCAGTCTCCTACCTAAGGTGGCTATCTTTGGTTGGTTGGTTTTTAAAAAAAAAGTTCTTACTCAGGTGAGGAGAAGATCTTGGGGTTACGCAATTCCTTTCAAATGCGTGCTTTGTGGTGAAGCTGAGGAAGATCAAGATCACCTGTTTCTTTTTTGTTCTTTTACTTCCAGCTATTGGCATTGGCTTCTTTCCAAATTGTATCTTACTTGGGATCCTTGTAGAAATATTGCTGACACTCTCCTCTCTTAGCCTAGGAATGGTCAAGATAATTCCCTCAGCTCTATCTGGTTCATTACCCCTTTTTTCCTTATTTGGCACATTTGGTGGGAACCTAATTTATGCCTTTTTCAGGATCAGTCTGCTGAGCTCCCTATTTTCCTAAATAAGTTGGAAGTGGCCATTTCTAAAAAAGGCAGCAATAGTAGTCTCTCAAATCCTATTTTCTCCTCTAAAGATGTAATAATCAGAAAATCTTGGCCTCTCATCAAACTTCCCAGTCCTGGCTCAATTATAAAAAAGGCCTTTCCCAAGTTGAGAAATTAATCAGAAGAAAAAGGGCTAAATGGCGACCTCCCCCAGGGGCTCGTGGAAATTAAATTTTGATGGGGCATCTAGGGGGAACCCTGGTAAATATGGTGCTGGTTGTATTATCAGGGGTGATTCAGGCACTCTCATTTCTGCTGGTTCCTTTCCTATTCAGGATTGTTCCTATAATTTGGCTGAAGCTCAAGCACTTCTAGAAGGAGTTAAATTGGTGGTTCACCTTGGTTGTGAAATCCTCTATATTGAAGGTGATTCCTGAATTATTATTCATGTACTCTCTAGTGGGTCTTCCCCTTCATGGAAAATTAATCCTTTCATTTCCAATATTCTCTTTTGGCTAGGCAAAATACGCACATGGCACATCAATCATATCTATCGTGAAGCCAACCAAGCTGCGGATCTTCTCGCAAATTATGCCATTGATTACTGTACATACCCAAAATTGTAGGGTACTGCACCACCGGAAAGATGTTACACATACCCCAATGATGATACATGTCTCCTTGCAAGGTGTTCGGAATCCAGAAAAGCTTGCCAAGTATACGTTTGTATCCCGCATGCCTTGCTCGGCCTCTGCATGCTTTGTTTTTCCCTCTGCCCCCCTTTTTCTTTGCATTTTGGTCTTTAGTGACGAGACCACTACCTTTCTTGGGTGGCGGTCCCATGACCGCTGCCCAGGACAGAGCGGTGGTCCTGTTTGCATTTTCCAGAAAGTTCCGACAATCAAGTCAAACGTAAATCTTCAATTTCTACCCACATTCTTCAGCTACTTTGCTTTGCATTTATGTTTTGGCCACCCTGTGAATAGTGTTTTCCCTTTGTTTATAGTAAAAGAGTTCAATTGGGAGTTACCCTCTGGTAAATGCATTTGCTATAAATAGCCAGCTTGTTTTCAAATAAATGGCCCCTCCCCTTCTCAATCCTATTATTCAGTCTTTTGAGTTTCTCAATTAGAATTCCCATAGTTTCATGTTTTGCTTCCATTGTTAGTTTTCCTTTGCTGTTTAGAGGTCATTTGATCTTCTTGTTTCAGTCTTGCTTCATTGTTGTTCCATGCAAGTCAGTCTAGAGTAAAGTAGTTTCATTTGTAGATTGGAATCCATTAGAGTTGTAGGTTCTGTTCGTTACAAATGATAGTTTCAAGAACTCTCGACATACTTATGTTTTATTCCCGCAATAAATCCCGCTAGGAATTGCATAGTCAAGCTCTGTTCACTTGCGCTATCCATCTCCTACTCGCATTGTATTCGGTCTACGTCCAAAAGCTGTCATTGTTCAAGTTCCTTCTTCTGTTGATGCTATCATATACACGCTTTTTTGGATTCATGAGAACACAAAGGAATGAGGAGATCACACTTAGGGGACAAAGTCACACACAACTGGATCTACCACTGTTATATAAATTCCAGGTTTGAGCTATCAAAGTTCTAGTTACAACGTATCAAATAGATTAGTGAATCATTTTATTTCAGTTAAGCTCACTTTCAATATTGCCAGGGAAGCTGTGGGGAATGATAGTTTCTGAGAAACTATGATTTGTTCCTCACTTCTGAGGTAGGATTGAAGGTTTTCAATTAAGTTAATTAGCTGTCTTTTATCTAGATTCACACATCTGCATAGGTGAATAACCACACCGGGTTATTTCACTTGTTTAGTTTTAGTATAAAAGTAGTTTAATTGTTGTTTGTAATTATAACGTTTCAATCATATATTTTGTTTAGAGTAGTTTCCTTTTCAGCAGTAGTATAAATTGCTATTTTCAGTTTAAGTTAATTCAGAGACTTCAAAAATATTAACACTTAGATCTTAGGATAAACCACTAGCGAATTTATGCTACCTGTTCATAGCCTCTAAATCTCTCCTTTGTCATTTAGCTATCAGGAGATCACGCTACCAGATCTTAGTCACGAATCCTCTTACAGTTAGCTATAGGAAGGTTACTTTCTGATTCTCATCCTCACCTGTAGCTTTTCTATCGTTGAAAACTGGCCATAATACCAGTTGTGGCTTCGTCTAAGTCACCCACATTACAGACCACCGCCTGTCTCGGCACGACCTTGAGAGGTCGGGTATGGGGAAAGTCACTTGTTGATTATCATCCTCGCATGTCACTTTTTTTTTGTACAATGACCCTACCGCCACTGTCATCTTGAGACATGCAAACGCTTGGCTTGGCCTCTCCAACATCATTTCACACAAACTGCAGGGTTTTCAACTACTGCATGGATTTTCCCCTCTGCACGTGTAATGCCTCTTTTAGGCATAGGTACGGGATGGTGGTGGCATTTTTCCTCTGTCCTTGTGTTTTCTTGGTGCATGTTCGCTTTTCCTTGTTTATGGAATTCTTAGGCTTTCCTTTCATTTTTCTTCAGAGCTCAATTCCGGAAGAAGCTTCACCTTTTCATATAGATAGAAATCAGATTTCTGAAATCTTTCATTACTTATCTCATGAGGAAGCCGAAGCTATCGAAACCATCCTGGGTGATTCCTACCATTTCCGGTCTTAGCATGCCCGTTCCAATTTAGAGATTACTTTGGCCTTCGTCTCCTTTTGTTTGCTGTTGCACTGGGATACGATTGTAGTCAAATTCATTGCCAACGATGAGATTTACCCTGCTCACAGGGTTGGTCTCCAAGAAGAATTACTCGATTTCTCCCTCCCTGATCCACTTCTATGGGTCAAAGAGGTGGATGAGCTTACTATTGGGTCTGGTCAGAGTATTCAGTGGCTTTATGGGTAGTATAGAGATATCCTTCACTATGCTCAGAATGTCCAATCTTTGATTTCAGCGGGTCGTTTTGATCACAGGATCCTCCCCGAAGTGCATGTTGATGAGGCCACATTTCTTGTTCAATCTGCTACTGAACATTAGCAGGAGCTTAAGGACAGGTCCACGAGTGCCTTTCACTTCCTCATGCATGAGACTAACAGGCGAGCAGACACTGCTGGAATGAAGAACAACTCCTTTCTAAAGGGGTAGAATGATGCAGGAGCATCAAGTGTCAAGACAAAATAGGCCCTATATATGATGAAGATGAAAGAGAAGTTGATGGAGCTGACTTGGAAGAAGAAATGAAGATACTAGAAGAGTTGATGAAGAGAATGACAACAAAAATAGAGAGAAATCAGGAAATTGAGAGAACAAGAAGGAGAACAGTTGAGAAGAAGGAGAGAGAAGAGGTGTTGCCAAGGATAGAGCAACATGAAAATTTGCAAGAAATGAAACAATTAAGAAAAGAGGAACCTGATCAGGAGAGAAAAAGAATGAAAATGACCAAGTTGAAAATGGTCAATGAAAAAACAAAAAGAAATGGAGAAGAAGAGCACTCTATAGACATTCAAGAGGCTTCATGGCCTCAACCCTTTACTTTTAATGGTGTTGTTAATATTGTGAATGCAGGTTTGGCAGACAAAGAGATGAATCAAGTGTATGATTCAATGAGAAAGTTCATGAGACAAGAGGAATAAGAAGATATAGAAGACACATGTGATGATGAAGTTGAGGCATTTGAAGGTGGAGAAGCACCAAAATATGATTTTGAATACATAAGCATGGAGCAGCTGAAAGAAGAACTAAAATATTTAGAGGAAGTCATATATCAAGCCAAGGAGGATCACGCAGATAGACATGAAGACCATACAAGTGAAGAGTTGATAGAAGACAATCATATTTTAGTTGAGGAGGCATATGAAACTTCAAAGCATGCTGAGGAGATAGATTTCAACACTAAAGACCTTCATTTCATTCCTAAGGTGAAGCAAGCCTATCAGGAGGGAAAATGTGAAAGAGAAAGAATGTTGTTGATAAAACAGGTGGAGAAGACTATTAAGTCTTGTGAGAACATTCTTAGCAATGATCAAAGAGCTGTAGCTACATGCTGTTATGAACACAAACTAGAGTTGACATACTTAGTGAAGGAGATAGAAGACCTACAAGAATTAGACTTGAAGACAAATACCATGAGGAGGAAGATGAAGCAAGGAGAAAACAAGAAGAGCAGAATTGAGGAGAGGCAATGCAAGAGCAGATGGAGGAGACAAACTATACTAGCAAATGCAATAAGGATGAATTGAAAGACAAGAAAGAAGAAGAACTATTTGAGCAGGAGCTCAAATTCTTCTCTCAAGGGCACTCCGATGCAGGAGCATCAAGTGATAAGATGCAAGAAGGTCATATGACCATTAGAACATGTTAGTCTAGGTGTGAGTGAATGAATGTTAAAGTTGAATATGTTGTAAAAGGTGAATGAGTGCTTGTAAGAGAGTTGTAGGAGTAAATTTGACATAGTAAAAGAGTAATATTGGAAAAATAAAGCCATGTCATCATGTAATAGTTGTCTTATATGGATTACATGAGAGTATTAAGGAGATCTCCACGTGATTTCTATGTAGAGGAAGTTGTTGAGTCTTCTTAGGAGTGTGAATTGGCTTAGGAGTCAGTTTAGGTGCTTGTTAGAGTCTTTACTTAGCAAATTGACACCTATTTCATAGGTGATTCGAAGAGAAGGAGGGAGAACAGAGGTTCTCATGGTTGTAGAGATGAAGGAGAAGGAATGTATGAGGTTTTAGGAGAAGAATATACCTCTGTTGGCATGAAAATTACATGTTTCACATGACTGTGCATGAGGATTGTAACAGGACAGCAAGATAGAAACCCTCCATAAAATTTAAATGATATAAATCTCTTGATTATTAGCATGGAAAGGTTCTACAAGTGATGTAGATCACATTTGTAATTTTTGTATGTTTTGAAAATGCATAGTTTGGATTTTATAGCAAATTGTTACCTCTCGGGCCTGAACTAGGGCATCATATATCTTTTGACTGGATGGATGAAATTGGCTAAAAATTTCAGGATATCTCTATATTTACACTATCTAACTACTGTAAAAATTTCAAGGATAATGGATTTGTACCGCTCAAGATATACGTGACTATTTTTTTAATTATGGCAAGAATACACAGTGTACAGTGAGAGAGGAATTGAAGTGCATGAAGGGTCATAATGTGGAATCAAGCCACCAAAATTTGTAGCAGTCATCTTGATGTCATTTCTAAAGTAGATCCATCAAGATCCAGGTGAGATCAATGCCCCAAGTGCCTACTGTCATGGTTAGGGTCAGAATAGGCCGGATTTTTGTATGCTACAGCCATAAAGGAGGTGTGTTTTCTAACAAAGAAACAAGGTATGAAATTTAGTGATATTGGAGAACCCTGTAAAGGATATTTTGGTCATTAATCTATATGTATAGTTGATTAAGGGGAAATTGAGATAAGAGATCATTTGCATGCTCAAAAGACTAGTAGCCAATAAGGTCCAAAAGAGAAAACTAGCATAAGATGCAAGGTATAGTTAAATAAAGGGTCTTAGACACCTTGGTTAAGGTGAATTGATTCTAGATAACAGTTACTTAGGATTTGAAACCTTGTCTTTGCATATATGTCCTTGAATTAGACAAATAAGGATCATGTGAATCCTTGGGGCAGGGTGTAGAGATTTCACACTTGAAGAGCAATGCTTGAGCATTCATAAGGGAGCTTGAAACTTTGGTTTGCTGTCTTGATCATGTTCAATCAGGTAGAAGAGAGCTTGTGACTGTATTGAAGAAGAGATCCATTTGGAGGTAAAGGTGTATGGTAAGAGAACTCAAAAAAAGGTATGAATGCTAGAGACTTTATGAATGGATTTTGTAGCTTGGGACAGTCATGCAGATTAATATAAAAGTTCTTTACATCTATTATATATTGTATCAGTGATCACAAAGTGACCACCTTTGCTCATCAAGTTAACTCTCCTCCAGTTGTTGTTTTCAAGTGGTATAAGGTACAAGTTCTCATTGGACCTCAAGGTCATAAGAACAAACAGATGATGCTGCATGAACATCAATTAATGATCCTCTAACAGGGGTGGATGGAATAATAGAGCAAGTTCAAGCTCTTGAGTATTGTAGAGAAAGATAAATCTAAATGACCCCTGCATCAATTATACATATAGATTAATGACCAAAATATCCTTTACAGGGTTCTCCAATATCACTAACTTTCATACCTTGTTTCTTTGTTAGAAAACACACCTCCTTTATGGCTGTAGCATACAAAAATCAGGCCTATTCTGACCCTAACCATGACAGTAGGAACTTGGGGCATTGATCTCACCTGGATCTTGATGGATCTACTTCAGAAATGTCATCAAGATGACTGATAAAAAGTTTTGTGGCTTGATTCCACGTTATGACCCTTCATGCACTTCAATTCCTCTCTCACTGTACACTGTGTATTCTTGCCATGATTAAAAAAAATAGTCACGTATATTTTGAGTGGTAAAAATCCATTATCCTTGAAATTTTGACAGTAGTTAGATAGTGTAAATATAGAGATATCTTGAAATTTTCAGCCAATTTCATCCATCCAGTCAAAAGATATGCGATGCCCTAGTTCAGGCCCGAGAGGTAACAATTTGCTATAAAATCCAAACTATGCATTTTCAAAACATACAAAAATTACAAATGTGATCCATGCTTTCCATGCTAATAATCAAGAGATTTATATCATTTGAATGTTATGAAGGGTCTTCTATCTTGCTGCCCTTGGGTACAGTCTTGAGGATAAAGTCATGTGAAACTATAGTAATTTTCATGCCTTGCTTGTGTGTTTTGATAGGTTATTTTACTAAAACTTTTCTTTTATTCCTTTTTTTTCATCTGAATAAAACCATGAGAACATTAGTTAGTAAAAAAATCCTTCTTTTTAATTATCACCTATTACGTAGGATTTTAATTTGCTATTTCATTAATATTCTAACAAGCATTTCCATATATTAATTCCTATATGCTCTTACTTATATCAGCTTACATCCAATATGTAGGGTTGACTTGTGGCTTACATAATCCCTTTTCTTATCATATATCATTCATTTACGCTTTCATATGTCCTTAGTAGGTCTGGCCTATGTGTTTTCCATAGTATAGGACAAGGTATATACTAGGAAGGTAGTAATGGAGTTAGATAAACACATATTGAGTGTTTGAGTCTTATGTCATATAGTTTGGAGGTTGCCTACAACTCTCTTACAAGTGGCTAAGTAACCTTATACTTGCATAATGTGATCATTTCTCTACATTCATTGGTGTCACTTTTGGAGTAACATTGCTGCTAATATTCATATTTATCAAAGTAATCTTGCATCTTATAACTTGATGCTCCTACATCAGTTGCGATATGGCCAAAGTATTGAGTCCAAACCCTAATTTTGAAGTATTTAACTATATATCTGAAACGCTATGGTCAGATTTTTTTCCCAATTTTTAACTAAAGCGGAAAAATCAGATCAAGTAGGTTTCTCCCCGAAGTTTCAAGACCGGTTGCATTATTTTGCTGAAGTTATAAGCATTTTTCGTTCTGCTACATAAATTCACTTTAGCAGGATGTTATTTTTGGAAATTTTCACGAGTTTCTTATCACTTCCTCATGCATGAGGCTAACAGATTACCAAACACCCATATCGGTTGATTTTCGGGAGTCAAGTCTCTGCTCATCTGGTTTGTTTCTCTCTAGTTTCGGCTCTTGTAACCATATGAAACCATAAGTTCCTAAATTCCTACCCTAACTTACGTAGTCCCAAGGAATTAAACACTACTTTTCATGACCTTTTTTTCAACTTCCTTTTCAAGGGAAGGGTCCTGTTAGAAGAAAAATGGATTGAGAAGGTTTGGGAATCAGTCCTTACAAACTCTAATTTCAATTTTAAATTACTCACGGTCAAAAGCGTTTAATCAAGTATCCATTCATTAATGTGTGCACAACATCGTATACCACATACATTAAATCAACCATGAACAAGAGAAAAAAAACCACAACATAAGATATAAGTAGGAAACCCTCAAGGGGAAGAAAACCCACTAAAACTTCTGATTATATTATTCAAATGAAAAGTTATTTAATGAAGCACCAACTTCACAAGGAGCACCAACCCCTAATTTAGTAGAGCACCAACCCAACAAGGAGCACCAACCCCTAGTTTTGTGAAGAAATAACTCCACAAGAAGATTACAACCCCCCTAAGATGATCAAAGAACCCACTAAACCATATTTTTATGAAGATATTATGATGTATTTGTTTCTAACAAAACTGATGGAGATCACCTATTCAGACTCACTCACCTTAAAACCCTTATTCAAATCCCTAGCTTCTTAAACATGCTCTATCTTTAACTTTCTTCACTTCTCTTTGCTTTAAAACCTTGAAAAAACTATTCTAAACATTATTCATGCTGTCATGACACTCTCTTGGATCTCAAAACGTTCCTTGGTACCTAAAAATCACTACTCACATAGGTCGTACTTTTTCCCTACTTGCAACCAATTAGTTCAAAATTGACACCCAAAACATGCACTTTTATATCCTTCTCTTGATTCAAACACACACCAAGTTGGTTTCCCTCCTTTGGTTCAACCAAGGAAACTTAAAAACATCCCATTTGAATCATTAAAATAATCACATATGACCCATATAGGTCATCCATTCCCAAAACCTCTCACCATTACACCAAACAAGCTCAAAACCCCATCACTAGGATGAGATAAAACCACAAATCACAAAAACATGCTCATTAAAGCTCCCAAATTCACCATACATGTGTAATAAAATATATAAACATCATCCATGGTTGCACATTTTCTTGGACCAATCAAATAAATCATAACACAAACTAAAATGGTTCATACCCTTCACCAAACAGTTGTTTCCAGCACCCTATTTTCACCTTTGGGAATCAATACCACCTAATATCAACTCAAATATGGAATTTAACCACTAAATGGAATCCTTGAGACCTTTAGAACACATCCATGCATGTTAGAGCTCATGACACATCCATGTGTTCAAACCACAACTACTTTCCTCTTCTCCAAATCATGCTTCCCAGAAACTAGTTGTGCAAACTCAACTAGTTTGCACCCTTTATCTCACTTAAAATAGATTTAAATGATCTTCAATAGGAATAAAATTAATCCCTCTTCACTTTCCAGGTGATAGAAAGCATCAAATCATTCATCTCATGCTTAAAGCACTTCATTCTTTCAACCTCAACACTCCTTTCTTGAAAACCAAGAAACCTTCTCATAAAACTGACCATGATGACCCATCAAAATCTCATCATCATGAGACAAAAATTATACCAATATAAATCCCACTGAATCATATTTCCATAACATATTATAACTCCTTCCAAATCCAAGTGGAAGGCCTTCACCTAAGCCCATCTCTGTGAGCTGCCTGAAACTACCCCAAAATTGCCCTTTGACTAGTCTTCATAAATAGGGCACACTTGACCATTTACATGTATCACCATGACCTAAAAAAACCATGAACATTAATAAAAACTCACATAATCAAAACAATGTCCCTTTATTTTGTAACTCCTTTGGAAAACCTTGTCCCAAACTGAACTTCTTTAACAACATGCATGTTAGAGTGGGGTCCACTCATCACCACATACACTACCATAACCTTTATTGGAAACATGGAGGATTCATATACATCATTCAATCATCATAATTACACTATTAATCCAATCCAGGAACTTAAGAGAAAAATATCTCATACCAATTTCAAGCTAGGGTTTCAAGCACACAAAAAGTTGTTTACCTTCTTAACATTCATTCATAAAAAAGTGACGATGAAATGACCTCATTATTTTTATGAAATTTTTTATATTTAATGTATAAAAATCCCTGAAATCCATAAAAGGTCCTATGCAAATAACACAATTCATGGTGAGCATTAGAAGGTGCAATTCGAGCTACATAACATCCTTTTTTTTTCGGACCCTGTTTCACTCAAATTGACATATCTTGTAAAATTGTCATCATGGTAGCCTGAAATTTTTTCCACAACACCATGACACACCCTAATAAAATTTCAAATCATCATAATGTCACAAATTAGGTATCCATATTTCCATCCACTAGGACTCCCATGACTAGCCTGCCCTGAGGGGTTTGTATGGTTTAGGCTAGGGTCAACTGAAACAACACTGTAACTCATCATGAAAACTCTTAAAAAGGTCATAACATACCTGGTACATCATAAAACACCTTCCTACATGCATCCATGAGCACACATGACACAAACAAATCAGCCTCATACCTCCAAACACCTAAACCTAGTCTAGATGAGCACCTGAAACTTGGTCTTCAACTTTTATCTGCACATTGAAACTCATGTGAGTGCCTAGAAATTCGTAAAACATTATATCTATACTTGCCAACATGCTCCTCAAGTCACCAAGAAGCCCCAGCCATCATGCTCCATCACCAAGTCTAGTAAGGTTACCTGATCAGGTTTGCTACACCAAGCCAATCTCACTGAACCACCTCATCTCATCATTTCAACATCTAAAACTCCATGTCACCATCATATCGAGTATCCTAGGACTCTACTTCAACACCTTATTTATCATTAATGGGATTTTACATCAATTACAACACCTATAACACAACATACCAATAATCTCCCCCTTTTTCATTGATGGAAAACCTCCTTAACTTCTCCCCCCTTTTACATTAATGAAAAATCTCACATGAACTTGCATGATCTTCACCTTTCTCATCTTCATTTATTCACCATTTGGTTGGAAACATCAACAAAAGACTTCATTCTAGCTCACAATCTTGAAATTTCTCACAAAAGCTGACTTTTTCCTTCTTTCCAAGCATAGAAACACTTTACTCCCCATGGGCAAAGCATATACAACACCCATATATAACAATAATCATGAAACGAAACATAATTTTACCTCTTCTTTGAGCAAGAACATCATCAAACCACCATACTATCATGTTAAAATTGTCATTTCACACTAGGAATTTGTTTCTTCCTTCTTTCAAAGCATAAAAACACTATAACAAACATATAAATGAAGGATACATCATATGAACATGCCAAAAATGATACAATTGAAGTAAAAATCATTATACATACCTCTTGTTTGATCTACTTCAGCTTTTCCTTGCCCAAAATAGACTAGCTTCTTACATACCTTGACTTTTCACACTCTTGAGGACTGAGATCCCTAACACCAACCTTCAATGCATTCTAGACCATCTTTAAAAAGATCTAGAACACCATAAAATCCATGACAAAAATTCCCATCACTCAACCTATACTTATACCATCTCACTCAAATAGAAAGCACAATAAATTGACTTCTTACCTAGTCACCGTGCTATGAACTAGATGAAAATCATCTCACCCCTTTCTTGAACCTTTCCTTTAGTGTTTTGAACCTTATTTGGGCTAATGAACCTTTATTGAGTCAAGAAACCCTCTGCCTCCTGAATAAGCAAAAATGTTCAAAATTTACCTTGGCTTACATCCCTTATAGTCTTCTAGAGCCACTCCTAGAAAAGCATAACATACTCCCCCTAACCACTTGGCCCTCACACATAACTATAACATTCACAACCTCACAACAACTTGTAGGGGAGAAATCATCTCTAAGAGATATAAGAAATCAACTAAATTCTAATCACACTCCTTCTAAGTCACTTTTCTCGTGGTTTTGAGCCCAAGAACTTACTTTCCTTGTTTTAGTTACCACCTACAAACTTGTAGGGAGCAAATTTGATAGATCTAAGATCATGCATCTTGAGCATTGGTAAGAAAACTATCATACAAACCTTTTAAAAAATATTCAACTATCAAGATTACCTTCTTGAACCCTTAGTATCACATTATTAAAATACATAGTTAACTCCCCCATAATTAATTAGGACCATACACACATTTCACACCTATAGCCACACATTTCTCTCTGTGTCAGTCACAAAACTTGTCCACAAACTTTGTACTATGCTACTTTAAGAGTGTCCAAATATAATCAACACTGAATGAGTATTGTGAACCATCATATAGGTGTAATAAATCATATAAGTCATACTATCTATGCAAAATGTTAGTTCAAAAACACTGTCCCAGATCTAGGTCAGCCATACACGTGCTTGACATATTCACTTTTGACTCTACTAGTCATTGATGATCAGGGGATCATTTCTTATGTTCCCTAAACATCCCAAAATAGCATCAGTGTAGAAGATCATGTCGAGAGCTTTCCAATGTCTGTGAGAACGTGAAAAACAAACTTTGGGAGCTCTAGATATGTTTGGTCAAAGTTTAGTCAACAGGAAAGTCAACTCTGGTCAAATAGTCAATATTGGACCAATGGCACTGTGACACATGGTGAAAAGGAAAAGGGATTTGTATGTTGGTTTTCGATCTTCGGTCTTCGACAGTCGTAAAAGATTTCTTGTCAGAATAAGAGGCTCAACTTTTGTTACGGAGGGGAGCCCGACCGCCGTGTGGACTATGGTACTATTGCCGACGTGGTGGATCCACAAGCCACCACAAATCGAATACGATCGATTTTCCTATCAAGGGTCAACATCAAGCTAATTAGCTGAGTCATACATGGACCGAGTTACATTTTACTTTGTAATTCTTTTCCATACTTATTTCCAAATGCCATGCATATATATATTAATGTTCAAACATTAGTATAACGACATAATCCTCCACTTACCTACTAAACCGCCAACTTGCCAAGGACCACGTGGAGGAAGGAGTGAAGAAGTGGTAGGGGGCATGCAATGTCATGCGTGGAAGATTCCACGTGAGGAGAGGGAGATGAAGCGGTGTTGGGGGGCTTGGCCCATGCGTGGAAAGTTCCACATGAGGAATGGGAGATATAAGGTTTATTAAAACCTTCCCTAAAGCTAAGGTTGCCAAATGTGGGATAAATACCCACTTTAGCATGCAAAACCGCCCCCTTCACCCTTAGCCACCAATATGGGTATTTAGCCCATTAAAATATGCAAAATCGACCAATTTGGGATTATATCCCATTAAAACATGTAATCCGATTTAATCCCATTACACATGTTATGAGATGAGGCTATTATTAGACTTAGGATAATATTTGAGGCATTATTTTTAGGGCCCTATTTTGTATAAATAGGGAACCCTGTCATTGTAAAACACACACACAACGTAACAAAGAAGCTCATTCCTAGAGCTCGGAAAGGCAGAGAGTGAGCCAAGAGGAGAGTTAGTTGCCATGGACATAGTTGTGTGAAGACCTAATTTATTTAGGCATTATTATTGACCTATTATTTTTAGGCAATAATAAATTAAAATTATTGTGGTTAGGAGTTATTAATACGACCTATTCGGCCCATAGTGCCACACCAAATTATTGTGAATCTTGAAATATCGACCGGAGTGCCCTAAGGCGTTACGAAGTGTTTGGAAGGCCGATCGAGAACCAGAGGATTCCGAACAGTGGAGCTGGTGCCATCAAGCTCGCTGAATACGCCAGGAAAGGTGAAGTCGGGTGCTATTTTTCACCCTTGTCTTCTGAAGGTCTGGGTATTCTTCTAAGCAAGTTCTTAATAGTTTTCATTAGGTTTTATTGTGAAAGTACTATTGTAACTTACAAGTTTTGACTAGTGGAATGGTTCGATAAGAACCCAGAGACGTAGGCAATTGCCAAAATCCATAATCAATTTTTGTGCAATTGTCTTTATTGTCTTGCATTAATTTTTAAATTGATTACTAAAAAGGAGAAAATTGTCGGCAATAATTAAAGCCTATAAGGGTCCGAGATCAAGTAGATAAAAACTTGATTATTTTCAGATCAATTGATCACGCCTAATCCACCTCTTTTCTCATCATTATTACAAGGACCATCACCTAGAACATGATGAAAATACTTCAACAACTTCATGAACATTCCTTGATTACATATCTCAATAAAAAAGGTTCACAACAAATGCACAAGAACACCTAAAGGCTTGTGATGAATCATTTTGAGAAAGATAGCCATTTACAATCAAAGTACAAATCTACTTCCCTTCATAGTCTCACGAGTCCACTAGAATCCTGAAAGATACCCTATACATTTGACCAAGGAATAAATATGTTTCCCTTATCTCATAACACTACATCAAGCCTGTAGAAGAACATTTTACTCCTTTTCATAGTCTTAACATTGTCATTCATGCTTCCCTTCATAGATTTGAATTCATTATCACTATGGAAACTTAACCTTATTCTCACTCATGATGAAAGACATCAAATATCCTTATTCATGCCTGATTGGCCTTGAGAATAATCAAATATCCATTATACAATCTTCACTACATCAATTTACTTACACAACCTACTATCCCTGGATCAATGGAAAATCACTTCTAGATTTTAATGCACACACTTTCATAAGAAAATCATACTTGTTATGAGTACCCATTTTTCCATATTATCACCACCATAAACCATAAAGCATGTTACTGTAGATGATTAGCCTAGTTTTGCAAGTCACTCTTTACCAATTAGGTCTCTATCACTCTTCACTGTTAAATCTGGGAACTATCATGGATTCCAAAGATCTCTGACATCTTCTAGGGATGAAACCACTTTAGTCTTCAATATTACCTTGTTAAGATGATTTGTATCAAATTTTATCCTTCAAGTGAGTCAATTATTCCCTCAAATATTATTTTTCCTTCATATTGCTTCTTATGATCCTCTAAAACCCAATTTGAATACAACAAGACCAATGCATGAGTCATCATTGCTTAAGCTTCATCCAACATCACTTAACTCATCCCTTTACACAAAAACCATGACAAACATCCCTTGAAACCATACCATGGCACACCCACATGATGGACCTTTGACATACAAATAAAACTATATGCTCAGACCCAGGATGTCAACTTACCCAACTCTTGACAATGAAGTAACACTTCTTGACTCTTATGTAAGCCTATATACTTTCTTCCTCCTAGCATGACTTCATGACATGACTAAAAAAAAAATGGATACATAGTCACCATAACTCATCTCTACCTTCTTCAACAACTTAAAAACAAATCAAGACAACAACTTGAAATTTCAACCAATTAGAACTTCAAATGAAAATTTTTGACACATACCTTTACAAGATGACAAGACATCCTACTGATACAATTTTATCCATGAATTATTTGGAGCAAATGAGTTCCTTTACATGCTCTCTTTGTAAATATTTATGACCATTTAAGGTATGTCAGGAACTGGGTCCACTCAAAGCCTTTCCCTTATAAATTCAAAGGTAGGTTTTGGTAGAGGCTTTGTCGGAATGTCAGCTACTTCCTCCTTAGTAGATACATGCTCCAACTTGATACATTGCTTACTCACTTGATCTCTTAAGTAATGATACTTGATAGGGATGTGTTTAGTTTTAGAATGCAAAATTTGATTTTTGGCCACACTGATTGCACGAGTACTATCACAAATAATAGGTGTAGGCCCATCACACTTTACCGTGTAGTACCTCGTCCACATGACTTGAGAACAACATTGTGCAACTGCAACATACTCATCTTCACATGTTGAAGGAGCCACACGATATTGTTTCTTGTTTGACCAAGAAACAAGACATCCTCCAATAAAGAATGCACCACCACCAGTACTTTTTCTATCATTCATACTACCTTCCCAATCAACATCAAAAAAATCCCTTAATTCAAAACTTTCACTTCTTGGATACCACAAACCAAATTCAGTAGTCCCTTTAAGATATCTAAAGATCCTTTTTACTGCTTGAAGATGTGACTCTCTAGGATCTTCTTGAAACCTTCCAACTAGGCCAATAACTTGCACAATATCTAGTTTAGAGGATTTTGTATAAAGAAGGCTCTCAATCATGGATCTATAATATGATTGATTCAATTTAGGGGAAACGTCTTCCTTGCTAAGCTTACATCTTGTAACCATGGGAGTACCAAAAAGCTTGTAGTCATCCATTTGAAACTTTTTTAACATCTCCTTGATATACTTGGCTTGAGATATGAATATAGCCTCATTTGATTGATTCACTTTTAATCTAAGGAAAAAATAAAGCTCACCAAGCATAGATATCTCAAATTCTCTTTTCATAGCTTCAATAGAATCATGTGGCATGATTTCATTTCCTCCTCTAAATATGATATCATCTGCATAAAAAACAATTAATAAGTGATCTCCTTCACTTTTGATATACAAATTGTTATCAACAAATCCTCTCTCGAATCCTCGTCCAATCAAGTCCTTGTTAATCCTTTCATACCAAACCCTTGGGGCTTGCTTTAGGCCATAAAGATCCTTATTCAGTTTCCATACATAATATTTCTTATCAGTCAAAGAAAAACCATCAGGTTGCTCCATATAAACTTCCTCGTCTAGGTAACCATTTAAGAAAGCAAATTTTACATCCATTTGATAGACCTTAAATCCCTTAAAACCTGCATAGGCTAGGAATAATTTTATTGCTTCCATTATAGCTATAAGAGAAATGGTCTCATCAAAATCAATTTCCTCAACTTGTGCATACCCATTACAAACTAATCTATCTTCATTTCTCATGAATTTTCCATCCTCATTAAGTTTTTTTCTAAACACCCATTTAGACCCAATAACATTCTTATCCTTTGGTCTAGGTACCAATTCCCAAGTCTTGTTCTTTTCAATCTGATCTATCTCTTCATTCATATACTTTATCCAAAATTCATCTTTGCTTTCCTTTACTACATTCTTAGGCTCAACTTTTGATAGAAAAGTAAAGTTCTGTTGGTATTGAAAACTTATTAATTTCCTCGTAGTAACTCCAACATATTTCTTTCCTAAGATCTAATTTCAGGATGGTCTCTCCTAATTTTCCTTGATGGAGCTTTAATGTATATCCTTTCTTCTTCATCAATGTCTCCTTCATTTTCATGAGTAACTTCATCTTCTTCTTCTTTAGGATCAGTCACTTGAGATGTGATTAGATCTTATAGGATAAGATTTATCAAATTTCACACTCACACTTTCAACTATATTTTTCAACCTCTTGTTATAGCAAATATAGGCTGAAATTCTTGAAGAATAACCCAAAAATATTCCTTCATCATATTTGGAATCAAAATTACCTATATTTTCTTCAGTCCTCTTGATGAAGCACCTGCATCCAAATACTCTAGAATGTTCCACATTGGCTGGTCTTCCCTTCCAATGCTCATATGAATTCTTGTCACTATTTACTCTTAGTTGACATCTGTTGAGAATATAGACAACAATGCAAATTTCTTCCTTCCAATCGCCATCAGGTAGTTTAGATTCATTAAATATGGTCCTTGCCATATCTTGAATAATACTTTTATTCCTTTCAACCACTCCATTTTACTGAGGGGTTCTAGAAGCTAAAAATTGCCTCTTGATCCCGTGAAATCTACAAAACTCATCAAATGACTCTATACAAAATTATCCTCCATTATCTGATCTAATGCATTTTATCCTTCCATTTTTCTCATTTTTAATAAGAGCATTAAAAGACTTGAAAACATCAAAATCATCTAATTTGTTTCTCAAACAAGCAACCTGAGTATATCTAGTGAAATCATCAATAAGAAGCATAAAATAGTAATCGCCTGAAGTGCTCTCAATTCTCATGGGTCCACAAAGATCAGTGTGAATCAACTGAAGTTGACTAGTGGTAGCGTCATGTTCATTTGTCTTGAACCTCATTCTAGTTTTCTTTCCATGAAGACATGTTTTGCACAATGTATCCTCTGGTTTATTGATTTTTGGCATATTTCTCACACAATTGTTAGAGCTGATATTGACAAGATTGTCAAAGTTTACATGGCGTAATCTCCTATGCCATAACTAACTATCATTCATCTTACTCATAAGAAACATTTCTTTTTTGACCTCCTTAAGGATATACATGTTATTTTGAGTTCTCTCAGCATTGACAACCAGCTTACCTGTTTCTATATTCCTAATTTTCCAACCTTTATCATCAAAAGATAGAACATACCCCTGTTTGCACATTTCAATTACACTGAGTAGATTGTGCTTCAGACCTTCAACATATAGAACATCCTTGGTGATAATTTTTCCATTATCCAAACTCAAAGAACCTCTCCCTACAATCTTTGCAGTAGAATTATCACCAAACCTAACAGAACCTGAAGCATTATTTCTTAAGGAGATGAAATTACTCCTGTCACCTATCATATGAGCTGAACACCCACTATCACTGCACCAAATCAAATTTTCATCTTAACTATGAAAATCAGTTTGAGAAATTCCACATACTTCATTATTCTTCAGGATGGATGTGGATGATTTACATACTTTAGACATAGAATTCCATATATCAAATCATAAGGTCTTCAAATAAACCCTCATTATAATCATGGGAAACATTCTAGCTCACACTTGACTGTTTTCCATAATAGTGCTTTAAAAGATCTCCTTTTGATTTAACAAAAATATGTTTTTTTTTCTAAACCCTATATAGGATATTTTAGAGTCACAACGATAAATAAATCAATAAAGTACATGAAGGGACATAAGAAAAAAATAAGATGAATGAAACCCTAAGTGCAATGAAGAGTTATAATACTTAGCTGATTTTGCAATTAATCTTGGACTATGCGAAGATGGAGAAGTAGTAAAACTAGAACATAGGAGTTCATAATCGAACCCAAAAATATGTAGAAAGTGCAGAGGAAGGTTGGACCAGGGTGCCTAGGGTAGTACTAGGGTGCACTTGGGCACTAGGATCCATGTTTGGGTGCTAGAGTCTACGTAGATTCTCAAAAAATGATCTTCGTAGGGTCGATGAGTTGTCGCAATCCTTCATTGTTTGTCGCTATAGTGTTTCATAGTAGTTGTCGATGTCGTTGATAACATGCAATAAAGATATGCCCTGCAAAACCCCAAAACACATCAATTTCTAAAAATAAAATAATGTAAAATGGGGGTTAGACTGTTCTCAACTATCAACAAAGTGATCTTACGACCGAGTGTTGCACTTCATATCAAACCCAATATAGTTCTATGTGTGTGCGTAGAAATTTTGCCCTAGGTGGCTCTTGTTAGGTTGTGGAGCCTATTTTCATGTGAGAAAGTGTTGAAGAATGTACACTAAGAGTATTGTACACTTTCCATAGTTGTCTCATCAAGGTTTGGGGGCGCAGCCCCCGAGAATTTATTTTTTTGGCCTTAAAACGTGCCCGATATACCGGGAAACATGTTTTTCTCATATAAGGCAGGATTTTGACCCATAGGTTTATGGGACGGTTTTGGCCCATGGTTTTGATACCCACGGTTTTGTAAAACTGCTTAAGAAGTTGTCTACTTATATGGTTTTATGCATATGGTAGATATAATGTAACATTGTAGATGTGTCTAAATTCAGGTGTGAATTTTGTAGAGTTTGTTGAGCATAGCTCCAAACAGATATGGGTATTGTATTGAAAGAGCGGTGGCTTGTAATAAAATTTGAGCAAGTGATTCTTGGTGGACGTAGCCCAAATTGGGTGAACCACGTTAAATATTGTCTCTTTGTGTTGTGTTATTTTATTCTGCACTTTTATTTGAGATCTGTAATATTTTTCTGCATATTAGTTTCTACTGTTACGATTCTGTGAGGGTTTATTCCACATATTTTATCTCTTATTTCCTGACAATTGGTATCAAAGCCTGGTTTGGTTTGCTGAAGTGTTGAATCACAGGAAAGTTTTATCTTGAGTGGGAGCTATGGCAGATGATGGAAGATCTAGGGTTGATAAATTCAACGGGTAGAATTTCAGTCTTTGGAAGATGCAGATGGAAGATTACCTTTATCAGAAGGATCTTTATATTCCACTATCTGAGAAGGTGAACAAACCCTCAAGCATGATGGATGCAGAATGGAGATTTTCTGGATAAGAAGGCACTTGGGATAATCCGGCTGTGTCTTGCATCTTCGGTATTATTTAATGTTTCAAAGGAAAAGACTAAAAAAGAACTGATGGATGCATTAGGGAAGTTGTATGAAAAACCCTCTGCCTCTAATAAGATATTTTTAATGAAAAAATTGTTTAATATAAAGATGTCTGAGAATGGTTCAGTAGTAGATCATTTAAATGATTTTAATACAGTTGTAAATATGCTAGCTTTGGTTACAATAGAATTTGATGAAGAAGTTAGGGCTTTATTAGTTATGTGCACTCTTTACCTGAGAGTTGGAATAGCCTGGTAATGGCGATAAGCAACTCAGTTCTAGCTAACTCAAAGTTGAAGTTTGAGGATGTTGTAGGGGTGATTCTAAGTGAGGAAATGTGAAGAAAAAGCTCTGGGGAATCTTCTACTTCAGGGAATTCTTTGATAGTGGAAACTAGAGGGAGACAAAAGAATAGAGGAAGCTGTGGAAAATCAAAGGATCGGGCAAGGTCAAAATCCAAAAGCAAGATAGTATGTTGGCACTGTGGAAAGTCTGGACATGCAAAGAAGGATTGTTGGGAACTTCAGGACAAGAAGAAGAAAACAAGGAGGAAAATGTGGCAACGGGTAATGTATGTCAGGATGCTTTGATTCTTTCTTTGCATAATATTACTGAATCTTGGGTTTTAGATTCGGGGCTTCTTTCCATGCTACTCCACATAGGAATTATTTTGTTGATTATGTTCAAGGAGATTTTGGGCATGTTTTTTTGGTGATTGGTGATGATGATTAAGCCTTGCAACATAGTTGGAAAAGGTTCTGTTCATGGGTTAAGATGTAGAATGAGAATACTTGGCTATTATGCGTTAAGGATGTCAGACATGTGCCTACATTAAGATGAAATTTGATATCCCCTGGAACAGGGGAGTTCAGGTTGGGAAGTGATGGTTGTACTATGATATTTACAGTGGACTTGCTTGGAAGGTTTACCAAGGGTGCTCTTGTGGTGGCAGGAGGTAAGAAGGTTGGAACCTTGTATTTAACCACTTATAGCACTAATTGTTTGTAATCTTAGTGGCTTCAGAAGTAGATACAACATTGTGGCACTATAGGCTCGGTCATATGAGCCATAAGGGCATGGAGATCACAAAGAAGGATTTTCCTTGGATATACAAAAAGTAGGTTTGGAGTTCTATTGAGGACTGCATATATGGGAAATAGAAGTGAGTAAGGTTTCTCAAGGTTGGACCTACAAAGAAAGAGAGTAAGTTAGAGCTGGTGCATTCTGATGTGTGGGGGCCGCACTCAGGTATCATCTCTTACCCACATGACTGGGGGCTTCAAGTTATTATGTTACTTTTATTGATGATGCAAACAAGGAAAGTTTGGATACTAGTTTATTGTATTAGAAAAAAATCTATGGTGTATTTGAATCACTTTTTTAAATGGAAACCTATCATCATCGAACCTTGGTAGAGAATGAAACATCCATAGTCTTAAGCTAAAATGTCCCAGGTCAGGTCAGCCATAATGGAGGGGAGTATTGCAGCAATGAATTTGATGATTATTGTTCTAAGAATGGAATCGGGAGGTCACAGGAAAAAGATAGTTCTTGTGGTGGCAGGAACTCCAATCATAACACTAATGCAACAGAAGTAATGGGGTGTCAGAAAGGATGAATCAGAACAATAATGGAATATGTGCTAGGAGCATGAAGGTTACATGCAAGGACTCACCTCTTTCTTTTTGGGTAGAAAGCGGTGAGCACAACTATGTACTTGATAAATAGAGGACCCTCAAGTGCCTTGGATGGAGGCATACCTGAGGAGGCTTGGTATGGTAAGAAAGTTGATTATTCATTTCTTAGAGTCTTTGGATGTGAGGTGTTTGTCCATATAGACAAGGATGATAGGACCAAACTAGAGGCTAAATAAGAAAAATGTACTTTCATTGGTTATGGTGGTGATGACTTTGGATATAAATGTTGGAGTATTAAGGAAAAGAAAATCATTCGATCTAGGGATGTGGTCTTTAATGAGAAAGTCATGTATAAGTAACAGTTGCAGGAAAATAGGGAAGAATCTAAGAAAGAATATGCAGCGGTAGAGGATCTTCTGGATGGGAAAGTGACACATGAATCAGTTCAGGAACCTCCTCAACAGGAACCCCAAACTCCTATATTGAGGAGGTCTTCTAGGGTAAGAAGAGAACCTGGACATTTTTCTCCTTCTCTTTATTATTTATTACTCACTGATAGTGGAGAGCCAGAGAGCTTTGATGAAGCAATGTAGGTAGATGTCTAGGAAGAAGTGGGAGCAAGCCATGGATGAGGAGCATCAGGCTCTCATGGAGAACCAGACATGGGATTTGGTGAAGCTACCCAAAGGAAAAAGAGCATTACAGAACAAGTGGGTGTTCAGAGTCAAAGAGAAATGAAGGAGGAAAGAAAAGATACAAGGCCCGGTTGGTGGTCAAGGGGTTTGCATAGAAAAAAGGTATAGATTTTGATGAGATTTTTTCTCCTGTAGTAAAAATGAATTCTATTAGAACTGTTCTTGGAATAGTTGCAGCAGAAGACTTGCAATTAGAGCAGCTTGATGTAAAGACTGCATTTCTCCATGGTGATTTGGAGGAGGATCTATATATGCAACAGCTAGAGGGATATGAGGTCAAAGGTAAAGAGGAGATGGTGTGCAAACTGAAGAAGAGCTTGTATGGCTTGAAACAAGCTCCACATCAATGGTATAAGAAATTTGATAGCTTCATGATGGAGCAAGGTTATATTAGATGTCATTCTGACCATTGCGTATATACAAAGAAATTTGAGGATGGAAGTTATATTATCCTATGTTTGTATGTGGATGATATGTTGGTTGCAGGTAAAAACATGTAGGAAATAAAAGTACTCAAGAAACAACTAAGTGAATCCTTTGCCATGAAGGATTTGGGGGCAGCCAAACAAATCTTGGTATGAGGATATCTCGGGATAGGAAGGAATGGAAGCTGAATTTATCTCAGGAAGAGTACATTAAGAAGGTCTTGGAGAGGTTTAATATGCAGGATGCTAAACCGATTGGGACTCCTTTGGCAGGCCATTTCAAGTTATCAAAGGAGCAGTGTCCCAAGACAGAGTAGGAGAGAAACTAGATGTCCAAGGTACCTTACTCATCAGCGGTTGGCAGTTTGATGTATGCCATGGTGTGCACCAGGCCTAATATTTCCCATGCAGTGGGAGTGGTGAGTAGATTTATGAGTGATCCAGGTAGAGATCACTGGCAGGCAGTAAAGTGGATCCTTCGGTATTTGAGAGGGACCATGGGGACAATTTTGTGCTACAGTGGATAAGACACCACTTTGTGTGGTTATGTAGATTCAGATATGGCTGGAGATGTAGACAACAGGAGGAGCACAACAGGTTATGTTTACACTGTAGGTGGGACAATAGTGAGCTCAATTTCATGACTACAGAAGTTGGTGGCTTTGTCAACCACAGAAGGATGATTATGTTGCTGCCACAGAGGCAAGAAAAGAAATGATTTGGTTACAACAATTTCTTGAGGAGTTGGGGCATAAGCAGGAGGAAGGAAATTTGCATAGTGATAGTCAGAGTGTTATACACCTAGCTAAGAACTCTGCTTTCCACTCTAGGATGAAGCATATACAGTTAAGGTACCATTTCATCAGGACAACTTTGGAGGAAGAGAAGTTGAAGTTGGAGAAGATTCATACCAGTCAGAAATCTTGCAGACATGATGACCAAGGTGGTCACAAGGGAAAAACTAAAGTTGTGTTCAACTTTGGTTGGTCTTCACAGAAACTAGTGAAGGGTTGAGAAGCTTGCTCAGAAGGAAAACTAGTCTCCAAGTGGGAGATTGTTAGGTTGTGGAACCTGTTTTCATGTGAGAAAGTGTTGAAGACTGTACACTAAGAGTATAATTTCCCACAGTTGTCTCACTATGGTTTTAGGCCGAGTCGGGCCCCGAGAAGGGGTTCGGGGGCGTAACCCCTGAAAAAAATAAATTTGGCCTCCCGATATATCTGGGAAACATGTTTTTCTCATATGGGCGGGATTTTTGACCCATAGGTTTATGGGACAGTTTTGGCCCATGGTTTTGATACCCATGGTTTTGTACAACTACTTAAGAAATTGTCTACTTATATGGTTTTATGCATATGGTAGGTATAATGTAACATTGCAGATGTGTTTGAATTCAGGTGTGAATTTTATAGAGTTTGTTGATCATAGCTCCAAATAGATCTGGGTATTGTATTGAGAGAGCGGTGGCTTGTTATAAAATCTGAGCAAGTGATTCTTGGTGGATGTAGCCCAAATTGGGTGAACCACATTAAATACTCTCTTTTTGTGTTGTGTTATTTTATTCTACACTTTTATTTGAGATCTATAATATTTTCTGCATATTAGTTTCTACTGTTGTGATTATGTGAGGGATTATTCCACATATTTTATCCCTTATTTCCATATCAGACTGCTTTTATGTGTCACACATGATAAGTAGAATTCATGGACCACATTTCTAAATTATAGTACAATTTCAAGCACTGTGTGCAGGGGCCAAAATAAACTTCAATGCTCATAAAGTAAAAAGTATCTACAATAATTGACTATATGTTTTCTCAAAATTAAGTACCAAGTTACAGTATATATGGCTTGAACGACGCTTTTAGGTGCATTCCTGAAATTCTAACCTTAGGTGAGTAAGTACTAGATCCAAATTAGATTTTGAAAGACCTATAATTCTAGATCCCATAACATTGTCATTTAGCTACGAGACCATTTCCATCAGGTTTGTAAACTGACCACTAAAAGACTTATATTTACTAAGAGATAAGGATGTGTAATAGTATAAGAAAGGACCCATTAAATTATTGAGTCTTATACTTAACAGGTCTAGGGTGCCCAGTAGGGGAGGATGGGTCACTTCATGGCCTCCTAAACGTTCATATTCGCCAAAATGTGTACTGGTGTTTCGTATCACAAGAAATGTTTACACGTTATAAGGCGAGCACATCATAACTACGTACACATTTTAGTGTTTGTGCCAATTTCTGAGACCTAAAGAAATCATAACGAAGATCACATAAGTGATCCATTATTCAGGTTTTTTTCCACTTTTTTGCCACCCAAATGAGTGTAATGCATGTTACCCGAGACAAAGAAATCTAGAAAAATAGTTTTCTGGGATTTAATGTCTATGCCTTTCAAGTGATTAAACTTCTCCAAATTGCAGACCTGCTCTGATAAAAATTTTTAGAAGAAAAATGGATTGAGAGTGGGATGAATCAGTTCCTTACAAACTTAATTTAAATTTCATATTGTTCACTTAAACCATTAATCAATTAACCATCCTTTATAGTGTGCACAACATCATACAACATACATTCAATTAACCATGAATAAGAGAAGCAACACCATAACACAAGATATAAGTGGGAAACCCTCAAAGGGAAGAAAACCCACTAAAATTTATGATCATATTACTAAAACTAAAAGTTTTTAGTGAATCACCAATTTCACAAGGAGCACCAACCCCTAGTTTAGTTGAGCACTAACCCTACAAGGAACACCATCCCCTCGTTTTGTGAAGCACCAACTCCAAAAGGTGTCTACAACCTCCTAAGGTGATCAAGAACCCAATAAACCATATTTTTATGAATATATATTATGTAT
Source organism: Taxus chinensis (assembly GCA_019776745.2). Classification (NCBI taxonomy): domain Eukaryota; kingdom Viridiplantae; phylum Streptophyta; class Pinopsida; order Cupressales; family Taxaceae; genus Taxus; species Taxus chinensis. The sequence continues at coordinate 912,597,398 of CM034147.1, read as the reverse complement.
TTTTTTTCTACCATAACTGATGGAGATCACCTATTCAGCTCACTCACCCATGTCAACCCTTGTTAAAACCCTAACTTCTCCAAACTTGATATATCCTTAACTTTATTCACTTCCAATTTGCCTTCAATTCCTTACACATCATGACACTATCCAAAAATTATTCAACCTTTCATGAACCTCTCTTGGATCTCAAAACATGCCTTGGTACCTGTAAAACACTCTCACATAGGTCACACTTTTTCCCTCTTGCTCAACTAGTGCAAATTTGAATTCAAACATGCACTTTATACCCTTTTCTTGATTCAAACACACACTAAGTTATTTTTCATCCTTTGGTTATAAAAAGGGAACTTAAAAACATCCCAATTTAATCATTAAAACATTCAAATATGACTCATACATGTTTGATCATGCCCAAAACCTCTCACCTTGCACCAAACAAGCTCAAACCCCATCACGAGGACGAGCTAAAACCACAAATCACAAAACCATGATTAGTCAAGCTCCAAAATTCACCATACATGTGTAATGTAAAATATACAACATAATCCATGCTTTCAAATTTTCTTGGAATAATCAAATAAATCATAACACAATCCAAATGGCTCATATCTTTCACCAAACAACTGTTTTCAACATCCTGTTTTCACCTTTGGGCATCAAGACCACCCAAGATCAACTGTACTATGAAATGTACACCAATAAATGGAGTCCTCAATACATTTATAACACATCCATTTATGTTAGAGATCATGACACATCCATGTGATCAAATGGGTAACTACTTTCCTCTTCTCTATCAGGATAATTCTTACACTCGTGTTAGCCCTACACTTGTTGGGTTAGCTTGCTTAGGTATACTAGTTGTGTGGAGTTAGCTTACTAGTTGTGTTGACTAGTTAGTTTCTCAGTAATGTGGAGTTTATCTTACTAGTCTTTTGGAGTTACTTAATTGCTAGTATCAATTAGTGGGAGTTCTTCACCATTGATTTAGGTAGTAGTTGCACTTCCCTCCTCCTATATGTACATCTTTCTTATTAAATAATTAAAGTCATTCTATTGTAATGTATTGAGCATTATGGATTATGATGGATTTCCATATATGGTATTTTAGCTCTTCTGTTTTGCAAATATAATGTGGTGTGTTATTATCATCTGAGATCACGACGTGGAATAATATTCTTTTCGTTCCTTTCATGGTATCAGAGCGATAGATGATGTAGACATCCATCTATAAGTTTTTATTTTCAAACAAGGGTTTATTATTTTCATGTATTTGGAAATTTGTTAGAAATTTTTTACAGCATGCATTTTTTATGCAAAATGGAGTGTGGAATTGGATTTGGAAGGTGTAAAAACCCAAGAATCAACTATAAACTCGACCATGTTTTGAGATAGTCAAATCTAGATGCAGATATGTACCCTATGGGTGCATTTCTTTTATCCATTAGATATAAGCATGTACCTTCCAGATGCATTATTTTACCCTCTGGGTATTTCAGTTTTGGATGTAGTCTTTTATCCACTAGACGTAGATCTGTACCCTCTGGGTGCATTCTTTTATCCATTGGATATAAGTGTGTACCTTTCAGATGCATTCTTTTACCCTCTAGATATTTTGGTTTTAGATGCAGTTCTTTTATCCACTTGACACAGGATATTGTACCCTCTGGAGTGCATTCTTTTATCCACTTGGATATAGAGCGTGTACCATCTGGGTGCATTATTTTATCCATTGGATATAAGCGTGTACCTTCCAGATGCATTCTTTTACCCTCTGGATATTTCGGTTTTGGATGCAGTCTTTTATCCATTGGATGCAGATCTGTACCCTCTGGGTGCATTTTTTTATCCATTGGATATAAGTGTGTACCTTATGGATGCATTTTTTTTACCCTCTAGATATTTCTGTTTTGGATGCAGTCTTTTATCCACTGGATGCAGATCGGTACCCTCTAGGTGCATTCTTTTATCCAGTAGATATTGGCATGTACCCTCTGGATGCAATGATTTACCCTCTGGACATTTTAGGTTTTGGGCATAGGACTTTTAACCTTTGGTTACAAGCATATATCGTGTGGATGCACTCTTTTACCCTTTGGACATTTGGGTGTCACGTGTACCTTTTAAAAAGATCAGCATTAAAATATTATTTTAATAGCAAAACCTTGTAGATCTCATAACTTTTAATCCATAGCTCAGATTAAGGTGATCTTTTTTTTGAAATTGTGTATTTTTTTTAGGATCTATGCATTAGTGAAATTTTTATACACATATTTAAAATGTAAAAGGTACTATTACTCATTGTAATATTTACATGCACTCAATAATAAAGTGCCAAATTTGGGAGGGTGTTGTGATCACTTGTGGACGTAATTTCGGTTGAGCCCGATGTCCTAAACTTTTGGGTATTGCATTCTTGTATCTATGGGTGTATACATTTATATCTCTCTTGTTTGTTGAGATATTTTGGATTTGTATTTTTGACACTTTTTTTTAGCATTGTTGACAGTCTCTCTTGTGGGGGAGCTATTCTGGTGGAGCCCCAATGTTAGTTTGTCAGTGTTCGAGTAGTTGATTTTGACAACTCATACAGATCTGTGGTGTCACTCTACCCATTATGCAGTATGGGAGGGTGTGGTGTTGATACTTCTCTTCTTTAGGCTTCATGTCCTTGCCTTATTACCTTGACTTTTCTTGGATCGTGGAACTCCTATTTATTTAGATCTCATGTGTCTGCCTTGTTGCCTTGGTTGTTCTTGGATCAAGGCATACCTATTTGTAGCAGTTGATCAAATTATGTTTGGTGTTTTTTTTTCACTTTTGACATCACTCCATCGACATATCTCCTTGCGTGGAGCTATTCTGGTGAAGCCTAGTGTCTAGTTGTTTTTTTGAGTTATATGATCGAGTAGTGGATTTAGACCAGATAGTGCACACCACACTTCTTCACCATTGTATGAGTTTTTGGAGCCGAGATTCTAAGGATATCTTGCAACAGGATTTTTCCCTCTCTATTTTGTTATTATTGGTTTTGGGTACCTTGCAGTGTCCAATTTTTCCTAGTTGTTGTACATGGGTACCTCATCAAGATTTGTTGCTGGGACCCAACTTATTTTCCACCCACCTAAATTATGCTTATGGGAGGGTGTTAGTCGTAGGTTATTATTTATCCTTTTATATATTTATCTGGATAATTCTTACACTTGTGTTAGCCCCTACACTTGTTGGGTTAGCTTGCTTAGGTGTACTAGTTGTGTGGAGTTAGCTTACTAGTTTTGTTGAGTTAGCTTCTCAGTTATGTGGAGTTAGCTTTAATAGTATTTTGGAGTTAACTTAACTGCTAATATCAGTTAGTGGGAGTTCTTCACCACTGATTTAGGTAGTAGTTGCACTTCCCTCCTCCTATATGTACATCTTTCTTATTGAATAATTAAAGTCATTCTATTGTAATGTATTGAGCATTATGGATTATGATGAATTTCCTATATATGGTATTTTAACTCTTTTGTTTTTGCAAATCTACTGTGGTGTGCTATTATCATCTGAGATCGTGACGTGGAACAATCTTCTTTTCGTTCCTTTCACGTTCCTCTTCTCTAAATCATGTTGCCCAGAAAACCCAGTTTTTACAAACCCAACTAGTTTGCACCCTTTTTGTCAGTTTGAAGACCTCCAAAGGCCTTAAATAGGAACAAACTTAATCCCTCTTAAATCTCCAAATAATAGCAATCATCAAATAATCCATCTCATGCATCAATCTACCTCGATTCTTGTAGCCTAAGAACAATCCTATCCTGGAAAACAAATAACCTTCTTCTTCACAAATTGAGTTAGATGACCTATAAAATATCATCATGATGACATAAACCTTATACCATTGGAAATCCCTCTTAATCATCTTTCCATAACATCTTACAAATTCCTTCCAACTTCAAGTGGAAGGACCTTCAACTAGACCCATCTATACAAGCTGCCTGAAACCTGCTCCTTTGAACTAGCCCCAAAATTAGGGCACACTTGACCATTTTGATGCATCAACTTGACCTGGAAAACTTTGGATTTCAAGAAAAACTCACATAATAAAAATAATGTCAATTTATTTCACAACTCCTTTGGAAAAATTTGTCACTGAACTGAACTTCTTCAGAATTTTTTTCATATTTGAGTGGGGTCCACAAATCACCACATGCTCTATCTTACCTTTATGGAAACTATAGAGGAATGAGTCGTATACAACAGATCCAATCATCATACTAGCTCTAAACAATTAATTATGGGCAGTTATCAGACAATATCTCTCCTACATGCTTTTGAGCTAGGGTTTTAAATACACAAAAAGTTAGTTTACCTTCTTAACATTTGTTCATAAAAATGTGAAAATGAAATGACCTTATTATTTTTGTGAAATATTATAGAACCCAATGGAGAAATCATACTCTAAAAGCCACAAGGTCCCATGCCAATCACAGAATTCATGGTGAGCATCAGAAATTGCAATTCGAGTTGGAAATACACCCTTTCTTAGATCCTTGTTTCACATCACAACATCATAACCTGAATTTTTTTAATCATAATGACCCTGAAATTTTTCTCACACCTCACCAGGACACACCTCTGGATGACATCTCTAAAATCATTAGTCATATCTACAAATAGGTCTTTATATTTGTGTATCACTATCATCTTACATGACTAGCCCTTAGTGGTTTTGCATGGTTTAGGCTAGGGTCAACTAAAACAACACTATAACTCATCAAGAAACCTCTCCAAAAGGACATAACGTACACATAAAACAACATATATCACATCCTTTCATACCTGCATACATGATCTCACATGGCTCTATACTTCATTATCATGCCTCATTTGGCATACAAGCAACTAGACTAGGTCTAGATGAGCTTCTAAAATAAGGTCTTCCACCTATATCTTGCACTCTGAAACTCATATGAGTGTCCTAAAAAATCTCTAAAAATTATCTTTAAGCTCTCTACCATGCTCCTCAGGTCACCATATGAACTCTATTATCTATGCACAATCACCTAGGCTAGCTAGGTCACTTAAATGAGGCTTGCTAAACCAATCCAATCTCACTAAATCAATTCATGTAATCATGTTAACCACCTATAACTCCATGTCATCATCATACTAAGAATTTTCATGACACTTACTCCAATCATCCTCTTTGTTATTAATGGGACTTTTACATAAATGACAACGCTTATATTGACAACATGCCAACATTTTTTTTCCAGTGTATTGCATGTAGGGTCATGATGCCAACAAGGGTTTACTGTCCTTGCAAACTTCATGGGATCAACATGCTTTGATATTATGAATTTTCATGATAATCTACATTACCTTCTTGTTGATAAGAAAAGTTTAAATCCCACCTCAGTGGAGCTAGGTCTTATGCTCCCTACTGTGATTAGGCCTAGACACCTTAATGACCAAATTTAATCACATACTCGTCAATGCTCTGTTACAGACCTTTTCAGAATTACCACTAGGACCTCCTCTAATTTTAACTAATGCAAATATTGGTGTAATGACATCTCAAAGTTTTCAACAAGATACCAATATTGAGACTAGTACAATCTTCATTTATCTTTCCCACTTGGTGCAAATTGATATAGACCTTATTACATACATTTCGATAGGATTACTTCTCAAAATTTTCATTTATCATGTCAAAACTTTATCAAGTGAATAGAGAATACCAACTAAATCTAGATCATCTTCATACCTTTAACCAACTCAAAAAGGGGAAACAAACTACTCAAACCTATTTTAGGTAAACCTATGTAAGCAATATTCAGAGGTACTCAGACCTGACTGTGAAACAAAAATTTTCCTCGCAACTCAACCACCATTGTTTCCTTCACACTTCTTTGAGAATCTCACCATGAGTTCATCCAGATAAATCCTACGAAACAATGTTAAGAACATATTGACAATGCATTAATCATGTTCCATTACCATATGATAGGAGAGCCACCTAGCTCCCCCTGAGATGTGGAAATATCTTTTACATTAGAACTTTTTTTTTTAGAATCTACGGGACAAATCATCCAAATATGTAATATACCATGACACACCAACCTTTATAATTGTCTAATCTTAATCGCATTGAATCATAGAACATCATCTTTATGTAATAAATTCACATGTATACAACATGCAATCAAACTATCTCACTATTATGCTATGCCTTCAAATCATCTTGTAGAAACTCTGTCATGAATATCAAATAACTATAACAACACTCTTATGGATCCATATTTGTCTTCAGGTCCATTCAGAGCATACTAATATCATACATGATTCATAAGTGAGAAAACTAGAAATTGATCAACTATCTTTTGGCCTTTTGTCTGTGTTTCTTATTTTCTTATTTGGCCTTACTACACCCTACAACCTATATAATTTGTCTATACTCTATTGCTTTATCTTTTTGGGTATTTTGGTCTTTTATACTCTTATTAACCCTGACACCAGCACCTAGATATGAGGACAATGCCCAGGTGCCCTCCTCCTTTAGGGCACCCCCAACCTCTTTCCATCTTACTCACTCTTTTTGGGTCAATCTTATTTTCTTATGGGTCGGCCAAACCCTTCTTATTTTCTTCTTAGTTGTCAATTGTGAAATTCAACCATAAGGAATCATATAAATACAAATCTATGTGACCATAACATGAAGGACCAAGCTACTAAGTATCTATCTACTCATCACCTAAGGTTGCATCCAAAGGCATTCTAAGAAAATGACAAGGAATCCATATAGCACATCCATACAAGGGATAAGATATTGCATCACTATACATATACTTTATAGGAAGGGGAATTTCATTGTGTTCTATCTCACACATTCTATTTACATTAGCTACATTCTAGATCTATTTCCCACTATCACGCGTGAACTTGTGCATAAGGGCATTCCTAGGAAATGATTTTATCACACACTGTATACAGAAAACTACATGGAGTCTGATATATAGTGCAATTCTCATTTGTACTAAGATCACTCTGTCGGGTGACCTGCAGGGTCAATCTGACTCCTCATTTTACATTTTTTATTTTTGTGATTTGATGTAGTTTGGGGGTTTGTGCAGGTATTTATCTCATTTTACATGTTTTAGGCACACTCAATGATCATCCAAGCAACGTATCAGGTGACCAGAATAGTGACAACCAATAATGAAACTTGTCCTGATACAGAAAAAACCAGATTTCCAAGCTTATGCGTAGTCAAACAGGCACCTAGCAAAGGATCCCTAGTGCCCAGGTGCCCTTATCCTTCTGAGGGAATTTCTATCTTGCACAACTCTTAATTTCACAACCCCCAGTGAAATTAACGATATTCTGCTTCCAGTCTGATAGTTTCAGTTGTGTTACCTCCCAGATCATCTTTGGGAAAGCACAAATAAGCTAAGTCATTTATTTCCCTCTCTTGAACCTAGGGTTTCAAATTCATATAGCTTACTTGTTTGTGTCAAAATATGTACTTAACATTTATTTATCCTATGTTACTATGCAATTAGCGTATTTATTTACATTTAGATTAAATCATTTTGTGAACCCTATCCTTCCTTCAAAGTCTTGTTCTATGCCTGTCACATGTAGTGGTTGTTTTGGTCCTACTTGATCACATTGAGCTTAATCCATTACGTAATCCCTTCATTAAAGATCAATATTGAATTTTAGCTCAATGCTTTGTCTTAATTGAAACAATGCTCCTCTTGAATATCTGAAATTTTGACAATGAACAATCATATGACGAGGACACTAACATTGATCAAGGAAGCCACTTAGACTAGTTCACTGATCTTAATTCTTCTTTACATGACCATTCCTACACATATTCCACACGTCCTAAATGATTTACTCACTGCAACCCTGCTCGAGATGCTTCCTGTCACCCTTCAACCTACTTCTTGATTGTCCTCGCCTCCACACCACTCTCCAATATTCCTATTTCTATACTAACCACTTCAACTCCACCCTCTTAATACTTCTCACACACGAAAAAGTATCTCCTCGTTCAGGCAATCAAGACCTAACATCTCTCTATACCAGGATCTCCAAGTCCAAATACATCAACTTACAATAAGCTACTTCACATGCATCTCCATATCTTAGATTCCACCTTACTCCTTCATAGCTCCTTTTTCACCCACCATTTACACTTATGCACTTCCTCTAAATTTCATTCACTCCTAAGCTACCCACCTTTAATGGCCATGGTGACCCTTAAGAGCATCTCACAATCTTTTCATGTGGCATGTCTAGACTATGTGGATGAAATCATATTATTGATAGCAAAACGCTTTCCTAGAAGCCTCCAAGATTATGCTATGCGTTGGTTCTATGATCTACCTATGTTCATTTGGTAACATCATTTACATGCATTTATTTGATACTTTTCCTCACTCAATTTTTCAATCAATATCAGTTCCGAAGATATCATATGCTCAACTTGGCAAAAATTAAACAAGGATCTAATGATCATCTAACAAATTATGTTTTGCAATATAAGAACAATCTTAGCTAAAATGATCTACTCTACTTGCAGACTCTAGCATTGTAAGATCTTTTTCCAATTTTTTTTATCTCCTTTGTCAAGAGAGTGTCATGTTTGAGACCTCTCCATCATTTGATCAATCTATTCCATACTACTTCAGTTCACGCAAAAGAAAACTATTATCTTTGGGCAAATTGAAATATTATAATATCATGATTAGGCTTCATCTTCTAATCAGATTCAAAAATAAATACTTTCAAGCCTTTATATCATCTCCAATGAAGAAAAAAACTACTATTGACATGTTGTTTCTACATCATGAAAATAGCTTCAATGGTAGCGTCCAAAGTGTACATTTTACAAAATTTCCTTTTTTCTCTTCATATTCTATTGCCACAACTTATTCGAAAGAAATATTATTACAATTCCTCCTCCACTTAATTTGGATCCATCTCACTGTAAATGAGACAATTACTACATGAAAATACTAGACGTGACTACCGCAGTTAATACACTTGGGATTCTACTGACCAATTGATGCTTCAAACTCTGAACATCTCATTCAAGATCTTATTGACAATAGTAAAATTGAACTCCCTGAGCCTTCGACATCTATGACCGGTCAATGAAAATAAAAATCTCAAAATATTTAATGACCCTCTCTCCTAAGCATGAAAAGCAAGTTGTTGACTCTTCAGTTAATAATGCATATCATGCGGTGCCTCCTCCTTACATCGATGACCACTCAATTTTCTTATTTCTACATACTAATGCATCATCACCATTCATTACATTCTTTGATTTCTATTATCATGATACATTCTCTTCTAATACACTATATATCAAGGCTTCCATTGGACATCATGCTATCAATAATATAATGATCAATCCATCAATTCATATGTATGTGGGCTCTATTTCACTCCTTATCTCTATAAACTATCCACTCTCTCATATTTCATATCCAATACCTAAATCTTATGGTTATGTCAAGCTTCTAGTTATGGTTGGGACTCTTACCATGTTTGTGACATTCATTGTGGCACCTTCAATCAAATGTTGTGACATGCTCTTAGGTCTTCCTTGGAAATGTGTTACACAAGATATTCCTTCCATGCATCACTTGTGTCTCAAGTTCATCCATGAAAAATAAGTTGTCACCATCAAAGGTATTCCACCATTTACATCATTACCTCGACCCACTCTCATTGATATCTTTGCACCATTCATGGCATCTAGGTCTACTATGCCTCTCAAATATAAATCTATCTCTAAACCTATCTCCCTTATTCACTCATGGCCTACATCACAATATTTTTATCCTCATTGGTTCATTAGTCCACCTTGTTGGCCTAATTCCCCTACTCGGGCAACCCCTTCCTATATATTTTCTCCATCTCCTTCTCCACATCGGTTTCATTCGTGTGCACATAGTTACTCTCATACACCACCAACCTTATATCCTTGTCACATACATTTGTCTCCTCAGATATCATGTGGGGGGGGCCTCGCCCTTCACTACCATCTGATAGTCTTCTATCCCTTACACATGTGGGGGAATTGCACTTTCTACCCCCTTTTCCATCACTATCACCTGTCTCTAGTGTCTACTATTACACTTCATGCTCCATGCTTCATATCTAATATTTCTAAGCACTCTTGCACTCTTTGGTACAAAAATTATACCATCATTTCCTGATGAATCACTCTAGTTCTACAGTTCACACTTGATTGTTGAGGGTCCAATTCTTAAATAAACCTCACATCTTCTACACTTCATGCTTAGTGTTTCATGATACATCTTTTCTAGCATCTACTCTCAATTGCACACATACAAAAATTCCCCATTGACACACTTTAGTGCTAGGGTTCACACTTGATTGTTGAGGGTCCAATTCTTAAATTAACCTCACATCTTCTACACTTCACCCTCAGTGCTTCACGATACATATTTTTAAGCATCTACTCTCAATCACACACATAACAATCATTTCTTGATGAAACACTTTAGTGTTACGGTTCACACTTGACTGCTGAGGGTCCAATTCTTAAATTAACCTCACATCTTATACACTTCACACTCAGTGCTTCAAAATACATATTTTATAGCATCTAATCTCAATTGCACACATACCAATGATTTCCCGATGATGCACTCTTGTTCTATGGTTCATTCTTGACTGTTGAGGGGGAATTTATAAATGAACCTCGTCTGATACAATTTTTTTGGGGGGTAACACTGATCCTACCATCTACACATCTTAAAAATCAAAACACACCATCACACTCACATAGCATTTGCATATCTTGGTTTCATTTACTTTTGTTAGCTTATTCTACTTACATGTTACAATTTTTTACTATGCTAGAGGAATTCTTAGTATGTCATTATATTTTTCTATATACACATGCGTGATCACTTGATATCTTGAGGTGAATGCAAAACCTTTCAAATATTCATACACGATGCATGATGCTCTACACAACTTTTTGCTAGTCCCACTGAGGCTCCTGGGGGCATCTATCCTTTGCACTCTCATACTCTACACATCATAGGTTCTCTAGTTGGATTCTTTCCTACTTATTGACAATATCATTTACTCTTTCACTGATATATACATACTTTGACATACTATTTATCTTTCTAAAGAGACTAACAGGTGTCTTCATGTGTAGCATTTTCCTATGCATGATACTATACAACCATGGTTATCTCTTACTTCTTGTTTTCTATTGTTTGTCATTATTTGTAGGCTATGCCCTATGTCTTGTTTGATCATTTTATGCTTCTTTTGTTTGCTTCGGATCATTGAGTGCCTTATGACATTTTGAAAGATGTCCCCATGTATGCAACATGTCTTTTTACGTAATCCCTCTTGTCTTCATATTTGCGTTGACACATTTTATTTTATTGCATGCTAGCTCTTTTACACTAAAACTTGTTTCTAGCCTATATTGTTTGCATGTGCCTTTGTTTTTACCATGCACATCCCCTATCCCCTGCAAGTATCCAATCTACGATATGCATATCACTCTCTAGTCCTCTTGTTTGGGCCACATCCTCCTACAGTCATCACACAGACCCTAAACGAGGGGGAAACTATTGGGTAAATAAATCACCCTTTCAACAACACATAGCTCCAGAATAGAACAACACAATACAAAATTGGCCACAATAACACAATTACAGATTGGCTCAGAATTAGACTTGGGCCCAAAACATAGAGCAGACACTAGCACCCAGTCCTGGATAGTAGTGATGGGCGCTTGTGTTTCTCCTTGGTATTTGTGTCCTGGGGATAAAAATAGTCATTTTCTCACTCCAAAAAAATTTAAAATAGTCTTCAACATAGTTCTTCGGTACCAGGAACTCACCTCTAATTAAAAAATACAATTAATAAGTTACAATTGGTTACAATTAGTAAAATCAAGAACCAATTAGGGATGTACCATCCGTAGTGGTTCTTATTTGGAAATCTTCATGGAAGGAGATAAATGTTATATCTCTCTCCCCAACACTCTTCTCTTAGCGTGAGATCTCCCTAAAAACTTGTACTTGGCGTGAGATCGCCCAAAAAACTTACTCTTGTTGTGAGATCACCCAAAAAACTCGCTCTTGATGTGAGATCACCTAAAAAAATCACTTTTGGTGTGAGATCACCCAAAAAACTCACTCTTGGCATGCAATTTCCAAAAAAACTCACCATTGGCTTTCAAATCCAGAAACTCCAAGAAAACAGGACAATATTTCTATTTCATACTCTCTTACATATCAGGTGCACACTTTGTTTTCACACTCTTTATTTACTTATACATGCATTACTCTAATTTTTCATAAACGGAACCCTGATTACTCTTTTTCTCTTCTTTTACAAGTCCATCCCATGCGCAACAAGAAGCAACTCACATCAACAAGCAAAAGCTCCAATGAAACTCTACTACGCATACACTCCACCCGTAGTCACAAAATCACAAACTTGCTATTACATTTATACTGCCAAGTATGTTATTTTATATATGGATCTCACATAAGAACAATATTCACTAATGGCTCATCCCCTAGTTCTATCGTCAGTTAATTAGGTCGTCATCATCATTTGTCTTGTACAATCATCATTCATTTGTACAGTTTCGGTCGTCTCTCAGGGAATCTCATCTATTGTTATTTGGTCATTTGTAATCTCTAGTCTCTGACTAGGGCGCCTAGAAAGGTATTGGGCACCCATTGGCGCCCTGTCCACTTTTTAGGTGCCTTGGTCCTAGTTGCACTTCATTCTCATTTAGAGTTTCGAGGTCGGTATTTATGGTTTTTTGTATCATTCCCATAGGTACTAGTTGGCATGTCGGGTCATTAGTGTCAAAATTTGAGCAAGAGATCCCTATATAAACATAACTTACTCACTATTATAGGGGCAGACTATCTATTATCAAGATCTATCTATCTACTAAGGTAAGGAATGCATTTGGGCATCATTTACATCTACATCACACAAGCATAGGGGGATAGGGTTGTGTTCATTCTATTCCATCCACCATTTACATATTACATCTAGTTATTTCCCCCTACTTCTGCATCATCGACTCTAGGGCACCCTAGGCACACAATTACACACACAAGCACACAAAACTACATTGTGTCTAGAATGTAATACAACGCTTAGTTGTAAGTCCACCATTGTGGTAGCTAAGTTTAGTCCAACCATTTCATATGAATATTTATTTTTTATGGATTTGATGCTTTGTATGGGGTTTTGTAGGTAAATCTTCATCACAAATTCACAACAACATAAGTGAAGGTATTGCGACAACTATGCAACAAAGACTAAGATATTGTGAATATCTAGTGACAATGCGAGATTCAGATCCTAAGCTTTTCTGCAGACTAGAGCACCCAGACTATAGACTAAGGCACCCACATGCACCCCACTCTTCTTCGAGGCACTCTAGTTTAGTCAGATCTTCACATGCTACAATTTCATGGGTCGTGCCATCACCCTCTGCTTCATCTGCACATCATCCTATTCATTTCGACATCACAACGAGGTAAGTCCTTTTCAGGTTAGTGTCTTATCCCTACTATTTAAATTATTTTCATTTCATTTAAATATCAAATAGATTTATTCAGCGTTTACATTTCACTTCATATAAGTTATTTCATTATTGTTTCTAGTTTAAATTAACTTAAAATAATATTATAATTTTCCTTCTTTTAGTTAATCATTTTGGTGAACCAGTATTTTTGAATATTTCATCCCTATATCCACTACAAACCCTCATGGATAAGGATTCTCCTAAATTCACCATTCAATTTGATAGCTCGTATTGTCCCTATGTTGAAACTACAGTTGATTTCTCTGGTTATAGGCATTTCCCTTTGTTTATTCATATTCCATCTTCTGATATAGATCTTGAAGTTCTAGATGACACTATCGTTGCTTATATGCATACTATTGATCCTAATGCTTTAGCAAAAGTTCTATATGAGGCTAAAAAAGCACAAGTTATTGAAGTTGATCACATAGTTACATCTCCAAATTTTACTAAATTTCCAGATGTTTCTCATTCGGCCTCACCTGTTAGTTCTCTGGCTTTACATGTCGATGATCTTCTCAATGAAATGTTTGTTCCTACATCACTATCTAATACTAGTGAGGTGGATGATAGTCATGGTTACCACATCAAATCTAATAAAAAGGATACAACACTGGGAGTCAGACTTGTATGCAAGAGTTAGTTAGTTATGTAAGTATAATTGAAACTAACACCTAGTAGCTTCAATACAATGCCAAACTAAACCTATGCATCATCATGCTAAGAGCTTAATCAAAGCTAACCTATCAACATCTCTAGCATTAGAACATGAAATGAAAAACTTTCAAGCTAATAATGCTAAACAAATCTAAACCATCCTTTATTCTCTTATTGAATGCTAAAATGAGATGAGATTGAACATATGTAAGATCTCATAGCAATCAAAATAGTTGATTATATGCTTGAATGTCCCAAGGTTTCTAAGAATTGAGTCTTATCAAAGTCATGGGCTACAAGACCACCTTTGACACCCTCTCCATATGACTTCAAGCACTTTAAGAAAGTGGATGAACTCTTCAAGAAATGGATGAAGGCTAGCTCTTCTAATGGGCAAGGTGCAATGCTCTAAGATAATAAAATGGCTATATGCTTTACATTTGCTCTCATAGCTCATTTTAGGTGTAAGTAAGAAAGGTAGAAGGATGGCTCCTTATATATCCCAATGGTATAGAAGAATCTCTACATCCTTCTCATCAATGTGGGATAAATGGTAGAGGCATGGGTTAGTTGAATGGATAAGGGAGGTTTATTAAAGGGTTGACCTCAACCTTGTAGAAGAGTTTATTACATGTCCTTTAGTGACTCATGGGAGTTTGAAAGGTATTTATTAATTAACCCAATGTGATTAATTAATAGGTAGGTGTAAGCTTATAGAAGCTTTTTAGAGGAATAATTAGCATGATTTAGGCTATCATGGGAGGGATTTAATCAATTAAATGATTGATTTATTGATTTAATGGAAGAAAAAGATAATTAATTAATAATAATTAATTAGTCTAGATAGAAAGGCGTGATTAATTAACGGAAGGTCGTTAATTAGGTGTATTCGTTATATAGGAAAGGGTTAATTAACTAGCGTAATGTAGCTAATTAATGAGTGATATGAAGAGGAAAATGTGTGCTATATTGACGATATGTCATCAATTTGTGGGAAAGAGGATGATTAGGACAATTTATGTATTTAAATTGCTTCAATGCGTAAATTATAGGTTTCTACATTTTCCCCTCTCTACGGGTGGCATAAGTGATGCTACTTCAAAGATACTAGATATATAGAGATTTTGAAGGTGCTAGAGAAGAAAAATTAGTAGAAGTGAGATATGCCCCCTCGAGTGTCGATGGGGGTTGATGAAAGAAGGCGATTGATGATCGAAAAAGGTGATGAGAAATAGGATAGAAGAATGGGTACAAGGAAGGATGCACCGAGGTGAATAGGAAGAATTAGTGTTGATAGGAGAAGTTGTGTAGAAGAGGATATGAATGACAAAAAGAAAGAGCTTAAGCTTTAGCATCCTTAGTTGTATTGAAACAAATGTTGAGTGTCATCATATTGCAAAAGGATCTACGTCATCAATCCTTATTAAAAATATAAGAATATGATAAAAGTAGGATGACATGAAAAGCCATACTACGAACAGTTTTACAATACTGAAAAGTACCCACTCCAGTGCAAAATATAATAATGCAATGCAATATGAGAAGGAAACAAGCTCATTTAACAAGGAAAACAAGTACGAACGCACATATTCTAAACCCAACAATGGTCAAGATGGTTGTAAAAATGTCTTTTTATCAGTGCTGAAGAGATCCCAACATGTTCATGATTGACGAAAAGGGTTAAAAATGATTCCCCAAGTAAGGATACATGCAAGGGGAAATGAAAATGGACATGTGGTCCATGAAAAGCATTTGTGCGCAACGAAACAGCACCAGGTAACCAAAAGTGCCCCAGAGTACAGATGAAGCAAGCAGCTAGCTTTTTGTGAATAGTTGTGAATCCAGTAATCCGTGAGTCGTATTAATCGGGGAAGATGTGAGATAAACCAACAGGATATGGATAAAATACCATGCGCAAGACACAAGTTTCAGCCGTAAGAAGCAAGTTACCATTTTTGTAGGGTGTTTTACTTTTTAGGATTTTTTTGAAAAATTTTGCCTTGTTTTTAGATTTTTTTGATATATATATATATATTGTATTTGTTGTTTTCTCGAAACAATGTTCTATTGTTTTTGTGTGTTTTCTCGAAACAATTTTCTATTTTTTTGTGTTGTCTGAAACAATTTTTCTATTGTTTTTGTGTTTTGTGAAACATTTTTCTATTGTTTTTGTGTTTTCTCAAAACAATGTTCTATTGTGTTTTTGTGTTTTCTCGAAACAATTTTCTATTGTTTTTGTGTTTTTGTCAAACAATTTGCTATTGTTTCTGTGTTTTGTGAAACAATTTTCTATTGTTTTTGTGTTTTCTCAGACAATTTTCTATTATTTTTGTGTTTTTCATAGTTTTCCAAAGCTATGTGCAGGTAACAAAAGAAAGCAATGGATGCCCCCAACGTTAGGTGGGGAATATATAAGGGCAGAAAGCCACATGGATTATGAACAATAAGGTGAAGTCATTGAGTTGCCCCCCAACATAAGATGGGAAATAATGAAAGACCACGTACCTTATAGATGAGATAGAAGAAGGCAAAGCCGGATCAAGGCTGGACTAGATGGTGTGCACAAGGAAACTCGAAGGTAGAACCAGGTCCAAGATAAAGATAACTACCCTTCTAATACAGAATGCTTGTGAACAAAAAAATCCTCCCAAGGTGCCAGAAACTGGTTTTCACCCAAGGACTTGTCCAAAGTACCACAATTGCATGGTTTTCGCTAGTGGATGACCTGTTTTCTCTTTTTTTTTTGTCTGTTTTTTTTTTTTTTTTGATGTTTTTTTATTTTTTTGTGATTTTTATGACTTTCTTATGCCATGTTTAGGCTTAAAACCTCTTAATATGCATGGAATTCATGGGCTCACCAGAGCTCATCCACCATTAGGGTGAGCCAACTTTTATGCCCCTGTGCCATACTTGGCAACTATGACATAGGGTCCTAACTAGTGTGGTTTGAACTTCCCCTTTCTTTTCTCTGCTCTACTCTGGTGTTGAACTTGGTTCTCCTTCATAAATAAAACACCCACCTCAAACTAGTGAGGGATGATTCTCTTATTGTATTTGTGGAAGATTCTGTGTTGCTATACTTTTAGGTTGATTAAGAGCGCGAATGTGCCTTCTCATCCAGGAGCTCTAACTCAACCAATCTTGCCACTCGGTAATCTTCATCCTTATCCAAATAGTCCCCAAGAGATATATTCACAGGGATGGGAGTTCAATCTCTAAAGGGATGATAGATTTCTATCCCCGAACACTAGGGAATATGGCGTCACACCCGTAGGAGTGTGAATTGATGTTTGGTAGGCCCAGAGGGCTGAGTGGGAATTTGTAGGTGCCAGTTTCGACCAGTTTTTCTAACCATCTTCTCCATTATCCTTACTAAATTCTTGTTTGTTGCCTCAGCTTGTCCATTACCCTGAGGGTAATATGGCATGGACCAATTCAATCTAATTTGGAACCATTGGCAAAGACCTTTCATAGTTTTGTTCTTAAATGACTTCCCATTAACTGTGACAATGGCTACAAGGATACCATATCGAAAAATAATGTGATTCATAATGAATTTAAAAATCTATGCTCCTATGACATAGGTTAAAGGGGATAGCCTTCAACCCATTTTGTAAAGTATTTTGTAGCTGTGATGATATGTGTAATGACCATCAGATGAGGTAGGAGTAAGCTTCCCTATTAGATCAAGTCCCCACTTGGAGAAATGGCCAGGGGGGTAGTGACTGGTTGCAATGGTTGCGATGGAGCATGGATAAAATTTTCCATACTTTTGGGCAAAGCACACATTTTCTAACATAAATACAACAATCAGTTTCCATGGTGGGCCAATAGTAACCTACTCTTAACAGTTTCTTAGCCAAGACCATTCCAATTTGTATGTGCTCCGCATACTCCATCGTGTACTTCTTTAATTTCCTAGATTGACTCTGTCACATCCAAACAACATAACAGATTCCCATAGTAGCCACGACGATAAAGTGTACCTCCTAAAAAGGGTGTAATGGGGCTATTTGACGAATCAGGATTTGCTTTTCAGAACGGGAGATATAGGGAGGGAAAGTACTATCCTTAAGATAGGTGAAAATGGGTTCATACCATGGGGAATAGGGACCAACAACCTCACAAGCCAAGAAAGATTCTGGTACTGTCATATGCGGGTTTGGTGTATATTTTATACGAAAAATGGCATATCATTATTCCCTGGTGGAATACGAAGCATAGATCCCACCATTGCCATAACATCTGCCGATCTGTTTTGTGCTCTTGGGATCTACCCAAAGGTAATGCACAAAAAATACTCCTTTAGAGTTTCCACCAACTTCTTGTAAGGTATGAGCTTGTCATCCTTAACTTTATACTCGTCATTAACATGTTTGATGATTAGTTGTGAATCACCTACAACCTTAACATGTTGAATATTCCACTTGATGGCTAGCTTCATCCCTGCAATGAGTGCTTCATATTCCGTAATGTTGTTCGTGCAAGGGAAGGCTAGACGGAAAGCCTGTTGGTATAGGATCACCTGAAGGAGTAATAGGGACCACTCCTGCACCTCGAACCATGAAACGTAAAAGGTCCATCAAAATTGTATCTTCCATACGACAAATTCTTCAATGTAGAGTAAAGATGTATCTAGCAGATCCAGACTCAAAGGTTCTATGCTTTGCAAAGGGTGCTTCCACTAGCTAGTCAGTAATTACTTGTCCTTTAATTGATTTTTGATGGACAAATTCTATATCAAACTCACTGAGTAGACTGATCCAATTAGCCATTCTACCTGTGAGGGTGGATTTGGACAACAAATACTTGAGTGGGCCGACCTTGGATATGAGCTTGGTCTTAGTATTTAGCAGGTAATGGTGAAGTTTCTGAAAGGTAAAAAACAACGGCCAAGCAAGGCTTTTTAATTTGAGGATAATTACGTTCATAGGTGATGAGGGTGTGACTCAGATAGTACACTGCTTTCTCTTTATGGCTAAGGTCATATTGGGCGAGTAGTGCACCAATAGCATATTGCGTAGTGGAAATATAGAGCAAAAGTGGTTCTCCTGGAGTGGGAGGCATGAGGACAGGTGGATTAGCCAGGTACTGTTTAAGCAAAGCAACTGATATGTTATTGCTTACAGTCCCCCAGATGAAAGCGATATCCTTCTTAAGCAAATGAGTGAATGAGTGACATTTATTTTCAAGCTGGAAGATAAAGTGGCGAATGGCTTGAATTTTCCCTTGCAAGCTACGTAGTTGCTTGATATTCTTAAGTGGAGGCATTTCTGTGATGGCAAACACTTTAGTAGGGTCTACCTCAATACCACGTTCTTGACACGATGAAGCCTAATAGTTTCCTAGATAGCACACTGAAGACACACTTCTTTGGATTTAGCCTGACTTTGTACTCACGTAGGTGTTTTAAAGATATGCTGAAAAATGATAGGATGATCCTCTCTTGTTTTGGAATTTCCTAGGATGTCCGTTTACATAGTATTTCATGATGTCATGAATACATATCGTGAAATATTAATGTCATGACCCGCTGATAAGTTGCTCCCCGCATTCTTAAGGCCAAATGACATCACCTGATAGCAGAAGGTGCCCCCAAGGAGTTATGAAAGTTGTTTTGTGTTGGTCTTCTTCAGCTATCTTAATTTTGATTATAACCTGAAAAGCCATCCATAAGTGATAGCATTTCGTACCCTGCAGTTGAGTCAACAATCATGTCAATGTTGGGCAGCAGAAATTCATCTTTAGGGAAAGCTTTATTAATGTCCCTGAAATCTGTGCAAATTTAGATACCAATAGGTTTCTTCTGGACAGGAACAATGTTCGATATCCATTCAGAATAATCAATTGGTCTGATGAATCTTGCTGCAAGCAACCTTTCCAACTCTTCTTTAACTAATAAGGCCACTCTTGGGTACATCTTTCGAAGCTTCTGTTTGATAGGCTTAGTGTTTGCGTGCACAACTAGGTTTATGCACGACCAAAAGTTGGATCTAAGCTGGGCATGTCTTTGTAAGACCATGCGAACACATTAATTAAACTCTTGCAGTAGCATAGTGAACGTATTTTTTTCTCTGGCTGAGAGTGATGCTCCCAATTTTACTATCTTGGGATCTTCTTCGGTACCAAGATTGACATCAATGGTTTCTTCAACTAATAATTTTTGATAAATCCTCCATATGCATAGGATCAGGAGGTAGGATGAGATCTTCATCCAAGGATGTCTCTACGAGATTTTCATCCTTAGCATGGTCACTTTGTTTTGTCCTTTGATTTTCTTATTTGTTTGTTAGCCAGTGCCTCAAAGAGGTTTTCACTGTGTGACTTGGACGTTTGATTTTTTCCGAGGCTTTTCTTTAGAACTCTTGCCCTTGCTTTTCTTTAAATTTTTCTAACCACGAAGTTCAGCCTGCTCGCCGAAGTAGGCACAGGTGTCTAAGTCGATAAAGAAACCCTTCTTGTGATCTCCAATGGGAATTGGCATCCCTTATGCCCATGAAATCTACAATAGCCTCATCGTTCTCAAATAAATCTAGTGGCATGTGACATTGTTGGTCCCATTCAATAGGGGAAGGGTACACAAAGTCAAGGGTCGGTTCAGTGGGGGTTATGGTCAGGACAGCATTGTTCCATTGAAAAGGTTCGTGGAGGCCAGATCCTCATATAGGCTACAATGGGAATCCGTATCACTATCTAGGTACTCGGAGTTATCCTCATGCTCAGAAAAAAGTTGAATCTTGATTGTTGGGGCATGCTCCATAAGGGTGAATCCCAATGCCATATCTTTCTATTTTGACATGTGGAAGAGGGGCTGGTTCTCTTTGTCCTTGTTTCATTACTCCCACATCCTAGGCCTTTGTAGCCCATGGAGTACATCATTCTGATAGATTTTTCATATTCTGGGGTTTGATAACAAGATGGCTGAGTGTCCTCAGGGACCCAACTAGTAGGTGGATCAAGTAATTTTTCCTCAGCTAACAAGCCTCCAAGTAGGAAAGACCCAATAGTGTGTTCCTCTCTAGGTCTCCTGAAGCGGTAGTTGGGTCAACCTCTAGTCTTGGGTGAAAAGGAGAGGTCAAAAAACCAAGAGTGCTTGTTGTATATTATACTCCCCACAACCATATTTCATAATTTTCATCTTCCATGAATCAAATGGAGATGTGGAAGTGGATGCCCCATGAGTACAAGACCTAAGTGAATCTGAATCCAGCCGGGATTCCATAGCCTCAGACTGAAAAGGAATGGCCATATCTGTGGAGGGAAATGCGTATGTACCATTTCATGAAAATCTATTAAGAGATCTACAATGACCAAAGGGCTCTGAGTCTCTTAGTATTGTTACCGTATGTCCCTCATGCTTCAACTTGATGCAATTGATGAAATGTTGATGACACAGCTTGCATGGCATGGATCCATGGTCGGCCTAGAAGCATATTATATGGACGTTCCAAGTCCAAGACGTGAAACTTTTTCTGATGGAAAGTGGTGCCCACCTTAATGGGTAGCGTAATAGTGCCTGCTGACTCTCTTCCCGTGTTGTCATATGTGGCAATAGTGATGATATGGGACTCAAGATCTACCTCTGTATGTTGCAATTGTTTTGACCAACTTAAGCGATGCAGATATTTCAATCCTGATCCATTTTCCACAAGCACCTGTTTGATTTTCCTATGGGTGACAACTACCTCAATGTATAAGGGAAGATTATGTGTAGGATTCTCAGTAGGGACATCACTATGGTTGAAAGTGAGATGCTCACTAGGTGTAATATTTGCCACTGCGGCTTGAAGGTATGTAGGATTGACTTCTAAAGGCACTCTCGACCCCTGAAGAGTTTGATACAAAATGTCCTTATGCACATTGGATATCTTGAGAATATCTAAGATCAAGATCTTAGCAGGTGTCTTCTCAAGTTGTTCTAAAAGGTTATATTTACCAGTATGCTGGGGTCGATGGAGTGGGGGTCTAGAAATTATGAGGTAGGCACGCACCTTGTTACCGCAGCACAGTCCTTTCCCTTAATCTCGGATGGTGTTGACCACGGTTAGTAGGGGAGAGAAAACATCTTATAAATTGAATCGTAATGATTGTTATCTCACTTAGTATTCAAGTAATTCACGGATTTATAGGTTTGGGGATGACTCTGCCCAATCCAGTTTTACCTTTTCTCGACTTATCATGCTTGGGGAATGGTTCCATATAAATCCCCATCTTCTCATTAGGTGTTTGCATGTGGCTAGGGTTATCCACCTCTATCTCCATGTTGTCAATGAGGTATTGAATATAGTGGCGAATTCGCAAACATTTATCTATTTTATGACCTTTAACATGAATGCATTTCATAGTATTCATGCTCCTTATACCATGAAGGTTTAGAGGAGCGTTGTCATCAAACGGTTGAGTTGTAGGATAGGTCATCATGTGGGCCGCATCCAACTGTTATAGTATGACGGAAAACGGCTCATTGAGGGAGGTGAATGTTCGTCACTTTGGTGGTGGTTGAATTGGGCCCTTGGTCAGTTTAAAAGGTTGACTGGTTTGGACTGTTTTGAACACGTTTAGAATCAGTGATTCCGGTCTCCCACCATGTTTATTGTTTTTGTTAAAGATCTTCGGCTTGTCAGCGGGTTTAACACTTTGGTTGTCTTTAAATTAGTTCTTGAGGGTTCCTTTGGCAATGAGAGCCTTTTCTATTTAAATCCCTTTCTTGATAACCTCCTCAAAGGTTTGGACATAAAGCATTTGGAGGTGGAAAGCTATATCTGGGTTGAGATTAGGGACGAAAATACTGACCAGCTACTTCTCAGGGAAAGCACAAGGGAAGAAACTAGATATCCCCCTCCATCATTGGAGGAAGCTAGTGAAGGTCTCATTTGGGCGTTATTTTGTGCTGCACAAGTTTGTCATGGTGATGTCACTCTCTATGTTATACGAGAAATGATGCACGAATCTTTCTGCTAATTCTGGCTAGGTGAAAATTGATCCTCGTGCTAAGCGCGGTAAAGCATTCCAATACTTGACCTCTGAGACTCTTAGGAAAAATTCGGATGAGGTAATTATCACTATAAGACACCTCTTGACATGCCATGTAGAAATCTTTAAAATAATCCCTTGGGTCTCCCTTTCCTTTGTATTTGTCAAACTTTGGCATAACAAATTTCTTTGGAAAGGTGTTGAAGGGTCATTGTCTTGTCAAAAAGAATAGGGGCATAGTTCTTCGTATTAGTATTTCCTAATACTCCCTATATTACCTTTCTTGTATGCTCGCAAGTGTTGCTTTCATAGATTACACTTCTTGTGTGAGTAATTGTTATTTAGTGGGAGAAAACGAGGATATATTCACGATGATACCCTGTGTCTTCTTCTCCTTGGTTTTCTCGATGGAGTTTGTGGATCCTAAACTTAGGCTTTGACTTTTGAATGTTCTTTTTTGTGGCTTTCTGTACCTAGAAGGTAAGCAAAGCTAGTTGTTAGCTTATGTTACTGAGTTTTTTGTTGGATTGTGACCTGGTTTTGTGTCTTCTTCTTCTAAAGGTTCTTCCTCTTCGTATTGTGGAGGTTCTTCCCATGTCTCATATTCTATCTTGTTTCTTCGTGGAACTTTGACGAGGGGTATTCTATTCCCTACCACTTTATCATTTTCTACGTAAGAAGTGGAAGCATGCCCACCTATTAAAATATCTTCCATATTGATAAGGGGGGCGTTCTTCCTTAGTAGTGTCATTTGTAGGTAATATTAGTTCATTTTCAGAGGGAAATTTGGCCCCTAATTCCATGACCCGTGCCAAAACTCTATCTTTAATTTCTAAGGAGAAACTCATCTAGTAGAGTGGGGTCAAAATCAAAGTCTATGTGTGGTGATTCGAATTTGTTTCCACTATGGTCAACCATTACTTCCTATTTCCTTTTCTGGCAGAAAATAGTGTGGTCCTAGATCATGTCCAATAAATGGGTTTGACCCTTTTTTGTTAGAGGTTTCCCAAGCTTGTACCTATTGTTCCTCATATGTTTGTTTCTTTAAACCTAGACATGTCTTGGGAGCCATGTTTTCATGATAAGTTTCACTAAGGTAAGTTGTATATTTGTTCAAAATTCAATGGACTACCCCTAAGTGAAACACAAGATGTACGTGTTAAGAGTAAATTAATAGTGAGAATATCAATGTGATAGAAAGATAAAGTCACCGATGAAACAATCGTTTGATTACCCAAAACTTAATCAAATGAAGTAATTCCTAGACTACATTTCAAATTAATTTGTGACGCCAGATGATTAATAAGATGTCTCCACTTATGCCATAGTTCAAAGGAATGAACAAGACGTAAGTAAATACATGAAGTTAAATGTGATCTCCCAATCAAGATATACGATGAGCAAACTCAAGTCTGATTAAGACCTATATCTCAAAAAGTGTTAATATACAATTTTTGAATGACACAACAATATCACCAAGATATGTTAACCCACTTTGCAAGAAAGTGAAGTATTGATATCAAGGTGTTATTGATATAACATGCACAAATGGTAGTGCCTAACACCTTTTGAAATTGAGGTAATAATAAAACTGAACAAAAAAAAATGCTCAAAGTATAGCTAGGAATAGTTAAGAATGTTGTGCAACATTACCATACAATATAGGTATTTATGTCGAGTTTACAAGAAACAAGACGCAAATATAAAAATTGTAATGATACGAGACAAACAAGCTAACTCCTCTATGGATAGTTCGTATGTGATGAACCACACCTAACTACAATTATAGATCTTGATGTGGGTATCAAGATCACAATGGCTACCAAATGACGTGAAAATGCCTCCACTCAGTTTAAGACGTTTAACTAACCCATCCGCAAACATGGATGGGTGTAAACGGACAATAAAAGTGAGAGAAATAATCAAATGGCAACACAAAGGTAATCACACCTCTTTTGATGAACAAAGTGTCAAAAGAATATGAAGGAAATAAATCAAGAAAAATGACAAAAAATGCTAGCCTCACTTCAGCAGAGTTTTGCCTCGCCCTAAGGCAAGTAAAAAATTACGTGAAAGCAATACGTCACACTATTTCTCAAAAAGAGAAGGTTCACAACTCAACACTGTATTTAAAATGGTCAAAGTGGGCTCCTGGCCAAAGTATATTCTCCTAGGTGGTTCTCTCACCCTAGGTGTTACAAAGTTGCCACGAGCGAGCGCGATTTACCCAAAAAGTCACACTGACTAGTTTGGGAGTATCTCAGCTTTACTTTACCCCCTTCAAGAACAGTAGGCAACTAGTGCATCTACGTGTACTATCACTGGGGTCGCCACAATGGACAACTTGTAACGCTATCTCACAAAGGAATCACTAGTCAAGTAGGTAGTGCGGAGCACTTCCCGTTTCGTCCACAAGGTTCCCTCTTGCGTAGACTACTTTGGGGTTCCTGGAACCACTCCCATTGTTGTAGCTTAAGGTGTTATGCCAAAGGGGTTATGTTCCAGTTGAGCGGAGAGGGACATACCCTTTTCTGAAACTTGCAATACAGTGTTTTGAATATGTTGTTCTTTTTATCTTGTTTAATTAGGTGTGGTTTGCTTGAACACCTTTTGGTAACCTGTATAACAACTGTATTAGTAGTTTTTTATTTTGTTTTGGTTCCTCCTTTCTTTGACAAGCATTTTTAGGTCCTGGACTCAAGCATTAATAGTTCTCCAAGAAAATCACATTATTTAAAAGAGGATTAAGAGTTGCTTTTGATTCTCAAGATCATCCAAGGATACAAGAGAAGAGAATACACAACAAATAATCCAACTAAAAAGTAAAGAAAATCTTTTTGATCAATGAACCATACAAAATTCTTGATAAATGTTTATTCCCTTTAAACCAAAAGTGAAAGATGAAGTTTCCAATTTACCAAATGTTATAAAATGAAGACTAAAGTTGCTTTTGATTCTCAAGATCACCCTAAGGTGCAAGAGAAGAGCATACACAAACTTTATCTCAACTATATAGAAATGGAAAACTTCAAATCAAAGGACCATTGAAAAATTCTTTGTGAAAGGTTCATTCCCTTAAATCAAAGTGAAAGATGAAGTTTTCAATTTACCAAAATGTTATAAAATGAAGACTAAAGTTGCTTTTGATTCTCAAGATCACCCTAAGGTGCAAGAGAAGAGCATACACAAACTTTATCCCAACTATATAGAATGGAAAAACTTCAAATTAAAGGACCATTGAAAAATGCTTTGTGAAAGGTTCATTCCCTTAAACCAAAAGTGAAAGATGAAGTTTCCAATTTACCAAATGTTATAAAATGAAGACTAAAGTTGCTTTTGATTCTCAAGATCACCCTAAGGTGTAAGAGAAGAAGCATACAAAAAACTTTATCCCAACTATATAGAAATGGAAAACTTCAAATCAAAGGACCATTGAAAAAATGTTTTGTGAAAGGTTCATTCCCTTAAGCAAAATGAATAATCAAGTTTCCAAGTTTAATCCAAATGTTAATAAGATAGAGATCAAAGTTGTTTTTGATTCTCAAGATCACCAAAAGGTACAAGAAAAGAGCATACACATGCTTTGGTCTAAATCAAGTAAGCATGGAAATACAACATTCATCAAAACATTACACATGTTAGAAAATGACCAGCTTTAAAATAATAGAAAAACCTATAACTTCTGTAAGTATAAATCTCTAATTTATGTTTTCATTGCATAGTTAACTTCAATACCTTTCCAACGCAAAACAAATGGAGTCATTTCGAGTTCGGGAGTAAAAGTTATGGCCTTCGGAAGATGGGTTACGCATATGCTCTTATGCTCATGGGTGTGCACTTGACATGCACTCAAAAAATGTAAAAAAAAAACGTCACTTAATCTACAAAATGGGAAAGTTTTTCCAACCAAGATTCAATTTGACAACAACCCATCACATTAATATATGAATAGAAGACTCACGCTATCAAACATTAACATACATGCTCAAGAATTTAAGATTTTCAAGAAATTGACAAACTAGCATGTAGAATGCTGAAACGTAAGCTCTAAAATGAAAACATGATTGAAATCTTGAAAATTTTCTCACCAAGATTTTAAATTTTGACAGCAACCCAACCACTTAATAGTAATAGAAGACTCAGCATATCAAACACTACCTATATGCTCAAGAATTGAAATTTCAAGAAATTGCAAAACTAGGCGAAACGTATACGTCACACGTTTCCTCAAAAAGAAGGTTCACAACTCAAAACACTGTTAAAAGTGGTTCAAAAGTGGCTCCTAGTCCAAAGTATAACTCCTAGGTGGTTCGCTCACCCTAGGTGTTACAAACGTTGCCACGAGCGAGCGCGATTACCCAAAAGTCACATGAATAGTGGGTAGTATATCAGCTTTACTTTACCCCCTTAAGAACGTAGGCAAAACTAGTGCATCTACGGGTACTATCACTGGGGTCGCCACAAGACAACTTGTAAGTACTCCAAAGGAATCACTAGTCAAGTAGTAGTGCGGGAGGCACTCCCGTTTCGTCCACAAGGTTCCCCTTGCGTAGACTATTGGGGTTCCTAGAGAAAAAACCACTCCATTGTGAGTTAAGGTGTGATGGCCAAAGGTGGTATGTTCCAGTTGAGCGGAGAGACATTACCCTTTTCTGGAAAACGGCCTAATTTTTGAAAGGTTGTGCTATTATATTGTTTATGAGGTGTGGTTGGTGCTGAACACATTGTGGTAACCGTTTATAAAAGTATTAGTAGTTTTTTTATTTTGTTTGTTCCTCCTTTCTTGGACAAGCATTTTAGGTCTGGACTCAAGCAAATAATAGTTCTCCAAGAAAACACATATTAAAAGAGGATTAAGAGGTTGCTTGCATCTAAAGATCATCAAAGGATACAAGAGAGGAGAAGAGAATCAAACAATAATCCAACCTAAAAGTAAAGAAAGAAAAATCTTTTGACAATGAACCATACAAAATTCTTGATAAAGTTTATTCCCTTTAAAAACCAAAAGGAAAGATGAAGTTCCAATTTACCAGAATGTTATAAAAATGAAGACTAAGAGCTTTTGATTGCTCAGATCACCATAAGGTGCAGAGAAGAGCATACACCCAAAACTTTTCTCAAACTATATAGAAATGGAAAACTTCAAACAAGGGCATTGAAAAAATGGTGAAAGGTTCATTCCCTTAAATCACAGTGAAAATGAAGTTTCAATTTACCAAATGGTTATAAAAATGAAGGACTAAAGTCTGCTTTTGATTCTCAAGATCAACACTCAGGGCGAGAGAAGAGCTACACAAACTTGACAAACGATTATAGAAATGAAACACTTCAAAATTAAAAAGGACCATGAAAAACATGCTTTGTGAAAGGTTCATTCCCTAAACCAAAAGTGAAAGATGAAGTTTCCAAATTACCAATGTATAAAATGAGGACTAAAGTTGCGTTGTGATTCTCAAGATCACCCCTAAGGGTGTAGAGAAGAGCATACAACACTTTATCCAACTATATAGAAATGGAAAACTTCTAAATCAAAGGGCCATTGAAAAAATGTTTTGTGAAGGGTTCATTCCCTTTAAGCAAAAATAATAATAAGTTTTCCAGTTGTAATCCAAAATGATAAATAGATAGAGATCAAAGTTGTCTACGTGATTCTCAAAGCTCACCAAAAGATACAAGAAAAGAGCATACAAATCTTGGTCTAAATCAAGTACGCATGGGAACTACAACATTCATCAAAACATTACAAATGTGAGAAAATGACAGCCTTTAACCTAATTAGAAAAACATATAACTTCTGAAGTGATAAATCTCTAATTTATTGTTTCCATTGCCATAGTTAACTGCAATACCTTTTCCAACGCAAAACAAATGAGTATTTCGAGTCGGGAGTAAAAGTTATGGCCTTCGGAAGAGGGTACGCATAGGCCTCTTGATGCTCATGGGTGTGCACTGACATGCACTCAAAAAATGTAAAAAAAAAACGTACTTAATCTACAAATATGGAAGTTTTCCAACCAAAGATTCAATTTTGACAAACCAAGCCCATCACAATTAATATGAAATAGGCACGATTTCTCAACCGGCTATCCAACATTAACATACATGCTCAAGAATTTAAGATTTTCAAGAAATTGACAAAACTAGCATTGTAGAATGATGAAAAAAGTAAGCTCTAAAATGAAAACATGATGAAATCTTGAAATTTTCTCACCAAGATTTAAATTTTGACAGCAACCCACCACATTAATATGTAAATAGAAGACTCAGCACTATCAAACACTAACCTATATGCTCAAGATTGAAAATTTTTCAAGAAATTGACAAAACTAGCATGTAAAATGATGAAAAAGTAAGCTCTAAAAAACGAAAACATGATGAAATCTTGAAATTTTCTCACCAAGATTAAATTTTGACAGCAACCCACCACATTAATATGTAAATAGAAGACTCAGCACTATCAAACACTAACTTACATGCTCAAGAATTGAAAATTTTCAAGAAATTGACAAAACTAGCATGTAAAATGTTAAAAAAGTAAGCACTAAAAATGAAAACATGGAGAAATCTTGAAATTTTCCCCTCAATTCCAATTTTGACAGCACTTCACCTCCTTTATACCTACAAGAAAGACTCAACACATGCAAACTCAACATGTGTAAAAGAGGGTTAGTAATCAAAAATAAAACTTAACTACAAAAACTTGAAATTAAGTGCAAAGGACAATGGAGTATGTCCCACCGGGCATGCCTAATGTGTGCATGTATACTTTGCTTAATGCTAAATCAAATGAAGCAAGAACTACCACCTAAAATAGTTCTATAATTTAGCTAAAACAAAGCATAAACACCATCATGATAAGAATTAAACAAGGGTTAGATGCTAGCATTCATAAATACAAACTTTGAAACTAACAATGCTAAATATCTAAAATATTCTATTCTCTAACAAAAAATAAATGAATGGACCTAAGTAAGCTCCATGGCTATCAAAATAGTTGTCCTTAATGTTCCAAAAACTTAGGAATGGGGGCTAATCAAAGTTGGGCTACAAGACCCTTTTGACACCTCCCATATGACCCAAGCACTTTAAGAAAGAGGCTTAACTCTTCAAGATGATGAACTCTCAAAAGGGCAAGGTGCAAGCTCTTAGTCTCTTTACTATATGCTTTGCATTTTCTCTCTTAGAAAGTTTAGGTGTAAGTAAAAAGGTAGGTGGAGGGCTCTTTATATAGCCCAAAGGATAAAGGATTCAACACATTCTCATGAATGTGGGATAAAGGTAAAACATGATTAGGAATGGATAAGGTTGCTTTATTAAAGGTAACCTTACTTTAGAAGGGTTTAATACATGTTTAGCAAGTCATGGGAGTTGGGGGTATTTTAATTAATCAAAGGTGATTAATTAATAGGTAGGTGTAAGCTTATAGAAGCCAATTAGATGAATATTAGTGCGATTCAGGCTATTATAAGGGGATTAAATCAATTAAATATTGATTTATTGGTTAAATGGAAGGGAAAGCTAATTAATTAATAATAATTAATTAGTCTAGGTCGAAGGGGTGATTTATTAACGAAAGGTCGTTAATTAGGGTATTTGTTGGATAGGTAACTTAATTAATTAGCTTAGTGTAATTAATTAATGATGATATGAGGGAAAATGAGTGCTTTTGACGATATGTCGTTGATTTGCGAGAAAGGGGATAATTAGCACAATTTAAGTATTTAAATTGCTTGGGCGTAATTATAGGTGTCTACACCTTCTCCTAAGATCACATCTACCATTATGCATGATTCACCACCATCTATCACTTCTTCTCCTACTATTTCATATCCTCTTGTCACATCATTTGCATCTCCTAGTCCATCTTCTCCTATAGACGTGTCTCCATCGCTCACCTCATCTTTTATGGAATTTTATGATGTTATTCCTACCATAACTATGGATATTCCATCTATATCACCTATTATGGTGTAATGAAATTACTTGTATAATTTAGATTAAGAGAAACAATAGAACACCAAATAACACAATATTTCAGAATAATGATCTCAATATGCAATTAGAATAGCTTCGCCACTTCGAGGGGGCAACCTCCAAACCATATAATAAGTCTCAAATGCTCAAATGATAATGAAATACTACCTATAATCCCATATATATATTATTCATATGCTATGGCCATCAGCAAGGCCGACCTATTAAGCATGAGAGAGTATAAATGATATAATAAAATGATATGGTAAGCCACAAGTCGGCTACTCATATCCTAATACAAGAAATAGGTTAAGGGTGTAGCATACCCTTCCCCTTCAAAACAATGTTGTCCTCAACATTGAATAATCCTGGATGTTGCTACATAAAACCCTCATCCTCCCAGGAGGCGTCTTCTATGCTCAGATTCTTCCACTTGATCAGATATTCCTTAATGTCTCTAGTTCTCAGCCTCTTAGTATGTGTTTGTAGAATCTTCTTTGGCTCTAAAATGATTCTTCCTTCCTCGTCAACTTCTGGTAACTCTGTTTGGGCTTCAAATTTCTGTCCAATAACCTTCTTCAGGCATGAAACATGGAATACTAGGTGTATGTGTGAAGATGGAGGCAACTCTAGTTTATAAGCAACACTACCAATTTTCTGTAGAACCTGATAAGGGCCATAATATTTAGGAGCAAGTTTTTTTTCCTTTTTCTATTGCTTTAGGGACATATTTTTGTAAGGCTAGAGACGTATAAAAACCTAGTCACCAATTTCAAAATGTCTTTCACTACGGTGTTGATCTGCTTGTTGTTTCATCCTGTTTTGTGCTAATGCTAAAATCTCCTTCAAACTAGCCAAAACCTGTTGTTGATGTTGAATGTGTTCCTCAACATCTCTGACCTTAGTTTGCACCCTCAAGGAGGAAGTGATAGAAGGTGGATGGTAACCATATAATGCTAAAAATGGGGTCATTTGAGAAGAGGTATGAAAAGATGTGTTATACCACCATTTAATCCACCTTTCCTGCTTATCTGATACAAAACAACGTAAATACCCCTCTAAGCATTTGTTGACCACTTATGTTTGCCCATTAGTTTGAGGATGATAAGATGAACTGTGAGCTAGCTAAGTACCCAAACATGAAAATAATTCCAT
This sequence comes from Taxus chinensis, assembly GCA_019776745.2. Classification (NCBI taxonomy): domain Eukaryota; kingdom Viridiplantae; phylum Streptophyta; class Pinopsida; order Cupressales; family Taxaceae; genus Taxus; species Taxus chinensis. Next base: position 912,565,024 of record CM034147.1, on the reverse strand, counting down.
CCAAAAATTACTTGTGAAAATAGGATCACGATCACTTACAATTATCTTTGGGGTTCCATGTAGCCTTTGAACTGTCTCCAAAAAAATAGCTACGACTGTACTGGCTGCAAATGGATGTGATAGGGCACAAAAATGGGCATATTTTGTGAGCCTATCCACAATCAAGAAAATAAAAATTCTTACCCTTTGAACAAGGCAATCCGGTGATGAAATCCATGGAGACCTCCTCCCATCTCTGGCTAGGAATTGGTAAGGGTTGCAATAGGCCTGGTGTCTTAATTGTTTCCCCTTTATTCTATTGGCACACTAAACACTCTGATACAAACTTTTGTACATCCCCTTTGAGTCCTTCCCAAAATAATTCTCTTTTTTTTCTATGATATGTCTTCAAAAACCCAGAGTGTCCTCCAACAGGTGAGGCATGTAGGTCTGCAAGAATCTTATGCTTCAACTCAGAATCTTTACTCAAGTATAACCTATCCTTGTACCATAGGGCATTACCTTTCCACTCAAATTTGTTAGATGTCATAGATCCTTTCTTGATATTCTGTATTAGAGATTGTGTATCCTTATCTTGATTCCATTCCAATCTTGCTTCATCCACCTAATCGGCCGTCAACATGGACATTCCACATAGTAAGGCATCTGCGGATGTATCCCTTTTGGACAATGCATCAAATACTACATTTTCTTTACCCTTTTTGTATATGATTTCAAAATCATAACCCAACATTTTTTTTACCCACTTTTGTTGTTCCCCAGATGATAACCTTTGCTCTAAAAAGTATTTGAGACTATCATGATCAGTTTTTACCTTGAAGTGTCTACCCATGAGATATGGCCTCCATTGCTTGACCGCATGAAGAATAGCCATCATTTCTTTCTCATAGACAGGTTTGATCAGATCTTTTCCTTTGAATTGACGAATCTCAAATGCAATTGGTCTTCCTTCCTGCATTAGAACTACTCCCAATCCTGATCCTGAATTGTCACATTCAACAATGAAGGTTTTTGAGAAGTTGGGAGTAGCCAAAACTGGGGTGCTGCACATGGCTTCCTTCAGTTGCTCAAAGGATTTAGTGGCTACGTCTGTCCAATGGAAGGCATCCTTCTTTAGCAATGCAGTGAGTGGGGTTGCTATTCTACGATATCCCTGCAAAAATCTTTTGTAGTGCCCTATTAGTCCTAGGAACCCATGAAGATTTTTTGATATTTTTGGGCCTTGGCCATTCCACCATAGCTTTGATCTTCTAAGGATCAAATTTGACGCCTTCATGGGATACAATATGACCCAAGTACTCTACCTCTTGTACACCAAAAGAACAGTTGGATGGATTTGCATACAGAGTATGTTTCTCCAAAACTTCCAACACGTTATTTACATGTTGTAAGTGTTCTTCCCATGTCTTATTGTAAATCAATATGTCATTAAAGAAAACTAATACAAATTTCCTTAAAAACAGCCTAAAAATAGTGTTCATCAAGCTTTGAAAGGTTGAGGGCGCATTTGTAAGACCAAAAGGTATTACCAAAAACTCATAATGGCCCTCATGAGTCCTGAAATCCATTTTATGAACATCTTCCTCTTTTATCCTAATTTGATGGCACCCCGAACAAAGATCTAATTTTGTGAAATAAACAGCACCATGCAATTCATCAATTACTGGAATAGGAAACTTATCTTTGATGGTGTACTTGTTGAGTTCTCGGTAATCTGGACACATCCTCCATGTTTCATCCTTATTACGTACCATGACCACTGGTGAAGAATATGCACTCTGGCTATGCCTGATGATACATGCCTTCAACATTTCCTCCACCATTTTCTCGATCTCACTTTTCTAGGAATATGGGTATCTGTATGTTCTGATGTTAGGTGTTTGGCTCCCTAGAATCAATTGAATGACATGATCACGATCCCTAACTGGTGGTAGTCCCTTTGGAATTGCATCAAAAACAGATGAGTGAGCATCCACAATCTTCTGAAGATCGGGTGGCATTGAAGACTCTGTTTTTTGTACTTCTATGGAAAATAGCTTTGCTATAAAGCCATCCACTCCTTTTTTGAGAACCTTCTGCATCTGATGAGAGCTAATAATCTGTGGAGACTTAGCTACCATCCCATTTAATTGTATTGTCCTTCCATTTGAATGAAATCACATGAACAATTCTTGGAAATTCATCTCTATAGTACCTAAGGTTGTGAGCCATTGGACCCCCAAAACAATATCTGCCCCTCCCATAGAAATAGCAAACATAGGTGAGTCTAACATGTAGTCTCCCATGGAAAGCTTGATACTATGGAACATTCATGTGCACTTGATTGTCCCACCATCCACACTCATAACTTGCATTTCTGGAGCTGGGTAAATAAAACAATTGAGGCGGGCATCTAACTTACTATTTATGAAGTTATGAGTACTCCCCGAGTCAATCAACACCATCACCTTCTATTTTTTGAGATAGCCAATAACCTTGAGTGTTTGAGGAGTACTAATACCTAACAATGCATGGCAAGAAATTGTAGGTTGGTGATCATCTACTTCATCCTCTACTGGTTCCTCAGCCTCTCCTATAATTTTAGATTCCTCATCATCCTCATTACCTCCATCAATATAGAACAACTTCTTCTCAACACATTTATGTCCCGGTCCATATTTTCTATCACAGTTAAAGAATAATCCTTTTGCTATCTTTTCTTCCATTTGTTGAGGAGTCAATCTAATTGGCCTAGAAAATGAAGGGGAAGAGATACTATGGTCTCTGGTGTTAATGAAAGGTGGCCTCCTACTACAAAGAACTTTTTCCTCTGCATGACGTGCCATGATAATAAAATCAGAAAGCTTGATTGGATTAAACATACGTACCTCATGCTTGATGTGGTCCTTAAGACCCCCAAGAAATAGGTCATTCAGATTCTCTTCTGGAATATTCTCCACCCTTAAGGATAGGTTTTGGAATTGATGCACATAATCTTTGACTGATCCTATTTTCTGTAACTTTGCTAATTGACTAAATTATTTCTCAGAAACACTGGAACTATAGTGCAATTGCAACTCCTCGGTAAAAACTGTCCAAGTGACACCAAGACCATTCTTCTACCTCTGAGCACATAACCAATGATACCAAAAAAATTGGTCAGGTTCAAGATATAGGGATGCCAATGTCACCTTTTTTCCTGATGGTGTTTGATGTAACTCAAAGAAGTTATCCATTTGATTTATCTAATTCAGGGGATCCTTACCATTAAATTTGTGCATATCCACTTTCGGCATCATGTTCTGTGGTTGCGAATAAGTTTGATTCTGATGGGACTGTAAAAGTGATCCAATATGGTTAGTTTGTCCATGATTTTGAACTGAAGGTCCTCCTTGGTTAATATGGGCCAGATTTGGGCCATACTGGTTACCCTTTACATGTTGCATGATATCATCCAACCGATGATTGATTTGGGCTATGTCTCCTATAGAGGCCATCTCAGATTGTACATTTTGCAACTCATACTCAAGTTGGCTCACCTTATGATCAACTGAGGTAAACCCTAGTGTTGAGGAATCTGTATTTATCCCTTCTGACTCCATCTCTTCAATCACTACCCCATATTTATCTGGGGTTTTACTCGGAGTAACCAGATTCTTTTTTTCTCTTGTGGAAGGCCCCGCCATGATGTCAAACCTTAGGGTTTAGGGTTTCGATATAGTTTTAGCTGAACAGGAAAAGATACAGAGAAGATACTAATACTATTTTTTTGAGAGCTTTCTTAAAATGTAAAGAACTTGAAAATTTTCACCCTAGGGAGTGATTTTATGAAAAACCCTAAATTTGTAATAACTTTTGCAAAATAAATCAAAAAAGTCTTAAATTTTCAAGGAAACTTACTTTAAATTCTTCACAAATTTGGTAAAAATATATCTTACAAATTCGCTATAGTTCACAATATGTGGTGGAAACAAAAAATTAGGGTTTTTGCCCTAATTTTGGCCCAGATCGCAGCTCTGATACCACTTGTAATAAAATTACTTGTATAATTCAGATTAAGAGAAACAATAGAACACCAAATAACACAATATTTCAGAATAATGATCTCAATATGCAATTAGAATAGCTTCACCACTTCGAGGGGGCAACCTCCAAACCATTTAATAAGACTCAAATGCTCAAATGATAATGAAATACTACCTATAATCCCCTATATATACTATTCATATGCTATGGCCATCACCAAGGCCGACCTATTAAGCATGAGAAACTATAAATGATATAATAAAATGATATGGTAAGCCATAAGTCGGCTACTCATAGCCTAATACAAGCAATAGGTTAAGGGGGGTAGCATATGGCTTCCTCGACACCCACTCCTAGTGTGCCTTTAACATCATAATCTCCCACATCACCTCTTGATATACCTATGATCACTCACAATGGAAAATTACAACTTCTTAATACGTTGTTACCATCTTCCACCATTCCTTCATAGGACATCATCTCTCTCATGCATGTCGTAGGTTAGTTACAATCTTAGGTTCAATCCCTCACTTTCGAAAGTAGGGATTACTATGCTTCTATTGAGAACAATTCATTACATGGTAACTATGTCCCTAAAAATATTCATAACTTTAAATTTCCTCAAAACTTTATCATGCCTACTTTCACATGTTTTGATGGTACTGGTGATCCTTATGCTCATCTTCTACATTATCGTATGGCTATGGCCTCTTATTCTAATGATCGCTTGTTGATTAAGGACGTTCGCTACAATCTTATTGATGAGGCATTACAATGGTACACTCATCTTCCCTTTGGGTCCACCATTACTTTCTATAACATGGAGGAGGTTTTCCTCCATCAGTTTATAATAAAAAATGACCCTAAAGTTACTTATGACCATTTACCTACTCTAAATTAGGGCTCATCTGAACCTATCAAGGATTATATTTTATGATTCAATGTTTATATGCATCAACTAGTATTCCAACCTATATATCTTGAGAAGAAATTCATTTGTTGTCATGGACTAATTCCTCCACTCAAGCAAAGATTATAGTATGATACATGTGATTCATTAATTCTTCTATGTTATAAAGCCATTGACGTAGAACAAGATCTTCTCTTAACAAACATAAGAGATCTTCCACACATCTCTACGACTATTGCCTCATCTAGTTCTCCGCTAGTGCCTCTGGCTAAGAATCCTACACAGTCTCCACCTTTTCCTCACAAGCAAAGCAAACAAGCTTAACCTACTCCACCACAAAAACATACTTCTTCTCCGGATTCGTGCTAGGCTAATCCTATTACCACTCCACCTAGGTCATGTGATCCTTTACATTTATCTCATCACACTCGACCACATGATATACTGCATCTTTTACTTACTGAGTGATTAATTTTCCTACCCTCTAACCAACATCATCCGTGACACTAATTATAGTGATAGCATGACCAACCTTATTGTAATTATCATCACATAAATGGCCATATGGACAATGAATGTCTTTCCCTTCATGATAGATTGTAACAACTAGAGGATAAGGGAATCATCTCCTTTGTCTCTCGCTCACGTGAGTATCCATGTCTCCTCTACCTCATCAGAGATTTTATACTACAGTTGAGTCATCTCCTACATATGGTACTCAGGCCATGGTAGGTTCATTGTAGTTTATTACTCATGCAAACTCTCTACCATGTCCATACACCGCTACATCATCACATATATTACATCCACTTCACCCATCTCATTCTTCTCATTCACACCATCCACTGCATCATGTTTCTCCTTCACATTGGTTTCTACATCACTATACTCTTACACATCCCACCGTAACTGCATACGATATTCAATTTGGTTCATACTCTCATACTGCTTCCATCCCACATGCTTCTACCACTTCGCAGTGCCTTGGTATTTGGTAGGTGATTACTATCACCTTACCCCCCAATGCCACACTTGTGTTTGTATGGTTCTTACATGAATATTGAGGGTTTTTCTTTAAGAACCTTCCATCATGTGCTTTGCTGTTCATCTAGTGCATTCAATCATTTGTCGATGACAAACTCTTGGTTTTCGTGGTTCATTCTTGACTGTTGAGGGATCTTAACTACATGATCCTAAGCATTCATATGCTGGGGGGCATATCTACTTCCCCCCATCCTATTAACATATTACGATTACATTACATTATCCCAACACACATTCATCACAAAAAGTTAGTTTGATAATCATACATCATCTCTTTTTACATTCATCATCATGTTAACTACGCGTTACAAATTCCATTTAATAAACACTTCACTTAGATCATTATTCACATTCATTATCTATTGTACATCCTCTTTTCCACTATCGCACAAATATTACATCAATCAACATTAATAACACTAACTAAAAACATCACATACATTCAACCAATAATTGTAAAATCATACACCATTGATACAAAACAAAATAAGCTCATCATATATAAGTCCCACTTGTCCATACATAGCGAATACAATCGCCACTGGGGGGCAAGTTCCCTACAACATATAAAATTATGCCCATCACACCTCATCATCATTATCACTCTCAGGTACTACGAGAGCCCTAGAACTAGATCCCTCACCACTAACTTGATGCCATTGTTTGTGGCCTCGATACCTCTCCACTTGCCTACGCAATAACGTGTTCTCTGTACTGCTCTGAGAACTGGTGCTATAAATCCATGTATCAAAAAAATACATCTTGCGTTAGGGGACCACCACCCAACGCCTCTCTGGCCCGTCGAGTCTTCTCACATGCCTCATCTCTCTCAGATAACAATATAGTACATGTGGCTAATGTTATGACCACTAGCTCAAATAAATGGGCATGCTCGCCTGCGATCTCATCCACTCACTCAAGTATACCTCCACCAAGTATATTGATCAGAAAATTCTGCGTCAATGTGCAGATGGATGTGTTGACTATCAGGGACCAATACACATTGCCTACAAAACCAACAAAACAACACATTAGATAACCATTACTAAAACATCAACCAATAACAAAACACACAAAATAGACATATACAGATACTTACACTCCGTTATAGCTGCTACCACATCGATGGGTCCATGTGCTTCCCCCTCTCCTCATCTTCCTACATGTAGTAACCCTGTTACATCTACAAATAATGCAAACAACAATACCCATCGGTGTGCCACCCACCATGCATGGTACTCCCATGTGTAACTTGCATCATCTACATCTATCACCTCTATCATTGCATCTACCTCATCCGGACCAGGAGGAACCAACTACTCTATTGTGGGCCCTAGTCTAGCCCCAACCCTCCTCAGTGCACTAATAACTATAAACCATATATATGGCTCTAGGGGCACATCCTGAGCCATAAAAAATTGACGTGATACCATCTCCACCTAGAAGAGCTCCGCCACACTTGGAAATCTATCCTCTAACCACATATTCCTCCGAATACACCACAACTCTATAGCATTCTTGGGCCATCCTCTATAATCACACTATGGACTCCATATAACTGCTTTGGGCCCCATCTTGTCTATCAGTGCCCTGTAACTATTTGTATCCATCCTACGCCAACGAATATTGACCCATCTCCTCACATATATCTCAGGTCTATCCCACTCTACTCATGGAACCCCAATTGGCCTCAACACTACTATGTGCTCATACGCCCACAGGTGTAACAACATAATAGCTCCTATCCCCCCTCTGTGCTCATCATGAGTAAATTGGTACAAATATTTGTATAGGTGGGACAACACACATCGGGCCCATACATATCTAGTAATCTCCTCCATACACTAACATATATTGTGCATCTTATACAAGATGCCTACACCACCTCCTTGCACTGCTATAGATGAAGTAATAAAATCTGCTATGAACTTCTACAAGCGTGGAACACTAGAACTCATAATAACATCTAGGCTGATATGGGCCTCGACAGGCACTCGAGTCCCCAAAAAATATTGTCTCACCACTCACATCTGCCTCTCCATGTCCTCTAATGATATCACTTGTACTCTCTCTGATAATTGGAAACCGCAGTATATGATATACATCCTCTAAATTCACCGTCATATCTTGCATAGTGCAGTCAACATAGGCATATTATGGGGCACATCCCCCATCACATCCCACTCATCATCTGACAAGCCCAATCCAAGCAACGTACTCTAATGATGCCCAATGTGGAACTCCCTCGAGTGAATATCCCTCTACACACCACCAAATGACAACAAAACACAACGGTAGAACACTACACAAATCCAAACACACTCATTTATCACATTACTATACATTACACATCTAATTTTCACCATTATAGGCCACATACACACTTTCTGGACCAAGGTGCCCAGATTCAGGACTAGGGCACCTAGGGGGAGGACACTAGCACCCAGATTTGTGTGCTTATGTCCCAATGATCACTAGCACCCTCACCGTTATTGTCTAGGTCTAAAATGTATAGAAATTTAAATTCTCAAATTTACAAAAATTTAATAAAAATGACTATTACACCATGCATTTTTTGAAAAATAATGCACTTACCAATTTTGCGTAGCCATGTACGACGTTACGACGGTTGCTACCCTCTCAAACCGACTAGGACGCGCTGCTCTCACTTGTGGAATTTTCTCTCACTTTGCGTTCAATCTCATAATCACACAAACAACAAATGAAGGGACTACACAAATTTTCACTTCACTACTTATAGTTAATTTTTCACCTACTTTACTATAGTCATTATTTCATGCTTATCCTCACAACTAATATACACTAGACCATTTTTTTCATATCTTGAGCATTTCTACTTCGATTTACACCCCGTTTGTGGATTTCTTTTTATAATTCTACCTACCACCATAACATACACATTACATGCATGCATCATCTCTCCTTAACATTGTCTTCCATCCAACTCATACACATTTTTGGAAATTTCTATCATTTCTATCTATTTTGTGCTTATTTTTAGCTTAACGTTCGTTCTTCTCATCACCCCCCCTTTCACCAAAAGGGGGGAATATCATTGGGGTCATCCTATAATTCCCCTTATATCATCACGTGCTTAAAATACTGCTAATGCGACAAATTCAAAAACATTTACTAGTTCACTGCATAATATTTCACCATTAATCCCCCTTAATGACCTAATATGGGGATAACAAACATAAACAAATTTCTGTATGTGACATTTCATCACTTCCGCATAATGACCAAACCTGAGGGAAACAAGTGATTAAAAATCCTTCCATGTAATCTAGTCACCGATTTCTATTGATTCCCCTAATGACCTAATCTCGGGGGTAACTAACGCAAAATCTCTTTGTGAGTAATAATTTGAATCAATCAATCAATCAAAGTGTTCACATTTTCAATAATTGAAATCATATCATCAGTACAAATTTAACACAATTGGCCTCCCAAATGACTGAACTTGGGAGTTATGTGCAACCTCCTAGATGACCTAACTTCGGAGATTACATCAATTGCTTTCCCAGATGACCTAATGTGGGAAGCTCTTCATACATTTCCTGTCTACTTCTAGATGAGACTAACTTGAAAGCCATCTCACATTACTTGTTTGCTTCTAGATGACCTTAACTTGGAAGCCATTACATTGCGGCGACACCGATGGAGTGGGGGCAAGAGTGCCTTTTCTATATCACTCTTATATGGGTCAACTTCTTGATCAAAATTATCTGGATCCAAAAACCACAAAATAGTTGATCTGAGTCTGTCTGCAGTGGCTAGATCTTGAGGATTTAGTTAGAGATTGGAGAATAACACACTTTTCTCCTTATAGTCTTCCTCTAGCGGTAGCATGCCTGCATCCTTCGGTCAATTATTTGTATACACACATTCGGGTCAGGAACTGATCACTCCCTTCCCCATCTTATCATCACTATACACATTCAAAATCATCATACATTGTAATCATCACTCTCATTTATTGCACTTCATCATACTAGTACACTTTTCATTATGTTGCATGGATCAACCTGCTGATCCGTGGTTTGACATGATTTATGGTTCTTTCGGCACACTTTTACTACCACATCTACGCATTATACTATAGCATGGGATTCTCTGAATTTTTTCTTAGGTATGCATCTCTATCTACTTTATGTTACCAAGATTTCTACTCACCAACATAAAGTGGGGGAAAATGTAGTCACAAAATCATGCACTTGCTATTACATTTATACCACCAAGTATGATATTTTATATATGGATCTGGTGTAAGAAAAGTATTCACTAATGGCTCATCCCCTTGTTCTTTCATCAGTTAATTAGGTCATCATTTTCATTTTTCTTGAAATGTCGTTATTCATTTGCACAATTTTGGTCATCTCTTAGAGAATCTCATTTTTCATTATTTGATCATTTGTCGTCTCTAGGCTCTGACTAGGGCACCTAGAAAGGTACCAGGGCACCCGTTGACACCCCGGTCATCTTTTTAGGTGCCCTTGTCCCAGTTGCATTTCATTCTCATTTATATTTTTGAGGTTGGTCTTTGTGGTTTTTTGTCTCATTCCCCTGGGTACTAGTCAACACGTTAGGTCATTAGTGTCAAAATTTGAGCAAGAAATCCCTATATAAACATAACATACTCAATATTCTAGGGGTGGACTATCTACTAAGGCAAAGGACTGTATTTGGGCATCATTTACATCTGCATCACACAAGTATAGGGGGAAAGGGTTGTATTCATTATATTCCATCCACCATATACATCTTACATCTAGTTATTTCCCCCTACTTCTGTGTCATTGACGCTAGGGCACCCTAGGCACACAATTGCACACACAAACACATAAAACTACATTGGGTCTAGAATGTAGTGCAATGTTTAGTTGTAAGTCCACCATTGTGGCAGCTAAGGTCAGTCTAACCCCTTTATATACATCTTTCTTTTTTATGGATTTGATGCTTTGTATGGGGTTTTGTAGGTAAATCTTCATCACAAATTCATGGAAACATAAGCAAAGGTATTACAAAAACTATGTGACAAAGAATAATATATTGCAAAGATCTAGCGACACTACAAGATTCAGATCCTAAGAATTTCAGCAAAATAGAGCACCCAGACTGCAAACCAGGGTGTCCACAGGCATCCCAGTCCTCTTCTAGGCACCTCAGTCCATTCAGAACTTCATTTGCTCCAATTTCCTGGGTCGTGCCATCACACTCTACTTTGTTAGCACATCATCCTATGTAGTCCAACATCACAACGAGGTAATTTATTTTCAAGTTAGTATCTTATCCCTACTATTTCAATTATTTTCATTTCATTTAAATATCAAATAGATTTATTTAGTGTTTACATTACACTTCATATCATTTATTTCATTATTGTTACTAATTTAGATTAACTTAAAATCATAGTACAATTTTCCTTATTTTAGTTAATCATCAACCCTAGGGTCTACCTCCCCTTCCTAGTTTCTATGCTTCACATGACGATCACTTCACACTTCACTTGTCCACTCAACATACTATTAGATACACTCTTCTCTATAAGATCACAAGGTATAGACCTTCTATCTACTTTATGCTATCGAGTATTCACTCAATAACATAAAGTGGGGGAAAAATGTAGACACAAAATCTATGTACTTGGGTACATTTCTAGGTTCTAGAGCATACTAATATATACATGATTCCTAAGTAAGAAAACTAGTGATTGACAATGTCTTTTGGGTCTTTTACTTTGTCTCTTATACTCTTATTGATCTTACACACCCTTTAGACCTATCAGTATTTGACTGATTTATCTTTTATGGCCTCCGACACTAGTTCCCATGTAGGAAAAAAGTGCCTAGATGTTCCTGTCCCTTTTGGGCGCTCCTGACCATCTTTGCATTCTTCTTACTCTTTTGGGTCTCTTTTACTTTTTGGTCATCTTTTACAACTTTGGGTCGGCTTTTTAGTTGTTAATTACGAAATTCAAACAAGTGAATTATATATATACATACTTATAGCTCCCAAATGAAGTGCCAAACACTAGAATTATTTATTATCACCTAAGATTGCATCCAAAGGCACAAATAACATTACGAAGCATCCATCTAGCACATCCACATAAGGGACAAGGATTGCATCACTCTACATACACATCATAGGAGGGGAATTTCATTTTATTCTATTTTACAGATTCTATACATTTGTTATATTCTAGATCCAGCCCGCTATCATTGTGCAACTTGCACAAGGGCATACTAAGTTCACACTTACACACACTTACACACAAAACTACATGGAGTATGGAATGTAGTGCATCAATCGGTACTAAGTTCACTTTTCGGGGGACCAATGGGTTTAGTTTGACTCCACATTATGCATCTTTTTTATTTATATTTGATGGGGTTTGTGGACATATGTAGGTAGAAAACTATTTTGTAGGTTATAAGTATAATTGATGACTTTGAAGCAATATCAGAGTGACAATAACAAACTGATAGCAAGATCCTCATGTATATAATAGATCAGATCATGATTATGCACACATACACTAGTGCCCATAATGGGTGATAACGCCCAAGTGCTCATGTCCTTCTGTGGGCACTTCTATCATGCACATTTCTGAGTTCCAAAACCTCTAATGAGCATTAATGACACTGGTTCCAGTTTTTTTAGCTATTCACCTGCCAAGGTCATCTCCATGTTGCACGAAATAAGCTAAGTCATCCCATCTCTCTTTATTGCTTAGGGTTTCATAGTGTATATTCTTTTTTACTTACGTCTTATTGTATATTATCATTGTATATCATTCATTATAGTATTTAATCTAAAATTAGATTTAATTACATTTAGATTAAATTAGTCTCTCTTCTTCAACATTTCGTTCAAAAATTATATGTCACAGGTGGATGTAATGTGCCACTAAATGATAATAATCAATAATATTTATCTTTCTCAATTTTGGGCTTCTTATAACTTATCTGGTGGTATTTCTATACTCTTGAAAATCAACATGTGATTTTAGACACACGTGACCTCTCGAGGTCGTGTCGGGACATCTAGAATGTGATATATGAGATGATAATGCGATGGATAAATATAGTTTAGGTGGGATATGCGGGAATGATGATAAGAGGTCACAACAATAGAAGGTTCCCAACTATCAAGCTGGGAATTTTCTTGTTAAAAGTGATGAATGCTCACCTAACATATGTGGGTGTGATACTATGATCAAGGATGATCGCAGTGCGTAGATCTCGGTCAATGTCAGTGGAACCAAATAAAAAATGACTCAGTTGAGGAACGCAAGGGAACTGTTCTTCTCTTCTATGTATTTCTCTCCAAAGAGGGTCATGGAGGTATGAGAGAAGATGCGGAAAAAGGAAAAATCAAGGGTTACGAGGTATAAGCTTGTTTACTTGATTAGCCCAATACTCTTCATAAATGTTTGATTCGTCGTTAAGGGAAATGAGTTGGCCAATGATTTCAAGAGGCACAAGTGAATCTCTAAAGACTAATTGGTGAAATCCTTGATCAATGTCTATTTGGTTTCTTTCAATGTTTGGTTGTCTTATAATTGGATCGAAGATTCTAGTATGTTGTTGCAGTGGATCCGAAATGGTCATGTGGGCACCAAGTCAAGAGAAATGGAAACAAAGAAGCAAGATAAAATCCAAAGGGACTGAGAGCTAAGTTCATGTAGCTTAGGCTGCTAGGGAAGTAGAAGTTGTGTTCTTTCCAGCTCTAAATTATCTTTAGTTCCTACTTATAAATATAAAAAACAAATAAACTTGAATTAAATAAAAGATGATTGATTTCTCCTTTTAATTTAACTAAGTTTAATTTGTAAATATTTAATCAAAACAAAGTAAAACAAACTATCTAATTATTTTTGTATTTTCAATGAAGCTTTTAAAAGAAAGAAATAAATGAATCTACTTAAGTTCTAAACTATCTTTTTGTACTTTTCTAGTTACTAGAAATTAAATAAAACAAAAGCTATAGACATAGATAAATAATTTATTCTAAAATAAATAACCTACTTATACATTAAAATACAACAAACAAGGAATAAATGGATGTAGTTATTCCTCTGTTGCAGGATGTGAGATTAAATATGATCTAAGGAAAGATGTATTCTAGCTAATAATTGTGGAAATCTAAATTCCTCTAATTGCTTCACCTCAGAATCACGGGAAGAAAGAAATATTCTCATAAACAATTTCCTCTTTTCCTTGAGACTTCCTCGGTAAAACAAATAAGTTGTACGAGTAAAATAATAATGAAGAAATAAAATGAAAAGTGTAAACAAGAAACTTCCTCAAGATTCTTTCCCTTGCAGATCCACATGGACAAGTAGTGAAGAAGATATCAACAAAAAATTGTTCATACTCATATAAATCTAGAAATGAAGAAATTGAAATGTATAGACAATTTAAACAAAGAAATGAAGAAATTGAGGCACAAAACCTTCCTCTAAATTATTTCTTATGCAGATCCACAGGGATAAGCCAGGAAGAAGATATCAATGGAAGATTTGTACTGGGAATGAAGAAATTGTAAATTCTACCTCTTAAAAAAAGTATATTTCTTATTTTAACTTTATCGACAATATTCAAAATAAAATCTTCAAAGAAATGAAATACACCCCCAACCTTGTTACTGTAGTACTGTGACAGCTTCCCAAATGCAGTGATGATTTTATTGTCTCTTTATCTTCCTTTCAAGAGATGAAAATCCAAATGATCTAGGGGACAATGCTGGCTCGTTATAGGAAGAAATCAAGAAAATGCTGGAGTAATCTGGTTGTAGGAAAACTGATCATAAATGCAAGTAGGAAGAAACCAAACAATGTATTGTGTTGTCTATGTAATTCGCAACAGGATTTTGGCAAAGTAACGATGCAATTCAAATAAAAATTCTCCAACCCATGATACGGGTAAAATATTGGATTTTATAGAAATATAGAAGAGAAGAAGTCTAACACAATGGTAATTAAGAAGTGCTAAATCATCTGAGAAAGGGGGAATCAAACTTATAATAATAGTAAACTAAGAAGAGGATTCCAATATAAATCCAACAAGCCAGAAATCAAGCATAGTAGTCAATAAATGGGCAAGAAAAACACTCACAAATTTGAGACATGCATTCAGAAGACACAATTTGGATTCTCAGTTAAAAGCACATGAAACCACCAGTTTGCGTAGACCGGTAATTACATAACTTCCGCGATGGTTGTGTAATTTCCATGGCGGTTAGATGACTTAATTCAAGAACAATGTAGAAAAGGAGCTAAAACAAAATTACAAAGTCACAGAAAGCTAAAAGTTTTAGAGTTGAGGATAAAAAATTTAGAAAAACATGTTGAAGGAAAGGGGAAAGATCTAGATGTCATCATTGTTCTAGAAAAGAAATATTTCATTATTGGAGACTTTACCGTACCATCAATGTAGCACCTTTGAAATTTTGGGTGCGTACATATTGCCTCCTTGAAGAATCATTTTAGCCATGAATGGGCATAAAACGCGGATTTCAAGAATGGCACTCCCAAATGGGAAAGTTAGAAATTATACCTTAATCGTCCGTGTTGAAACAATGTCAATCCAACCTTCTCACCACCTGCAAAAAAGAAATGGGAATAGAGTGCAAATATAAAACAAGATCAACAAAATACTTTGAAATAAAATGACAAGATTACTTACAATGTTTGTGAGGATGAGGAATATACCTGCTCCAACGTGTCGACCCTACATTCACTCACTTAAAGCAACATTAGAAAACCAAATTTGAGCTATATATATATATATATATATATATATCACTTTTTAACTATTTTAAGAAATTATTTTAACACACCCTCTTAGCTAATTTTGGAGTTTTGGATTATCGGTGAACATTTTACTTATAAATACAATAAAAAAAGAATACTCAATCACGATGGAAATGTAACTAGCGGCGGCGAAAAAGGGTCATGAACAAGTAAGTTATACACATTTGTTTATTTTTACCCTAAAATGTAGCGTTTATTCAAAACTAGTTATAAGAGGGTATATTTTTGATAATTTGGTAGTCCAAATGACCGTAGGGGGAGCCTTTTAGGTTTTTTCATTTGTTCGAATGATTTTTGTTATTTTTTCATGTTTTTGCAAAAAAATTACATTTATAGGTATGAACCTATTTTTACGGGCACAATTTACTCATCCAGTGCTTTGGGTGCCCTAACAGTTTGGGATACCTTATTCATATGTTCTTCTAGTAGTGGCCAAGGTTTACAAAGGTATACAGGAGGCGAGAGATGGCCAGAGAGGCCAACTCAAGTGGACAGTTACAATGCCCAAGGTTCTTATTGGTACACCATGGGTCGTGCCAGATCCAATAGTTAGCATTGCAACTAGAACTAGTTAGGTTTTACAGATTGGTGCAGGCCCAGAACAGAGTGCGGAGGAGGAGGCTGAGATAGACTCAGGCTCGGGGGAGGAGTCAGAACCTAAGTGGCAAGGTACAGGAGAGGCCTCAGTAGCTGCCAAATCCGAGGTAGAGGTAAAGGAGGAGTCAATATACCCTGAGGAGATGGAGGAGGCATCCTTGCATCCACATGTGGCAGAGGAGGAGAGGTCTGAGGAGGAGGTTGTACTAGATCCTACAGTGGAACCAGTTGTCAACCTGAGCTGGGTGCTGGGAGACTCAAGTGAGTATAAACACACTTCTCCTATCTTTACTTCCTAGATTAGATGTTAGTAGGATCTTTCTTCTTTTTATTTTTTTATATTTCACTTTCTAACTCACCATTTATTTATTTTCTCTTTGGAACCATAGTTGATGGATGGTGGGATCTCATTCGAGACACACTTCTATATTTGTTCATGATTCCCAATGGGATGACTTGGGAGAGGCTACTTGCAGACCCTACACTCCTAGCATGAGATGGTCCTCATACTGATGTATTGGCACTGGTGTGGCATGCTGCGATGGAGATGAATCAGTTGAGAATCGACATTGTCATACACAAGGATTGAGAGAGGTGACAAGAATGATCATGTAGCAGATCTACTACTACTGGTCATTCACATGGAAACTCTCACCAATTGACACACAGAGGCTCCCATGATACACCGAATTGATCTCATCGCAAGAGTCGCAATAGGAGCCCTCACCTTTCCCCTTCGTAGGGATCTAGAAGGGATGAATAAGTATAGGGCCTTTATTGCTTTGAGACAATTTTTGATGTATATATTGATTTTTTTTGTATTTCGAGCTCATAGTGAGTATTTTGACCACACTTGTCCTATGGTGTGATGACATTATACATGAGAAATTTTGATATACATGTATACAATGACATCTTTTTGGTTTGAAATTCTTTTTTAAGAGTTGATTTCATCGTGGTTCATCTCATTTGTGTACTCTTAGATGGTTTAGAATTTTTGATGATTTTGTGCTTTTGAATACATGTTATGGATAATGATGCAACGTGATAGAAAAAATGACAGACATATGATTATGAGTATGGCAACAGACTGTAATTATGAAACCTTAATTTTTAAGTAACTTTTAGCATTACCAAAATGTGTTGAATATATTATGATGATAAGATAACATCACTTCATTCTTAACTCCAAGCAACTAATAAGATATGAGGGCTTACCACCAAAATCCAAGAAAAACGCGAGACATATGATTTGATGAATGTAAATGAGAATGACAACCAAGAGACAAGAATTTTGACAAGGATTTACTCAAAAACTTGTAACCCAACCCAAACCAAGATTAAATTAACCAATTCAAAATGAATTTTACGTGCAATTTTTGACTAGAATTAGATCCAAAAATGGCCTATTAATTGATAAGATCTACTTTAAAGAATAGTTGTCTCTCTTAACATGTAAATCTAAGTCATTTTATTGGGAATTTTCAAAAGCACTTTTATTTCCTTGTTTATTTGCAACTTTTGATTTATTAATGCAACCCCCCACGTCTTAGCCCATGATACTCGTAAGAAGCATGGGATCATCGCCGAGGAAAAGACATAGGCGAGTAAGGGAACTTCCCTCCTTTCCCAACCTCATGCTACCAGTAAGAAGCATGGGCTTGTCATCGAAGGTTGGTAGGGATGAAAAGTGCAATTATTTGTAATGAGAATATTTGTGTTTATTGTTTATTTTTTTTTGTTTTATCTGATTTGACTTTGAGTTGTGCTTTTTGGGAAGAAACAATTTCCCCTAACCTCAACCCCACACAACTATTAGGATGGAAGGGCTCATAATTGAAGATTGAGATATGTGAACAAGAGTTCCAGGTGAAATGTTTAAAATTTTAGAGAGAGAGAGAGAGAGAGAGAGAGAGAGAGAGACTATTGAGTGCATAAAAATTCATAAAGCGATGTCAAAGAATCATAAAGCGATGTAAAAATTCATATTGAGTGCGTATGATTAAGAGATTTTCCAATGTTTGAAAGTCAAAGAATCACTTGAACAATAAGTTTCCATTTTACAATTAAAAAAATGATAATGAAAGTAACAATACAATATGAATGTACGAGAGGATAATGTGGAAATTCCAATGACTATATGTAGAAACGATTGAGGTGATGTGAATTAACGGATTCACTAAATTCTTCACCCTCAAGAGTACAAAGACGGTACACACTATTCTTGAAATCTTCCATAACCTGGTAGGGTCCAAGCTATTTCGGTTTGAAATTTCTACCTTCCCAACCTTTTTGTTGACTCGTCTATCCAATCTCAAGACAAGGTCTCCTACCTAGATTTTGTGCTCATAGACCTTCTTGCTATACTAACGACACTTTTTGTCTACATAGATCTGATGATGTTACTTGGACCTAATATGATTTTCATCGAGGCTCTCTAAATCTACTAAGCATGCATTTCGATACTCATCTTCATTAAGAATACCGTGTAAAGACACATGAAGACTTGGAAATTCTACCTCCAGCCGTAAGAATACTTTGAAACTGAAAACTAAAGAGAAAGGGGTTGCCCCCATCAGAATTCAAACAGAAATCCTATAGGCCCATAACGAAATAAAAATATTTAAATGCCAATCTCTCTTGTTCTCCTTAACTATTTTAAGAAGAATGGAATTCAGAGTCTTATTAGTAGCCTCAGATTGTCCATTGGTTTAATGGTAATACAGAGAGGCCGTGTGATGAGATATCTTAAACTGAGCACACAACTCACATACCTCATCATTCTTAAAAGGCGTCGCATTATCTAAGATAATGACCTATGGGACATCATACATGCAAATGATCTGGTTTAGGATGAACTTAGTGATCACAGATCCAAACACTATAGTTAGAGGCATATCCTCAACTCGTTTGGTAAAGTATTATGTGGCCATGATTATGAAGTTATGGCCATCTGATGAAGAGAGAGAGAGAGAGAGAGAGAGAGAGAGAGAGAGAGAGAGAGAGAGATTATCCCTATCAAATCCAAACCTGAAGAAGTGAAGGGAAAAGGTGTGACTATTGGTTGTAAGGCTTGAGTTGGGATATGTATGACATGTGAGAATTCTTGACACTTTTGACACTTCTATACGTATTTCACAATGTTATGATTTAGTGTGGGATAAAAATATCCCATTCGATGTATTTTGTGAGTGGTTGAATGCCCTTAAAAGTGACCATCATAGACTCCACTGTGGGCCTCAAAGAGAATATTTTTCACTTCTTTATTGAAACATCTTAGTAGCATGCCATCAAAAGATCTTCGATACAACACGTCTTCCACAATTTCATATTTTGCAACTATAATGTGTAATCGTCGTATTTTTTGTGAATTATCCCCCTCAAGATATATTCACTCTATAATGTGATTCAATATATCTGTATACCAGGGACATGAAACAATGAGGAGTTTCTCTATAAATTAATGCACTCGTCGGGGAAATTAAGGTCCACTATTTCATCGCAATCGATAGGATTATCGGCTTACCAATCAACACTAATTTTTCCCTTGGCGGACTTATGATTAATAAAGGTAAGATCAAATTCAACCATTCACGTTATAAACCTACCTATCTTCTTAGACAAGATTGCTTGAGTTAGGAAAATTTGAAACTGATCTAATTTAATAATTACTCTTGTTTCCTAGTTGAGCATGTAATGCCTCAACCTCTTACTCACAAAAACAATTGCCAAAAAATCTTTCTCCACTTGGGTGTACTATGTTTCATAGTCGAGAAGTGTACGAATAATGAAATATATGGTGCATTTGTGATCATCATCATCCTCTTGTTCTAACATGCATGTTATGGAAACATCCGTAGCTCGAGAATACAAAATCAGAGGAAAATTGACCTTGGGCAGCATGAGCATTAGTGGAGACATGAGAAAGTGCTTGACTAACTCAAACACGATCCATGCCTTAGAACAATATTTTTTTAGCAATTCATTGATAGGATGGATAAAATATGTTAAATTAGGGACAAACCTATGGATTTTCCCAAGTTTTCCCAAGAAATATATAATACCAGACTCATCTGATAGTGGAGTCACTTCAAGAAGTGCCTGGATTTTTGTAGGATCTACATCGATTCCTCAAGAGGAAATAATGTAACACAATAAATTACCTCCAGTGACTCCAAACACACCTTTCTCTATGTTTAAGGTTACGTTGTATTCGATCAAACATGAAAGAATAATTCTAACTTCAGGGTGGTCACTATTGGATTATCTTGTGAGGATCAATACGGAACCCTGTACACATCGAAAAAGGTTGTATTTTTATGGTGTTGTGAATGCTCCATGTAATAAGTAAGAGATTCAATCAAAAAATGAGAATCAAGTTTGAAATAATGTCTTCTCATTCTCATAGATAAAAAAGGAGGTACATATAGGAGTGTTGTGTAACTCATGTACACGACACGTGGACACAACCCTAACTAACCCTAATGACCTATGGCCTCACTAAGTGAGATGACTAACCATCTATGGTGGACAAGGTGTCGAATGATGACAAAACAAGTAGCATACACCAACACCCCCTTCATCAAAGTTAAGGTAGAGGTCATGACAATTTGGAACAAAAGAGAAATCCCCTAGAAAATTAAGAAAGATGTGTAAATGGGGCTGAGAAACTAAGCTTTATAAGGTACCCATGTACAAACAAAAATATTTCTGGAAAAGAAGAAGAGGAGAAGGGAAATGGGTCTCGGTAACTAGGCCTAATGAGGTGCCCATGTACAATAAGGATATCAAGTAATGGAGTAAAACCTAAGGGAAAAACATCCACTTACAAGACATAAATCAAATCTCCTAAAACAACCTAAGAAAAATGTGTCATATTGGTCCCCACAACTAAAGGCCTAATAAGGTATCCATGTAAAAACTGCAATCTTTCTACAAGAAGAAGACTAGGAGAAGAAGATAAGTAACAAACTCCTCCAGAAGATAATTTCTGACAAACTCCCATGAAATCTGAAGGACGTGAAAGTCAGTAATCAATGGTGGATGGATGAGGAACATTAAGTGTCCCTGAAGGTGGAAGAGAATCACGAAGATAAGAGGAAGATGAGAAGGTTTGAAGTAGGTGTGAGGAAGTAGTTGTGGACTCTGACCCCAAGACGAGAGCACAAGTAAGGATACTTGGTTTCAGTGAAGGGTTTAGTAAAGAAGCTTGCAATTAGATTTGAAGTCTAAAACTCTATGAAGTCTCCAAGAAGAGTGTTGATTATGCGGTCTTCCACATGTAGAATGAAGAAGGTCCATCCACATCAAGCAATGTTCTTGTACTTAGGAAGGACAAAAATGGTGTAATGAAAGTCCACCCACTTTGCGAAGGAAACCAAAGGAATCAATACGAATAAATCTGAATATGGTCCATGGAAATGTGACAAAGGTATGGAAAGTAAGTGCACAAGAGCTGAAGGTAATACCACAAATGTAGAACTGTTAGAGTGTAAGAGAGAAACATCCATCGAAAGGATTCCCAAGTGAAGTGAAGGCAAGGAAACAAAATCTTAGAATAAAAGAAAGAGGATCCATAAGAAAGCGTGGATCAGTGATGGTCTCCGAAATAATGGAAGTGATAAGAGTCCCATAAGGGGCACTCCCAACAAAGGATAAGTACTCCTCTGAAACACTTGTAGAAGGATGAGAAACTCCTTGTATTGCATCACAAGTAGGAACTATGAAGAGATAACTAAGGTATGGTAGATACTCATCCTAAGAGGTTGGCTCGACAAACATAAGAGCAATGTATGACATTTATGAATCATTAATGCATGAAGGAGGAGTGGAAAGGGTCTCACACAGTGGATGTGGAAAAGAGGAAGATGTAATAAGAGTACGAGGATATGAGAATAAGACTGCCCGATGTATGATGAGAAAAGAGGAGTGTCAACATTATATGGAAGGTGGACAAGAGGAGGAGAGAAGTCCTCATCCATGTACTCTTGTCATTAGAACTAGAAGAACGATCCTTGTCATCAAGGATAGGAACAGGTAATTTTAGTGTTAGCAGAATTGTAATCATATGAGTAAGAATAGGGGAAAATTATATCAATAGGAAAATCATCAATGGAAATCTCTTAAGGGTCTCCAAAGAAGGATTGAATAATGCTCCAAACAATGCGAGGACATTCTGTGTGTGCCCCATGATGGTGGAGAGGCCTGAAAATGTACGTCAACAAATGACCAATGAACATACTACAAGTGTCAAGCTAGTATTTAGTAACTTTCTCTATTCTGAGTTGTGTGAAATTTCTTTCAGAATCTTTCCATTCTTTGACTTTCAATCCTTCAACTTTATTTCAGTAAGTGTGTTTTCCTTTAAAAGCCTTGTGAGTTTAATTATCAAGAATTTCATTTTCCTTCAAGTTGTGTGAGTATTTAAATTCTGCGAGTTAACTAATTTCATTCAATGCAAATGGTTTGTGCATTATTTATCATATCATAGCTTAAATATCAATTTTAGAAACTTAAAATTAGGAAATCCCCCCAAACAAAGGAATATCACTAAGCAATTGTTAATTTCCCAAAAATACCTTATTGCATATTGCCTTTAGATACTTCCCTGGTTATAATGACATCAAATAGAATGATTAAATATTGAACCAACAACAAGGTTAATCATTTTTTGTGTTGTTTCTGGGGAAGAATTGTGTCAATAAGAATCATCCAATTGACAATTGCCATAAGGATCTACTTGGTAAGACAAATATATCAGTAGACCTAGAGATTCAAAGGGTAGATTCATACCAAAAGGTCATCCACCAAAAATTGATTAGTCTTGGGATCAATTTTCACAATGATAAGAAACACTAGAATCATTAATTTAAGAGGACACAACCCTTGATTTTCTGCAACCTTCAAAAAATTCTCTTGAAGCAGGGTCTTAATATCTAAGAAGATCTAGATCATAAGATCTAGTTAATCTGAGCTATTAAACTCAAGTTGGTAGCCTTCTATCCACACCATATTTTTCACCTGAAAGGAATTTTTTTTTATAAAATTAATTGGGAAAAAATGAAAATGAAAAACCA
Source organism: Taxus chinensis (assembly GCA_019776745.2). Taxonomy (NCBI): domain Eukaryota; kingdom Viridiplantae; phylum Streptophyta; class Pinopsida; order Cupressales; family Taxaceae; genus Taxus; species Taxus chinensis. Next base: position 912,541,551 of record CM034147.1, on the reverse strand, counting down.
AGGGTTGAGGATAACCCACGTAATGCACAACGTAATGTAGAAGTCATTATACGACATAGAACGTGTACTTATCCTATTGTCATTGATGATGAAGATGATACTCCCATGAAATTTGTTAACTTCCCTAATTGTATTACCTACATTTCAGGGCATGACCTATGAAGATCTAGACTAGTTCCTCTTTGAATTCAAAGTAATTTTTCAAACATACGAATATAGAAGTGATAACCAAAAGTTGAAACTTTTTCTTCTACACTTAAGGATTTAGCCATGAGATGGTTTATGAATTTGGAACCTAAATCCATCCACTCTTGGACATAAATTGAGGAACATTTTTTGGATAAATATAAGGATTATTGCAAAGGAAGATATGGGAAAGAAGATTTTTTCTAGGTCAAACAAAATGAAGATGAAAATTTGGAAGATTACTTGGATAGATTCCTCTTTCTTAATAGTAAATGTGGAAATCCTTTGAGTGAAGATTTAACTAAAACAATTTTCTTAAAACGATTGGATGAGGAGTCAAAAGAATCTCTGAATCTAATGGGAGGAAGATATGTGAATAGTCTAACCTTTCATCAAATTGAACAAGTCTGTAGAAGCTACTCTAGAACCAGAGGAGACCCTAGGAAAAAGGATAATTAAGAAAACCAATTATGATGTAAAGAAATTAATGGAAGAACTTTCCAACTTCAAGATAGATATTTTGGTATACTTGAAACACTACTCTAGATGGTATACATGCAAAAGTAAAATCAAATACTGAACCACTAGCAATGTATTGTCCAAGATGTAGGAAAAAACATGCTCTTAGAGACTATCCTCTACATAAAACTAAAATTTGTGGGATATATGAAAAAGAACATGCTACTAAGGATTTTTGGCTCATACCAGCCCTCAAGAACCAACTCAAATAATATATTTTCACCCTTTACAAAGGATCTCAATTTTTTTATAGAAACATGGCAATCAACCTTTTATAAACATCACCACAATTTATGTTCAGGAACAATCCTAATCCATGGATGATGTCATGGGATTCAAATATGTACCCTCTGATTCATGAACATCAATGTCATAGGCTCCATCTTAATGGACATCCTAGTCATGGATTCCCAATTAATGTATAATTTTGGATGCCTCACCCTTATCACCAGTCACGTAAAAATCCACCATGGACATAATATCCTAATCATCTTGTTGGTTATCCACAAAAAAGAATATATACATCCTAATAATAACAATACCCCCAACAAGCATTAATGTAACCACCTGTTGTTCAACCTCAACCAATATAACCAGTAAATTTGACCACAAATGCCAACACAACCTATGGCTAATCCAACAAATAGGAAAATAACTACTATCTTTGGAGATAAACAAGATTCTATGGGATTAAATGCCATTTATTATAAGGAGCATTCAATTAAGATTAGGTAAAATTGCTGGATAAACCACTAGTTGTGATCACATAAATACCAAATGAGAAGCCAAAAATTGATAAAAGTGTTGGAAGGAAAAGGAATACGAGGAGAAAACAAATAAACCTCAAGAATAACCCATAGTCTCTCCACCAGCTCCTTTTCTCGAGAGACTCAAGGAAATTGTAAATAAAGAGTCTGATCTACTTAAGGAAATAAAGAAATTGAACATTGAGATACTCATTTGTTACAAGCCATTAAAGACATTCCAAAAGTAAATAGGTTGATCAAAAATCTCTATACTCAAAAACTGGAAGAAAAAAACAATATCCCAAAACTATACCTATAGATGGGAACCTTGCTGACCTATTGGCTGATGAAAGTTATTGCTTCCTAAATATGGTGACCCTTGCAGCCTAGTTATTACCATAACAATTGGAAAACAAAGATACTAGAATCTTTCTCATGGAAACCTGTTTGGATGCAAGCTACCCCATTTACCTCTCCAGTTCTGGAGTCATGACTGTTTGACATCCATTGGCAATGCCTTGGGAACTACACTCTATATTGATTCTCAAACCACTAATTACACCCATACTACCTATGCTCGAATCCTAGTGGAACTTGACACCGATAAAAATCTTCCTACAACCATAGACCTTAGAGTGCAAAACAGAACTTGGCCACAACCTCTTAAGTATGAAGGTCTTCCTTTTCATTATAGGATGTTTTTACTTAGGGCACACCTCTGCTGAGTGTGGGATGGAAAAACGTCAACATGAGAAGCGTAGTTGGTGGAAAGATGCACTTCCGAAACACTTGATTTTTGATGCAAAAAAGGGACTAGATTCAAATGCAGATACAAATATTGAATCCATTTCAGCCCCAGAAACTGAATCTCAAATTGTGAGCAGCATGAAAAATGCACAAGCTGTTGAGGGCAGCATGGAAAATGATAAATATCTCTCTCAATTTAACAACGTGGCTGTCCCAAAAGGGACAAATGTGACTAAGGAAAATAATCCTCCTTTGTCTTCTTCTCCAACCATGCGAAGGCTCCATCAGGATGGGTTACGGTCAACAAAAAGAAAAAATCTACCACTCTGAAGGGTAACACTTTGCCTTGATGATTCTTATCTTTGCTATTGGCTAGTTGGGTTAGATGGGTTTCATTTTTCTCTGCCGAATAGCAGGTTGCTTCCAATGGTGTTGTTATGCCATTGTTGTTTGATTGTTGTACTTCAGTTGTTTTTTTGTTGTTACTTTGTCGGTTGTTTGCTGACAATTTTCTGCAGTCGGGCTCTATTGTTCTATTTAGATTTTGATCCATCTCTTGTGCTTTAACTTTCAATTCTGGCTTTTGAGCCTTGGTGTACAAGGGTATAGTCCCTTTCAAAAAACTATTTACCAATAGAAAAAAAAAACTATTAATGCCTTGAAAACAGACACCTTGAAAAAACTACTCTTACATGGATTATAATCCACTGCTACCATTTAAAAAATGGTGGATCAATCTATTGCTAAACTTGAAGGGGTGATAGAAGATGTTATGGTAACAATGGAATCATGGGAGTACCCTACAGACATTTATGATCTTAAAACCTAAAAAAAATACAAGGATAACCCATCATTCTAGGAAGGCCATGGTTAGCTACTATTGCAGCTTTAATAGACTGCGGATATTGGGTTTTATGATTACAAGTTGACCAATTATAACTTATCTTCTTTGGCTATGATTGCAGTTTAAAAACCAAGCTTGTAGAGATTGAAGAAGAATCAACACGAACAGCACATATTGGAGATCACTAGTAATGTTTTAGAGTCTCCCCAGGTTGCTTTGGAGTGTCCTCAACTTATCTTCTTTGGAGTCCCCTCATGTTACTTGCAAAGTCTGCTACAAAACCTTCACGTTCAGAGATTGAGAATCAACATGAATATTGGAGATCGAAAATTCAGAATGAAAATGAAAATGCTAAGATGCTAGTATTTGATGAAAGGTATGGATCGGTCTCCCCAGGTTGCTTCAACTATGAGTGTCATCAGATTTTCTTTGAGAGATATTCAAATCAAAATATTTTTACCATAAGTTTTCATGGAGTCCTTGAACAATGGTAATTCCAGAAGGAAATCCAACTTTTTGAAGATGTAATTGGCATTCCATAAGTTGTTACCACTCATGAATTCCCATTAAATTCCTTATTGTATGAATTTAAAACCATTAACTCTATCTATCCAATCACAACGTATCTTTTCAGACTACTGAAATGGAGAAAATTTCCCTTTATCCAAGAAAATAAGTCAATATAAATAGTTGGCTAACTTGTCCTTGAAGAGGCCAAAATTTTTTAATGTCCTACAAGGAAATCACACCAAAGCTTTTGATTGGGACGTACATTGATATTCCATAAAGTTGATTCATCCTCATGAATTCCCATTAAATTCCTTATTGTATGAATTTATTAAACTCATCACATCTACACAAGAAATGTCTAACCAATTAGGCAACCACAAAGATTTTTAAACCCTTTAGTCCAAGATACATGATCAGCCATAGAAATATAAAAGCTAGTATAGGCTGGACTTACGATGATTTAGGCCCATAATTCTGAGAAATCAGATTGTGAATGAGTCTCACCACTTGTAATAGGACCTAAGATTTTTCTTGGGAATGGGACAGTGGATATGAATTTGTGATTCATCCAAGCTATCTGAGAGCTCAATCACATCTAGCCACATTGAGATATTATTTTTCGCTTTATCAATCAGGAAACCACAAAGAAGCAACCAAGTCTTAGATAATCTAGTAGGAAAGAAATTCTTCCCCCTTTCTAGATGGTTTTATTGGTCATAATTGGATAAGAAATATTGTAGAAGATCAAGATATAAACTGGATGTTCATTTATGCCCATATCAGATAGTGAATGGGTCTCACCACTTGTAATAGTACCTAAGAAAAATGGGAAGTGGAGAATTTGTGTTGACTATAGAGAGCTTAATAAAGCCACATTGAGATATTATTTTCCCTTACCATTTATTGACCAAGTCTTAGATAATCTAGTAGGAAAGAAATTCTTTCCCTTTCTAGATGGTTTTAGTGGTTATAATCGGATAAGATTAGCTGTAGAAGATCAAGATAAAACAATGTTCATTTTCCCTTGGGGAACATTTGCATATAGAGTGTTACCCTTGGATTATGCAATGCACCGATTACTTTTTTGAGATTTTCTATGGCCATATTTTTTGATTTGATTAATGATTGTGTGGAAGTATATATAGATGATTTTAAAGTTTACGGAGACTCTTTTGAAGAGGATTTGGCTAATCTAGACAAAGTATTAACAAAGTGTGAACACCACAACTTATCTTTGAGTAATGAAAAGTGTTTCGTGGTGATGGATGAAGGAATAGTCCTTCGGCATCATATTTCATCCCAAGGTATAAAGGCAGACCAAAATAAAATTGAAGTAAACTCTAATCTACCTATACCAAAAAATAAAATAGATTTTAGAAGATTTCTTGGACATGCAGGGTTTTATAGGTGTTTCATTAAAGATTTTAGTAAAATTGTTGCTCCAATGTTTTCTTTGCTAGTGAAAGACTGTGAATTCATTTGGGATGAGAAATGTCAAGAATCCTTTGAGCTAATCAAGGAAAAATTAATCTTATCCCCAGTGTTAAGAGGAACTAATTCAAAAGAACCCTTCCAAATTCATATTGATGCCTCTAACATTGATGTAAGGGCAGTATTGGGACAAAAGGATGAACATAATAAAGTGTATGATATTTATCATATTAGCAAGAACCTCACTCCCACATAAAAGAATTACACCACTACTGAAAAAATAATTTTTAGTTGTTTTCTATGTCATTAATAAATTTCGTCATTATATTATAGGGTATACAACATTTGTGTATATTGACCATGCAACTATCAAGTACCTAATGAAAAAACCAGTAGTGGGAGGTAAGGTTACTAGATGGTTACTAATTTTACAACAATTTGATATTACCATTATTGATAACCCAGGTAAATCTAATTTAGTTGCTAATTTCTTGTCAAGGTTAGAAACACTCAGAGAAGAGGACCCTATTAATGACAGTTTCTCAGATGAGAAGTTGTTTCTCATATCTGAAAGTTCACCATAGTGTGTTCGAGAAGATGAAGTCTATGATATTATTAGAGCCTGACATGATGAACTAGCAGGAGGCCATTATTCAAAAACCAAACTGTGTATAAGATTCTTGGGCTGGATGTTATTGGTTATCCCTTCACAAAAGTGTGAAGAAATATATTTGGTATTGTGATGCATGCCAAAGGATGGGAAAACCCACCTTGTCTAGCAAAATGCCTCTCTAACCTCAATTGGTTCTAGAACATTTTGAGTAGTGGGGGTTGGATTTTATTGGACCTATAAACCCATCCTCTCAAGGAAAATAATTCATTTTAGTATGCAAAAAATATGTAACTAAATGGGCTAGAATGTAAGATTCATCTCAAGCTAGAGAAGAAACGGTGGAAGACTTCCTATATTACCAGATCATACACAAGTTTAGAGCACCAAGAAGTATTGTTTCAGATCAAGGTCCCCATTTTATGTCAAACACGACCAAATATTTTATGGACCTTTACCAAATCAATCACATAAAATCATCACCTTACCACCCTCAAGCTAATGGGCATGTGGAAGTAACTAATAAATAACTGTAAAATATTTTGACCAAAATAATTGATACCAACATAAAATATTGGGTGAACAAGTTTCCAGAGGTAGTTTGGTCATACAACATCACTTAGAAAACCACCACTAGGTTTTCTCGATATGAACTTGTATATGGAAAGAAGCACATATTCCTATTGAATTCAAATTGAATACATTAAGAAAAACTATTCAAATCGGAGTAGAGCTAGATGAAATTCAACAAAAAAGGATACTTCAACTGCGTGAATTGGATGAGATGAGGATGGAGGCTTTGCATAGGACTGAACTACTACAATTTCAGCTAAGACAATGGAATGACATCCATATCAAAAGAAGGAAGTTCCAAGTGGGATGTTGGGCCCTATTGTTTGATTCCAGATACCAGGATTTTCCTAGAAAAATTAGAACCAGATGGCTGGGCCCATATGAGATTCAAGAGGTATTTGATGATGGATCAATTTAACTACTTCCCATTGATGGGAATACCAAAAAATTGTTGGTTAATGAACACAGAGTGAAGATATATCATAAGCCATTGGATAAATAAGAATTTTAACAACAATTTCAGTAAAGAGGAGGATTCACTCATGAGGAAGAACCTAGCTCTTCCATCATGGAAAGTATTTGAAAAAAGGAAGGGAGGAGCTGAAAACCAGTAAATGACAGTTCCTCTCTTCAAAATAAAAAGCTAAAAACTAGAAATGGAAGCTTTTCCACAAAAGTATGCAATCAAAACCAATAAGGCGTAATTTCTTGACTATTATTTACTAACTAAATATGCTTTTTTATAGGATACAAGGAGGAAAAAAAATCAGTTACGTCACTACTAAAGGTAAAGTATTATAATTTCTTTTTAAAGAGGTATTAAGAAGTTATAAATGTTGTGATTATTCAAAAAAGTGGGAAATATTCAAATCAAAGGTCATAAAATATCTTTTCAAATCACCCCCCAATTTGAAATCATTGCATCAAATGGAGGTGATTTTTCACATGTGTAGAAGGAAGGATGAAATGACAAGTTTCACATTTAACTTCAAGTTGGCTTCCTAGTTAACAAAGACTCACATATGCCCTAGATCGAGGGGTTGTCCCCCCCTTATATTTATATGAGTTCTATAGTGGGCACCTATATATGTCTACTTTAGGCACTAAATTAAATGAAGAGATCGAGGCCCCCTATCTCCCTATATATGGCGGGATCTCCCGTTGGCCTAGGGTTCCTCCCCCTAGAGAACTCTATGGTATGAATATTGCCATCTATAGAGAGAAAGTGACCCCCCCCTACTCGCCCCCCCAACCTCATATCCATTCTCCAATTAAAATATATATACCATGCTCCCTCCCCCTCAGAAATGAGATATATGGCCAAACCTCTCTCTATAGAGTGTCAACTAGATCTATATACTATACCCAACCTTCTTCCCTCATCTATAACTACAAGACATTTGGGGTGCGGGGGAGGGGGGAACCTTCGCCTTATATAGATAGGCCCCTCTAGATAAGATAGTTTGTAGGGTTTTTCCACTGGTTCAAAAGATGTGGCCTCTATTCTATATGACATGGTTCACCCCTATCTATATATCTATTCATAACCTAACCAGTTCATCCAGATGTCCAAACATTTCTCAACTGATGGGTAGAATAGAGATATTTATCTAGCTTAATTTATATTTGTCCAATCCAGTACAAAATACAAAGAAAAAAGAAGATGACATAGAAACCCTTGTGTCAAACTATCATTTCCTCATTTGTTCTAGTTTGTCTCAAACCACTCTACTTCAGACTATATCCAATCATCTTGATTTGAAATATTCTCCATCACCTTTTCTTGACACTATCCCATGTTTTATACTATATGATGGGACACAAAAAAATATTCAGATTCAGATTCCGTTGCACTGCTCTTGCAAGATACACAAGTGGCGACACTGTTTGAGGAATCAGGATGGCTAGAATTTATAAAGAAATTCCAAGGCTACAAAGAAGCAATAGTTGAAGAATTCCTAAAAAAATTCAAAGGAAGCTCTTCAAAGGTAAGGGGTAATAAGATTCATGTTAACAAACATGTTATAAGTCAAATATAAGAAATTCCTTGGGAAGGGATGCATGTTATAGGGAGGTCCATTTATAAAGATCTAATTCAAATTTTCCATGAGGATGGAGAACCTGAACCAAAATGGGCTTTCAACAATTCCAAGAGTGTAAAAGTAATTAGGAGGGAAACCCTTCTTGAACCATATAGAGTGGCTATATTTTACGTTGTTAAGTATTTCACCTGTGAAGGTGAATAAAATATCCTAGGGTATGATACTATGAGGATTATGATTCATTTAAGGCAGGGTTTACACAAACCAAGGCATCGAATAAACCTACCTCAGTTTTTGAGTGACAACATCCACACTTCGTCCAAAATATATAAGGAGAAGAAAGGAACAATTAGGCACCAAGGCCTCATTTAATTGATATCTCAACATTTTATCACAGAGACGAAGGGTAAAAAGGAATGAAATTTTTTGATACAAAATATAGCTAAACTTCCAGAGAAGGAGAGACATTCTATCTTTGCATCTGTTGCACACAAATCAACTCCACGTCTTACTCAACCTGAAGAAAAATTTGAAGCACCTAACTCCGGACAGGGTCAGACATTTACCACCACATCAGCTAGACCCATTGCCACAAGAACAAGAAGATTAAGAAATTTGAGAGAGGGACCTTACGTTACTCCTCCAATAAGAAAGAGAAAACTAATTCTTCAGGATGAAAAAGACCTTGAAGAAGTCGTAGAGATTTTGGGTGGCATAAATTTAGCCATAAGAGATTATGAGGAACAAGAACTAGCTAGAACCAAATAAATTCAAGAGTTTATTGTACAGAGGGTCACTAAACCTATGAAACAACCTTTTTCTTCTACTAAAGAAACAGAAAAAGGAAAATATTCACTAATAGAAGAGGAACCCATGTCCCTTATTTCAGCAGGTCAAGGTATGGAGGAAGGACAAATACAACATGCACTCCTCTCTAAGAAAGAAGAAATCATCAAGTAGCAATAAGAGGAATTGGATAGTTTTTGAAGATTAAGGTATAAACAAAAGAAACCCTTATCTCTTCTTTACAAGTGCAAATTGAGGAACTTAAGATGAAATGCAAGGAAAAAGAATAAATATCTCTTTCCAACACTAAAATAACAGTTAATCAGGAAGTTCAGACTACGTTAAATATAGAGGAAGTCAGAAATGTTTGGGATATGATTGAGAATAATTTTGAAAAATTAAATCTTCAGAATAAGGAGTTGAAAAACCAGTTGGAAGAAATGAGAAAAGAGAAAGCAGAAATACAAAAAGATAAGGAAAATACCAAAAATTTCCTACAGACTACTTGTGCATTAGGGGAAAAACTACTTGCTTGTAGAAGACCATCCTCAGTATATAGTACCTTCCTACAATAACATTTTTATAGATGGCAGTTATCAAGGATAACATGTGATTTTCCATTTGAAATAAATAATGACATGGAATTTTTGGAGGCCTTTACCAAAAGTTCCCCTAATCATCAAAATCTCATGTGTGAGTTTCATCTATATAATCTCTTGTTAGGTCACCTGTCAGACTTTCTGATTAATATCTATGTTTGAGAGTCCCAATTGAGATCTTTCTCTTCTACCATAAAAAATCAAATAGAATGGGATCAAAGGACCAACGACTATTTCGAGAAAGTGAAGACAGAGGGTCTATTCATAAGGCCTCAATATCCCAAACTGGCTAGACAAATCAAAAAATTTAGGGCTCTGGATTACTAGCCCTAAAATTCATGATCATCACATTGCACAACTAAAATAGAGCACTGCAAGTGTTAAAAATTTATCTCCACAAATGGAGTTTGCAAACGCATTAACTGTATGTGAAAAGAGATGGGATACTTTGAACATTCCCTTGAAAAGAAGAGAGGTACTTTCTCCAACAAATTTTAGATGGTCAATGAAGAGAGCAATGGAAATTGCAGGCATGATCCCGAGAATTTATCATACATAAAGACGTAAATGGATTGGAATTCAGTTAGACCGCCACTTATTATTTTCCCCATGCATTATTGGAAAATTCAGCATTACAAAGTATTGAAGAATTTGAAGCATGGCATAAACAAGTTAAAGAAAATGAAGGATTCTGTGTATCGAATAAAAAAAATATGGGAACTTCATAAAAGTGTTTTTGACTCTAGAAAATATTTGGAGGACAAGATATTTGATCTAACCTTTAGAAAATAAATTACAAGAAGACTTGCAAACAAGTTAGTGTGGGGGAGAATGATGAGCCCATTAATTGAATAAATAATGACGTCATTTGTATTTCCCCTTGTTTGAATTTGATTACATTTTATAACTTTTTCTTAATTTAAAATAGATATTGTATGAATTTTTTTTGGATCAGTGTGTAAATTTTTTCTATCCTTAAGATCTAACTAAAATCCTCAAAAGCACTTAATTTTTATGTATAGATCGAAGAAAGAATAACTTTGATCCGGATGCAGAGTTTCAGGCACAAATTCAAAAGGTAGCTCACTTCAGAGTGTCTCAGATTTCTGCAAAGTGTCTCATCTCACTTCAGAGTGTATCATATTTCTTTAGAGTGTCTCATCTCACTTTAGAGTGTCTCGACTCGCTTTAGAGTGTCTCATATTGCTTAAGAGTGTCTCAGCTCGCTTCAGAGTGTCTCAACTTGCTTCATAGTGTATCATATTGCTTCAGAGTGTCTCAAATCACTTCGGAGTGTCTCAGCTAGCTTTAGTGTATCTCAAATCGCTTCAGAGTGTTCTATCTTAGCTCCCTTTGAATTCTTTTTGGGATACTGCAGAGTTTTGACCTGGACTTTAGAACTTTTTCAGCTAAGTGATAACAAGCTAGAAAATACAGAATTCTTCCATCCTAGAGCACGTCAGGATAAGGGAAAAGGAAATTTTAGAATATATCATGTAATTTGTTTTGTCAATCGATTTCCTTGATCCTCTTCATCATTTCATCCTAAAATGTGGAGATGATTTGGAATCTCTATTTAAACTATCTAAATAAGGATTCTTCTTATAGTTTTGTGGGTGTCACTTGAGGAAGTTGGATTATATAATTTGCCCTCAATGATTGTGATAAGTTAGATAGAAAATATATACTATTGTAATTATGCTATGTGATCTAGAAACTTTTGAACTCAATAAAAAGTCTTCTTTAGTGAATTAGTGTGCAATTTCCGTTCTGATCAATGGGAGAGAAAGGGCCCACTCACCTTAAGACCTAGAACCTTTGGTATTTTCTGTATCAACTATTTTTCACTGAATTCTCCATTTTTTATTTATGCATTTGATTGATTACTTCATATAAATATTATCACTCATCATTCACTCTTTCGTGATAGTAAATATATAATAGTTCAACTCATACAGTCAATTACATTTATTTACATCTATCACTTTTAGTAACTTTCTCTATTCTAAGTTGTGTGAAATTTCTTTCAGAAGATTTCTATTCTTTGAATTTCAAACCTTAAACATTATTCAATAATTTTTCTTTCCTTTAAAATCCTCTTGAATTTAATCTTTAAGAATTTAAATTTCCTTCAAGTTGTGTGAGTATTTAAATTCTACAAGTTAACTAGTTTCATTCAATTCAAATGGATTGTGCAATCTTTATCATAACATAGCTTAGATATCAATTTTAGAAACTTATATTGAGAAATCCCCCCAAACAAAGGAATATCACCAAGAAATTGTTAATTTCACAAAAAAAACTTATTGCATATTGCCTTTGGACACTGCCCTAGTTATAATGACATCAATTAGATTGATTAAATGTTAAAATAACAATGAGATTCATCAGTCTTCAAGTTGATTTGGACCACTGGGTGCATGTATTTGTCCATATAAATAGAGGTAAAGGTCATTGTGAATAAGAAAACATTCCACGCTCAAATGCCACAGTGCATAGTTAGCCCTTGTTTCACCCCGATTCTTAGACGTTTCTTTGAATATTGACGAAACAGATAGGGTAATAGGCGTAGGAGGAATACCTGTTGAAGTGATGGTTGGTAGGTTGTTGCGCGCGTATGAATTATGAACCCAAAGCTGATCGTGAGAGCTTCCTTTTGGCTGGGAGGAACTACCTAAAATGGAACACAAGACCACTAAATAAAGTTAAACAATATGTGCAGTGAACTGCCTAGCGTGTGCTAGATCCGAGAAGTGTGATACTTCCTAGACGACTGTTAGTCCACTGTTTAAATTTTTTTAATGCTGGTAATGAAGTAAATCCTATTGTAATTGAAATGATTTAGGTATCTCATTAAAAACACAATAAGAAAGATCTAATCTAACAGGCTAGGTTAAAATAAGGTCCGAAGGTCAAGTAGTTGGTTCTGGTTCTCTGCAGGTCTGACAGAGGTCTCAAGTAGGTCACAAGTGATTAAGGGTGATGCAAGAATAGGTGGGTAAGTTACTATTCTAGGCTGTATTGGTAAATATAGAGACCGATGCCGGTTGAGGGTGACCGACACCGGTTGGGGAGAACCAGTGCTGGTTACTGTGGAAAATTGGGAATGCCACAGAACGATCTTTTGGATGTCCCTTATGATTACACAAGGGACTAGGTTGGTCGGAGTGAGGTATTAGGTTGTTTGGATGGGGTTTGACAAGGTTTTAATGGGGATATGGAGGGGTGAGTAATAAAGGAGGTCAATGGGTGGCTAGGAGAACAAAGGATGAAGATACAATAATTAAATGAATGAACCAGAGGAGTAAACTATTCTTCTTACTTAAAATCTGGTTTTGGGTGCCTGTGAGTGATAGATGAAGGTGCTGGTAAGAGGTTGAATGTTGTTGATGATCACCAAACATTGGAAAGCTCCTACATGGACTGTATGTGCATTCCTTTTTGCTTGGTTAGATCAAATCTGTGCTGGGTGATTGCTGGATGAATGCTGGATGAATGCTGGATGTCTGTGTAAGAGAAAATGCTTGATCTCCTTCCTTGCATCCGTGTTCTCATAGAAACTTGTTCTCAAAAGATGTGATATCTCTCAGGAATGTTCCAATGTTTTTGCCAACCTCAAAAATAAGGGTTTTTTGGGGATTAAAAGGTGACTGACGGCGGTTCCGGCTTAACCGGTGATGGTTAGGGGTAACCAGTGTCGGTCAAGGTGGGATTTTCTAGGTTTACTGAACTAGGTTGATCCCCTTGATTTTCTAGGATCTCGTGTCATTAAACCGTGGATTAGGATGGAAGCTTCCTTTAAGCATGCGGGAATGGGGTTAGAGGAAATGTGGGCATTGATTTTTAGGGTTTGGGTAAGACTTAGTTAGTTATGACAACTTACTAAGAATAAGTCTTAGGGTGAGGTGGCTTGATGAGGTGTATGTGTGGACATTATCTAAATTAAGATATTTAAATAATAAATATGGTGAGGATAATGAATTAATTTAATTAAATTAATATTAGTGGGGTGAAGGGGGGCCATGGCTAGGTGAATGTGATGAAGGTATTTATTTTTCGAGGGACCAAAGGGGAGTGTGACCTAATTTTAGTGTCTACATTTTTCCCCTTTTTGTTGCGTAGCATGTATTAGTAAGCGAAACTAACAAAAATAAGATGTGGTTTTCCCATGTGTGGGTGAAGGTGATCCCCCTAAAACTAGGAACTGACGAGGCAGAAGGCAGAATCAGTGAGTGGTTTGATCAAAGGTAAATGTGATGAAAAGGAAGGTGGCTAATAGGGGAAAAAGGCGTAAGGTCTACTTGGGTAATCTAGGTAATGGGTCAGGGTCAAAGGTAGGAACAGTCAAATACATGCACATGTATAAACTATAGCACTCTACCCGGGTTGAAGAGCAGGAAAAATCTACATTGTCTAGGGTCGATAGGTTTATCCAAACAAGGTTGGAGTGATTCCGGTATCCAAGTTCTAGGATATGGTCAGGAAACACAACGTAGGTCAGGTGCAAGAACGTTTAGGCATGTTTTGGTACACCAAACGGTCACGGAAATAGGCTAGATAAGGTCATTAGGTTAACAACACAGGTAACAATACCGCAAGGTATAGTGAATACATGAGGTCAAAGGTCACTAGCGATGGTCCAGGTCCAAAAATCTAGGTCACGGCATGGGTAAGGCCAAGGTATGGGTAACATAATGAGTCCCCAAAGGAGGACGAGGGTAGGTGGTAAATGACGAGGTATGGCAGGGTGAGGTAAATGGTCAGGGTAAAGGTTGGGTGCAGTAAAAAAAATGGTGATGGGCAAGGTAATAGGGTAAAATTTAGGGAAATGTGTAAGAGATAGTGACCAATGCCGGTCACGGGTAACCGACGCCGATAGAGGATAACCGACCTCGGTAAGGTAGGGCACTCGACCGATGCCGATAAAGGGAAAACCGGCATTGGTTTAGGTCAGGTTTATTATAAAAACAAAAAATATGTGTTTTTTGTGATTCATTTATCATTTAGTGAAGTGAGAAAATGAAAAAAGAGAGAGAAAAGAGAGAAAAGTGCCCAGACAGAATGGAGTGTTGAGTTGGTGGTCTGAACGGTAGGTGATTGGTTGGTGAGAGGCGGGTCCACAGGATCAGTGGACATGATTTGATTGGGTGGAGCGTTAGGGTAGCGAGTTGCTGATGGTAGAGGCCGGAGAGGGATCAGGCGGGCCACCGGTGCAGTGGTCAAATGTGTCACCACGACGAAGGAAGCACGATGAGGTAAGCATCCAACTCTTTGTTATATTTGGTTAGATAGATTAGGTGATTTGCAAACTGGGTTTTTTTTTGTTTTTATTTTTGGGTGGGGGAAAAAATAAAATTTGGAAATGGGGAGGGTAAAGTGGGTAAAATAGGAATGGGGAGAGAGATAAGTGGGAGAGGAGGGGAGAGGAATGAGGTGTAAGGGGAGGTGTAGGTGAGTTTAGGTGGGTAAAAGGGTCAGGGTGGGAAGGTTTTGAGAAAGGGGGGTTTGGGGGTTGGGGGTTTTCACCGCGACAGTGACCAGCGTCGGTCGGGTTGAGCCGGCGTCGGTAGGGTTTAACCGGTATCAGTCACAAAATAGGTGACTAATGCTGGTTTAGGTGTGACCGGGGTCGGTTAGAGATAACCGACACTAGTCGGGCTTTGGAGAGAAAAGGGCCAAAAAGTGCCACAGGTTGGGTGGTTGAAATGGGTAGGGTTAAAATAGGGTGCGGGAAAATGATAGTGGGTGAGTAATGGGTGTGATAAATGTAGATTAATGTGTTGTTTATATTGGATACAGGGGAGAGATCAGCTACGTATGCGGGACAGGGTTCCACCCCTTCTCGTGACAGTGTGCGGCACAATGAACCCTGAGGAGTTGTGGCATGTGGAGGTCATGGGCCTGAGTGGGGTCCGACATTACAGGAATGCAGTCTGACATCCTAGTTTGATGGTCGCGCTCATCGATAGATGGGATTCCACGACCAACACATTCCACCTGCCAACGGGTGAGATCATAGTCACCCTAAAGGACATGTTTAGGATTCTATGGCTACCCATATTGGGTACACAGGTCTACTCTATCTCCTCCGAGCCCTCGGAGGAGCTGATGCTGACGGTGTTTGAAGAGGGGATGGCTGAGCTGACATTCCATAGTGCCAGCATTTTCTATAGAGAGATGTACCTAGCTTGTCCAGAAGAGACGAGGCTAGTAGTTCTATTGATGGAGGTAGTGTGTTTGCTTTGCACTACTAGATACATAGGGTGGATGGTTTCCTCAATCGTTGATGGGGGGTATTACACGACATGATGATGGACCAAACCCGCTTTAACCTAAGTGCCAACATTCCTGGTGTAATTATACATGGAGTTATGGGCCTATGGATGGCTGCATAGGTTCAACATGTGTTACACATCCATAGGACAAGATTTGTTTGTCCTAAATTGAATGGATATAATTTTTCCGTGGTATTGGAGGTTGCCCCCTCGAAGTGGAAAAGCTATTATATGAGAATATTGTCATAATTTATCTATATTTTGGTGTTCTCTCATGTTATTTTGCTGTATATGTTCTGATTTATACAAGTAATATCCTTACAAGTGGTATTAGAGCAGCGATTTCGACCAAAATTAGGGCAAAACCCCTAATTTTTTGTTTCATGTATATATTGAAGAGGGTATCTAATTTTTCCCAATTTTTACACCATAATTTGGAAACACTCTAAGTCATAATATCTGAAAAATTCAGCTCCATTGGATCTGGTTTGCGGATGTTATTGATGTTTTAGGTTTTTTCATAAATTCACTTTTTAGGAAGCAAATTGTGGTATTTTTTAGAAAAAATTATATTTTCAGAAATCTCTTGACATTTCAGTTAGGGTTTGTTCTTTGTGTTTTTATCTATCTGCCGAAATATTTTCAGAATTCTAAAAACCCTAGTTTTGTGGATCATGGGGATGGCAACTTTTTTTGGAGATAACAGGATTGATGCTAGAGAATGGTGGAACAAATTCAGGGATAAATTCTTTAAACCATTAGATATTTGGTTATTCAAGTTGTGGATTAGTGGCCCTACACATATTTTCTTTTCTAAGTTAGAAAAGGAAAAGTCTAATTGGTCTTTGCTGGAACTGGAACAAGTTTTCATGGACAGATGGGCAACAAAAGAAGAAGAAGACAAAGCAGAAGAAGAAGAAGAAAAAGAAAAAGAAGTAGAAGTAGAAGAAGAAGAATCAGAACCAGAAGCAACATCAGAAGAAGAAGAAGAAGAAGAAGAAGAAGATGTTGATGATGAAGCTACTACACAGGATAGGATTTCATATGGTGGTTAGATGATCGAGCTTGGCGACAAGTGTGCAATAATTTAAAACACACTCATTATATGGCTTCTTCTTATGTTTCGGAGAAGAAACATGTCAAAGAGGGAGGCAATGATATGTACCTTGGGATATAATATTATAATGTATATGGGTTGATGGAGATGCCGACATGTGTTACACATCCCCTTAGTTATATGTATGGGTTCACATGGGATATAATGTTATGATGTATATGTATTGATGGAGATGCCGACATGTGGCACACATCCCCTTATCTTATTATATAATTCATTTATGATTTATTATGCTTAGGAGGTCGGCCTCAGTATTGGCCATAGGTTAGAATGGTATATATAAGGGTTATAAGGTTGTAGTTAAGGATGATATTGAGTATTGGAGTGTTATTCTATGGTTTGGAGGTTACCCCCTCGAAGTGGTATTGGAGGTTGCCCCCTCGAAGTGGCAAGGCTATTATATGAGCATATTGTCATCATTTATCTATATTTTGGTGTTCTCTCATGTTATTCTGCTGTATATGTTCTGATTTATACAAGTAATATTTTTACAAGTGGTATCAGAGCAGCGATTTCGGCCAAAATTAGGGCAAAAACACTAATTTTGTGTTTCACGTATATCTTGAAGAGGGTATCGAATTTTTTCCCAATTTTCGCATCATAATTTGGAAACACTCTAAGTCAGAATATCTGAAAAATTTAGCTCCATTAGATCTATTTTTGAGGATGTTATTGGTGTTTTAGATTTTTTCCTAAATTCACTTTTCAGGAAGCAAATTATGGTATTTTTTAGTAAAATTTATATTTTCGGAAAGCTCTTGAAATTTCAGTTAGGGTTTATTCTTTGTGTTTTTATCCATCTACCAAAATATTTTCAGAATTCTGAAAACCCTAGTTTTGTGGATCATGAGGATGGTAGCTTTTTTAAGAGATGTCAGGATTGATGCTAGAGAATGGTGGAACAAATTCAGGGATAAATTCTCTAAACCATCAGATATTTGGTTATTCAAGTTGTGGATTACTGGCCCTACACAAATTTTCTTTTCTAAGTTAGAAAAGGAAAAGTCTAATTGGTCTTTGCAGGAACTGGAACAAGTTTTCATGGACAGATGGGCAAGAAAAGAAGAAGAAGACGAAGCTGAAGAAGAAGAAGAAGATGTTGATGATGAAGTTGCTACATAGGATAGGATTTTGTATGGTGGTTGGATGATCGAGCTTGGTGATAAGTGTGCAATAATTCAAAGCACACTCATTATATGGCTTCTTCTTATGTTTCGGGGACGAAACATGTCAAAGAGGGAGGCAATGATATGTACCTGGGGATATAATATTATAATGTATATGGGTTGATGGAGATGCCGACATGTTTCACACATCCCCTTAGTTATATGTATGGGTTCACATGGGATATAATGTTATGATGTATATGTATTGATGGAGATGCCAACATGTGGCACACATCCCCTTATCTTATTATATCATTCATTTATGATTTATTATGCTTAGGAGGTCGGCCTCAGTATTGGCCATAGGTTAGAATGGTATATATAGGGGTTAGAAGGTTGTAGTTAAGGATGATATTGAGTATTGGAGTGTTATTCTATGGTTTGGAGGTTACCCCCTCGAAGTGGTATTGGAGGTTGCCCCCTCGAAGTGGCAAAGCTATTATATGAGCATATTGTCATCATTTATCTATATTTTGGTGTTCTCTCATGTTATTCTGCTGTATATGTTCTGATTTATACAAGTAATATCCTTACATCATCCTTAGGATAAGATTTGTTTGTCCCTAAATTCAATGGATATAATTTTTCCGTTCTTTTTAAGAATCGAGATGTTGTTAGATAGCCACATGGAGTAGTCCATTGGCTTTGCGAACCCTACTAGAAGAAGCTTCATCACTTCCTCGACCATTAAAGCCAAGGCTTCATAGGTCTCAATTTCTATTTTATGGGTTTGGCGTCAGGTTTACTAACAAGATTATGCACTGCCACATCAGGAGCTACTCCTCTAATGTCCTTATAGCTGAAGGTAAATATACGAGAGTGTTCCTTAAGAACCTTTGTGTGTTCTTCTACTTCTTCAGATGTTAATGAAGAATCAAGATTTAGAATCCTAGGTTTTTTCTCCATCCATTTGTTGATATCTATCATTCCTTCTATCAAAGATATATTCCATTCTTTGAACTTAGGGGGAGCTCGAGGTAACTCCAGAGGCTCTTCTTCAACTTCATAAATTTCAAAATCTTTGGAAGAAGAAGAATCCATTGTTTTGTCTCTAAAATACAAAGAAGGGTGAGGGACGAGATAAATTTGTTTCTTATGATGCATGGGATGAAGGTTCATGTAAGAATCCTAAGATTGTTTCATCATTCTCAATGACATCTAGTATGATGGGTTCATTTTCAGTCTCCACATATGTTAAAATGGAAATGTTACGCATCTTGCAGATCAAGGGTTCGACTCATATTGAGACTGATTTTTTTTTCCTTCAACTCCTCATTAGGAAAGAAATGAGAATACGTAGCCATGGAATCAGCAAGCTGATTTTTCTCTCTCAGAATAGCTTCTATAGAAATGAAATCAAAATCTTTACATAGCTTGCAAACTGCAGATTTATAGAGTTAGAGGTTCCTTTCTTTATTCTCATAAAATTCCAAGACATGGTTTACGATAAGTTGTGAGTCACATATGACCCTAACGTTATTCACTCCCATCCTCTTGGCTACAATGGGACTAAAAGGTATAGTTTCGTACTTAGCTCCATTATTAATACACTCAAAGTTTAATTTGAAGGAAAAGGACGTGATTCTACCTTCTGGAGAGGTTAGAATCACCCCATCCCCTACACCATAATGACACTTCACTCATCGTAATGGAGATTCCAACAGTCATTAGGGAAGATGGAATCCTCATTGTTCTTTGGATCCTCTTCTTGAACCTTAGAAACTTCCATAATCCATACCTCTTCAAAACCATCCATTGGAAGAGATCCTGAACCAAGAACATTTTCGATACCTTGAGAATCAAATGGGAGAAAGATTGGTAAGTCATTCTCTAGAAGTTTCACTATCTTCGTTGTTGTTTTGGTAGATATAGTCTCTACTGCAACAATTTTACTCTCAGTGTTATCTACCCCTTTGATGGCTTTTGGTTTATCTAATTCATTCGTTGGAACTAGCTTAGTAGTAGGGACCACTTCCATAGAGGGTGATGGTTTGTTCAATTGATTAGTGGAGAGTTCAAACTTAGAGTGAACCCCAAGTTTATTTCTAAGATTTGCTAGGTGAATATGAAAAGGTTTTGGATCACCTTGAGCTACAAAGACTTTCCCTAAATTAAAGAATCTCACTTCTTGAAACAAAGTAGATGGAATAGCCTTCATTCTATGAATCCATGGCCTTCCAAGGATCATATTATAGTTTGTTTCCCTATCTATAATATAAAACTCATTTAGAATGGTTTTAGGCCCAAGAGTGACTAGGAGAACTGTAGTCTTGATGGATGTGGCTTTAAGGTTATCATAACTTCTTAGCGTGTTTCTAGTGGAAAAACAATTTGTTTCTCCATACCCTAGATTCTGTAGGAAAGAAAAGGGGACAATGTTAACTACTGCTCTCTCATCAATCATCACTCTCTTGACGTAGTTATTATAGATCTATACTTGTAAGTACAATACAGGATCACCTCTTCATGTTAACTAAGCGTCCATAGGCATCTTACTAATGTCGAAAATGAATCTAATATCTGTCTCGTGTTGGCCTAGAGGATAGATGTCGAAGTCTATGTGGTTAATTTGATCCTCCAGAGGAGGCTTAACATGGACTAGATGAACAAGACCTAAAGATTCTAGCAAAGTGAACATGTCTGCTGGAGAATTCTTCAATAAATCCAAGAAGGAAACATGAGAAAAGGTCTTGGTGAGGTTTGTGATCAAATCATAAGCTCCTACTAGGTTGCGAAATATGGGTGAATCACCTTGTACTAAAGAATACACAGGAAGAGGCTGTGATGTGTACTCATGAGTATGGGTCATTGCATTGACCTATGGTTCTATCTCCAACTCCATTAAGCCTACGATTTTAGTTTTGTTTTTTTGATCCAAGTTAGGAGTAACTCAAGGATCACTACGCATAGAGGCTTTGTGATCATGAGTCACTATAGGGATCCCTTTATTGACACCCTGAGGATTAGTTTTCTCATTCTCTGGGCATTTTGGGAAAGGATCTCTATAGACTACAAGGTTAGCATTTTGTGGAGCGACAGGTCCCATATGGGTACCTTGTAAAGTTCCTCCGGGGTTAGCTAAACAAAATTCAATAAAGAGTTGTCTTTGATATTTTGGGAGCTGTTGTATGATTTTTTTGCAATCTCTACAAGCTCAAACATCATGACATATCACTCTATGGAACCCACAATATAAATTAGGGTCATAATGCCTCAGCATTTAGTTTTGGTTTTTTTGTGGACCATAGTTTCAACTGTTATTCTGATATTGATTTTTGTAATGAAAATTTGCGGGCCCTTGGCCTTGGTTTTGGTAGTGATTTGGGACTTGGGCTTGAAACTTTAAGAGGGAGGACTAACATCAACCACATTAATAGAGGAAGCGGGATGGTTGTTCCTTTGGTTATTTAAATTTTTGTTATTATTATTCACATTGCTAGTGTTCATGACATTTGGCTTCTTTGGGTTGGTCGGTCATGCCATTTGTTGTGACACCATGGTTTCGATTCAAGACCTTGGGCCCTTGATTATTATTTGAACCATTCTGGTAGTTTGGGTTATTTTGGGTGGAGGTGACCAACCTCTCGTTGGGGCCATATGTCTTGTGTCTGCTATCGATTGCAACTTGGTCAATACGAAGCGCACCCTCTAAAACTTCCTCATAGCTCTGAAGAGGAAACTTCTAGACTTCCTCCTTATTCTCTCGATTAAGTGAGTGGAGGAATAATAAGTAACAGATTTACGTATGATCCATATTTGAAGAATTCGTGGAAGAATAAAGGACTTGCTGCCACCTCTGAATGAAGTGGGCAACAGACTCATTTTTTTCTTTCTTGATGTGCAAGAATTATATGAAATTTGTCCTCAATAGGTTGTTCATATCAAAAGACTTGATAAAAATAGATATGATTTTCTTGAAATAATTTATAGAGGCTTCCAGAATCCTATAATACCAATCAAGGGAAATCCCTTTGAGGGTTTTAGGAAATATATTAGCGATGAATGCATCCCAAGAGAGTAACTCTCTGATTGCAGTAGCATATGCCTTGATATCCAGGCATTGGGATCTCATTCTCCTTTAAACTTTGGAAGATCTGAAAAAGGTCGTGGGAGCATGACACCTTGTATGGTGAAGTCAAGGGGCTCTTTCAAACATCCAAAGTAGGTGCCCACTGTATAAGATTCGACCATTAAAGACCCTTGGGCCTTGATGGGGAGGAGGAGGTGGAACAAGATCTTGATAGGGTGTGGCGTAAGCATTATTTGAGGCATAAGAAACCCCTTAATGTTTGGTGTAAGGATCGATGAAAGAGTACATGTCCATTTGAGGAGACTTTGAATACATATTGCATAAGGGGGAATAACACTAGGATATGGGCTAGTGGGCGTAAAACTAGGGAATGTTGCATTTCCCAAAGGAACGAAATTTGAGAACGCACTTCCAGCTAGCCCTTGTGTAGGATATGTATAAGAAGGATGAGGGGCCATTCCTAGTTTTCCTAATCCTGTAAGGAGGAATCCTGGGCTAGGAACACCCAAGTAGACTTGTGATGATAGTTGTTGATAGAAATTTTTTGAAGGGTTATAGTTTTGATTTTGAACATGATGGTTAGTGTTGCCTTACTCCAAAAATTATGTAGGTTGCAAAGCTTGAGCAATTTATAACTCTTTGATTTTACCCACCAATGTTAACATTACAATGTCAGGTGAATGTTGTGAACTTTTCTTTGGCATATGTTGCATATTGTTTAGTTGCAAGGGTATGTGATCCCCTGTTATGAATTGGTCATTTGTAGGCCCCTCTTTTGAGATGTGTTTTCATTTTTAGGTGGGGGCGCGATAGTATTGTTATGAAGAAGGATATATCTGTATCCTTACATCATGTCTAAGGATCTCTCTAGAGAACTAAAATGGTCACCGCTTTGGGTGAGACACACTAGGAGATCATCGTTTTGTGGAAAATAGGAAGAATAAGATTCAATTTGCATGTTAATTTGAGGTCTAGACAATACCCATCGGTAAAAAGCATGTTCTCCTGTAAATGTCATGTTGTTGGAGTTTGAGAACTTTGGTTGTGTACTATGGTTAGGTTGATCTATCTACTCAATCCTAAGTGATGAATTGGTGTTCAATCCCTGAGGAGAGGGTGTACGAGGAGATATTAAGGTTTGTGTGTAGTTGTAAGCCCACCCAGATAATGAGGGTGACTGTTGCATACCCACCTGGTTATAATAGGCTTTAAGACCTAAAATAGGTCTGCAATACTCCTAACTTGACATATTCGAGGGGTGTATAAACACTTACAGAATAATGGAAGAGGAGGAAAGTGGGTGAAATAAAAGAAAGAAAGATGATACAAAAAGGAACTAGTCCTTCACGTTGGGTTCACCAATTTTGTATGCTTGAAAAATTAACATGTGATTTCAGACACACATGACCTCCTGAGTTTGTGTTAGGATAGTCAGAATGCAATAGATGATATGATAATGTGATGGATAGATAGAGTGTAGGTGGGATATGTGGGAATGATGATAAGAGGTAAAGGCAATCAAAGTTTCTCAACTATCAAGTTAGGGATTCACTCGTTAAGAGTGATGAATGCTCGCATAACCTGTGCAAGTGTGATACAACAATCAAGGATGATCGTAGTGCTTAGATCTCGGCTAATGTTAGTGGAACCAAATAAAACCCAACTCGGTTGAGAAACATGATGGAATTGTCCATCTTCTATTTATTCCTCTCTGAAGAGGGTCATGATGCTATGAGAGAAGACATGGAAAAAGTAAAAATCAAGGGTTATGAGGTCTAATCCTATCTACTTGATTAGCCCAATACTCTTCGACAATGCCTGATTCATCGTTAAGGGAAATGAGTTAGCCAATTATTTCAGGAGGAATAAGTGTGGCTCTAAATACTAATTGGCGCAAGCCTTGATCAATGTCAATTTGGTTTCTTTTAATGTTTAGTCATCTTGTAATCGGATCAAATATTCTAATACATTTTTGCGATGGATCTGGCAAGGTCATGTGGGCACCAAGTCAAGAGAAATAGAAACAAATAAGCAAGCTAAAATCCAAAGGGACTAAGAGATAAATTCAGGTAGTTTAGGCCACTAGGAAAATAGAAGTAGTGTTCTTTTCATATCTAAATTATTTTTAATTCCTACCTTTAAATAAAAAAACTTGAATTAAATAAAATATGATTGATTTTTCCTTTTAATTTAACTAAGTTTGATTTGCACAGAGATAGAAAAAATGTGGAGAGTGGTGCTCTCAAGAGAAAGAGAAAGTAGAGAGAAGAGAAACACCAAAAAGAGGTAGAAGAAATCAAGAAGATTAGAGAGAGAGAATTGAAGAAATAGAAATGATGATGGACACCATGGTGAAGATACTAGTCCAAGGAGTTGGATGGAGGATGAAGAAAAGAGTAAAGTGGTTAGTGAAGCTACTTGTGAAGAAAAGAAGGCAATAGATGATTGCCACAAAGAGAGAGAGAGTGAATCACCATGTGAAGATGAAGAAGTGATAAAGAAAGTTCTCATAGTGGAAAACAAGGAAAAGGAAGAAGTGAAAAGAGAAGGTGAAGTTTCAAGAGAAGAACTTGAACAAATGAGAATGTCCATGAAAGAGGCATTCATGGGGACCTTGTGGTATCTTATTTGTATTTCTTATGTTGTCTTTGAATGGGTAATTGCAGGTATATGCAACCTTGTGGAGAAGGTCAAGAGAAAGACCTTGAAAAATGAGAAGACTAGTGCAGGAGAAGTCACCAAGCACACAAGTGAATGTGCAAGAAGGATGAAAGAGGAGATTGTTGTTGTCTACCAAGAGGAAAATGTGCATTGCCTAATGCATAAGAAGTGTCTTAAAGACCTTGAACCAACAAAATATGAAGATGAGTTCTATGAAGCCATGGAAAATTTAGAGGAAGCAAATGAACAACCAAGTATGAAAGAAGAAGATGTAATAAACAAGCAAGAAGCAAAGCAAATCAATGAATTAATGGAATAACCTATCAAAAAGGTACAAGTGAATGCAAATGTGAATCTTTCTAAACATATAGCTGCTAATATACAAGAAAAGAAGATGATGAAAACATCAAATAGACCAATTGATCATGGATGCAAATGCCTAAGTGGATAGTGAAGCACACACCTAAGTAACATGTGATTGAGAAGGCAAGTTTGAATGCTAAATCTATTTTTTCTCACATTTCTGATAAGCATGCAAATATACAACATGATAAAAAGAAAAATACAGTTGATATCTCATTATTGGCACAAGAACATGGATATATAGTACCTAAATGGCTCAAGAAGTTAGATGATAAGACAAACACACAGGTGTGGATGCCTAAGAGCATAAGGAATGGTGGAAAAACATCTCAAGAAGATGCAGATGGTGATTGTACCTAGAATTTTGTGGAGGAAGGTGGAAACAAATCCAAGCAAACAAAAGTATGGATATGAAGTGATGAACAAGGAAGAAACATTCCATGGAGACACAAAACATGAAAGGTATACCAGGGAGATGGAAGGTAAAGGAATTGTTTTTGATGATTTGTATGATAATGATCATGAGTGTAATTCTGATTTATCTTCTCAAATCAGCTTGAATGATGAAATGTT
Source organism: Taxus chinensis (assembly GCA_019776745.2). Classification (NCBI taxonomy): domain Eukaryota; kingdom Viridiplantae; phylum Streptophyta; class Pinopsida; order Cupressales; family Taxaceae; genus Taxus; species Taxus chinensis. The sequence continues at coordinate 912,515,773 of CM034147.1, read as the reverse complement.
GAATGATTTATCTATGAATACTAATATGCAACATGGTGAAATTTCTAGATTGACTAGTGAAAGTCATAGTTATGATCAAAGAATGATGCAAAGTGAAAATAGGTTGAGTGAAGGTGATGATATCTTCAAGAAATAGGAAGTAATGAGAGAGTATGTTGTTATAAACTAGATATTGGAGGATGAAAACAATGGTCTAGCACCCAAATTTGATGAAATCAATGATGAGATAGATGATGGAGTCTTGAATGAAGAGTTGAGAATGATAGAGGGATTGTTGAATCCTTCTAAGGGGTTGTTTTTGAGCTCATATTAGATTGGTATTTTCATTTGTCAACATGAGAAAGAGACAAAGAAAGAGAGAGAAAGAATGAAAATGACTAAGTTGAATATGGTCAATGAAAAAAATGAAGAAGAAGAGCACTCTGAAGGCACTAAAGAGGCTGAATGGCCTCACATTTTCACATCTGACATTTCATTTTCTGTTGTGAATATAAGTTTGGAAAGTGTTAAGACAATTCAAGCATCTAAATCACTAAGAGAGTTCATGAATAAGGAAGAACCAGAAGACATAGAAGATATACATGAAGCTGAGGTATGGACTTATGAAGATGAAAAATAACCGAGGAGAAGAGCATACAAGAAAAGAGAAAAGAGCAAGAAAATAAGACAAATACTATTTTAAGCAAACACTAGCATTGGCAATGAGACCTTAGGATCTAGGTATGCAATGAAGACTAGATCATATAAACATGTTGAAGACATCTCATTTGAATTGGAGTTAAAATCATTTCTAGTGGAGAATTCTGATGCAGGAGCATCATATAGATGCTTGAAGAATATGAGCAATTGTGAATAATCCTTCTTGAGGCATCCTTAGCATGTACTAGGTGTTGTCAAATCTCCCTCCTAGTCTCAAGTTTGAGAAGTTTGAAGTAACAATGTAAAAACTCTTTACAATAAGATTGAAAGAGTGAAAATAGGTGTGCATGAAAATTTATTGTGAGTTGTGATGGTTTCACCATAGTGTAAGAATAATAGGTGAATTTCTAGGTGACTTGTGTGGATGTGAGGTATCTTATCCACGTAGATGGAGGTTGAGATATTTTATAATCAAGTGTTATAATTGTAAAAGGTCAAAGATAGGGTGTTAGCTCCTATTCTTAAGCATGTACAAACAAATCACACCAAAAATGGGATTCTAACTCAAGATAAATGGGGATACAACTGAAAAGAGATCAACCAAGGGAGCATGAGGTTGAATGGGAGCTAGAGGAAGACAAGGAGATAGATTTTTGGTATGGAAAAACAATGTAGTCTTGTAAGTAAGAACAATTTGGATGAACCATCATGGTGTAAGATTGTATTTCATGCATGAAATGTAATAAATTTGAGTTATATGAATACCAAAGTGTTGTAAATATTCCTCCTTGCATGTGATTAGAGTTACTTTGCATAATATATGGATTTTGTGGGTTGATATTGTTTGTTTTGCATGTTTATATGACTGTGTAAACAAGGGTTTAATAGGGACAATGAGGTGGAAACCCTCCTTATGGTCTACATAAAAAAAATCTCTTAACTGTCATGATATAAAGGTTACTCAAGTGTTTAAGAATCCAAATAAATTTATTAGAACCTTTGATGATGCACGATATGAGTTTTATGGCTAATTGTTTGCTCTCGGCCCATAACTAGGGCATCATGTATCTTGTGATTGCACCATTAAAAATCACTAAAAATTTGAGGAAAGTTATGTCTTAGAGAGATTAAGAAGACCCCAAAATTTTATGAGGAATGAAGTTGCGCCCCTAAATTTCTAGCTGACAATAGTTTGGTTGTGCAGAGGAAGGAAAACTATGGGTAAGATAAGGAGGTAAGAGAGCCAATTTCATGAAATATCAACTATCATGCTTATAAACTTGATAATGCAGGTGACATGGAATGCTTTCAAGGTGGTGAAACAAGTTCTAGGAGGTTTCTTTCAACACATGCTACTATCTTAGCCAATAAGTTGACGGTGCACATAATTAGGCCCAATTAGGTCACTGTGAAACCTAGGAAAAAAATGAACTATGTAAGATTTATGAGGATCCAATGCATAGAAGTTTGAGAACACCATTGAATTGACAAAAAGTGTCTAAAAATTATGGGATTGTGTTTTGACACTCACTTAGATGCATTTTTGGTCTTGAATTGAATGTTCGAAGGCTGTAAAAAACCTAGGGTAGAATACCAAGAACCACAAGGAATAATTAATGTTTGATTAACCTTAGACGGATTTGTCACATCTAAATTATGCCTATAACCTGATAAAACATGTAGGAATCATACAATAGGACCTATGTTCAAACATGACCTTGCTTGTAGGTTAATGCATCATAAGAAGATCCAAGAGCATGCATTGAATATGAGTTCAAGAAACTAGTTGATGATTGTTTGTTAAGCTTGAAGTGCATCTGACCATTGGGATGAGTCTTCCTAGGGATGTTATAGTACCCTATGATGAAATATGAAGGAAATCTTAATAAGCTCCCATACCAAGTGTTATGTTCTCATGATGACAAACTTTGAATACATGACCTAGACAAGAAAAGGACATAATATATAAGACTGTAGGAGGAATATGAGATTACATGATTTGTTTAACATTGTTTTGTGCTTCTTACTTCACTAGGAGGTTACATTACTAAGAAAGGGTCAAATCTTAGTAATGAAACCAAGAACATCCATCATGAAGTATTTGAGTGCATGATCTAGAATAGAGCAGTTAAGGACATAATATGGTTTCAATTAGTGATTCAAGGTAACATACATGTGGATTACATATTGTTGGTCCGAAAATCTATCATGAGAGAAGATCTATGGATAGACGAGCCAACAATGTGCGGGGCATAGCCCCTCTTTAAGACAACAAAGTGAAACTGGTTTATTGTTATTCTACTAGCAAGAATCTATGCAAGTCTCACAAAATTCTACCTTCGGGGGTTTGGGATCTCATCCCAGTAGAGGTGCTTCCGACTGTGAAAAGAAAGGAATGGAGGGAAAGACGAGGAAAGAATGGGTTTGAAGGGAGAAAAGAAAAGAATTCCAAAGCAGAAAGGTTAGAGGGTTTATGTTTTGGGATTGGTAATAAATGGAGCCAAACCTACTTGCATAAACGAACAAAGCAATACTGATGAACAAATGACAAGAAAGTAGAGATAGATCCAACAGAATAAATGCACAGATCTGACATAAGAAAGATCAGATGCCCATAACACACATATTTAGCACAAAGTATTAATATTTGTATTAATGTTTCTTCTGTTACAAAAAGTACAAAGCCTTTTCTTCTCACTTCTATTTTTTATCTAAAAAGTGTTCACCTCCTTGAATACAACAAGTATCCAAGTATATACAGAAGAAGGAGAAGAGAGAAGGCAAAAAGAAACCAACAACTAATTACAAAAAATACTTACAAAATATCTAAAAGTCAACTGTTGACTTAAGGCAACTTGGTGGATGACAACATCCCATGGTGCAACATGGATGATGTCATTTTTTGTGCCAACGTACTTTTAAATATTACAAAAGAAAAGCCAAGAGGAGGGAGCTATTCGTCATCGTCCAAAGCAGCAAGGACTTTTTTGGGTGCTTTGGGGTGATCACAGATGCCGAATTTAATCAAATCATCGACTGAGAAGTCGAGCATCTTCTAGAATGTCTCATGTTGTAACCTAGCATCGTCCAACTCTTAGGAGATGGGTCCTACAATCACCTGGAGTTTCTTGTTTGCCCGACCAATGTTCTGATATAACTCAGTGAACTTGACGATTACTTCCTCACTATTTTCTGCAGGGCGTGGAGAAGATTTTTATTCTGCTCTTTCAGTAGCCTCTTCTCTTCCTTTACTTCTTGAAGCTTCTTGCAAAGGGCATCCACCATGGATAGGGCCTCTCCTTGAAGGCTCTCGGATGACGTTCCCATTGTGACCTGCATAACTGTATAATCTGTAGGGGATAGATCCTTTTTATCCTTTGTGGGATCGGGATACACAATTTCCATTACTCTTTCACCTGAGGTGCTCTAAGAGAAGTGGGTTATTGACTTCTGCTTCTTAGCTCCTTTCATTGGGATGACGGAGAAGTCCATAGGTGCAATGGGGACTTTCCTTTTATGCTGATTCAGGTGCTGGGAGATCCATGTTGGACTTAAGGGAGTAGAAGGAATGGTGAAAGAAGGAGCAACTATAGTGTACTCAGGGAAATGGGTTGAGATGCTTGGTGGTGGCATTGATAGAGAAGCTGAACTCCCAATGCTCACAGGGGTAGGAGCTACTGTAGGAGAGGAAACTGTGAGGGCAGAAGGGAATTGAGAGATGAGGGAAGAAATAATGGGGGACAATTCCGCGAGGGAAGAGAAGATAGAAGAATAGGAAATTGGAACAGTAGAAGGTGGGGGATAAGACGCATCTAAAGGAATGGTTGCTTGGGTGACGGGAGAAGGCGAAGGAGGAGCGGGAGAAGGGACGGTGGGAACCTCAATGGTTGTAGAAGTGGCAACATCCTAAGTGGATGTGCCTGTTGGAACACTCTCTGCCACTTCTTTCTCCAGAGATGCCAGGGTTACAACCTGTTCTTGTGTGGCGGAGGGAGGGCTCTCAGGAGCTTCTTTTTGAGTGGTGCTAGATTCTCCCTCTTTATCTTTACCTTTGACCTTCGGTAAATGTTTCAGTATGACAGGTGCATTTCCCAAAGGGGATGTGGTGAAATATACTCCAAAATAGATGAGGCCATTCATTCTGCACCAATTATCTATGCGCTATAATGTGCCCTTAACCCTCTCCTCAATGGTCTGAGGTGACTTTGTTCTATCAATCTCAGCAAATGGCCAGTTTTCCCCATCTGTGTCTAGATATAACTGATCAACTTCTTGATCGGTTGTTTGGAAATATTTTGGAACAATGGCCACACCATATTGAATAATTTCTACTAGGGCCAGGCGGGAGTGGTCCTTTCTTCTGAATTCGACCTCGTGATACAGGTGGATGTAAATGCCCTCGATCTGTGGAATGTGGATCGGATCGAGTTTTTCCTTTGGGAGTTAATTCTCTGGATCAAAGGTTGGCCTTGCAGGGAAATTGTGCTTTAGGTTAAGCAGTTCCAGCTCTGCAAACATTTCCCAGGCCTTGGTGTGAGAAGTGCAGGTGTACCTGCCCACTGTGAGGGGGAAAGGAGTTCTACCCTTCTTCCTTTTCAGGCAATTCTCGTGATATGTTATGAGATGCCTGGACAGCTCCAACAGGATCAACTTAGGGCCTGCATACCTTGGTAACTTGGTGGGCTCCCCCCAAGAAGTTGGCTCCTCTGAGATAGGTGAAAGTGGGGAATTACGTAAATAACGCCCCTTACTTCTCGGTTGCAGTGACTATGCTCTTGGTCGTCTGACCGTGAGTCATATTGGGCCTCAATAGGCAGATGATGCCGTAGAAGAAGGCATCATTGATCTTGGTGAACTGTGGGATGCTATTCTCCAGCTACAATTCTGGGTAGTATTCATATATTTTTACCTAGGGCCACACCCCGCATTGGCTCAGCGCTGGATAGTCTGTCTTTGAGGCTGCAGCGTAGACTACGTAGGAGTTCATGTAGAACCTCCCCGTTGTGGTGAGTTGTTGGAGCTTCTCATAGATGGTGCTGTTGATGATCTCTGCCCACTCAAAATGCTAATCAGGAACGTTCTTATTCATTGTTTCCAGATACCTGAGCATCCATTTGTGGAAGTAATGGGCATCAGAAATCCAAAATACCCTGCTTAGGAATGTAATGGTATCACTCAGTTCCTCAGAGAAGTCACTGCGGTGAATAACCTATGGCCATATGGTTATTACCTTCTTATTTTTTAAATACACTTCATTCATTAACTGCATGCATTTGTCTTCATTTTCCTCCCATGCCTTGATGCAGTCTTCTTGGCTTATAGCCACAAAATGCCGGTGGTGGGGAATGCCTAGCATGATCTTGAAGTGCCGGACAGTGAGGTTGATTATGACTTCACCATTTTCATTCTCGACACACCTTGTGTCTTTGTTATAGCAGTGGGAAACCACCATCATAAACTCATTATTCACTGCACTAACGGGGATTCCCCCGGTGAAATGCAGACCACTGCCCACCAGTTTGTCCATCCAAGGACTGCCTGTGACCCTTCTGGTTCTGGCCCAAAAATCTTCCATGTCTATATGGCGAAGTTTAGAATATCTGATGTCTAAGTCACATTCTGCATGGGACTCGGGCATTCTGACCATTTGACACTTGTATTTCATTTCTTCCTCTGTGAGTTTGGCCTTACCCTTTGACTTGGTTGGCCTTTTGCTTGATGTAGACATATGTGAATCTGAGTTTAGTTGCTGATCTGCAAGAAGAAGGAGTGAAGTCCAACGCAGAAGAGCCGTGTTAGCTGTTATATTATCCATCAAGGCTTTACAGAATGAGGAGTTAACAATTTAAAAAATTCTGGGCACAGGGCGCAGGAACACTACAGGCTGCAGGGTCAATAAAGCAAGGCGCACTGATGCGGAGTGTTGCAAGGAAGAAAATAGTGCCAAAGGGCGCATGGCGCAAGAAATTTACAAATTACATCAATGTTGTTGTAGACAAATTGCGCCTGCGCTAATATATAAGGTTTTAAACTAGGCGCAAATAAGTTTGGTGTTGCATGGGAGCAGGATGCGCCAATGACGCAAATATGGGATATGTTGCAGGGAATTTTGGTGCCCAAATGGGCCTTGGGCGCGACGCAGGAAGAGCTTGCATGGCACCTTTTGTTGTTGTAAGTGGGATTGTGCCAACGTCTGAGTAAGGATTTTCTTAGTTTTGTATGGCGCAGGAAGGATGCGTGCTGCAATCAGGGATAGTGCGCCCTCTTGGCGCGACTGTGTTTTATGTAACAGGAATAGCGTTTGCACCAAAGGAAAACCACGGGTGGAAATGTAACAACTTTACATTTTCTCTCTTATTGGACAGGTTTGTGATTTTTTAGGCCTTATCGACATGATTTGACAGTGAGGGGAACAAAGCAAAGAGGTCTGTTGGGTTTGTTTCTGAGACAAAGCCCTCTAGGCCAGCAGATCTGAAAAGAGGGTAAAAATGGTTTTGGGGGAAGTCTCGTAGGTTTATTTATTTATTCAATAGCAAGCAAAACCACAACAAAGCAACAAACAAAACTCACAAGAAAAGTAAGAACCACTTACCGGAGATATATAGACTGGAAGAAACGAAGTGGGGTCCACGAACACGACACGAGGATGATGGAAGCGCTGACAGGTGCAGAGGAATAAAGTTTTCATGTGTTTTTCAATCGTGAAAATAACAGGGCAGATGCACCTATATATAGCCAAAAGTGTTATAAATGTGCCACCAACCTTTTTAAAAGGGCGCATCAAAACATATGTTGACATAAAAATATTTGCGCCCTTTGGCGCGGGTATGTTTCTGTCAGCAAGAAATTATTTGTGCCTTTAGCACAAATTTAAGACTGTCAACATGGGATTTTGAGCGCCTTCACGCACTTCTTAAGGGTACGACATTTTTGTTGTTGACAGGTGGGAGCATGCACCTTGGCACATGCAAGAAAGGCGCATCATGGGGAGGCACAACAATTGTTGTGCTAACACTCCAAAGGGTGCGCCAAAGGAATAGAAAGGGGCGCAAATTCATCCTGTGTTGCATGAACAAAATTTGCACCCAGCCAAAAGGACCAAAATGACTAAGTTCGAGAAACTAGATTTTCCAGAAAGGGATTTTACGCCATTCCGAACGCTGAGGGACCTTGATGAGGAACTAGAACAAAATTTTGGTATGGTTACTTGCAAAATTGCCCTCGTCAATTTTATAGGATAACAAGTGACTCTTTCTGGGGACTATCCTTGAGCGAATCTTAAGGGTAAGAAACCCCAGATCAACATGTGCTTATCCATTGGCTTATAGAGTCAAAAACAAGGGCGACGACAAAAGTAAACACACAACGAAAGTAAACACACAACATAAAGCAAACTGTACAAAGAAAAGAGGAAGCTCTACTTCCTGAATATTTTGAGATGCTACCCGCTATAGGGAAGCGGGAGATCAATTCCATCTAGATAAAAGAGATAGAAGCTATTCTCTCCATTGAGTTGCTTGATCTTGAAAGGTCCTCTCCATAGAGAATCAAATTTCCCATGCATGCCTTTTGGCTCTCTTCGCTTGTCCCACAAAAGGACAAGATCTCCTACCTGAAAATTCCTCAGCTTAGCCTTTTTATCGAACAGTCTCTTGACTTGATTTTGATGTTCGGTGATCCTGTCGACCACTCTTACCCTTTTTTCTTTGAGCTCTTCTAGATACATGATCCTCTTTTTAAGAGAATTTTGGAATGTCTCATCTTCAATCGCTCGTGCCAAGCGCAGGGCAGGAAGTTATGCAGAAATGGGAAGCTCAGCGTCGATTCCATATAATACTTGAAAATGTGACATACCGAGAGACCTCTTCGGAGTAATGCGGTCTACCCACAAAGCATCATACAATGACTTGTGCCACATCCGCTGATTCTTATCAACTAGCTTCCGTATGATGGTCACTAATTTTTTATTACTGGATTCTGCCTGACCATTTCCCTGGGGGTAATAATCCGAGGCGTGGGCCAAGGTTATCCTGTATTCATATAAAAAACTGATAACTTCCTGAGAGGAAAGATTGGAATCATTATCAGCAACAATCTTGTTTGGAACGCCAAACCTTACAATGATATTCTCTTTGATGAAATTGTAAACAACTTCAGAGGTGGCATTCTTGACAGGTGTGGCCTCCACCCATTTGCTGAAGTAATTTGTTACTATAAGGACATAACTATGTCTGGTACTTGATTGTGGGTGTAGTGCTCCAATAAAGTCGATCCCCCATTGCCTGAATGGTTCGTCGATAATGACCGGCCTAAGGGGAAAAGCGGCCAATTTTGGTTTTCCAACAAACTATTGGCAGAGCTCACATTTTTCTACCCAGGTGGCTGTATCCCGAAATAGCGTTGGCCAATAGTACTTGGCCCAGATGATCTTGTGTGCTGTCACAGAAGAGGAAAAATGACCACCGCATGCTGAATCATGAAAAATCTCGAGTAACCTTACCTGTTGTGGCTTGTAAACACATCGCAAGAAGATTCCATTAATCCCGTGTTTGTATAAATCGTCATCCCAGATGACATATCTGGCTACTCTGAGCTTTATAGTACGCTTCTATTTTGAATTTAGATGAGTTGGGCACTCACCGTAAGTGAGAAAGAAAGTGATATCAGAATACCACTCATCGCTAGTTGTAACAAATAGAACCATGGGTAGAGAATCAACTTTCTCCAGCTGGCTTTATGTCCCATTAATGCAATCATCCTTTTCTTCAAGGTTTTTTGAATCTTTGTTTTCAGCCATAAGCTGGCATAGGCCATTACCTCTTACCAGCTTGGTCGGTTTTATGTCTACATCATATTCTTGGACCTTTGCGATCCAATTCCCTCGCAAGCTCCCTAACTCTTGTTGAGTTAAGATTGACTTGACTGCCATGTCAGGGACCAACACTACTGTATGAGAGTTTAAGATGTAATATCAAAAGTTATTAACTACTTTGACAACAGCGAAGGCGTCCTTTTCCAACTGAGACATCTTCAACTCATGAGGCTTGAGGGGAGAGCTCATGAATGCAATTGGAGATTCAACATTTTCAAAATTCGTTTGCATTAAGATGGCCGATACAGTATGCTCAAATGCATAGCTATACATGATAAAATCCTTGGAGAAATCGGGACATACCAGGACTGGTGCATGAGCGACGGAGGATTTTATATGCTCGAATGACGTCTTTCCTTCTTTGCTCCACCGGAAATTTGGCGACCCTTTCATCATGTTTGATATGTGGCGAGTCTTTTCAGCAAAGTCGGGAACGAAGCGCCTGAGAAAATTCACTTTTCCGAAGAAAGAGTGAACGCCGGTCTTGCTTGTGGGTAAAGTAAGGCTCTGAATATCCCTAACCCTTTCGACATCTATTTTTGTCCCTTCTTTGCTAACAACGTGTCCCAACAACTTTCCTTCTGTGACCCCGAAAATATATTTTTTCAGATTCAGGGAGATCCTGTGCTCTCGGCATCTAATCAATACTTGTTCCAAATGATCACAATGATCACTTCGCTGATTAGAGAACACATTTAAGTCATCTAAATAGAATACGATAACCTTTCCCATCATACCTTTGAACGCGAAGTCCATTGCTTGCTGAAAGGTGGCACCAGCGTTGGTCAAACCAAAAGGCATTATGCTATAGGCAAATGTGCCTTAGGGAGTAGTGAACATTGTTTTGAATTGGTCTTCAGGCGAGACTTCAATCTGATTATAGCCTGAAAAAACATCAAGCATGGACAACATTTCTGATCCAGTTACTGCCTGTAGAACCTGATCCATTATAGGAAGCGGGTAGTTGTCCTTCAAGGATGCCTGATTCAAGTTGCGAAAATCTACACAAATGTGTATTTTTCCATTCTTTTTTCATACTGGCACGATATTTGTGACCCAGGTACTGTGATGGATAGGAAAAATGATTCTCGCATCCAACATTTTCTGTATTTCCACCTGGATGGTACCCAAGACCTTGGGATTATAGTGCCTTTGTTTCTCGCGAAAGGGTTTGACACCTCCCTTAAATGGGATGTCATACTAGACGTCCTTCGGTTTGAAAGACTTTAGATCGGCATAAGACCATGCCAATACGTCCATATATTTCTTCAGAAATTTGACAAACTTCCGCTTTTCTTCAGGTGCGCAACATTTTCCGATGTTCACAAACTGCGGATGTTCCATAGTACCTAGATTGACTTGCTCAGTCTCTGGAGAGGAGTTAGGATTATCTTGCCTTTTCTTCCTGACAATATGATCATGTCTGTCAAATAAACGTTCCAGAGAGACCAAAACTTTTGGAATTTTATTTCCTCTGAGCTGACATATGCCACCACTTCCTTTTGATCCATCGTCTTGATCAGTAACAGATTCACGGCATGCAGAAGTGGATCCTTCAAAATGAAGCTCACTGAAATTTTCTACCTTTTCCAGAAAGGCAATAAGTTGACTATCATCGTTGAATACCTGCTAGTACTGAGAATTGTCTGGCACGCTTGGGCGGAAAACTACCTCAATGGTATATGTGTCTATTTTCAACACTGGGTGGGGGAGCATGAGGGATGCTAAGACAGCTAATGAATCGGCCATGTCGTTCTGAGCTCTCGGAATGGCTTTTATTGAAAAAGTGTCAAATTCTTCAATGCTATCCCATACTGCGTTGCGGTAATTCCTGAGCCTTTCATTTTTTACTTGGTATATCCTTTTCACTTGATTTACGACCAGATCTACATCACCTTGTACTTTTAGGTTCCTAATTCCCATTTATTTTGGGGCTTACATGCCAAGTAGTAAATATCCATACTCAGTAGTATTATTCGTGTTGAAAAACTGCAACTTGAAAGAGAGAGGAAAAATATCTTCCTCTGGGGAAATTAACACAGCTCTGGCACCGCATCCGCTAGTTGCACAGCTGCCATCAAACTACAACGTCCATATCTTATTAAGATCCTCTTCTTGGACGAGAATGTTCATTTTATTAGACTCTGTAGATAAGAAATAATTTCCCATCCCCGATGATTTGAAGAGAATTTAGGCTTTAGGGTCATCGGAATTAGTAACCAAGTACTTCTTTTGTGATTCCGGCTCCAATGTTTGCATTACACATTTGACGGGGATTCTAGCCTTAGACTAGTCCATATGAATCTCTCCACCAACTTCACTGCAAAAGCTCCTTCCTAGTAGAATTCCATATGCTGCCGGAATATCGGCAACGAGGACGATCATCTTTACTCTTTTATCTGGGAACATTACAAATGTGAACTGCGCGTCTTTGATTTGACCAATCAACAGAACCTGTTTGGTTTCCAAGGAGTAACATCTACCAAAAGCCTTGGTAAGGGTGAGGCCCAGAGCATGGGTGAATTTTTTCGGCATGAAATTATCGGAAGCCCTAGAATCAATTATGCAGTTGCTTAGCTTGTGGCCATTGATTAGAAGGGAGAGATAGAAAGGTTCTATTTTTCTTGACACGGAAGTCGAGGAAACATTTATGCGAGATGCAGGAGTAGAAAGAATTCCTTTCAGGGAGGCCTGAGAAGTTATGATAGCTTGGCTTTGAATATATTCGGTCAACCTTACAAGCTGCTCAGGGTTTGACTAAAGATACTCGGCTTCAAATATTTGGATCTTGGTCTTTTTAGCATGATCGATTATGTCGAATGCGGACAAGGGTTGCGTTGATGAAGGAATGAGTCCCTCATTTCGTGATGGTAGGGTAGGATTACCGGTAGAAGGTTGATTCGGAGGGGAAATAGGGGAAAAATATCTTTTCACAAAATACTTAATAGGAGGTTGAGTAGGAAGAGGATTACCTCTTTTAGCAATGGTTGGAGGCATGTTCGACATAGCCTTCTCTCTTTGTATCCTGGTAGCAACTTCTGCTTCTTTTCCTTGCGAGCGGGTGAAAACAACATATGACTACCCGCTTGCATATCCTTGGGTACCCTCTTCTTCATCAGATTCCTCCTTGTCGAATTCCATATACCCAATAGTAGAGTCGCCAGTCGGTTCACCGATATCTTGGTCATCTTCACCTTGAGATGAAGGTTCTTCATAATTTTGCTCCTCTTCTTCGATTTCGGCTAGAGCATTGACCGGAGGGGCCTCGAGTGCCAACCATGGAGCAGTTGTAAGTAAATACGGCCTTTGTGGGACATTGTTGGAAGTGAAATTTCTTCGTGGGATATCCCGGTACAAAGAGCTGGGGGAAGCTTGAGCTAGCTGCTTCTTTAACGCGAGCAAGTCATTCGCCATCTTTTGGAAGGCCGGATCTGACGAAGTGGTGGGAGAAGGAGCTGAAGCTTTAGGCTTGGACGGTTCTCATTTTAATTTTCCAGATATGAGTAAGTTATCTTCAATTCGAATGGTAGCAACTTGGGCGAGAACTAGAGTAGCGACTTGTTCTTGCAAGAGTAAAAAACTTACTTTCGAGCTCATGGTGTTCACAAAGAAACACTTCTGATTTTCTGGTGTTGGCAGCATGGTAGGCGTCACAAGGTTAATGAGTGAGTTGAAACGAGCGATGAAATCATGCATGGTTTCATTGACTTCCTTTTTCAGGTGAGTGATCTTTGACAGTAATGTGAACGTGTCCTCTAAAGGCTTATACCTTTCTTCAAATGTAGTTTGTAATGTGGCCCAACTCGTGATAGATCCGGATGGCAAATGCTGAAACCATTCTGCTGCGGGTCCTTGCAAGGTCTCCAAAAAGAGGTGAACTGACACATCTTCATGAGTCACATCCAGGATACTCCATGACATGATGAAAGCGGATATATGTGAATTCATGCTTTGGTTTCTGCTTCCATCAAATTTGGGGAAATTCTTTCGGTTTCCATGAGGGAGCGCGTGAACAAGATGTGGCAAAGTAAGAGGGCCCATGGCATTTCCCCATGGTACTCTAGCCATTTGAAAAGTTGGAAAAAGGACGTGAGCCGGGAGGATGGTTCCACTGAGTAACAAAGCACTGCAAAGGGATGTGGATATTCCTTATGAAGAATGATTCCTTCGTGGGGGTGAGACACTTCTGGCTAACCGATTAGCTGAACTTAGCAATGAGAAGCGTGCCGGTGTGATACTGAAGTTGTGCCTTTGAAGTAGATCAAAAGTAGGATCAACTTCTCCATGAGCTCTCCTACTACGAGTAAATGGTTCACCCGCCAGTGTATCACTTAGGTCTACAACGTTTTTGGAGTAGATTTAAGAACTCTTTTTGGTTGTACTTGCTGATTTTCTGATTTTTCTAATAAAAATCAGCAGCATGTACCTTTTCTAAATATTTAAATTTATCCCTTTTTTGAAAACCAATTGCGGTTTAATGACAAAGATTAGCGAGGATAAAATGATGGTCAACTTAGTAAGTTGATTTTCGGATCTTAGATTTGACTTTTTGCAAGGGTTTGACATTTTGTAAAACAGTCAAAAACTCAGATCAATGGAAATATATGGGTTTTTATAAAAACTCAACGAACTAAAGATTTCTAACTAGCCCAGATCTATGGATCCCTGAAGAAAATTTTCAGTTTGGATCACTTTTGCAAAAATTTTAAATTTTGAACAAAAGTTAAGATTTGCAAACAGGTAGTGATTTTTATAGTTTTATCAAATAGATCTGTTCGGTCCCCAGCAAAGTCGCATTACAAAAACCTATTGGTCCGAAAATCTGTCATGAGAGTAGATTTATGGATAGCTGAGCTAACAATGTGTGGGGCATAGCCCTTCTTTGAGACAACAAAGCAAAACTAGTTTATTGCTATTCTACCAGCAGGAATTTGTGCAAGTCTCACAAAATTCTACCTTCGGGGGTTTGGGATCTCATCCCAGTATAGGTGCTTCCAAATGTGAAAAGAAAGGAATGGAGGGAAAGATGAGGAAAGAATGGGTTTGAAGGGAGAAAAGAAATGAATTCCAAAGCAGAAAGGTCAGAGGGTTTATGTTTTGGGATTGGTAATAAATGGAGCCAAACCTACTTGCATAAACGAACAAAGCAATACTAATGAAAAAATAACAAGAAAGTAGAGATAGATCCAACAGAATAAATGCACAGATCTGGCATAAGAAAGATCAGATGCCCATAACACACATATTCAGCACAAAGTCTTAATATTTGTATTAATGTTTCTTCTATTACAAAAAGTACAAATCCTTTTCTTCTCACTTCTATTATTTATCTAAAAAGTGTTCACCTCCTTGAATACAAGTATCCAAGTATATATAGAAGAAGGAGAAGAGAGAAGGAAAAAATAAACCAACAACTAATTACAAAAAATACTTACAAAATATCTAAAAGTCAACTGTTGACTTAAGGCAACTTGGTGGATGACAACATCCCATGGTGCAACATGGATGAAGTCATCGTTTGTGCCAACATACTTTTAAATATTACAAAAGAAAAGCCGAGAGGAGGGAGCTATTCATCATCGTCTCGTGGCTGGAAGGGAGTGTCCTGCTTTTGCTCAGGAGAGGCAATATGGAATTGGGTCCAGTACTCCATAAATTTTCTGATCATCGGCTGGAGTTGATCCTGGGAAGGACCCTTGGTATGATCGCCGATGACTTCATAAGTCTCCCATTCGTTTCTGAGTTTTTCAGGGAGTTTGAAGTACTCATTACCTGCCTCCATTAGGTATCCCACAAAGTCAAAGAAAGAAGGTTGTTGATGGATTTAGCGTCAAAAGTGGCTTCTGGCTCTAACCATTAAAAGATGATCTCTTTGAAGATTCAAATAGTTTCATCTGCCTTCCTCAAGGCGAATCTACCTTTGATCCAGAGGATCCTCACAGAGAAACACCGATCTAAGATCTTCTCATAAATTGTTGCAGTCATTTTTAAAGCGTGGGGAAAAATTATACGACTCCGACGACAGCTTGTTTGCAGGAAACGGAGCTCGTTTGCAAAAGTTATAGCCCGCTGAAATTTTTGGGCAACTGGCGAAATTTGGAGTTTTGTGCAGGTTGGACGTGTGCACGCTCGCCAAGTGTTTCGATCATATTGCGACACGTGGACGAATTGTGTGACGTACTAAAAAAATGGGTTTTTGGAATGCCGGTCTTGGACACTCATTCTCGGACAAATGGACCCCGCTATTTACTGGCTGGGGGCCCTCAGCCAGGTTCGACACACTCGATTATGGAGGGGTGCCTTGGCCTCCTTCTCATTTAATCATTAAACCAACTTGTGTATATAAACCTCTATATTTCCTTTTGTGCCATGCATGTGGGACATTGGGCATGTATTATTTAAATTACCCACTTTGCAATTTTCCACGCCATATTTCTCAAACTATTCAACGCATTATCTATTCCACTTTCCACGCATTAGTCTAAACTGTCCACTGTACATGCATGTCCATATTAAGGGGATTTGGCACCTAAAATTAAACAATGCGCCATCCCCAATGTAATGCGCCAAATGTAAAGCGCCCTCCACATAGGCTTAGGCGGCTATTAAGCCACTCAAAACCTGCGCCCACCTACCATATAAAGCCTTGACCAAGTTTTAATGCGCCAAATGTGGGATTATAATCCCAAAAGGATAAGCCAAAAGCAAGGGAGGAGAATGGAACTCGGGTGGGCCGAGTAAAATGATAAGCACCCAGCCGGCATGCTAGGAGGCGCATAAACAATATAAAAAGGGTGATATTCTATTTGTAATTCATTTAGGGACTGTGTAGTAATATTGTAATGCTCATATCTTGAGCTAGGAGTGGAGTTTGAAGGAGATGTAAAAAGCAACCCCTTTTATTTTTGACAGAGGAAGACTGTGAGAAGGTCAGAATTTTGTAGAATTCTTTGTAAAGAATTATTTTCAAGATTTTAATAGATCGGTCCCATTCAACCGGACCCGGAGACGTAGGCCTCAAGCGCCGAACTCCATTATCAATTCTTGCGTCACATTGCTGGTGAATCCTCTTCATTTCTTTCAATATTTGCACAGTACTTGCAGTTTTTATTCTTTTATTAAAAATACAAAAAGAAATAATGCACAATTTTTACATCGAAAATCAATACAAAGCAAGAAAATGTGTGTACACAATTGCTAGTTAAATTTGGTTTTCAGATCATTGGTATCAGAGCTGGTTTTGACTGATTTTTGGTTCAGTTTAACGTGTTTTGGATTGCAAGTTGTGTGTTGGATGTTAACAAGGTCTCGATCTAAGAAGGGTGAAGGAGAATTAGTTGAAGGAGATCCCAAAATTGGTACCAGACGATCTCGAAGTCCTACAATGGCGGATCGAGAGGAAGTGGAACAAAACTTTCGTCAATCCTTCCAACAGATGAAGGAAATGGTGGAAGAAATGTACCAAGAAAGGAAAAGGGAAAAGGGGACTAGAGAAGGTAAGAAAGAAGAAAGCTCTAGTTCTGACATTCCAAAAAGAGACTCTTTAAAATCTGATTTTCTTTCATTAAAGTTAGATATCAAGTTTGAATTTCCTATGTATACTGGAGAGCTAAATGCAGAGAAGTTGGATAACTGGGTCAAGCAAATAGAAGTATATTGCAGGGTTCAGAGAATTGTTGATGATGAAGCAAAGATTCATCTGGAAACTCTTCGGATGGGTGGAACAACACTCATTTGGTGGGAGAGTAAGCTTCAGGAAGTGGAAGAAAACAAAGGTATAGAAATCACTTCTTGGTCTGAATTTGTTTCAAATCTTAGGCAACAATTTTATCCTCTTGGTTATAAGCAACAAGCTATGATGGATTGGCAAACATTAAGACAAACTAAGGGACAAAGTGTTCAAGAATACACACAAGAATTTAGGAAAAGGGCTCTAATTCTGGGAATTTCCCTAAACACAGAAGAAACACTGCTCAAATATATTGGTGGATTGCATAGTTATCTAAGGCATATGATACTTGTTTTAGGTCCTACTAATCTTGATGCAGTATGTGTTCAAGCAACCCATCTGGAAGCATGAGGGAAAATGACAAAGGAGTCCTCTTTCTCTTCTTTTAATCAGAAGAACAAGCAATCTGAAGGAAAAGGTTCGAAAGAACAAGGAAAAGGAAAGGGTAAGCATAAAACAAACTCTACTGTTAAGAAGGAAGATGAAAAACCATTTTGTAATCATTGTAAAAAAAACCATGATGAGTCTAAATGTTGGAAATTACATCCTGAAAAGAAGCCTAAATGGATGGTTAAGAAAGGAAAGGAAAAGAAAACAAACACTGTAGTGCATGATCTTGGTTCTGATTCAGGTGATGAAACCAAAATCACAGCTATGGGTTTACAAGGTAAATCAACTCTTTCAATTTCCAACAATAGCACTACAGATGTTGCATCTTCTTCTAGTAAACAAACTATACCTGACGATAAGAAAAGAAATGAGCTTTTCCACATTAGAGTAATTTCAAAGCATACGAAAATTGATACTCTTTTTGATAGTGGATCTCAAGCTAATCTAATTTCTGAGGAGGTTGTTAAAAAACTAGGACTCAAAACTAAACCACATCCCAAGCCTTATCCTTTGGGCTGGGTTTGTGATGATGCAAAACTGCAGGTAACTAAAACTTGTACTTTCAGATTTTCCATTACAGACAAGTTTATTGATGAGGTTGAATTGGATGTAGTTCCTTTGGATATTTGTGGGGTGGTTTTGGGAAGTCCTTATTTGTATGATCGTAAAGCAATCTTCTATAGGGAAGAAAATAAATATTTGCTTGTAAAGGATGGAATTGAGTTTATTATTAGAGCTCACCGTGAAAAGAATAATCTATCCTTGGTAACTGCAGGTCAAATGAAAAGGCTTGTAAACTCAAGCAAAAGTTTTGTGCTCATGGTGGTCAAAGCCAAGGAAAAAGAAAATGAGATGGCTTTTGAGACTTGCGATCTAAAACATAAGGATGAATTGGTAAAAATTGTTTCTCAATTTGATGATGTTTTTCAGGATCCACAAGGTCTACCTCCCAAAAGAGGGGTTCAACATGAGATACAGTTGCTTCAGGATGCACCTCTTCCCAATATCGGAATGTACAGGTTGTCAGTAGTAGAGAACGAGGAAATCAAGAGACAGGTAATGGAACTTTTGGCTCAAGGTATAATTCATCCAAGTACATCCCCATGTGGTTCACCAATTATATTGGTTCCTAAGAAGGATGGCACTTGGCGAATGTGTGTTGATTTCCGTGCTTTAAACAAGATTACTATAAAGAATCGTTACCCTCTTCCTAGAATAGATGATTTACTGGATCAATTAAGGAATGCAATTTATTTCACTAAGTTAGACTTAAGAAGTGGTTATCACCAAGTAAGAATTGCAGAAGGTGATGTTTGGAAAACTACTTTTAAAACGAAACAGGGATTGTTTGAATGGTTAGTGATGCCTTTTGGTTTGTGCAATGCACCGGAAACATTCATGAGAGTTATGAATGAAATTTTTAGACCATTCATTGATAATTTCGTTATTGTCTACTTAGATGATATTCTTATTTTCAGTAAATCATGGGATGAACATATTAAACACATCCAGAAAGTCTTAGATGCACTAAGGAGAGAGAAATTGTATTTGAAGATGTCAAAATGTGAATTTGGAAAAACATCTTTAATTTACTTGGGGTATATTGTAGGAAATGGAGAATTGAAAATTGATCCTGCAAAAATAGAGGTTATTGTGAAATGGCCTAGACCCACAAATGTGACGGAAGTTAGAAGTTTTCTAGGTGCAGTTCAGTACTGGAGGAAATTTATTGCTAACTTCTCATATATTGCATCTCCTTTGCATGCTTTGACAAGTATTAAACAGGTCTTTCAGTGGGGAGGAAAACAACAAAAAGCATTTGATACACTGAAAGAGAAGATAAGTACCGCTCCGATCTTGGCACTTCCAGATTTACAACATTCATTTGAGATTGAGATGGATGCTAGTGACTACGCAATGGGGGCAGTTTTGATGCAGAACAAACGACCAGTGTGTTACCATTCAGAAACCTTTACAAGTGCGGTAAGAAACTATCCAACTTATGATAAAGAGTTGTATGCTTTGGTTCAAAGTGTTAAAAAATGGAAGCATTATTTAATGGGAAAAGAAACAATTATCCATACTGACCATCAACCGCTTCAATATTTACAAACACAAACCAAATTGCAGCAGTCTAGACATTTCAGGTGGATGGGATTTTTGCAACAATTTCATCTTGTAATCAGGTATAAAAAAGGTATTCAAAACAAGGTTGCCGACATGTTATCTAGACCACCAGTGGTAGTAGCATCTATCCTTTTACAGCATAGTTCTTTGGCTCATGTTAGTTACAAGGAACAATATGCAAATGATGTTGATTTTAGAGAAGTGTATGAGGATTTAGTAAGTGGGAAACAAGTAGGAGAAAAAGATTATCATTTGCATGAAGGATTGTTATATCATTCTGGTAAACTTTGTATTCCAGAAAATGAGCGTGTGCATATGATTAGGGAAGCACATACTTCTCTTATTTCAGGGCATTTTGGTGTTAGTAAGACAGTTGCACATTTACAAAAATATTGCTATTGGCCTAGAATGCATGAACATGTAAACCGATATATTAAGGGATGTGTTCTTTGTGCCACAAGCAAGCCAAGTAACAGGAAATTAGGACTTTACACTCCTCTTCCCATTCCAACATGGCCTTGGGAAAGTGTTTCCATGGACTTTGTAGGAGGCTTGCCCATGACACGGAAAAAACATGATTACTTATATGTGGTAGTGGACAGATTTAGCAAAATGTGTGTGTTGGTTCCATGTACTAAACAAATAACTGGTGAGGGAACTGCACATTTATTCTTTCAGTTTGTTTGGGTTCATTTTGGTTTACCTACTTCAATCATATCTGATCGGGATTCTAGATTTCTTGGGGAATTTTGGTCAACATTGTGGGGGTTAATGGACACAAAACTGAAAAAGAGCACTGCTTTTCATCCACAGACTGATGGTCAAACAGAGGTTGTAAACCGCACAGTGGTACAATTACTTAGGGGCTATAGTAACAAACATCCTAAATTGTGGGATGAACATCTTTATTATGTGCAACATGCTTATAATCGTGCCTTACATTCTTCTACTTTGAAGTCTCCATTTGAGACTTGTTATGGATATCTGCCTAATTCTCCATTAGATATATATTATGGACATGAAACTGTTGTTAATGGTGCAAGTGATTCTGACAAGGCTAAAAGATTTGTGCAGAGAATACAACAGGTTCATCAGTATGTCCATGAACAATTGGAGAAAATCCAGGCTAAGTACAAAGCTAGGCATGATAAACATAGAACTGATCACAAGTTCAAAGTTGGTGATTCAGTTTGGCTTCACATCAGCAAGGAAAGACTGACAGGTGAAGGTAAAAAATTGAAACCTATACGGTATGGTCCGTTCCAAATATTGGAAAAAATTTGTAACAACGCTTTCTGGTTAGATTTACCTCCATATATGCAAATCTACTCAGTTGTAAATGTTGAGAATTTAAGATTGTATGAACCGCCTATGATTGTTGATCATGATGATTCTAACATTATGCCTTCCATTGATGATTTTTCTCCTGAGTATCTTGATGAGTTGCAGGAAGACATCATTTTGGACAGGAAAGTAAGAACTTCGCGAAGGGGTGATATTGAGTATCTTCGTGTTGGGTTCAGAGGCATGCATCCAAACAAGGCAAAATGGATGGAAACCGGAAAGGTGAGGGAGAAATACCCTCACCTATTCACCAATTAGGTTGACTTTTGGGGTCCAAAAGTTTCTCAGTGGGGAGGAATGATCCAGAGGATCCTCACAGAGAAACACTGATCTAAGATCTTCTCAGAAATTGTTGCAGTCATTTTTAAAGCATGGAGAAAAATTATACGACTCCGACGACAGCTTGTTTGCAGGAAACGGAGCTCGTTTGCAAAAGTTATAGCCCACTGAAATTTTTGGGCAACTGGCGAAATTTGGAGTTTTGTGCAGGTTGGACGTGTGCACGCTCGCCAAGTGTTTCGATCATATTGCAACACGTGGATGAATTGTGTGACGTACTAAAAAAATGGGTTTTGGAACGCCGGTCTTGGACACTCGTTCTCGGACAAATGGACCCCACTATTTACTGGCTGGGGGCCCTCAGCCAGGTTCGACACACTCGATTATGGAGGGGTGCCTTGGCCTCCTTCTCATTTAATCATTAAACCAACTTGTGTATATAAACCTCTATATTTCCTTTTGCACCATGCATGTGGGACATTGGGCATGTATTATTTAAATTACCCACTTTGCAATTTTCCACGCTCATATTTCTCAAACTATTCAACGCATTATCTATTCCACTTTCCACGCATTAGTATAAACTGTCCAAACTGTACATGCATATATTAAGGGATTTGGCACCTAAAATTAAACAATGCGCCATCCCTAATGTAATGCACCAAATGTAAAGCGCCCTCCACATAGGCTTAGGCGGCTATTAAGCCACTCAAAACCCGCGCCCACCTACCATATAAAGCCTTGACCAAGTTTTAATGTGCCAAATGTGGGATTATAATCCCAAAAGGATAAGCCAAAAGCAAGGGAGGAGAATGGAACTCGGGTGGGCTGAGTAAAATGATAAGCGCCCAGCCGGCATGCTAGGAGGTGCATAAACAATATAAAAAGGGTGATATTCTATTTGTAATTCATTCGGGGACTGTGTAGTAATATTGTAATGCTCATATCTTGAGCTAGGAGTGGAGTTTGAAGGAGATGTAAAAAGGAACCCCTATTATTTTTGACAGAGGAAGACTGTGAGAAGGTCAGAATTTTGTAGAATTCTTTGTAAAGAGTTATTTTCAAGATTTTAATAGATCGGTCCCATTCAACCGGACCCGGAGACGTAGGCCTCAAGCGCCGAACTCCGTTATCAATTCTTGCGTCACATTGCTGGTGAATCCTCTTCATTTCTTTCAATATTTGCACAGTACTTGTAGTTTTTATTCTTTTATTAAAAATACAAAAAGAAATAATGCACAATTTTTACATCGAAAATCAATACAAAGCAAGAAAATGTGTGTACACAATTGCTAGTTAAATTTGGTTTTCAGATCTTGATGCATTGCATCTAGGGCTTCCTCCTTGACCTTAACTATCTTTTCCAGGACAAATTCCATCTGATCGACCCGATAGTCCAAAGCAGCAAGGACTTTGTTGGGTGCTTTGGGGTGATTACAGATGCCAAATTTAATCAAATCATCAACTGAGTAGTCGAGCATCTTCTGGAATGTCTCATGTTGCAACCTAGCATGGTCCAACTCTTCAGAGATAGGTCCTGCAATCGCCTGGAGTTCCTTGTTCACTCGACCAATGTTCTGATATAACTCGGTGAACTTGGCGATTACTTCCTCACTATCTTTGAGGATCTGGTCTCTCCAGGTGGATACTGCCATGCCTTGTTGCCAATCTTGGCGTATTCGTTTATCTTATCCTGACTAAGGGCCTCAGGAGTCTCAGTGGTAGTTGTAGGAGGTGCACTGCCCATTTTCTACAGGGTGTGGAGAAGATGTTTATTCTACTCTTTCAGTAGCCTTTTCTCTTCCTTTGCTTCTTAAAGCTTCTTGCAAAGGGCATCCACCATGGATAGGGCCTCTCCTTGAAGGCTCTCGGATGACGTTCCCATTGTGACCTGCATAACTATATAATCTGTAGGGGATAGATCCTTTTTATCCTTTGTGGGATCGGGATACGTGATTTCCATTACTCTTTCACCTGAGGCACTCTAAGAGAAGCGGGTTATTGACTTCTGCTTCTTAGCTCCTTTCATTGGGATGACAGAGAAGTCCATAGGTGCAATGGGGACTTTCCTTTTATGCTGATTCAGGTGCTGGGAGATCCATGCTGGACTTAATGGAGTAGAAGGAACGGCGGAAGAAGAAGGAGCAACTACAGTGTACTCAGGGAAATGGGTTGAGATGCTTGGTGGCGGCATTGATAGAGAAGCCGAACTCCCAATGCTCATAGGGGTAGGAGCTACTATAGGAGAGGAAACTGTGGGGGCAGAAGGGAATTGAGAGATGAGGGAAGAAATAATGGGGGACAATTCCACGAGGGAAGAGAAGATAGAAGAATAGGAAATTGGAACAATAGAAGGTGGGGTATAAGACGCATCTAAAGGAATGGTTGCTTGGGTGACGGGAGGAGGGGAAGGAGGAGCGGGAGAAGGGATGGTGGGAACCTCAATGCTTGTAGCAGTGGAAACATCCTGAGTGGATGTGCCTGTTGGAACACTCTCTGCCACTTCTTTCTCCAGAGATGCCAGGGTTACAACCTGTTCTTGTGTGGCGGAGGGAGGGCTCTCATGAGCTTCTTTTTGAGTGGCGCTAGATTCTCCCTCTTTATCTTTACCTTTACCCTTCAGAAAATGTTTCGGTCTGGTAGGTGCACTGCCTAAAGGGGATGTGGTGAAATCTACTCCAAAATAGATGAGGCCGTTCATTCTGCACCAATGCTCTATGCACTACAATGTGCCCTTAACCCTCTCCTCAATGGTCTGAGGTGCCTTTGTTCTATCAATCTCAACAAATGGCCAGCTGTCCCCATCCATGTCTAGATATACCTGATCAACTTCTTGATCGGTTGTTTGGAAAGCTTTTGGAACAATGGCCACGCCATATTGAATAATTTCTACTAGGGCCAGGTGGGAGTGGTCCTTTCTTCTGAATTCAACCTGGTGATACAGGTGGATGTAAATGTCCTCGATCTGTGGAACATGGATCGGATTGAGTTTTGCCTTTAGGAGTTAATTATGTGGATCAAAGGTTGGCCTTACAGGGAAATTATGCTTTAGGTTAAGCAGTTCCAACTCTGCGAACATTTCCGGGGCCTTGGTGTGTGAAGTGTAGGTGTACCTTCCCACTGTGAGGGGGAAAGGAGTTCTACCCTTCTTCCTTTTCAGGAAATTCTCATGATATGTTATGAGCTGCCTGGATAGCTCCAACAGGATCAACTTAGGGCTTGCATACCTTGGTAACTTGGTGGGCTCCCCCAAGAAGTTGGGTGCTCTGAGATAGGTGAAAGTGGGGAATTACGTAAATAACGCCCCTTACTTCTCGGTTGCAGTGACTATGCTCTTAGTCGTCTGACCATGAGTCATATTGGGCCTCAATAGGTAGATGATGCCGTAGAAGAAGGCATCATTGATCTTGGTGAATTGTGGGATGCTATTCTCCAGCTTCAATTCTGGGTAGTATTCGTATATTTTTACCTAGGGCCACACCTCGCATTGGCTCATCGCTGGATAGTCTCTCTCTGAGGCTGCAACATAGACTACATAGGATTTCATGTAGAATCTCCCCGTTGTGGTGAGTTGTTGGAGCTTCTCATAGATAGTGCTGCTGATGATCTCTGCCCACTCAAAACGCTAATAAGAAACATTCTTATTCATTGTTTCCAGATACCTGAGCATCCATTTGTGGAAGTAATGGGCATTAGAAATCCCAAATACCCTACTTAGGAATGTAATGGTATCACTCAGTTCCTCAGAGAAGTCACTGCGGTGAATAACCTATGGCCGTTTGGTTATTACCTTCTTATTTTTTAAATACACTTCATTCATTAACTGCATGCATTTGTCTTCATTTTCCTCCCATGCCTTGATGCAGTCTTCTTGGCTTATAGCCACAAAATGCTGGTGGTGGGGAATGCCTAGCATGATCTTGAAGTGTCGGGCAGTGAGGTTGATTATGACTTCACCCTTTTCATTCTCGACACACCTTGTGTCTTTGTTATAGCAGCGAGAAACCACCATCATAAACTCATTATTCACTGCACTAACAGGGATTCCCCTGGCGAAATGCAGACCAATGCCCACCAGTTTTTCCATCCAAGGACTACCTGTGACCCTTCTGTTTCTGGCCCAAAAATCTTCCATGTCTATATGGCCATGTTCGGAATCTCTGATGTCTAAGTAACATTCTGCATGGGACTCAGGCATTCTGACCCTTTGATACTTGTATTTCATTTCTTCCTCTGTGAGTTTCACCTTACCCTTTGACTTGGTTGGCCTTTTGCTTGATTTAGACATATGTGAATTTGAGTTCAGTTGCTGATCTGCAAGAAGGAGTGAAGTCCAATGCAAAAGAGCCATGTTAGCTGTTAGATTATCCATCAAGGCTTTACAGAATGAGGAGTTAACAATTTAAAAAATTCTGGGCACAGGGCGTAGGAACACTACAAGCTGCAGGGTCAATAAAGCAAGGCGCACTGATGCAGAGTGTTGCAAGGAAGAAAATAGTGCCAAAGGGTGCATGGCGCACGAAATTTACAAATTACATCAATGTTGTTGTAGACAAATTATGCCTGCACTAATATATAAGGTTTTAAACTGGGCACAAATAAGTTTGGTGTTGCATGGGAGCAGGATGCGCCAATGGCGCAAATATGGGATATGTTGCAGGGAATTTTGGTGCACCAATGGGCCTTGGGTACGGCACAGGAAGAGCTTGCATGGCACCTTTTGTTGTTGTAAGCGGGATTGTGCCAGCTTCTGAGTAAGGATTTTCTTAGTTTTGTATGGCGCAGGAAGGATGCGTGCTGCAATCAGGGACAATGTGCCCTCTTGACGTGATTGTGTTTTATGTAACAGGAATGGTGTTTGCACCAAAGGAAAACCGCGGGTGGAAATGTAACAACTTTACATTTTCTCTCTTATTGGACAGGTTTGTGATTTTTTAGGCCTTATCGACATGATTTGACAGTGAGGGGAACAGGGCAAAGAGGTCTGTTGGGTTCGTTTCTGAGACAAAGCCCTCTAGGCCAGCAAATCTGAAAGGAGGGTAAAATTGGTTTTGGGGGAAGCCTCGTAGCTTTATTTATTTATTCAATAGCAAGCAAAACAACAAGAAAAACTCATAAGAAAAGCAAGAACCACTTACTGGAGATATATAGACTATAAGAAATGAAGTGGGGTCCACGAACGTGACACGAAGATGACGGAAGTGCTGATAGGTGTAGTGGAATAAAGTTTTCACGTGTTTTTCAATCGTGAAAATGACAGGGCGGATGCACCTATATATAGCCAAAAGTGTAATAAATGCACCACCAACCTTTTTAAAAGGGCGCATCAAAACATATGTTGACATAAAAATATTTGTGCCCTTTGGCGCGGGTATGTTTCTATCAGTAAGAAATTATCTGCGCCTTTAGCATAGATTTAGGATTGTTAACATGGGATTTTGAGTGCCTTAGCACACTGCTTAAGGGTGCAACATTTTTGTTGTTGACAGGTGGGAGCATGCGCCTTGGCGCATGCAAGAAAGGCGTATCATGGGGAGGCACAACAATTGTTGTGCTAACACTCCAAAGGGTGCACCAAAGGAATAGAAAGGGGTGCAAATTCATCCTGTGTTGCATGAACAAAATCTGCACCCAACCAAAAGGACCAAAATGACTAAGTTCGAGAAACTAGATTTTCCGGAAAGGGATTTTACGCCATTCCGAACGCTGAGGGACCTTGACGAGGAACCAGAACAAAATTTTGGTATGGTTACTTGCAAAATTTCCCTCGTCAATTTTATAGGATAACATATATATAAAGGTGAACTGAATGTATTGAATGGTTGGCATCAATGTAATTTTCCTTTGTTTCTTCATGATACAACTCATGCAAAGTTAAGAAGACAAAGCTCTTGATATCATAAGACTTGGGATTGAAATCTGATATGCAGGGATGAATAGGTGTTTGAACAATACAGGGTGAATGGATGTATCTGAAAAGGTGAGAAGACTCTAAAGATCCCTAGTTCAGGTAATGGGTCTATTGTTCTAGAACTGGTGGACAGAGGAACAAAATAAGATTGTTGAAAGAGTAAGATTTTGTGATATACTAGAGAGTTGAGTCAAGTGTAACATTGTACTTATTACATTGAATCTTCATTCATGTGTGAAGTCTTATTGAACACAAGAGCTATGAACCTGATCATAGTGTAATTCAGAGGTAAATATTGCTTGATCATTGTGAAGAATCCAGGGATGAGAATGGAATCTTGAACATGCATGAAGACATGTGGGAAATATGAGCATGAAGAAGGATAGCTAAGCTACGAGGGTACACCAAATGTATTGTGTTGCATGTGTAATTCTTAGCAATATTTTGGTAGAGTAACGGTGAAATTCAAATAAAAAATCTCCAACCCATAATATAGGTAAAATCTTGGCTTTTATAGAAATATAGAAGAGAATAAGTCTAACACAAATGGAAATCAAGAAGTGTCAAATCATCCAAGAAAGGGGGAGTCAAATTCATAATAATAGTAAACTAAGAAGATGCTTCCAATACAAATCCAACAAAAATCCAACAAGCCAGAAATAAGGATAAATACTTAGGAAACGGGTGAGAAAAACACTCACAAATTTGAGACACACATTCAGAACACGCAATCTAGATTCTCATTTAAAAGCACATGGAACTGACGATTTGTACAGACCGATGGTTACGCAATTGTCGTGGCGGTTATATGAATTAAGCCAAGAAAAATACAAAAAATGAGCAAAAATAAAATTGCAAAGGCATAAAAAGCTAATAGGCTTAAAAACAAGGATAAACAAGTCAAATAAACATGATGAAGTAAAGAGGAAAGGATATGGATATCATTATTGTTCTAGAAAATAAGTATTTCATTATTGGATACTTTACTGTACCGTTAATGTAGCACCTATGCAATTTTGGGTGCGTACAATTCCCAACATTAGTATATGTAGATCATGCCAATGCATATTAATCACTCTTAAAGTGAAGAAAATGGTAGGTGATCTGATTTGATACAACATGTCAATTATTTTACAGTGACATTTTACCCAATAAGACCTTATACTCCTTAAGGATGTTCCTAACCACATCAAAGGATTTGTTAGATGAGAAAATGGTACATTATCAATATGATCATGTAACTCATTGATGGTGATTGACATATCTTGGAGCTTATTTTTTCACAAACATTACAAATGATTTTTTTACATGATGTCTCATGATTGTGTTCATCATGTAATATTTAATGTTTGAAATGATGATCCCTGTATTGAGATAAATTCATGCTTATGTACTTGTCTTGATCATGGTTCTAACCAATTAAATGTCCCATTGAAAAATAATGTTGAGAATTCCATATCAAGTAATCCTAGCATGACATAGTCATTTATATGAGATGTTCCAATCCCCAACTAATCAATAAATGCTTCATAATCTCTATCAAGGTTTTTTACCCACACACGAATTAATCTCACCTCTCTTGGGGCATTAAATAGTTTGGAGGTGATTGATATTATGTGATTGTTGATATTTCCTTCATATATCTCCAATAATGGGCCTATAAATACAATTTCATTCACATCAAAATCAAGCTCCATATGGACACCGTTTAACTAGTTAAAGATATTTTCATCAGAGTTAGTTGGAAGTTCACTAAGAGAATTTTCATCAATTTGAACATATAAATAGAATTGACATGTTATAATTGACATGTTAGTGCCTTCCATACTTGCTCTCTATTAATTGTAAATATATAATTTCTTCCACGTTGATCCCTCCTCCATATAATAATCATCGGCAAATATTTTATTTGATGTGGCAAAACATTAGCAGTTTCTTTTAATTTTCATGGAAAAATTATTGTATGTCCTTTTTATATACATTGACCTCTAGATGCATATGTGATTTGTCAGATTGGGTTGACATGAGTTATTATCATTTCCTCAACTCATGTCAAATTTACAAATTTCAATGGTTGTGGCCTGGGATCCATATTGTTCAATGTTGAAAATCGATAGTTGTCATTCTCTTGTCGACATCTATTACATACATGGCCTTCAAGTGTTCGATAAAAAAATATTCCAGAGTAAATTTCTTGAGAAATATAACACATGCTTGATGGTGCAAGATTATCTAGACTACGTCAAAAAATAATTAGAAAGTATTAAAATCTCTCTTACTTATGTTTAATAAATGTCAAAATTGTTTGTCTCTATGGATTGCATCTTTGTTTCAATTATCACTTATTATATTACTTTATAAAGTGTATTCAAGTTTATGAGATACGTTTGTTTAATCTTACATGCTCGCCTTTCTTATTGTATCTCATTCCTTTCGCTTCTCTCTCCTTTTCTTATCCATTTCCTTTCTTCCCAAAAACCCAAAACCCCTAAAATATAATTTTGAATGTATAGTTGTGCATACCTTTTTTGGTTTTTAATAAGAGAAACCTCACCCATCATTAAGGAGGGACTCTGTCCCCTTCACATTGTTGTCATATTTTTCATATGTGCAAATTTATTTTTCAACACCTGCTATAAAACTATTGACTTGAATTATTTCTGGAATTTGGTGGACACCACACTAACAATGGCATTTAATGTTTTATAGCGATACATTCATAATGAAATCACTGAAATTATAGAATTAAAAGAATTGTATTGTAGAAATAACTTCAATTGAATAGATAAATATTTTATTACAAATAGTATTGTATAAAAATTAGGCAAACCCTATAAGAGAGATGTATGATGTATATCTATATAATTGAGAATGTATTCAAAATGGGAAAACTCTATAAGAGAGATGTATGCCCATATTTCTATACAAATGAAGATTCATACAAAATTTGCAAACTCTATATGAGATATATATGCCTTAAAACCTACTACATGCAAACTTATGTCTTCTCAAACTTATAAAACTTATTTCTTCATTTGAAACCATCTTCTTTATAGTGGTAAATTGCAGAAGATTGAAACTTGTTAGGAAGTAACAATGAAGGGTTCCAAATGGTAACTGAAAGGTGATCATACACAGAGATGACATGTATCCACATTTGGGGAGAATTAGAATGGGTAGAAGAGGACAAAATCCAAAAATAAAAATCTTATTAGGGTCATATCTCCTAGCTTGTTGACCCAATTTGTGAACTATAGGAATCATTGGAAACATGGTGGAGTGAAATAGAGAAAATATCTTACAACCATGCATTCCATTTTCACTTTAAGATTACACATCCCAATCTCATAGTACAATTAAAATCCTAGAAATGTTCTAAAGACCCTAAAAATGAAAATACCTGTAGACACCTAAATTCCACGTTTGCAATCTTATTCTTCCCAATTTCGTTATAATTAGTTCTCTTTACTAATTAACTAACGTTACTTGCCACTTTGGTCAGTTAACAAGCACTTCGTTGATCACCAAACCTCTTTCGCATTCAGGATGCCACTTTACAATGAATCGTAAGCCAAAATCCTCTTCAAAATAGACATACCCTAGTATTGGCTTAAACCCCTCTTCCAACCACTCAAAATCACCCCATTCACCTCCACACCATATCGACAAGCTTCAAAATCTTATCCTAGCCTCCTAGTTGACCCTAAGTGGTTGATTAAGGCTCCATACCTCCTAATCACTTGGTAATTCACTAATTGTGATTAGCAATTCTAATATAATTTGGGGCTTTTAGTCCCACATGCACCAAAATACAAGTTTCTCCCAAAATTAAAACTATAAAAAGAGTGCACCTCATTCCTTTGTACTTTACACCATGCTTTGATTTGCATCTCATATAATAAATATGATTTATAACCAAGCTCAATCCTTGCTTAAAGCCTTCAATGGGGTTTGTAGATGGATATCCAAAATGACCAAGTAGTCATTTGGAGAGGCCATTTCACCTTGTTTTGAGTAGCAACCATAACCATTTGATTTCCCTCTTAGGTCTATTTAAGCCCGTGTTAAGTAATTCAAGCATATTAGTAGGCATGTTTAATTAGATCTTGCATTGTTTTCATACTAGTTAAGCATTCTTTTAAGCTTCTATCTTAATGTTGCATTCATAGACTTAGAACATTGGCTAGAGGTGGAAATGGTGTTAGCCTTACTTGTTTAGTCATGAAATATTATTTGTAAAGTTTAGGGTGCTTTCATTTGGCACACCCGGTGGGACAATACCCCATTACATTCAATTTTTAAGATTTTTGACTTAGTTTCAAATATTTTCATTTCAAAGTTTTAGATTAGTTTCAAGTCACCTAGATTAATTTTAAGTTTTCTAGTTTACTTTCAAGCTTTAGATCAATTTCCATTTTTTTAAATTTCTTTCAACTAGATTAGTGGTAGGAGTTGTGTTTTCTTACTTTTTGCAGGATATAAGGAGGCAAATCCCTGTCAAAATTCCCAACAAATGTCAAATATTAGACCTTTTTTCAAGAAATATTCTCAAAACAACATTCATCAAAGCATTGAGATATGTTAGAAAGGAATAGTTTTCTAAAAATGAATACTCTAAATTATTGATAAAGGTTTTCTCCAAATTTATGTTATCATTGTGTAGATATCCTCAATACCTTTCCAACCCAAACAATGGAGTCATTTCGAGGTCGGAAGAAAAAGTTATGGCCTTCGGAAGATATTTTTGAGCATCTACAGGAAAAAGGCGCCTGTACATGACTGTGAGCGCCAGTGCCTCACTGGAAGTTCCTGTGCATCATTGATTGTGTCAAAGATGAAAGTGGGACACATGTGCATGATTTTGAGCACATGTGCATGATTGTGAGCACATGTGCATGACTATGAGCGCATGTGCACTAGTAGGGGCACCTGTGCACCAAGGTAAATTTTTCTCAAAATTCCATAACTTAAATTTTATGATTCCTATCAGTTTTCACAAGTTTTTAGATGTTGTTTTTGTCAAATTATTGATTTTAGAGCAATATTCTTAACAAAATTGCTAGGGTTTGATAAAGGGTTTTTTTAAGCAAATTGGGTTAGAGTTTGAGGAGTGATTGTGTTTTCATACTTTGATTGAGTTTGGAATAGAGTTGTGTATACTCTTCTCTTGCACCTAGTGTGATATTGAGAACCAAAAACACCTCTAAACCATTCTTTTTTCTTCTTGGGAGTAATTAGGAACAATCATCCTTCATTTTTTCTTAAGGGAACAAACTTGCATGTTTTGACATATTCTTGATCTTTTAGTTTTAGAGCTTTTTCATTTGATAAAGAACCAAGGCTAAAATTTGTGTATGCTCTTCCTTTGTACCTAGTGCGATCTTGGGAACCAAAAGAAATTTTATTATTTCATTAAGAAGCACTTGGATTAATTGGGAGTAAACCTTACTTTGTAAATTTTTATGGTAATTAGTTGATTTACAAGCTTTGCATTTCTATTTTAGTTGGATTATTTGTTGTGTATGCTCTTCTCTTGCACCTAATGTGATCTTGAGAAACAAAAACAACACTTAATTCTCTTTCTATGATATTGTGAACCTTTTTGAACTACTAATCATTTGCTTGAAGGACCTAAAAACTCTTGTCAAAGAAAGAAGGACTTAAACATTTTTTCTAACTACACATGTAATTGTAGGTTGCCAAAATAAGTGCGACAAAAACCACATTAAGTCTAAAAGATAAAAAAATACACCACAATCATCACATTGTATTTGTAGGTTTCGGTTAAGAGCTACGGCCCTTCCACTCAACGAGGATATAACCCCTTTGGCATAAGCCTTAAGCTAGAAAAATGGGGGTGGTCATAGGAAACCTAAATTAGTTCACGCAAGAGGGAACCTTGTGAATGAAATAGGAAAGTGCTCCACATTACCGACTTGTCTAGTATGTCTTAGTGAGATTAGCATCAAATATATCTATATCGCGACCCTAGTGAAAGTATAACGGAACGCACTTCGATGCTCATTATACTGAAGGGGATAAAGTAAAGCCGAGATACTCCTTGGGAAACCTTGGTAAATCGAGATCACTCTGGATATCTTGTGATACCTAGAGAGAGAACCATCTAGGAATATTTCTAGCTTGGAGCCATTTTTTTTTTCTTGGATAGTATACTTGAGATCTCTCACAAAGTGACAACTTTGTTAGATTCAAACTCTTGTTTTTTGAACAAGGGAAATAATATCTTAAAGTTGAAATTGCGTGATTTTCATCACGAAATATACTTAGTGTCATTTTGTGCTAGTTTTTCACTTGTCTTAAAGTTGAAACCATGTGATAAAGTAAAGCCAAGATACTCCTTGGGAAACCTTGGTAAATCGAGCTCACTCTAGATATCTTGTGACACCTAGAGAGAGAATCACCTAGGAAGATTTCTGGCTTGGAGCCATTATTTTTGTCTTAGATAGTATAATTGAGAGCTCTCACAAAGTGACAAATTTGTTAGATTCAAACTCTTGTTTTTTGAACAAGGGAAAGAATCTCTTAAAGTTGAAACCACGTAATTTTCATCACGAAATATACTTAGTGTCATTTTTTCCTAGTTTTTCACTTATCTTAAGACAAGGCGAAACTATGCCAAAATAACACCAAGTTTATTTCAACATCACTTGGTCTACACCCTTATTTTCTTCTTGCCCATTTTTGGACAAAAGGAAACAACTTATATGGATACCGCTAGATATCGTGTGTCCACCACTTTTGTATTCTACTTGTATGACTAGGTTGCAATGTCGGAGTGCAAGTGTTGATTGTTATTCCTTTCCTATATAAGTAAGTCCCATTCTCATTGTGCATGGTACGTACTCACGATCTAGTAGGCCCCCTTGTCTCAAAAACCCATATTTGAGACTTATTATCATCATAGTTAGGTGATTTAATCCATTTCTTCTTTTGAGTTGTTACACTGCTCACATTGTAGCCATACAATTGAGATATTTAAGTCTTGTTTCCATTATGAAATTAGGCCTAAATCTCTACATTGTAGAGTTACGATGTTTACACGCATAACAATTTCTTTTTATACTTAGATGTAGTTTTTACATCCTAACTTTGTCTTGAGTTTTTTGAGTGTTGAGGATACATTGTTAGCATCGCGATAACATCATTTTGACACTAGAAATCTTGCTTTCCTGAAAGCTTGGTTCATGTGTCCAAATAGTGTCATTGCGCTGCTCACATTGTTATCATCCATTTTATGAGACTTGGACTTTGTTAGTGTTTATAAACTGGTTTTTAGTATATCTTGTTAGAAGATCACGTCAACATTCTCTTATCATTTAAGCCTTGTTTGTTGCAAACTTGACCTAACTGGTGATGTTGTGTTGTCACTATTTATTTACAAACCTATCTAGACAAAATCTTAGAGAATAAACTATTTGGTGTAACTAAATTTTGAGTGTAGTACATCATTGTATTATTCTAAGGAAAAATTGTGTCGTATATTACCTTGTTAGGGTATCTTGTTTGTTAGTATTTAATTCGTACGTTCATTTTGACCTATCAATTTTGTGGCTATTCTATAGCCACCTTGTTTTAACAACTTAGGGTCATTACACTGCACAAATTTGACTAAGGTCCCTTTTTAGTAAAAATAAGTGGAAATTCTTTGCGTCGTATTTCCTATCTCAAGTATGCCTACTAAGAGGATGGGATCTTGAAGATTAGGAACCAATATATTTGGAGGTGAAAAACCTAATTTTGAGGATAATCTCATGGTTGACCATAGTGGTGGAGAGGAAGATTATCCTTATGCGAATGCAGAGCTTCATTCCGCCCATTTTGACGATTACATTTTTCATAACAAACATGAAGTTCTTATGAGGGTTATGGAACTAGGGGCCAAATTACCTTCCATAGTAGACCCTTCTCTGATTGTTGGCATGGTTCAGGGAAAAGAAGAAGTAGACCACCCTCGTCACACTCTTAACGAAATATTGAACCCAGGTCATGCCTCTACTTTTGGATGGTGAAATAATGAGGAGGTGCCTTTTGAAAATGATGGGGACTATCACATGCATACAATTAGGGCTCATTTTGAAGATGATGAAGACCATGTTCATCATTCACAACCTCCTCTTAATGAATATTGTAACAAAATATCTATTCAAAAGGCTACGTTAGAACAATAGGTCCAAGCCCTCACTCGCCAATTGGCTAAGTTTAGCTTCGCATATACAAAAATAACAAACAAAAGTTTTGAAATAAGCCATACCAAAGACAAAACCTAAGGCTTCGTTTCACGAGTTCCTAATACACACTCCTCGATGGGAAGCACAAAGAGATCCCTATGAATAGATTTTTGCAACAAATAGAGGTGGGAATACACCTAGATTTAATCCTTCATATAGGCCTACGCCACCCATGTAACATCCATTTTTTAATAAAGAGTGGTCAACTATGAAGAACGCCCTTCAAGCATTAGAAGAGGGCTAAACCGGTAATAATAACAAGAAGTATCAATTCGATGAGTTATGTCCCTACCCATTCAAAACATCTATTCTACATGTACCTTTCCCAAGACACCTTGATTTTCCAAAATTTGAAAAATATAAGAGAAAAGGTGACCCTTGTGACCATATTAAATTTTTTTATATGGCATGTCAAGAGGTGGCATTCAAAGACAATTATCTTATGTGCCTCTTTCCACAAAGTTTAGGAGCAACAACACTAGAATGGTTTGTACACATCCCTAAGGGATCCATATCAACATGGCCAGAACTAGCAGAAAGTTTCATATGACAGTTCTCTTTTAATATAAAAAATGATGTCACCATGTTAGATCTCTACAATGCCAAGCAACGAAATAACGAAAAAAAAACATCGCTGCGTTTTTACAACGATGGAGAGGATTAGCTAGCCAATTTCCTTGCTCTATACCCGAAAAGTAGTTAATCATTATATTTGTTCCCAACCTCCATCCAGACGTTACGTTCCACTTACAAATGCATTGTGGAAACACATTTGAAGAGGTCATCGAAAAAGGGAGTCAAATTGAACAAGTGTTTTTAGCCAGGAGGACTCTACAACCTTTCTCTTGTGATCATAATGATTCTAAATCTAGTGAAAAAACAAAGTTTGTCCCTAATAGGAACAAAAAAATTGTTAGGGATGGGATAGTAGAATCTAAACGAGTACAAGTTCAAAATAACATCCCTTTGAAGCTTGCAAAGGGAGCTCTACCTATGGAGTATAAATGTCGTACTTTCAGTCCTCTATCTAACTTAATGTGATCAATACTAAAATAGCTAGAGGTGGTTAACATCGTTAGATATCCTGAAACTACGCCTTTGAGGATCACGTGCCTAAACCATCATGGTTTAGAGATAATGAATATTTCCAATTCCACTGTGTTAAAGGTCACAAAACAAATAAGTGTTTGAAGTTGCAGCACTACATCCAAGACTTAATCAAAAGTGGTGAGGTGGAGATGGATTCATCCACTCTTAACAAATCCCCCAATATGAAGACTCTTCCTAAACATAATTAGAACAAAAATGATAATTGTGTGTCTAATGAGGAGAATCATTTTGATGCTCTCATTGGTTTTGTAGATACACATGTTGAACATGCCAACACAATAACCCATGTGATATCCCCTAGACTATCTATGTCTAGGCATATGCCGACAAAGATGATTATCACACAATTCCACACACTTATGATAGTAAGGAACCTAGGTTTCAACATTCATATGAAAGGATGCCTATCACAACTAGACCTCATTTGATTCTTAATGGAGCTAAAGAACTATGTTCACTTACCTCTTCCCCCATCATCAAATTATGGTAAGTGGTATGATTCTGATTCTTCCTGAAGATTCTAATCCTAATGTTGCTAAGTATTTTGATTCTTCGAACAATAACTAGATATAGAATGCAAGTCCCAATAGATTCTAATCCAAATTATTCCTCTAATATGACTCCTAAGTCATGGTCCTTGTGTCTTTAGTAGGACCCTATTTCTCAGTCACCTTGGATGACCCCTTCAAATGGATCTTTGAATCAAATTCCTTCTAATCAATCATCCAAGTCGTACTCCCATGTCGCATACATCCAATCAACCTCTTATGGTAAAACAACTACCCCTACCAATCGATTCATCTCAAGATGAGGAGATGATCAGGAGAATTCCTGGGGTCACATGATGACATTCCCCTGAGGATTACAATCAAGGATTAAATCTTGACTTCGATACGTTTGCGTATTGGGAAGAAGCTGAAATTGATTCCTTTTTTTGGAATACTAAGGAAGATCACTTACAAAACCCAAGCAAAGCATCAAGATCCTAAAAATCTCAGATGCATACCTGAAGGGTCATTATTGTCCTCAGTGGACATAATGCAGGATCTTACCTAACTAGGTCACTACACTACATCTCAGCCCCAATGTATCTTCTAGGTCTATATGTGTGGGCCACGTGACCTAGTATCCCATCTTCTTCTATTTATGGGACACCTCCAAGTAGTCCTTCATCTTCTATCTATGGGACGCCACCAAATAGTTCTTCATCTTCAATATTAGGGCCATATCCTTGTAGTCCTTTATCTTTAGCCTATGAGACACCTCCTGGTAGCTAGATCTTATTCAATTCTTGGACTGTATCCTTTGCAACCATCATATTGGTTTTCTATCAATTAAAAGGAACGATAACCATATCGTACCAAGCCAAGAACTCAAATGTTAATCAAACACCACGATCAATAAGATGAAAGTAATTTGCCATAATAACTTTACCAAAACCTTTGCAAACAAATGAGCTACAATATCATATATTATTATGGAACTCAATGAAATACAATGAGAATGGGTCTTGCTTATATAGCAAAGGAATAACAATCTAAGAACCAGTCAAGGTCGTAGATCAAGCCATAAATCAAGGAAAGAACTAGTTATCAAAGAACTAGTCAAGACCATAGATTTAGGAAAGAACTAGACATCAAGGATCTAGTCAATACCATATATCAAGGAAAGAACTAGTCAATACCATAGATCAAGGAAAGAACTATACCTAACAACTAGATAATATCCCCCTAATATCTAAATAAATAAAAATAAGCATCCACACATAAGTGGGTGAGGATAAATATAATAAAGGTAAATAAAGTACCTAGGTGAACATGAGCTAAGGTAAATACCTACTCTAACACCCCCCTCAAGTGAAGATAGGGACCAAAATAGAAGTGACATGTCCACAGTATGAGTCCCGACAACTAGGCCTGATGAGGTACTCATATACAATATATCCATGAAGAAATCTTGAACCAAAAGAAGGAAAGAATCCTGTTAGAAGGAAAGAGAAAGAAGAAGAAGAAGAAGGAAGATGTTCTCACGAACACCCCCAAGAATAACTTCTGAAACCCCAAGTATGCCACACAACTAAAGGTAGCAAGTTGATGCAAAAGGCTTCGTAAAGATGTCTGCTACCAGTTGCTGAGTCGAAATGTACTCCAAGCAAAGAACTCCATCTTGAATGTGCTAATGAATGAAGTGGATGTGTATCTCAATATGCTTGGTCCGCTGGTACTCAAGTGGGTTGTGAGAAATTTGAATTGCACTTTGGTTGTAACACCAAAGTACAATAGGTAAATCCTATGGGAATCCAAACTCTGTCAATAAGTTTCGAAGCCAAAATAATTTGTTGAATCACTGTAATTTCTTCCCTTTACTTTTCCTCTGAAGATGAAATTGCAATAGCCTGTTTACTTTTTGCATGCCCAAGCAACTGGAGAAGAACCAAGACAAAAAAGATAGCCAGAAGTAGAATGCCTGTCATCAATAGAACTTGCCTAATCTGAATCTGTATATCCAACTAACTGAGTATAACCCCTAGTGTAGTGTAGGCCAAAGTGGGAAGTGTCGTGCAAATAGCGTAAAATACTTTTAGCAGCCTGTCAATGACTACTATGAGGAGAATGTGCAAACCAAGATACAAGCCCTATTGCAAAATGAAATATCAGGGTGAGTATGAGTCAAGTACATGAGACTTCTAACCAACTACCTATACAAAGTAGGATAACAAAGTGGAGTAGTACATGTGGAAGTAAGAGTAACCCTAGACTGAAAAGGAGATGGACTTGGCTTGCAATCAATCATATCAAAGCGCTGAAGAAGATCATGGGTGTACTTTTGCTGACTCAAATGAATCCCTGAATCTGTCTGAGAAATCTGAAAACCAAGGAAATAATGCAATAACCCAAGATATGTCATGTTAAACTATGTAGAAAGATCCCTCTGAATAGTCTGAATGTGGGAAGGAGAGTTGTCAGTAAGTAACAAATCATCAACATACAAGACAAGTATCACAATATCCTCACCAACATGTTGGAGATACATTGTATGATCGGAGTGGCAATGAACAAAACCAATAGATAGAAGAAAAGAATCCATATTTCTCATACCAAGACCGAGGGGCTTGTTTGAGACCGTAGAGAGACCTTCGGATCCTACAAACAAGAGAAGAATCCTGAAAAAATCCAGCAGGTTGCTCCATGTATATTTCCTCTTGTGAATCTCCATGTAATAAGGCACTCTTCACGTCCATCTGGTATACGGGCCACCCCTGTGATGCAACAATAGAAATTACAAGGCATACATAATCCATCTTGGAAACGGGTGCAAAATTCTTCGAGTAATCAATACCTTCAACTTGTGAAAAACCCTTTGCAACAAAACGAGCCTTATACTTGTCAATGGACCCATCAACTGTGTATTTGGTTCGGTATACCCACTTACACCTAACCATATTTATTCCTTTAGGAAGAGATACCAAATCCCAAGTATGATTCTTCATCAAAGAAGAATACTCACATGTCATCGCATCATCCCACTCATGTATCCCACGAGCCTTTGAAAAATACCACGTGGATCCTCAGAAACTGCCTGACACAAAAGTCCAAAACCTATAGAATGTGTGTGATGATGCCTAGTGGTTGGAAGATCCTATATGAAAGGTGTTGCCTCAGAAACTATGTAGTACGAGCCCACTTAGGCATAGTGACAACATCAGTGGGAATAGGATCGTCAATGACATCTAAAACCTCCTCATCAACCTCCTCAAAGAAAGGATCCTCAAGATGAGATGATGAAGAAGGAGGCATGGAAGAAGATGAAGAATCATGAGGAGTGAAGCGATCATCAAACTAAACATGTGTTCGAAAAAAAGAATGTCATGAGTATCAAAATCTAGTAGTCGATAAGCTCTCATGTCCTCACAATACCCTACAAATATCAAGGGTTTTCTCTTCTTATCCAAAGCTTTCCTTTTCTTCTTTGGCACAAAGGCCCAAACATGGCTCCCAAAGACTCAAAAAAATGAGACATCTAGCTTAGTGTTGACCAAGCTTCCTCTGGAGTCAAATGCTCAAGTGCTCTGTGTGGTGTGTGATTTTGAATGTAGTTAGCACAATTAACTGCTTCTACCCAGTAGATAAGAGGTAAATCTCTAGAATGCATCATACAGTTAGCCATTTCCTTCAAAGTTATATTCTTCTGTTCTGCTAAGCCATTATGTTGAGGAGTATGAGGAACAAAATGCTTGGTGAATAATGCCTTGAGTTGCCAAAAAATCAGAAAACTCATTGTTGAAGTACTCCCCCCATTATCAGTGTGAAGGTTCTTTATGAAACTAGAAAATTGTTTCTCGACCAAAGCCTTGAAGACTTTGAAGTGTGAAAAAATATCACTTTTGTACTTGAGAAAATAAACCCAAGTACGCCTCAAGAAATTATCAATAAAGATAAGTGCATACTTAGCTCCATTGAAAGAGGGGGTAGGAAAAACCATCAAGTCACTATGCACAAGCTCAAGTGGTGAAGAAACTCTCTTAGAAAAATTATTAGGAAATGGATCTTGGTGTTGTTTCCCTAATGCACAACCATGAGTAAACTCCCTCAAGACAAGAAACTCTAGGAAGACCATCTACCATACCATGAGTGCTCAACTCCTTCAAATATTTGTAATTGAGATGTCCAAATCTTTCATGCCAAAGCTTACTCTCTGAATCTGTATGAGAAACCAATCTTGTCCCTATAGAAGAAGTGTCATCAAAACCCTCAAAGTGATATAGTCTAGAATTATGATCAACAATACCTTGAGCAACAAGTGAATGAGACTCCAACAAAGTTCGTACTTCTGCCCCATGTGGTGTAAAAGTCATTGTTTTCCCTTGACCAGAATGACAAATTTGGTATACAGAAAAAAAAGTTTATAGTGATGTTAGGAACATATAGTGCATCTTGGATATTGCCACCATCAAGTTGTATATCACATTTTCCTTTAACATAAAGAAAGGAAGAATCTCCAACCTCAATTTTGGAAGTAGAACTCAAACCTAGAGAAACAAAAGACTCCTTGGAAGAAGTCATATGATGAGAAGCACCAGAATCTATAACCCAACTATCTGTAAGTGGTGACTGAGATCTCCCAACAACATTAAGTGATTTTCCATGCTGATTAGAAGGAGGTGGAGTGGAGATAGAAATTTTTTGTTTCTTAACTGCATCCTCTAAGGCTTGCATTCGCTTATAACACCTATGTTCTTCATGACCACTACTCTCACAAAAAGAGCATGAAAGGCTAGACTTATTCTTGGATTTAGAAGACTCCTTATGTTTAGAGTTATTTTCTTTGGGTTTAGGAGAATTTTGAGATGGATAAGGGGTGGATTTGGTTTTACTTTTTGGTTTTCCTTGCCCTTAGGATTAGATGCAACTAATGCCTTTTGAGAGGTGGAAGACTCAAGGTTAGACAATTTAGATTTTTCCCTAGTAAGTCTTTCACAAAATGTTTCTGAGTTAGGCATTTTGAATGTGTCACCTAAGGCATCCATGCTAGAGAAAAAGGTAGAAGCAAAAAAAATAGAATGGTCCTCTCAACTTGGATAGAAATCAAGTAAACACACTCTTCATCTTTCTTATCTCTTCCACTCCCCTTCAA
This sequence comes from Taxus chinensis, assembly GCA_019776745.2. Lineage (NCBI taxonomy): Eukaryota > Viridiplantae > Streptophyta > Pinopsida > Cupressales > Taxaceae > Taxus > Taxus chinensis. The sequence goes on along the minus strand of CM034147.1, from coordinate 912,473,489 downwards.
TTGTGTCAACAAATGCTTGAACTTGGTAAGATAGTCTATAATTGTTGGAAAATCTTCAGGATTAAGAGAGGTGATCTCAATTTCAAGTTGCATGGCTCTCATATGATCCACCTTACCAAATAAATCCTCCAATTTCTCCCATATTTTGAAAGGAGAGTCACATTTTTCCAAATGAAACAAAAAACTGTCACTTACATAAGTTCCTATCAAACCCATACACTCATCAAATTTGCACTGGTACTGAAATTTCTCATATTCTCTAGTGAACACTGATTGTTCTGAAGAAGTTAAAGCCCATAATCCTTTCTACTTAATTAATTATTGTTTCCATGTGTGGTAATTATGTGTTGTTAATGGCTCAACATGATCTAATGTAGAAGTAGATAAAAACACCATCCTCAAAAAAATCACCAAAAAATGCAAGAACCAAGCAATGCAACAAGACCCCTAAACAATGCAACAAGAGCCCCCCTAGATTTTGACACTTTACAATGAGTGCGTGTTACAATATGCCACTTTATAATTATAGTCCAATTCTCAAAATAAATATTTCCAATGGAAAGAGCACAAAAAAACAGGCACTTTTACAAAAAAATGACACTCAAAACTGAGTTACCGATCAAAAGATACAAGCTTTTCAATATGATGCTCTACTATTTATTTCAGTTTCCACTAAAACATAGAATAAAATGCTCTTGCCTTCACCAAGCGGGTTGGAGTTAAGCATCATACTAGTAGGAATCACAAGCTTTAAGCCCTCATATGACCATACCATATAACCATGGGATAAGGATTTCAATGGGTGTGAAAAAATTACTATCCTGGGGTGTGCCGCTTATTTTCGAGAAAGTCACATCCAATTACTTCTACAGATTTTCCTGAAATAACAAATCGTACACAGTAGCCCACTGACCCCTACCAAAAAAGGAAAGAAAAGTCCTGCCGGAAATAGTTTGCTACACACCTCCAAGAAATGCTTCAGATGCAAAATCAAACATACCCTGTGTGGATCTCGAATAACCTAAAAAAACCCATGAAAGTGATTTCCTGGGTTAGAATCTTACTCTGACATAAAACCTGAGGAAAACAAGTGCATTTCAACAATATCATATATTATTATTGAGCTCAATGAAATACAATGAGAATGGGCCTTGCTTATATAGGTCAAGGAATTACGGTCGATCTCAAGGTTTTACCACCTTCAAGGCATCCAGATGGAAGCCTGTAAATTGCATGGAAACACACTAGTCATCAAAGATACTAAACAAGTCCCATAGATTTATGAGAGATACTAGACATCAAGGATCTAGTAAAACAATACTTATAGATCTAGGTCAAAGAACAATATCTTTCTTTGATACCATAGATAAAGGAAAGATAACTAGATCATAACAAGCTAAGAAATCAATATGTCCTAATATCTAAATACCACGATCAATAAGATGAAAGTAATCCACTACACATAAGTGGGTGAGGATAAACCTTTGCAAACAAATGAGTAAATAATGTACCTAGGTGAACATGGAGCTAAATGTAAATACCTACTGATAATGAGCCTTGCTGTATCGTAAGATATAGTCCGAACTAGATGTTCTATTAGTCCCTTGTTTAAGTTGCGAAAGATCATACACATATGAAATCTTAGGAAAGCCAACTTTTGATAGTCAAATGAGTTATAAAAGCATCAAATAGATGCATGAAAGAACTAGTTACATCGAGTGATCTAGGTCAGGTACCATAGAACCAATGTGAAAGAACTATACCTAAGAACTAGATAATATCCACCTCACATCTAAATACAACTAAAAATAGAGGTATCCACACACATTAGTGGATTAATTTCTTTACAATAGAAGGTACATAATTTACCTAGGTGAAGAAGAGCTAAGGTCAAATTATGTTACTCTAACATCAAGGATTGAGGCAAACGCTGTGTGATTTCTCACATCAGGATTCTATTCGTCCACTTACGATTTATCCCACTTACGTGCATGTGAGTTGTAGATGGTTAAATTGGCAAAGCCAATAACTGAAATGCAACTACTTTAGTTCCTGCAGGGTAGTTCTCACAATAACAATTTCCATAGAAGCTCGTAAGATCACATTAATTCATATGATCCTTAAAGTACGGATTTCAATTAAGCGAACTTGAAAAATACACTATCAGGGCACCTATTCACAGTATGTCGTAAAGTGCAAAAACCTTGAGACTACTTTACTACTTCATTTTCTTGACATGGAAAATCCATGTATTTACGATTAATCACATTAATCTATTTAATTATGAGCTTACCACGATCATTGAGTGCGGGGATAATATCATTCTTGACTAGAGCAAATAAGTTTTATCTACCTTATCAAGGAAATTGCTAACATAATTGTTGGATCTTATCACACCACATTAGACCATAGTTGGTAGAACCTTGCTAAAAAAAGCCTTAAGTACAAAAAAATGACCATTATTTCCTTCAGATGAGTAAAATCAAGGTGTACAGATATTCAAACATTACAATCATGGTATTGCATATGACATTTATGTTATTACTTCTCTTTCTTTAGAATCTTGAGGTAAAACTTCAATAATTATAATCCCATTAAATAAAGGGATCATTACACTAAAAAAGGTTCAATTATCTCAAATGAATAGAGCTTGCCATTATAATATTTTATAAGAGGTTTATTATAATAGTCTATAATGACCTTCTAATGTATATATGACGGTTTAATTTCACAATATTGTGATATTATATGGTATAATTTATTATAAAGTTATTGACAGTAGCCAATGTTGTCATCGCAATCACTTCTGCTTCCTTCCATCAAGCCATCAGTGGTTGTTAACCCCTTGTCAAATAAGAGAGCTTGAATAATTTTTCAAAAAAGAAAAAGAATCAATAATATCAAAAAGCACAAAGATGAAAACCAAAGCTAAAAGAAAAAGCAAATTGATATATAACTCTCTCTTTGTGTATTTCCAATCATTTCTACCGGGGCTATGGATGCTTGAATAGTAGTAGAGCAATGTTGCGATTAGAATCAAATGCATCTTCGTCAGGGCTATGGACGCCTAGTTGGCAGCGAAGCAATGTATGGCTCCCCTTCTGCAATCCATCCATAAAAAATCAAATTTGAAAAATAAATCATTCCTACACATTGGCTAGGGTGTGTTCACTTGTTTTCTATCAAATCTTCCCTCCAATAGGTAATAAATTTATATGTGCACACATTGGATCTCTATGAGAAAACAAGATTAGTATGTTACCAAGTGTCTTTTTTTGGACCTTGTTCAGACTCTTACTCTAGTTTGTATCCTGTCTCACGATTCGTGCCTTTGGCTAATCACTTCTTCATGGCGAGGCTTCTAAGATACATTCAAAACATTCACATCATTCTTCTACTTCATTCAGAAAATCCATGTATATAAAATTTCTTTTTTTCTCATGTTTGCGGGCACCTTTGTCCCCTTTCTCAAAACAATCTTCTACTTCTTTCTATCATGTGATTCTTGATCAACTTATGTTGGAGGCATCCTTGCTCCTTCCTAGCACATCATTGGGTTACATTCATCATCATGTTGAACCTATCCATGTTGGCCTTGATCCATCTTTGACGCATGAAAAATTTGCATTTTTATATTCCTAGCTAACTTTAGGGGCATTATCACATCTTCACTTTCTTACGCATGCACGTGGCGTTCTGCCCTTGTACACCTCATATGTTGCTAGGGCATCCACATTTCTTCGTTTCTTGTATGTGCCTGTGCAACATTGAGTGCACTACCTATCTTCCGAAGGCCATAAATTTTACTCCCGATGTCGAAACGACTCCATTTTTTTTTACGTTGGAAAGGTATTGAAGCAAGCTACAAAATAGTAACATTAATTGTGGCTTTGAATTTACCAACAATTTATGGTTTTTCATTTTTTAAATGGCTTGCATACATATGAATCCTGTATCACCTGTATTATCCTCAACATCGAAATTGGTCCTCCAAAACCATCTTTCTTGCTCTTATCTCAAACAACATGTAAATCATCATGATCTACCTCCATTAATAAAGTTGGGTCTGCTTATTATGTCGGTACTCCCATGCAACAATGAGTTGCTAGTTATTGTGTCATAATGCACAAATGCTTTCCATGGGACTACTTGTGTCCTCCATTTTTCCCTCGCATGTGTTATTGCTTGGGCATCATTTTTAACCCTTTTCATAACAACAAGAACATTCGGGAACTGCATCTTGATAACAAAATAATGGGTACAACATGTTGTTTGTTTGAGTATATGTGATTGTGCTTATTTCTTTGTTAGGTTAGCTAGTTCAATTTCTCATATTGCATTGCATTGTGTATGTTGCATTGAGTTAAGCATCATTTTACTTACTCGTATTACATTGTATTGTGTACGTTGCATTGAGTTAAGCATAGTTTTACTTTTTCGTATTGCATTGCATTGTGTATGTTGCATGGAGTTACATAGCAATGGAATTTTTTTAGTAATTTAGATTTTCATGTTATCTTACATTTTTTTTCATTTCAATAAAGACTGATGATGTAGACCTAGGGGAAAAATGATATAATCATGTTGCTTATTGAAAGGTTAGATGCAAAGATTGGGCTTGTCCTATATTCTCCATTAATCATTTCTTATCACTTATCATTTATCATCACTACTAATTTATCTCCTAAAAACTCACCCGGGGAAATAAACAACCACGTTTATCCCTATCCTTATTCCTTCTCAATACCTAAGGGTTTCCTGCCCATTCTAACATACTTTCTTCTATCCATTTCAATCATATTTTCGATCGTTGATTGACTTCTTCTATCACCCCATTGACACTCGAGGGGGAATCTTTTATTCTACTAATTTTTCTTCAAAAATTTACATGTTTTACGTTTTTTACTATGTTTGAAGTGAAGTCACTAACTTCACCTCAAAAAAGGGAAAATGTAGACACCTAAATTCCACTTTTGCAATCTTATTGCCAAAACACACACAAATCACTCTTATTCTTCGCAATTCCATTATAATTAGTGCTCTTTACTAATTAACTAACATTTCTTGCCACTTTAGTTGGTTAAAAAACACTTCGTTGATCACCAAACCTCTTTCGCATTCAGGATGCCACTTTACGGTGAATTGTAATCCAAAATCCTCTTTAAAATAGACATACCCTAATATTGCCTTAAACCCCTCTTCCAACCACTCAAAATTACCCCATTCACCTCCACAGTGTCTCAGTAAGATTCAAAAGCTTATCCTAGCCTCCTAATTGACCCTAAGTGGTTGATTAAGGCTTCATGCCTCTTAAACACTTGGTAATTCACTAATTGTGATTAGCAAGGCCTAATCATGATTAACAATTATAATCTAATTTGGGGCTTTTAGTCCCACATTCACCAAAATAAAAGTTTCTCCCAAAATTATAACTATAAAAAAGAGTGCACCTCATTCCTTTATACTTTACACCATGCTTTGATTTGCATCTCACATAATAAATATGATTTATAGCCAAGCTCAATCCTTGCTTAAAGCCTTCAATGGGGTTAGTAGATGGATATCCAAAATGACCAAGTAGTCATTTGGAGAGGCCATTTCACCTTGTTTGGAGTAGCAACCATAACCATTTGATTGCCTCTTAGGTCTATTTAGGCTCATGTTAGGTACTTCAAGCATATTAATAGGCATGTTTAATTAGATCTTGCATTGTTTTCATACTAATTAAGCATTATTTTAAGCTTCTATCTTAATGTTACATTCCTAGACTTAGAACCTTGGCTAGACGTGGCAATGGTGTTAGCCTTCCTTGTTTAGTCATGCAATTTGCTTTGTAAAGTTTAGGGTGCTTTCAATACCAAAAGTTGTCAAATACTACGAACAATAGATATTAGAAATTTCAAATAAAAAATAGAATTTTAGAAATTAAGCTATGATTATTAATTTGTATGATTCTTGCTTTGAATACTCATCCATCTATTTTAGTACTTTTTGAAAATAGAATTTCATACATCTTTCTTTGAATTTTGATATGGGTCAATCTTTCTCTAAGTGCTCATCCAGATTAGGCACCCTTCCTTGAGAAGTAACGAGCTCCATTGCTTTTAGGATTGATTTGTGATGTACATCAAAAATTATGAATATCAAAGTGATTTCATTCCACTTGAGTGGGTGGCCCACTTGAAATTCTTATTTATTGATTTTAGAGATCTCTATGTAGGAATGTCAGAAAACCAACACTTAGAACTGCCGTGGTTGAGACCTCTTGTTGATCTACAATGATGGAGATACCAACAATGAGTAGAATTTTGACCTCTTCTACCATAATTCTTGCAACTAATGTGATGGAAAAAATACCTTCCGTGGTTGTGAATAAAAGGATCACACAAATGTTGAGCAAAGTATTCTATATGCATGCTTTCTTTAATAAATATGGGCCCTATGGTGATTTGAGAGGATTCCCTTGTATACCTGAGACCTAAATTATTTGGTCTCTTTTTTTCTTTGAGAGGTTTCTAAATTTCTTGGCTATATTTTCCAATGCCTTATTCATTATACACCATTTTATTTAAAGGCTTGAAACCAATACATGTTTCATGTTTTTCAAAATTGACAATCACATATGGAGAATTATTAGAATGTGTAGAACAAGAAAAACATGCCATGATGTCCTCTATTTTTGTCTATGCATCTACAACGCTTTTCTTATTTTCTTTCATATCTTTGAATTATCTTCCAAGATGGTTAGATCTTGTTGAATTTCTTCACAAAATGTTTTTTTTACCCAAATTGATTTTGAAGATTGTGCATAAATTCAGTGCACCTTACCTTTACTTGGATAAATCTTTCCACAATGGGGCTTTAGAAATGGGACATTATTTTTTGCATATTCATCATTTGCTCCAAGATCATGTTAATATTGGTCAACAATTGTTTGTTTTCTTTCCCCCAAACCTAGTTTTCAACAAGGTGTGATTCAATACTCATTCCACAATGATGAAAATGGATATGCATCTTATATTGTGACCTCTTCTCCTTTTTTACGGCTAGATTTTTTTGTCATTTTCAAAACCTTCAAAATTAAAAAAAAAAAATCATTTTCCCACTCTAATACCACTGACTTAATAATTTTTGGAATTCAATGGACAAAACACTAATTGTGGCATTTAATGTGTTATGGCAATACATTCACATTGAAATGATTTAAATAAATAAAAAAATTTAAAAATTATTGCAAATTTTTTTGTCTTACTACAAAAAGAAATTTAATTGTAGAAAGAGAAATATTTTAGTACAATTCTTATTGTCTATAAATTGGGAAAATTTTGTAGGAGAGATGTATTTTGCATATATTTGGAATCAATAATGTATGCATAGTGGGAAAATTTTGTAGGAGATATGTATGGCTCACAATTCTTTGCAAAGATTTTCCATAAATATGCCCAATTTACCCGTCTTCTACATTCATGAACTATGTGGTCTCGTGTAACTGGCCCAAATGAATCAAAATTCATTACACAATGACAACACACAACAAAATAGTAGCATTATCTACCTACATAACTATTTGATCACATGTAATGAGGCCTTACTTCATTCTTATGTTCTAAATAATGACATTTAATAAATAATAACACCATTTTTCTATAATGTGATTTAATTCCTAAGTGATCAAATATAACTTACTCAGACCATAATTCAAATTTATTTTCACAAATAATGGAATTAACATAGATGAAAATGAAAAATGGTCCTAAAAAATTACTGATTTTACCCATACAACCAATTCATTTACTCAATTAAACCGTGTACAAGAAAACTTCAATCAAAATACCTCAAACGACATCTTTATGTAAATTACAGTGCCCTACATAAAGAATAAGGTAGATAAATTTATTTGTTGACTATGGATGTTAATATTTATATAAAGTAGGGTTTATTGCACAATATATTATTGAAGGACTACATATTTAAGGTAATGCATACACAATACAAAAAAAAAGTGTGTAGTACATAAATTTGAATATCCAAAAACAAGACTCTTGGATTGAACTTGGCTTGGATTCATCAGCCAAAATGCCTAGACCTACACAAACACATCATATGTGTTTTTGAAATCAAATTCCAAAACCTTATTGCACCATACTTTAGACCACATTTTTCATTAAGGATATTCATTAAAATATGAGTACGGCATAAATGTGACATTCCTCTTTCTAAAAATATAAATTTTCCTACGAAAATAGTACGTTAAGGTTTTCATTTTTAATGAATTTTAAACATATCTCTTTTGCCTCTATAGTAACTTTCATTTTACTTAACCAAATCCAAAGAATATTATATGACAACAAACTAGGCCTAACTCTATATATAGTTAAAAAATCATTTTGATTATTTTTAACAAAATTACCTCTCAATTATCAATATTTCATCATTATTGTTCTATTAAATTAATTCTATAAGAAATATTATTTTTTAAAAATACCTAACAAAATACATGATCTTATCTAACTTTCTACCAAATAGTTTTTCTTGATACTTAATGGCACTTCAAATTTGATAGGATGTATGACATGCTCTCTAGTGTATTTCACCAAAACATAAGAACACTTCTTGGTATTTTAGTTTTTTGACCCACTTATACGCCATTTTCAAAAAAAATTAGTAGTTTACAAAACCTAGACTCCAAATGCTACAATTCATGTTTTCATAACATATTCCAATTTTGTGTGTAGATATATTAAATCTTCAGTGTAATTCTAGTTTTCTCATATTTCAGGAAAAAATATGTCCGCTTAAGCCCTCCTTTTATCCCCTCAAGTTCCCGCACTTACCCTTAAGAATAATGGTTCGAAGTCCTCATAGACATTACCTTTTGATGTATTGCTAATGCACAATCTTCTTCATTGTTATTTTTTTAATAGTTAAAGCAGGTTGAAGGGACCCATTCCCTATTTACAGTATCAAAGGCCATGCCTTGAGAATTCAGAAGAAAACAATATCAAAACAAGCTCCCCAAAAGTAGTTGGGTATACATGAATAAAAACCAACACCTTACGATTTACACTATAACTATAATATTTATAAGAAGGAAAATAATCCCCACACTCCATTGAGACAAAAACACTTGAGGCCAAAGACACCCGACCCAAACAGTCTTCTTCTTCCAGTTCCACCTTCACCGAGCCAACAGCTTCAGCATTCACCAAACCCAGAGAAAGGAAATCATACCCCCCCACAGACATCTTCAACTCGGCCCACCTAAACGGGATTAGTTCCAGTGGAGAACTAAGGGCATGTACATTCGAGAGCATGAGGTAAAAATAGTTAGCAGCACGGTCCCAAACATACACCACCAACTGCTTAGTGAAAGCCAACAGAATTCTGAACTACTTTTCAAGTTCTTTGAAAACACCCACATCCAACCCTAATGCACCCTATAGTGAATTCTCTGTAGCCTAGAACACCAAAAAATAGTTCACCACTTCAGAGGCCAAATTTCCACAATACACAGGTTGAAGCCAATACAAATCCAAATTCACCGCATCTGATTTTGAAGGATGAATAATTAGCAAATTTTCCACAAACACAAAGGTGACACCACAGTTGACGTGCGGCCATCCTTTTACAAAAAAAAAAACACCACCCAAAATGGATTTGATGGCTTCCATCTCTTCCACGCTAGAAATAAAAAAAAACCTCTTCAACTGATTGTCCGTAATCTTGGACCGAAATGCCATCTCCCTCAAATCCTCAAATCACAGCTCAAGGAAATACGCGGAAGATGTGGGACAACCATAGCAAGAAAAAAAGAAGGAAAAAAAGTAAGGAGAGACCCTTAACCCCCACTTTAAATAGACTGAATGCCTCACACAAGCACACATTCAGGTGGTGGATTCACTTAATTTCACCTCACGTGAAACCAATATCTCTATTCCTTCGCATGCTTTCGCATTGAAGGCCACTTTCTCCATTTGTACTTGCTCGATCCCTGAATTTGCCAGCTTATCCGCACAATGCTTACATTCTCGAAACACATACACAATGTTCTAGGGACTAAATTTCTTGAGTTGCCAAAGGACCTTTTTGAACCCTAAGTCCAATTTCCAAGACAGATAGCTTTCCTCTTAATGATTGCATTCACTATTACTAATGAATCCCCTTCAATTTCTAATTTTTCCACCTTCAGAGAGGCCACCAATTTTAGGCCCTTTCTCAGAGCCTATAATTCAGTTGAATTACAAGTACCATCCTTAATTTTGAAAGAAACTACTCCAACCACAAGGCCCCTTTCATTTCTTACAATGCAACCAACACAAGAGGCACCTAGATTTCCTCTAGCTACACCTTCAAAGTTTAGTTTGTGGGACCCCAGGACAGGAGGATACCACCTAGCCATCCTTCGAAGCGAGGTAGAATAAATATTAGGATGCTGAGCTCCTACCTTGGGTTTGATGATTTTAGGCCACCACTGCTCTATTTCTTTGTCAAAAATAGAGAAGTGTTGAAAGTGGGACCAATTAGAAGACACCACCCCAAAAATAGCCCATTCTAACCTAAGAATAACCCTTTCCACTAAATTCTTTTTCTCCCTAAAGATTATCTTGTTTCGCTCCCACCAGATATGCCAGAGGAGAAGAATGATACTACACAACCAAATCAAGGAGAGAGTGTCATTATGTAATTTCACTGGCCATGCCAAAATGGCCACAAGAAGGGTAGAAGGTTAGACCCAAGGAAGATTGAGCTTGGCACACAACCAACTCCAACATTCCACTACGGAAGGGGTAATACAACAATAAGTGGTCTCGATCCTCCTCATGCTGATCACACAGAAAGAAAATTGAGGGCCCATGAATCCCATATTTTTTCCTTCTTTCTTGTGTGAGTATTTTTCCTTTAAAATCCATCCAAGCAAAAAGGCTAGATTTAGGGAGGCAAGCAAAGGACCAACATGCTTTCCAAAGAATATTATCTTCTTCCTTCTCTGCATATAAAAACTTGTAACCATAGTTTGGGGAGTATTTCCCAAAAGAGGCCATTTTCCAAACAATTTCATCCTTTCCCCTAGAAATCATGATCTTCCACTCTTGTAAGGCCAAATGGAAACTTTTCTTAACTTCCACTGAGATATTCTGGTAGTCAATCTTTTTCCATTCCATCAATGTAGGGGTATTTTCTAGATTCTACCCATAATTGGAAACAAATTGACCCCGTTCTTCCACCAAAAGCCTCTTAATATCCCTAAACTTGGGATTATCCCCAAGCATAGGAAAACCATTCTAAGGATCATCCTAGAATAATAGCTTGTCACCTTTTTCTACTTTTCCAAGCTACATTATATAAAAAAACCTCTCTGCATTCCGCCAAGAAATTCCAAATATGAGAACCACGAGGGGGGTTAGCTATTTGGAGAATAGATTGTGGAAGATGAGCCCCCAGATATTTATTTTCCACCACTTGACTGCAATGACTCAACAGTTTTGAGAGGATATTCCAGACTATCTTGGCACCGAGGGCCAAATTTTGAAGACCCAAATTGAGGATTCTAGCCCCACCCAATTCTTTGGGTTTAGACAAATTTTCCCTACTAATCAAAGGAATTTTCCTTTCTGCGGAAGAACCTTGCCAAAGGAACCTTCCCATGATCCCAATAAGCTTTGCTAGAACACCTTAGGGGATTTTAATAATGACAAGCATATATAGAAGGGAGGCACTGAGAACATATTTTATGATAACCAATCTCCCAGCCAGTGATAACCATTTCCCCTTCCAAGAATTTAGCTTCAAATTAACCAAAGAAAGGAGATCATTCCACATTGAGGCCCTACCTAATCCACCAAATAGGGGGACGCCAAGATATTTGACCAGGAGGGAGCCTATTTCGAAGCCAAAAATTCTTAAAACTCTAACCTCACAAGGAGGGGGGACATTAAAGAAGAAGATGAAGGATTTAACAAGGCTAACCTCTTGTCTAGTGGTGACCGCATACACATCCAACATTCCCTTAAATTCTTTGGCCTCCTAATTACTAGCTTTACCAAACAATAATGTGTCATCCGTGAATTGCTGATGTGAAATAGGATTCACCCCCTCCGTAATTCTCAGTCCTTGTAATTTTCCTTCCCAAATTCTATTACAAATGGCCCTACCCAAAGAATCTGCCACTAAAATAAATAAAAAGGGGGACAAAAGGTCCCCCTACCTTAGACCCTAATTTATTTCAAAGAAACCTTCTGCATTACCATTAATCAATACAGAGAAAGAAGGCCTAGCAATGCAGCTAACACCTAGTTACAAAATTGTTCTGAAAACCAAACTTCCTAAGCACCCTAATTAGAAAACACCAATTGATCTTATCATATGCCTTGCTGATATCCAATTTTAGCAACATACCTAGAGACTTATTACTGGAAAGAGAATGAATACGTTCATGAGATAGAAAAATACCATCAAAAATCGACCTCCCTGACATAAACCTAGTTTTCTCTGGAGACACAAGAGGATCCAACATCCCTTTAAGTATGGAAGAAATGGATTTCGAGATGATTTAGCAAGTAGTATTACACAAGTAAAACTACCTAAAATTTGTGAATGAAGAAGGCTGAGACAATTTCATAAAAATACTTATAAAGGTGTAATTTAGAGATTCAAGCATAGATCTAGATTTGCAGGATTCTTCCACAACCACCCATACATCATAACCAACAATGTTCCAAAATTTCTGAAAGAAATTTTCTTGAAAGCCATCCAAGCCCGAAGCTTTATTCTTGGCCATAGAAAACACCACTTTCTCCCCTTCACTCATAGAAAAAGGCTTAAGAAGGGCCTCATTTTTAGCATCAGTGATTAATGATGGAATATTATCTAGGAAAGAGGATTGATCTACTTCAAAGGATGCAATATCACCTCCTAAAAGGGAGGTGAAGAACCAAACCCCTTCATCATAAATATGTTTCTGATAAGAAAGGATCATACCTTCACTATTCCTAATTTTGGAGATGAAATTCAAGCTCCTCCTAGCTTTGACCACCGAATGAAAGAACTTGGAATTCCTGTCCCCTTCTTTGTGCCATTTTTCCCTTGATTTCTTTTTCCAGTACTCTTCCTCTCTTAGGATCAACTCACCGAGTTCAGCCAAAAAATATTTCTCTTGCAAAAATTTTTCCTCCCCCATACTGAAAACAAAATATTTCTCATTCAGAGCTTTCAAATCCACTTCCACTCTAGCCTTTTCCTAGAAAATATTTTAAAAACAAAACTTATTCCAATTCCTCGGGTCCCCTTTGAGAAATTTAATTTTTTGAGCAAGGACAAACATCTTCGATCCTTCAATCTTATAGGAATTCAACCACTACTTCATGTTATTTTCTAGAGAAGCAATCCTCAACCACATAAGCTCAAACTTAAAAGGGGATTTACGAGGAGCATAATCGATATTAACTGAGAGGGAAACCAGAAAGTGATCTAAGCTAGACTAGGGAAAAGTTAAGCATTCTAAAACAACATTATCTAGAGACCAATTGGGTCTAGCTAAGAACATATCAAGCCTCTCAACAATATTACTAAAACCCCTCCTATGATTACTCCAGGTGAAGCACCCTTGCTTGGTCTCAATATCAAGAAGAGAGTTATCATTAATGAAGGAACAAAAATATACTTGGGACTACAGATTCCTTATAAGACTACCTTTCTTATCCTTCTCTGAGGTAATAACATTGAACTCACCTCCAAGAAGGAACAAATGTTCCTCTAAAGGGAGAAAATACTTGGAGATATCCTACCACACCTCTCTTTTTCCAATTATGTTATTCAGTCCATACACATTGAAGAGGTAGAAAAAAGATTGAGAACACTTAGGATAGATCTGTCTTAACTACCAACTGAAATTCTGGGAGATAAGATTAACCTGCACCTGACACTCCTTCCATAAAAAATCCAAATCCCTGAGGCCCTAGTGGCATCTGAAAAAATATTCTTCCAGCCCTTAATAGAATTCCCCCAAATCTTAGTCGCCTCCCCAACAACCATATTGTTTTCTTGAAGCAACACCACGCTCGCCTCCAAAGAAAAGAGATAATGCTTGAACAAGTGTTTCTTGTCAAGTGTATGAAGACCCCTAACATTCCAAGAGAGGATCTTCATTTAGGGGAGGGAAGGGAAATCACCTTCCCAGATATAACTTTGGAAAAGTTTAGGACACTCTACTTAGATTTTCTGTCTCTCCTACCGGCTGGGCCAAAAATGGCTTCTTTCAACCCCTCTTGAACTGACGCCAATTTTGAAGGGACCCAAGCCGATACCACCATATCAAGCTCAATTTCCCCATCCTCTAAAATGCCACTACCTTAAAGGGACTATAGTGTTTTTTCCTCAACTGTATCTGAAATCAAATTTTGAAGTGAATTTAGAGATTTTACTTGCCCTTTCTCAAACCCTTCTTTTATTAGGGATTTTATCTCCCCAGAATTTTTATACACCTCTTTTGTTTCCTTTAACAAAGAAAGAGGTGATAAATTTTTGGCCAAAGGGGCATCCAAAACACTCTTAACCAACCCCTTCACCTTTTAAGTTGCCTTCTGAGAATCCACCTCGGAATCCTTAGCCAATTTCAAAGAGAAAACCTTGCTCAAATTCCCCAACTGTCTGCAATAAAATCACTTTGCATTTAGACCCTCATACTCAATGGAAAAGCACTCAGGGCCAAATTTAGTTTAAAGGAACAAAGAAAGTGACAAAGGGACAATCAAATCCATTTCCACATAGAGATGAACCAAGCCTTTCCTCCAAAAATTCAAGTAAGGGTTTCGAATGGGCACAAATACTCCCAAAGAGTTCACAATTGGCTTTAGGACAGACCATTTACGGAAATCCGAGGGCAAACCATGAATGCTTAACCAATGCGAGGCCCTAGATATTTTTTCCTTCTAAGGATCGAAATTCGGAGATCAAGGGAAAAATTATAGGTTAGAGGAATTCATGAACTAGGGCCCTCCTTTATACACCAAATTCAACAGATCGGGAGAAGGGAAACAAACCTAGAAAAAACCATTGGCAAGGAAGCTGACCCTAGGTTTAGCTTTATTAACCTAGAACCGCACCATGTAAGTAAAATCCTCACCTGAGAGAAATGAACTCCAAAAAACTTGTAGAAAATCACCCTTTTCACCTGAGAATCTGAAAAGTCATCCTTGGGGGGTGGCAATGAAAGCTGAAGACTCTCTGCAATAATTTTAAAATCGATTCCCCTGAACTTGAAATCCTTTGAGCACTTCATCCCAAAAGGCTCCACCAAAACTAGATTGAAAGGGACCTCCTGACACACTCCCTCGAGGGGCGCTACCAGCACCATATTTTTTTCTGTAGCCAAGTTATCCAACACCAACTCTCTAAATAAAGAAATCAGATATTTAACAACCAAGAAAGTGCCAATTTTTTTGACCAATTCAAACACTGCCATCTCTGCCTCTATTTCTCAAGCTTAGGCTCCAAACACCTTTGCTCCTACCACTTCCCATTGGAATATTGTTCACACTAGTGAGGACCCTAGCACCCGGCGTGAAAACCCCATCACTCACCACTACCTTATTTTTTGAAAATTCAAACTTTTTCCCTTTTCGCTATTTTTCACGATTTTCACTAATTTCACATTTTTTGCTAATGCGGCTCTCCATCCTCCTCATCTTACTTCTGTGATTATGGGGAACTTGAAAAAAAATTAAATTTGATACATATATTTTTATTATATGATTCCTATATGATAATGGGAATTTGCCCATTCAAAAATAAAATAAATAAATTATTTTATCTATATCCTTCATATATGATTTTTATATAACAATGGGCATCTGCCCATTCAATACTGGAAATAAATTCTTGTTAAAATCCTTCTAAACATTCTAATACAAGTAATACTGAACTTAAACATTTTAATACCTCTATAGGTATGGAGACTTGACCATCGAATGGAAGATCAAAATGTTTGTTTGTATGGGAATGGGCATATGTCAATTCTAATAATTGTATTACAAGAAATATGGAACTTAATTTTTTTAATAACTCTATGAGGGTTGTGAGAATGGGCAATTTCCCATTATAAAACAAGCTAGACTTTATCTCTATTCTTCTTTTATGATTTCGATTTTGATAACAGACATTTTCTCATTAGATACATCATTAAAATTAATCATTTTAATCCCTTTATGACAATGATTAAGTTCAATATTGCTTACCTTTAGCAATGTGCTCGCCCGCCAGCTCGGTAGGTCAACCTCATCTACGTAGCTCAGTAGTTCAACTAGCCCACTCATCTTGGTAAGTCAACCCCAACCCAGTTCGGGAACTCAACTCACATGCTCAACTCTGTAGGTCATCTTGCCTACCCATCTCAAAATGTCAACTCACTCGCCAAGCTAGGAAAGTCAGCTCACCCCCCGAGATCAACGAATCAGCTCTCACACTAAGCTTGGAGAGTCACCACACCCACCGAGCTCGGTGAGTCAGCTCGCACCGCTGATTTTGGCGAGTCTACTCTCCCGCCGATTATTTTCATACGAGTCATCTCTCCTGCCAATGAAGGAAAGTCATGCTTAATCCCACTATATCTTGATCTTAAGGGACATGCTCGCTTGCCCATCTTGGATTCTATGTATGCTAGGCCACCCATTTGCATAGGAAAACAGTAATTGTAACTTGCTGTCCTAGCTGACGTGGCCCCACATTGTACTTGTGGTTAATAAACTATTTAACTGCCTGTGGCTTCATGAAGGATTGCTTTGTGGTTTTAATCTAGAACCAAACTGAACCTTTTTTTACAAGGTGAATGATACCTGATTTCAGACTCACAAGCAGCTAAGAAATAAATGCCATATTTAGAGGTTTCCTTTCAAGAACCATACACTGTCGTAACGATAAGACTCTGCAAGGCGAGAATATTGCCGGGATACGGGTGGCTCAGGTATCAATAATACAAAAGATAAAAAATCCTGCACATTATCATTATACCCAAATTAGAATGTCAAGTTGAAAGAAAGCATGATTGATAGGTTGATTCAGTCTCATAGGTAAATTAGTAGGGAATAAGAGTCCCTAGAAGTAATCCTGAAACTCTATCTTACAATTTAAATTACTATCCTAAGTAAACATTTTCTTCAATTATATAAAAAGGTGGGAAATAGACTTAAGTTCTATTAACCTGAAACATTCTCTGCTTGACCTAGAACTCACCCACACTAACTATGAATCCTAAACTAATCATTTATGCCCAGAAGTGGTAAGACGCACTCGATAGTTTGGTGAAATCATAACAGATGAAGGGTGTCCTTGTATTAGTAAGTCTACGATTTGGTTAACAACTACGCCATTTTTTCGGGGAACATTGAAGTGATATTCTTAATACCAAGAACAAAAAATATAGTTGATAAATAAAGGGTATTGGTTTTGCACAAAATTTAAAATTTGAGGGAAAGAAAACCAAATGATACGGCTTCATCTCATAATAATTCAACAGGATAATATTTAGAGCCTAATTCAATGCATTCAATTTTTCTTCAAATATTGTGTGTCATACATGTCGACCATGGTCTCGAAACTTGGGATCCCAAAGCGGTATGAGGGTCAATATTACTTTAGCAGAGAGGATTGAACAATAACTGTTCGGAAATATTCTTCAAAGTTGCTCTACATTTGGTTTTTGCTTGGTTCAGTCAGGGATCACGGTCTAACGAAATTTGGAAGCCCAAAGTTGCTGAGCCTGATAAACAAAAAAGGTGGATTTTTGGATGAAAAATAAAGTGCTGTCGCCGATGAACAAGAAAGAGATAGCTTCGGTACGACCTGCGATAAATCTTGCAATTCCCAAGACGTATCCCATCATCAAGAATTTACAGTAATTGTTAAGTCATTCTCTCTACAATGCACATATAGCTGGTGTGAATTAAGCATCTCATTAATTTTTCAAATTTCCCTGCAAACTTGGGTTTTTGGTCAATTTGACTTGTTTGACATGTTGAGTACCCTTTGGGTTAATAAAAAAACAAGTACTTTCAATTAATAGAAAATTAACAATGGAAAACAATCATATTTACAAATGCTAATGTGACTCGTTGATTCCATGGTCAAAAAATGAATAATGAGTTAGAATAAGAACTATGTTGCCATGATTTAGGTTGTTGACAGTATTTGGGACTTCGAAATGGGTTTTTCTCTTTAAATTTTAAATGAGAATCATAGCCAGTGTTGGTAGGTTTCATTGCATATGCGATATATATCTTTTATATATATGATACTATATATGATATATAACTTGTATCAGGATGTCATGATTTAGCTTAATTTACATTTAAAATAAAATATTATTCTTAAAGGACATTATCATAGCCATGTTTTAGGTTTTCCTTCTACTGTTTCGGGATTAGAAGGAAATAGCAATTTTGGATTAATTGTACTAATTTTAATTAGAGAGGGGATAGTTAGGGAAACTATATATGACGCATCGGTTTTCACGAAAACTCATATGTTGATCGTAATTATTGCTTCAAGCACTCTCTGAACTCTTTAGATGGGAATGGAACTTAAATACAAAGAGGGGATGGTCGTGGATCGATCCAAAATATATATTATTATTTGGTATCTAATACCATATTTTATGATTATCTTTTTCTTGCTGTGATGAAAGGTTGATTTTATTGTGTTTTATGGAAGCGATTTGGATTTTTCAGTTCACATTGAAAACGAACCTTGGGTTGTATTTCTGTGCATTAGATGATATTATCGATATGATATCTTGCAGATGATTTATCAAGTTTTATTATAAATGATATTGAATGTACTTGAAAATAACAACATCTAGTTCCATACATATCTTCGTGTTAAAATCACTTAGCTTTGGATTATAATATGGCTTTGAAATTGAAAAAACTATGGATAACTTATAGTAATCACATCAAAGGTTAATATTAGATGTATCTAATACCCTATGCAGGTTTGCCATGGATAGAACATTTGGTATATGAACTAGTTTTTATTTCTTTTTGAGTTCTGTACCTCATTAAGAAAAAGGAGAATGCTGTTTTTGGATTTGATTGTTGATCGAGATAGAACTCAAATTGGATATTCATTGTTTGGGATATAGTGGATTGAAACTGTACAGACTATGTGGGTTTGCTTTTTCCATATGAACGATTGTTCTGTCAGTTGAGCTGTCATGCTAGGATAAACACAACTTGGGTGTTTTTATTCCATTCTGAACAGATAGTGGTTTTCTTATTGAAAGGTTAAAGGAATGAATTCTCCTCTTCTTGCTATTTGAATTCTGGAAATAGGAATAGAGCTTTACTGTACATTATAAATTGGTCTTGCTGTAGGTAGCAGCAATGTGCAAATTGTTATTATGAACTGTATGCTGCTCATGGTTTATAGAAGGACATGTGAATAAGTGATTACTTGGCTGTATAACTGTTTATTTGATTAAAAAAAAAAATACAGTAAAAGAAGTATGGAGTCTTCTAGTACAGTAATTACATAGTATGCATCCTTATACTATTTGATCTATGATAAATATGATGTTGTACTAACCTATTTTTGGGTATTCATATGAGCCTGATTTAAATGAAGTATTGATAAGGATGATAAATTCTTCCTTGTTTTTCATTTAAAGCTGATTATGAATGAGATTATTCTTGCTGCTGGGAAAGTGAATTCCGAATGGATTTTGTAAGTTTCACTCTGAACTGTTATCTTGATTTGTGTCTTGGTTGGATTCAATTTTTAGGACAGTCATGAGGAAAGAAATAGGAATGTTGATGGATAACTTGGAAAAATGATATTTTCTTCTTTCATTCAGTTGGAAATCTGTAATCGTTAAGAACGAATTTTGTAGTGCTTGGGTATGAGCAACTATATGCATTGCTGTTCGCTTTCTCATCTGTGTTTGATTGCTTGGAATCCAATGTGATGCACGAACTGAAAGGAAAGTAATTAGTTTACATTTCAGTTAGTTTTACCCTTTGCATTTATTACTAATGAAAGGAATGGAAAGGATAACAGTTACGTTATATTCAGCAATATGCTACTTGTATTCCTAAACTTTACAAATATGGTAATCTGGAACTTGTAATGGTTATGTGGGAAATAGAACAACAATTCTTTGGTTGATTGGGATGGTATTTTGATGGTTCAATTGTTATGCTGTCCATTCTTTTGATGCTTAATTCATGATTGATGTCCTTACTGTCGTTTCATAAAAGCAGGGTTTTTTTTATTGAGACAGTTAATTAAAGCACCTCATTTTAATGACAAGTGCTTAATATGCTCAGTTCATTGAACTGACCCGTGTAAGTAATTTTGCAGATGGAAATTGATTAGAATGAAGACATGGCTGTTTTCTGATGCTTCTTTGATTGTTCTGAAGATGAATTGTATTTTTTAACTATTATTCCTCTACGAGGAATTGTGAAAAGAAGAAAGTACATTCTTCTATCTATGAGTTGTAATGATGTTTTATATAAACAAAGTCCAGTCAGTTGGATTGGCAGATGTACGGATTATGAGATGGATGATGAATACAAATACAAGTGTGATATTTTAATAACTATATCAGTTTTGATATTGTTGATTAATTTGGAAATATAATGTTATTTCTTGATTTGGATTTATTTACTTGTCCTTGGATGGATGTTAAAAAAAAAGAATTGATATCTATTCTTACCTCAATGCAACTTTTAAGTTGAAATGTGCAATTAGTTCATACTTGGGTAAAGATGAATTTTTAATTGACATTAAAAAGGATTAGGAAGAATATGATTCCATAACTGATAGGTATTCAGGATTAGTTTGGAAGCTAAGGAATATCAATTAACTTAGGAGTAATCGAACTTCGCTTTCGAACTCCATTAATAACCTCGTATATTAAATTCAGATAGAAAGGATATGGGATAAATATATCCATAGCTAATGGACCTTAACTATGTAAGGTTAAGGAGAATAAATGAATACATTTAATAGGAATTAGACCTCGTTTAAATGATGTCTAATAAGCTGGAATTCTGAATTTAGTTACAGTTGTAAAAATCTTGGTTAAGTTTAATAGGTTAAACTTATCACGTCCGTCGGTAACAGGGCTGCTTAATCCAACGATTAAGAAGAGAACCAAGTAGGAAAAATGTAACCCTTTGGTAAGAAGGAGAAGATGTAAATCAAGCTAGAAGACGGATTTAGTCTCTCTTAGCTATGTACAACTGTAATGGGAACGAGGATAAAGGATCAGCATGGTTGCTGAAAGTTGATCGTAAATATTAAGATCATATCCAAATCACTTGAGCAGGATGTGTACTCTCGATGGAAGGGTTCCGTAGGACACTTGACATATGCCAGCTACAACACTGTGTCTTCATGAAGATGGGGTCTTCATGATGACACAATGCTATAGCTGACATATTACAATGCCCTCCTGAATTAAAACATCAAGAATACATAGGCTGAATGTGAAGTTCTTGGCTGGGGATAGGAGTATGATCACGTATACGGAGTGACTCCGAAGGACTAAAGATAACTAGACACACGGAGTCATGGGGAACGACATCGTATGTCTGCGTATCTTTAGTTACCAGGAGTGCCTTCCTATATTCATTCATATTGCTAGTTGGAAATTGGAAGTTTAAATTCTGACCTTAATTTGAAAGGACTGGTAGGAACCAGGAAAGACCATTCTAGATAACAGGTGAAGTGAAGTGAAGGACGTATTCCATTGATGTGTATCACATCTAGGAATATGATCATGCAAAGCATGTGAAAATCTTTGGCCAAAGTATCGCAAGTGCTGGTTGCGTTGTCCTAATCACTTAATTTAAGATGTAGGATGTCAGATGAGTATCAGTAACTTATAGGCTTCTTAAATGGATCACTTCGATAACCGGAAATGGTTAAGAGAACTTGTATATATAATATACTATGCATGAATGAACATGAAGGATCGGTTGTTGCCGAGTCATGAAATGAAGGATCGTTGAAACTCCGAGCCATGAAAATGGGAGATCGGCAGTTCTTCGAGTCATTTACAACAACATATAGAATCTGTTTATAAGATTGAATGGCATTGAATGTGTGTTCCATATTGTAAATATGTGAACATGGAACATTAATTTTAAAAGAAAATTGTGTGTTCCAAACTGTGTTGTTTGGAATATTAGGAAACTGACAACCAATAAATGGAAACCTCCAGACAAAAATGTGGACCCCAAAAGCCCTGGGTTACCCCGCGCCTATTCTATCTTCTCAAGCACCAAGGACGAGCAAGGAATCATTCACATCCAAATCATTGAGGCTAACATGCATCGTGCAATTCAAAAAGAACCAAATAGTGTTGGTGGGTAAGTTTTTAAGACTTAGACCTAATATTGACAATATTAGGAAACTGACAACCAATAAATGGAAACCCGTGTGAGATATGGTTATCTCTTCAATGTCTAAAGGTTGTTTCCTTATCAAGTTTAATATTTAGGATGACATTGATTCTGTTTTACTGGGGGGTCCATGGTGCATGGGTAATATGGGTCTTTTTCTCAAAAGGATGGTATCTAGGTTTTAACCCTAACATGAAGAATATCAATACCATCCTGATTTGGTGCAGATTACCTAGTTTACCCCTACATTTTTGGGATGATGAATTTTTTATAAACATTGCTAGATCGATTGGCTCTCCATTTGGCATTGACAACCACACTAAGGTCAAAGCCATGATAGCTTATGTTAGATTTTGTGTTTCAACGGATATGGATAAGATGTTACCTGACCATGAGCTAGGACTCTAGAGGCAGTCGATTGAGTATGAGACCTTTTAGATGAGATGCTCAAAATGTCACATGCTTGGAAATTTCATCAGGAAATTCCCAAGTACCAAAATCGCTGAAGAAAAAGGACGAGAAGAAGGATAACACAATAGATCAAAAGAAATATAAGAGTTCTGATACTCAAAAAGTTGTGGACTTGATCCAGAACCAGAAGGGTTTTAAAAATCCCAAAGTCAGTAAGGGATTTGAGAATGCTCCTTGGGCTTCAAATTACAAGCAAATTTCAGGAGGTTCCTACGAAAATCCCCCCTATCTACAGAACTTTGTGGAGACCTAAGACTCCACAACACAAGAAAGGCACCCATGAAGCTCAAAAAAAGGAGGTTGATAAGTTATGGAAGAAAAACTTGTTGGTCTCCATATGCAGGTGGATGAGGACAACAATTTGGTCAAGATCCAGCTAATCCAAAGATCAAAAAATATTGAAGACCAAAATGGGGATAAATTTCTAAAGGAAGGACGAATGATGAAGGATTACTCTCAGACAATCATTCAACCTATTAAGGATTTCAATTAGGGGTTATTGTTAGAAACTAAAGCTAAAGAGTCAATTTGTGAACAATTTAGTACCACCTTGCAACAAATCCTCTCTTTCCAGAGATACTGGCAAGATCTGTAATGGCGAGCGCTGATGAAGTGGTAAATGAGAAACATATAAACAACAAGACAACAACCATTTTTCAGCTAGATTTGGATAAAATGGAAACTAGGCAACATGCCATCCTAAACTGTTCTAAAATGGAAGAAAGGGAGCTAACCCTTGCTCAGAATCACATCCTGATAGATTTTAGCATTGCTCTATCCCCAGAATTCAAGCAGGTGAAATTTAAAACCAAAAGAAACGAAGGATTAGAGGGGATTCCAGATGCCCTGCTATATGAGAAAAAGAAGACACTTGATAATTGGGAAACCTCTTGTTCTAGAGTAACCAGATCGGCCAAAAGGTATGCTAATACTGGCGCCAACTCATTAAAAGGTAGACCATCAAATAATGAGCAAAGGAAAAATGACACATATATGAACATTGCAGATGGGACCCAATCTACGTTGGACCTAGAAAACACCTCTCCCCCAATTTTTTTTCGATGAAGGTTATCTCTTGGAATATGTTAGGAATTTAGTGTTCACATTAGAGGGGTTTTTGATATTTACAGTGTAGTAAATAATACTTATGGTTATATGGTTAGATAATATATTGTTACAATATTGGTTCGCATATAAGTTTGTTAAACCCGTATCACTATTAACGGGTCATTGGTTTGTACTTCCTATTAATTAGGAAGTTGGTTTGTTATTTGTATGGCTATATAATAGCCTTTGTGTTTGGTACGAATATATACAGAATATTATTTTGTTGTGAAAGGCTCGTACTTGACATTTGGTACAGAGCGAATTATGTTCCCCATAAAGATGTTGATTTAATTGCAAAAGGGAAATCCAATCTTTCTAATTGCCTTATGCATGACAATTTCTCAATTGGTTGTTATTTTTCCATTGTTAGATTCAACGTACCAGCTAAGATCAGATTTCACGAGTAATGATCTGCAATTTCAATGTGGTTCTATGTATTCCTTGCTTCTGACAACCTGTATTCTACGGTAGTGTTGACAATTCTTACAATTGATTTTGGCTTCTACAAATATACCTACGAAGTCTGCGATTGGTATTTGTTATTCCTCGTCGTTGTATGCACGTCCACATCTGTGTTGAAGGTTCAACATACCTATGTTGCCATTTAGGAAAGATATCGGTTTCTTATCAGAGGAGACATTTTTTTTAGTTATGTTCTTGTGGAATGAATAGAATATATCCAGAGATATTATTTAAATAAGAACTATGATGGATGCATTTGCAGATCTATGGATATGAGAAATTGTTTGCAAATTATTGTGATTGTTAGCTGTAAGAGCCATTGATTATTCGACCGCCTCGTGTTGTATACGCATTTGCTGTAGAAGGAATCAAGGATACAGATAGTTGTGCGTTCAACGACCTGCATCCGTTTTAAACGTCATCATTTACATTGGATTTAAAGAATTAACCGGTGTTATTCACATGAGTAATTCCTTGCCTCCAGTCTTAAGATTGACATGATCCGCGAGTTCATTGGAACTCAGGAAAATTTGCATGCATCGCTGTCCAGGTTCGGTGTTTATTGATTCTGGTAACAACTTTGGCACAAGTCTTGTTATTGACTCACTAAGTCTAGATTTGTTATGTATTAAAAGTCATTAAATTTATGTTTAGCAGTGTTAAGCATTCCTTTTTAGTATTTTATGTTTCAAGTCAATAATAGTATTGGTCTTTGTTTTAGTAGTTTGGTAAATTTACTTGTTTTTTTTTTTATACTGCCGCAGGCAGATTATTAAGGCATAAAAAAACTATTCTCATTATCTTTGTAGACCAATGACAAAAATCCATCTGTCATTTCACATGTTGCATATATAGTTTTCTAAAAATATATATTTATCTGAATTTTTTAAAAACATTGATTTAATATTCTGATTGGCTGAAACAAATTTATAACCATATCAGTATTTTTTGATTAAATAAATCAAGAATTTCCAAATTTTTGATTTCCTATGGTTTCAACATCAGCAATTATGTGACAGTAAATATTGAATGCAAACATTTAACAATCCTGACAATAAACATTAATTATTCCATTTAAAAAAAATCGAGTATAGATTATGCAAGCACTTGCAATTACTGAATGTAATTACTGTCGCATTGATTCATTTTTTGTTTCGATTAATATGAGACTTGGGCCAGGAATGTTGTGATTGGGGTTGTAAAGATTTATGGGTGCAATGTGGGGCAATAGATCTTGCATACCCACTAGCTAAAACACATGAAAAATGTGGTTCCCGATTGAAGGACCTGACTAGACTGGTAAGTGGTTTCATAACAATATGTTGTCCGTTTTCTTTGATCTCATCAAATTCTGCAGTTATAGTGTAGTCATTATTTCATTTCAGCGGTATAACAGTGCAGCTGTGTTCCGAAGATTGTTCTCTTGGAGGATTGTAAATTTTAAGGAGTTTCTGCAAGTTGTCACTTATTTCATGCATTGCATGTTTTCCTGTAACCGGTGCTTCATTGCCATCTCACATTTTGGTTTCTGTTTTTGCATGAGACGAGCAATTAGTTGGGTTCTATATTGTATTATTTAGAATGTGAATGATTTATTCCCCTGTATGAATATTTGTTGTGGGAAATACACAAATTGTATCATTTGGAAGTTTATAAGACAAAAATGGACGAATTTCTATCTTCAAGATTCGTTTACCGCAAATAATTTTAAATTTATTTCATTAAAAACAAGGGAATTTGTTTTTTTTTCACTGAGATTTAAAGATTTTCTGTTCTTAAAACTAATTGTGGAGTAGCCGCTTGAGGAGATGACACTCCTCACTTTAGATTCAACATTTCTTTTGCAACTGTACGTTTTAGAGGTTACAGAATTTTAGCAATTTACATGTACAAAATATATTACTGTAAGTGTACATTTTACAGGCTCCAACATATTGCAAGTGCACAATTTAGAGACTGCAACATTTATGAAACATTTAGGTAATTTATAGGCACCTTGAGGTGGATGTATAATCCTAAATCATCTCCATGGGAGCTCAGATTAATTATGGTATGGCCAACTCTCTTCTTCAACGGCTCATTTCTGGTTTTCCTTAGCACTTTCACAGATGGTTTTTCCTAATCTTCCACAGCCTGGAACGCCCCAGTCACAATACTGGAGGTCTGAGGGATTTGATAAGACTTTTATTTATTCTTTTTTGTGTCCGATCCGCAGACTTAACAGGATCCTCATCTACAGTCTAGGTTGAGATTGATCACCATGCCTCGATCGCCAATCCAACCAACTATGGTTGCGCCACAAGAGTTTTTCTAGATCTTCACAGAGCTATTTTTCCTGGTGGCTGCACCCTATCCAAACATATTGAGTGTGGGAAGGGTATTTGTGGGATTTGGAGTGGGCATTAACCCCTTTCCACATTTCAGAGGCCTCAGCAGCCAAAATCGGGGGATCTTTAGTCATTGAAATAGCTTTTCTCATAAATGCTTGGATTCCCCAGGTTTTATGCTCTTTTGTAAATTGCGCTCGAGCTCTTTTTCCTGAATCTCTTGATTGATTGTATGGATATTGTACATGCATCAGAAACTGTCGAGAGTCAAATCTAAGAATTTAATGAGGAGGTAGGATGTTTTGAGATGGCGTTAGCTGCTATATCATCTTTTTGCTCCTTAATTTTTTAGTTATCTCCACACAATTTCTGAGTATTTTTTTCAGTGTCTGAGTTTTTTCTTAATTTCTCAATTTTAACTATTAATTTTTAGATGAATATCAAAAAGCGAGAAATGAAAAGATGAGAGAAAAAATTGATTCGTTAAAGTGCTAGAGTTTTTCTACACAAGGCTTTGATTTTTTTGATCGTCTTAACCATCAAGCCCACCTAAAATGTATTGGATGAACAATTTACTGTCCTGGCTACCAATTAAATGGAAAATCCTAACGCTACAAATAAAGGGATTCAAGATGATTTAAAAATTGAACCATAGCTCTCAAGATTGTAAGCTAGATTGAAGCCATCGGTGTTGCGTCTGAATGGGTTAAGACTGTGTTCAAATGTTGGTTTGATAATCCTTCATGGATTCTAGGATGAAATTTAATGATATAATAATACTGTCATCTTTAAGTAGTTTCATCTCAAAATGAAAATATTTGTGGAAGATAAGGAGATTATTTGGGTGTTTCCTCATTCTGCAATGCCATTGTAGCTAAGGGGATGAACATGTTCATGATTAGATTCCTTCTGCTTGTTGTATTTTACTTGTGCTAGCAACTATGTGATCGTTAGTGCTAATGTCTTTTTCGCAGCGAATCGTGGATTGCTTATAGACATTCATGGATTTTTAAAACTACTGTGATGAAAGTAAAAATATACATTTTAGTATGAGAGAAAAGAAAACCGATCAACATTCATGCAATATGTGTGGACAGATTGTTATGTGGGTCTTATATATTCTTAAAGTAGATGTTTACCAATCAAAACTGTAATTCGGGGGTCATGACTTTAGCATCGTTGTGCAAAATTTCGCCTCCTTCAAATAAAATCTTACCTAAGTAATTTAGATTACTTCAATTTTCTATGTTGTAATTTCAGTTTTCTGCACTTCAACTCCAATCTTCAAGTTAGGTGCTTTTAGTTCCGTACGTCATCATTGTCTTCACAAAACACCTCCTTTTTGGTCAACTTCCCAATCAGACTCTTAACCTAGTTCACAAAGTTTATAGTTACTAAACTAATTTTCGAAACAGAAGATAATATCTATACATTTTTTGTTTTTGCTGAATTCTATTTGTTTGAAACAATTATACCATATATGTTAATAAACAGTAAGGCTTATTCCTTGACTGCCAACTTGAACAAATGGAAATTTCTCCCAAAACATCTTATTGAAGGTATATAATACGTTCATGCAAGTAGGCTTCTCGTTTTCCGCTTAAAGCAAAAAAAGAAATGCTTTATGAGAGAAATCCATGTCTTCATGTGTTTCCATAGCAGAACAACTTGAGGCGGTTTCTGCTGATTTTTCATCTGCTCTGAAAACTATGTGAAGTGCAAATGCAACTGGGAAACTAACATTTTCTTTAGGCAATTAGAATCGGTTTAGTATCATGTGCATTTAGTTCTTTTCATGTGTCTTTGCAACATCGAAGTTGATGTGTGCATGTTTTTTTGCAGGGACGCAACGTATTCATAAAGTGAATAGTGTAGCAAACATCAGTGTGTGAAACCCCTTCTCTGTTGCCATAATCCGGGCTTTCAAATTTGAACTCAACAGACATACATTGTAGGTATGGCATGCTATATCTTTTTCCCTTGACAATGTGTGCTTTCATTGTTTGGAATTCTCTTTCATGCTATGGGAATTTTGCTCTCCCTGTTGCTACTTTTTTCGCTATTGGACTGAACAAAAACCAAAAATAAAACTATGGCTGCCATGTGCATTTCTATAGAAGGGTATGTCCCTGCGAAAAAGAAACCAGCTCACATTGATGACATGCTAAAAAAACATAACCTTTTTAGAGACATTGCATTCAAGTATAACGTGGGTGATTGCTTATTTGACACATTTGCTGTTTTGTTACACTTTCGTTATACCTCTATTGAACTCCGAACTGGAATCATAGACCACTTCTTACATTCTTTGCATAGAGGCGATGCATATGCTTTTAAATCGCTCCATCTGGAACTAGATCATGACACCCTTTACGCTCTGCATCATATCCACGATGCGCGAACATATTTCCGTTGAATGCGACTTTCAGTAATGCCCATTGCAAATGCAACCGAGATTGGTCTATGGGGCGAAAACTTCTGTATAAACTGGTTGGCGAAATGGCTTAACATACCGATATGGGTTTGGTCAAAAACAACAGGCAATAACTATTTCCAATTCAATGCACAAAGTCATCTACTTCCATTCTGTGTATTGTTTCATGATGCAAATCCTAGTTGCGGCCATTATGAGCCATTGTATTGGAAAAAAAAACCTGGCTCCTCTGTTGCACTTGAAAGAAACACGATTTCAGATTCTTGTATTGCACTGAAGACTAATTGGAACAATGTTGACCATAGTCTGCAGAATGCAGGCCTGCACAGAATAAAACATGCTACTTTAAACTGTAGTGAAAGCATATTCGACTCTATTTGTCAATTATGCAATCGTGAATTTGACATTCATTGCCTAAGGCGATATGTTGCACAGTATTTTTGCAATGCATATTTGTCCCAGAATTTGCATGCTTTGTCTTGTTTGCAAAATTACCTTGACATTAATATAATTGAAAACATACCGCACATTGCAAATTGGCAAGGCTTTATTATAAACATCGCCATTCCCTATAACAATGGAAGAATTGAAGGAAATCAATTTTGCTTACAATGGTTGTCGATCATTTTTAATGTAAAAATACAAGTATGGGATGCACAAACCATTACCATTGTCGAAGTGTATTCTGGTTTATCAAAACCAGCAACCACATACAATCTTTTGTACTTTTTTTCGAATGAAGGTCATTCTCATTATGAAGGTTTGATTCAAGCATCGCCAACTACGTTGACTACTTGTAATTCCTTTTTGCATGAGAAGACACAAAGATCACAATTAACCAATTCTTTGCACAAGATGAAACATGAAATACGAACCCAAAAAAGCAGTAAATGCTCACAAACTTCAAAACACTCCAATGACCAAAAAATAAAAGTGATAAACCACTCTAGAATTTCGCTTCGTTGTCTTAAAATTGAAATTCGCCAAAACGGAAACAAGCAATCAAAATCTAATATTTATATACACAATTTCAAAAAAAAAAATTAATGATACACCAATACATGGATGTCCAGTTTGTAAGCAATTGAAATTCAAGTCCAACATGACTATGTTTAAAGATCCAGAAAAAAAAAACATATTTTGCTCTTAGTAAAGACGAAAAATTAAAAGAACAGAAAAACATATGTGTTGATTGCTACAGATGTTTGAGAAATGGAAGATTGCCAAAACTTGCATCGCCTTTTTGCACAGAATTGAACTCCGAGATTGCTTCTGTAGCAGTTCTTAGTGATCTTGAAGAGAGGCTAGTTGCTATGAGAATAGCATTTGCACAAATAAGGCATTTCACACATAGAAAACCACAATTCACCTTGAAAGGAGCCATAATAAACGTGCCTTCCGATGTGGATATAATACAAAAAGCATTGCCAAGACATGTTGAAGAAACAAAAACTATTGCTGTCGAACTCAAAACGTCATTTGCAATACAAAGATGCCTTTCATACAGGAAATGTGCGACCTAATGCCATCATGAAAGCATTGCATCAACTTTGCAAAACAACTTTGTACCGAATGGAAAAAGTTCATGTCAATAAAGAATGGATTCGATTCCTTCCATCAATTATTGATGTTGACTTTGACAATCAAACAATTTCGAGCAATAGTGATACGGATGAAGAAAGTGACAACGAATATATCAGTGATACTTTAGTCCATGGATTTACAAATGCGCAATGCATTGTTGACCTGCAAGATAAGCTAATACAAATTTCTCCGGCAGAGGCTCAACGTCCACTTGGTATATTCCAAGATAAATTTTCAGAGGAAATGAACTTTCCCACTCTTTTTTTTGGTGAACCTCGTCACACAAATGCTGTGAAATCGATTTCTTTTCAAAAAATTGCTCAATGGGAAGTCTTGCATACTGATCGGCGATTTTATTATCATATCGCCAACTTATTTTTCAAAGCAATTAAGATCATTATTGCCCAAGTGCGAGCATGCATTTGGGTTCGGATTCGAAAAGGGCAACTGAAAGGAAGAAAGCTCTTAGAAAAAGATGTTAAATACAAGCCCAACCTAGAAAAAATATTGAAATTTGATATTGGATACATCGACTTCAAAAAAATACGGATTTCCCCAGACTACATGCAACAAGTAAAAAAAAATGTTTTTGCCATGATACAACAACTA
The DNA here is from genome assembly GCA_019776745.2 of Taxus chinensis. Taxonomy (NCBI): domain Eukaryota; kingdom Viridiplantae; phylum Streptophyta; class Pinopsida; order Cupressales; family Taxaceae; genus Taxus; species Taxus chinensis. The sequence continues at coordinate 912,442,095 of CM034147.1, read as the reverse complement.
GGACCCCCAACATTTTTTTTGACCTTTTCAAGTGCCGAGCATTGTTGGAAACCCCTTTCACTTGCACTATCAAACCTATATGACCAACCTTATTGCCCCTCTTCTCCTATTGTGACACCACCGCCTTGTCATGATATACTGCCAAAACATTTCACTCAACCCCGCTCCAAATCCCTTA